>OY759180.1:14800000-16000000 GCA_963662085.1 Eupithecia inturbata | reverse complement strand
CCTCTGGTCGGTACTCTGACTTATGTCAACAATATAAAATAATAAGCTTTACAAAAACTAAACAGTTTAAACATTTGATCAAATTGAAAAATATACGCCCACTGATGTCGGGAGCGGCATAGGCATTTTGCTTTTGGCATGAAAATGCCAAAAGCAAAATGCCGAATGAAAATGTGCAGGCCTCCATAGTTGTCCTTGGAAAAATCGTAAAATAAAATTATCTATTTTTGAATTTCAATATCTATTCATTTAAGTACTGAATTTACTCTGTCTAGGCAGAGTGGAACAGGCCGGAGTGCAGCGAGTGTCCGAGGGCGGGCGGCGGCGCGGGGCGGGGGAGTCTCCGAGACAATGCTGCGCGCGACGCGCACGGCTGCATTCCCCGCATGCAGCACTACCCTATCCCGCTGAAACATTATCTCCTAAATCTCCCCACGAAAATATACAGCAAATTTTAAAATACACGCTCCGCTAATTCACTTTGAATTCACGAATTAGCACGGATTTCATCGTAACAGTAGCTGCTTCCTCATCCGCGAACCAACGGCCGCATTTACAGCGATTCGATAACATGTCGCTACATAAAATATTTTACAGCGACGACGTCGAATCATCCCCGAACATTCGAAGCCGCTTGCATAATCGATGGGCCCCGCGGTGATTCAACCCCTAACTCCATTAAACTGGAAGACGTCGACGTGTTGAAGGTACATATGTACGAGAGACGGCGGCGGCGATACAATTTACATATCTTCGGGACGATTCATATCATCCACACTGACTTCATATTTTGAGGAGTAATGCTCCATACACCGACTTCACATTGCACTGCGCTGTGAGAAATAAAGAATATATTCTGGATTTCAATATGTGACAAAACTGACTGTTTGTGCAGCTATGGATGGGTCATTGTCGCAGCTATTAAAACTTGAGTTCCAAACAGTTGTATTTAAATGGATCGGGATTTAACCATCTCGTTCATAAAACTTGCGCAACTTTGTTATTCAGCTATAATGTGATCCTTATACATTATCGCTTTAAAAAGTTCCATATCGGTGTTCTGGTGATGGAGATCGACGGATAGACACTCGCAATGAAGATTGATGGCAGTTAGGCTTACGATGCCATTGGAACAAGTCTGTCTAGATAATATCGAGGAAATTGAAATGGAGGACGTTTTGCCAGAGTATCCCAGAAATTGTCACTGATTGATAGGTAGACTACTTTTTTTACATTAGAGTAAAAAAAATATCAGTTTATAACAATATTACGTTATTTATCTACTCGATCAAACTTATATTTTACTAGTAGGATAAAAGAAAGAAGGTAAATAAATACTGCTCAGGTCTAGTTCTTGGGAATTTTTTTTCCGAAACACCTGATTTTTTCTTAGTTTTTATATCAATCGTGATTTTATTGATGTAAACGTATTGTTCGTGAATGAAAGAGGTTTTGTGGTCCAACACTTGAACCAAGACCCAACCATGAGTAGCCGATTCAACACATCAGAGCACCGGCCGGCCCACTCACATCCGTACTGAAGGATTCAAGGCTCAATAGGACCTCTCAAAACAGAAGCACACATAGATAAGATCCCACAAAATATCTTTTAACCCGAATTAAATTAACTTATATACGTCCTTATATACAGGTATTATTTTCAACGCTATTTATTTATTTATTTATTTATTACTCTCTCTGAAAAAGCCTACCGTATAAAGTCGTTCTTGAATAAAAACAAATCCGAATTGTGGACTTATCTCTCAGCATCATCGTCGGCCCTGCATCGCTTAGGCTTGGGCATCTCTCCACGCCTGCCGTTCGCCTCGGTCCTGCGTCTCTCTGGGCCACGGTTTAGCCCACGGCTATCTATAAAAAACTAATTCGCTACTTCTAACTAATTTACAATTTCTTAGTCAAAAGTAATAGAACTTTTTAATTTTCACAGAACTCTCATAGGTTTCGTGTATCCGCCCACTCCTGAACTTAGATTCGAGCTTACTTTTTTCCCGCGAACTGCTCTCGCCCAAGCCATCTGATTTCACTTCAAGTTGCACGCACGTTTGCCTCATTTTAAAGTACAGCATCTACTCGGATCGTCAGAGAGCTTATTTCAAAGTAACAAAATTCAATAACGAAAACCTGCAAACTTTCAGTAGGCCAAAAGCTGCACATTGTCTACCACGCCGCGGGAATAACACCTCTACGCACCACGAACTAAGGTGCCCCGGTATGCAGAGATAACTTGGCACTTATTTATTAAGAAAAGAGCGATCTCATCGCAAATTTTACAAGGGAGCTGAAAGGGCTTGCAAGTTAGATTAAAATAGTTGCGCGGAGTCGTGAGCAGCCGCTCATATGACATCCCTACCAGACATGTTTATTATTACTAAGTTCTTAGCTTTTCTGGGAATAACTTCTACGATGAACATTTTATGAATACAAAAGAATCTAGTGCTCGCTTCAATATCAAATGAGAGTCTGGATCGAGATAAGCCTCGCTAAAATACGATGATGCTGTCTAATAATTTGAGAGTAACGATTATCTTCAATATTTTAATAAGATTATTTTCTTGGTTACAGACCAAGTTAAAACAATTTTCTTGCAATGCGAAATAATTTTAGTTAGGAGGTAGGTAATTTCTGGTATCGTAGCTCGTAGCGGCACGTAGCGGTGCTACGAGCTCTACGGCGTAGCACACGTGCTACGCTTTGATCTGTTATTACGGCTGTAAACGCTGAAATCTTGGAGCTACCGGATAACTAACGGAATATATAAACAAACACATATTTTCTAGTTTTCTCGAAGAGCTATGTTTTAGTTTTGCAGATCTTCTCGTTAATTGTAAACCATATTTTGGACACAACATTACACCACAGTCTATATAAATACGTAGACTGTGATTACTGATTACACTATGCAATTTATTTTTAGAATTTTCAAGAGGTTGAGCCTGTTTATGGAAATAAATGCTATCGACCATAATTTAAACACATACATATGTAAGTTAAATACTAGAAATAAGAATAAACTCGTTGTGCCCACAACTAGGCTACACAAGATTAATGTATCTTTTATCTTTATCTTTTTTGTATACGCTTCTTCAACAAAATACCGAATGAGTTGAAAAAATTATCAATAAATAAATTCAAACAAATTGTCTAACATATCCTTTCTAAAAAGGCTTACTACAAAGTATCAGATTATCTAGAGGATAAAAAAGCTTGGGACAAGTTTTGCTCCAACTCGAAAACTAACAACTTAACAAGGTAAAGGTTTCTTGTTCGCTTCTTTGCTTTACCTTAAAAATATTGAAGTAAGCAAAAATCAAAGTGGTCATTTTATTTTCTAGTTTTACTTATGTAATTTGAATTTTTCCAAGAGTCCTGTAAGGTCTAAAGGAAATAAAGCACTTTCAATTTTGAATTTTGACCCTGATGCATGTAGAACAGTTATTTCAAATTAGATAATCTGCGTGCAATGAAGTTCATACAAATAAAAAAACTATGTTTGTGTGTCTGGTTTACATATTCTCGAGCATAAGGTTAACTCGACTTCCTTTTTCAGTTTCTGAATTTAAAAGTATCCGAACTTGTTTCCTTTGTCGTTGCTGATAAGCGTAAGATCTTTTATATTTTCATTCCATCAATGTATATGTACAAGATGTTTAATCCGGTACATACGGCCCGGGAGGCTGCCGGGATTAAGATATGTAAATGAGATCGACTCGACACGCACGACGATTGGATGCTCTGATCGTGCTGCTGCTACGATCCTGTCACTAACGAACTGGGTGTACAGCTTTAGGACGGGCTTGATTATATTTGGCTTAGATCAGAGTAGGATAGGTACTTTTGGCTAATGAATGTCAGTCATTTGTACTTGTATCTTACGGTAAACGAACTTTAAGATTAAATTAATGAGTAACTTTTTAAAATCTAATATATACACAATTAAAAAGGTGTAGGTAACGAAACATGGTTAGGTAAGCGCAGATTATAGTCGCCAACAAACTGTACCTACCTTTAGCTATAATTATCAGTATTGGAGCCAGGTGTCTCGACAGAGCAGTCACTACTCGCTCATTGCGATTCCCTACCCGCTTATACATACCAAAGGCAGAGTGGAATACTCCCACACAGCTGTTACAGTTTACTCTGTGGCAACGTCAACAAGGAGATAATAATGCTGCATGCTAAGTAAAGCAATCAAAGGTAATCTATTCAATTACTGCTTTGAGGAAGCGAGCTTGTACCCTTGCTCTTTGCTCCGGGACAGACAGGGCACAGTTAGGGAGACCATACCCTACCTACCGGAGAGGTATCTCTTTTACGTATGTATGTTATGAACTAGTCTATTTTTTCACTTTGGTCAGACGATGCTTCAAGTTCCAGCAATATGGACACGCTGCCAAGTCCTGTCGAGAGGTGACCCACATCTGCAGCCACTGTGGAGGTCAAGGTCACTCAGTAAAGGAATGTACTAGAAAGGCGGAAGAACCCAAATGTGCTACTTGCCTACATTTCAAGAAGCCGAGTAAGCACATTACAGGTTCTGCTGACTGTCCGGCAAAAACAATCGCAGAAAATAGGTACATAAACTCGATAGACTACGGAGGCGCCTAAAAGTGCCGATACAGTAAACATAATAGCAGGTATTTCTTCATAGAAGGTTTATGATAAGCAGAATCTGTTTTTACTCGTATTACAGGTACCCTTCAAATGTAGCCTAGTTTAACGTAGTTAGCATAAGTTATTTTGAAAATCTACAGTCGCTTTGTTTTACTTTATTTATGTGATTATACCTACATGTATTCGTTGTAAGCTATTTTGCCTGAGATACAGGTTTTACCTAGTTCAGGCAAACGTAATCTTTAGAATTTAAGTTATTATTATTCGTATGTTAAACATTTGTCTTGAGTAATTTTTGAATAAATTATTATTATTATTATTATTTTTTAATGCAAAGTAAAAAGTATATTTTATTTTGTGTTCAAATATAACATTAAAAGAAAATTGGTACTACCTACCCACCATTTTATGCGATACGGAAGAAAGATTATCTTTCTACGTTAGTTTTGTTTTTATCAGAATCGTTTAAGGGAACTATGAAAACTAGATTTGTTTCCGCTTGATAAGCCAGCATGCCTATTGAGAAGTCGGGGTAAATGAACGATAGGTATCCCTATCAGAAACTCCACTGATTTTCCCATCCAATATCTCAATACAAATTCACAAACTGTAGGTAATAGAACGCCACAGCGACTCGGAGTCAGCGGGTTATCTCGGTAAATAGAAATAATTTTGAATATTACCTTCGGGTGCAGTCCTAATGCAGTGGAGTTTACATTTAGATGCTGAGTCGCATTGCAACTCCACCAGGTGTCGCTACCGTCGCCGATACTCACACTTAGCTGCTAAACAAGCTTCCGAGCTTTGGATTTGTGCACACTGAAAGCGAGGCGATGGTGACCTATTTGGATGTTTTTTGTGGGCTGAGAAGGAGGAAAAGGGATTAAAATTGTGACAGTTTTAAGTGGAACCTTAGCCGAAAGGTTTCGTCTGATAACTGTTAAAACCTGCAACCACTCCCGCCCCGCGCCCCCGCAAACAAACAAACTGGCTGCAAAACAAGCGTCTCTGTGACATTTGCAAGCAGTGACTTTAAAAGCGAGTGGTGAAAAACTGGCCGTAATTGATCGACTAACATAATAAGAGGCACTACCTACATAAGATATCGCACCAGATATTGTTTCGCACACAGTGCACGTCGCCCCACGCCCCACGCCCCACGCCCCTGGCACAACAGCGGCGCTCGCTAAATTACCTGAAAGCGAGGACAGGTGATAAGATCGCTGGCGAGGCACTATTATATAGGTATACTATTAGGTAACCATCTGCACCGGTATAGCTAAATAGCTATAGCGTATAGCTTACCTAACTATACCGAGCCACTCAGCCCCTTACTTACTCAGGAACTTAGGGGAGGTAGATACCTAAATACAATTGATTTGGAAAATAATTCTGTGGTTGTCCGCGCGGGTGAGGGTATAGCGAGGCCCGTAAGAGCCTTTGTTCACACACGTTTTTTTCGGTAAGCTTGTTAACGACGACGCCGTGTATAAACACGCCGAATAGCCGTAAATTTTTACGGCGAAATAACCGGTGTTTCAACAATGTCAACATGTTTCCATAGTGATCCATACAACATTGACGACCGTGTCTTCACACAGTCTTAATAAATCAGTGACATAGTGAATTAACCGTTGATTTTCGCGGTTAATTCACTATGCGGTGAAAAAAACGTGTGTGAACAGAGCCTGAGAAAGTAAATATTTAACTTTACATTCATTTTTCATACAATAAGCGTTGCCATAACTTGGCGTGCTTAACAACTATAAACCGACTTCAAATTCCTGTAAATAGTATTCGTCTATGTCTCGGACGAACGAAATCATCCCACCCTTACTTTCTCTGATGATCTATGTTCAAGTGTAAAAAATTTAGTTTACACTTCGATAGCGCGATCTAATTTCCCTAGTAGCGACATCTAGTTTTAATTAAAGCTTAATTTAGTGTGATGATGACACATGGATGAAACTGATGACGCCCGTTGCCATGAAAACCACTAGGTGATAGTGAGATTAGATGATGTTTTACAAGCCTTCGTTTTACAGCGCACATAGCAGTCCCTCAAGAATTAAACTTATAGGGGACCACCTCAAAATCAATCTTTATACAACAACGAAATAATAATCAAAATCTATTAACATTTGGCGCTAAATTGTTGCAGCTAGTCGTGATTCTTCAAAAATATAATGTTGTTTTTTAAGTTTTACGGGATAAATACTAATCCCTCGGGAATTTTTATAGGACCACCTCGGGATCATTTCCTATATAATAGTGAAATAATCAGCAAAATCGGTTAAACATTGGCGGAGATATCAAGTAACATACATAAAACATACAGACGAATTGAGAGGGATCCTCCTTTTTGAAGTCGGTTAAAAATGGGAAAGAACGTTGTAAAAAAAAAAGCCAACCGCTTTTATTTCTGTTGCACTGGTTCCACCCATTCTGACCGTTCGCAGATTATATTCCATCTACAATGAGATCCAACTAAATAATTATTTTGTGATTGTAGAGGTAGTTTCGCCAACACGTCTTTGGAGCTATTCTGGTGCATTTGTGTGATTCATGTATGAAGAGGACTATCCAGTACTGCCCTGGCGAGGTCCGTCCAAGTCATTGGAGATCTTCTCGTGCTCGTGACCTTTTGCTGTGCCACAAGACCATTTGTGGAAATTGTAGTTCAAAAATTAGACACTAGATCTCTTCTGTATAGTAACGACTGGGTAATGAAGGTACACGATACGTTCATAAGACACCGCGCTTGTAGACTCATGCTAATCAGGCTAATCCCTATTTGCGTAATAATACGCGCAAACAGAATTAATTAATTTTGGTAATTAATATCTAGTTCAAGGTGAATGTAAAGTTTTTGTTAATATAGTAGGTACGTAAGCCCCCACAGTGAGGGTAATTTCTAAGAAATTTAATAATAAATACCACAAAAATGCTAATGTAAGGAAAGGAAGAGAATGGATTATATCCCAAGAGATATTTCTTAGGAGGGCGCAGTGCGCGCCATTTTGTGAAAAGGATAGACATAGTATTTCATAGGAGCGGGACAAAACAAACGTTTTTGGAGCGGGGTAAGCGCAAAAAAAAGTTTTTGCTTATTTACAAGAAAACTACACAACTTATGAAGAAACTGGTTCAAGCAACCAGTACAATAATAAGTTATAACCTACGAATCAAAACACAAAAAATTTCAATAGACCACAGGGTTCCTGAGATCTCGACCAAATTATGTGCGAAACAGTCCATTTTCATGAATTTTTTTATCGTGATTTTTTTCAAGGAACCAAAGAAGAAATGTTGAATTTTATGTAATATTTTACCACGGTGATCCCGTGAGTACTGAGATCTGGGCCTAGTTTGAAAACCAAACCTGCTAGATTCGCCTCTTAAATGCTTTAAGTGAGAAAAAAGTAAGACAACTGCATAAAGATTTTATTTACTACAAGTTATTTTGTTATGTTTTTACTTTGAAAAACATAACAAAAGAACTTGTATAAAAACTTTCGTAGTTTGACGAATTCAATTGAATTGAAGTTGGAACGCGCGCGACTCGAACCGCACTCACCCTGATGAAGCCATTCGTTAAGGGATGAAACGTTGGTGTTCTTCCAACACTAGGTTCGTAGTTAACCCGCCTACATTTCTAACGCCAAAGAGTGTTTATAGATCATTTGAGTATTAAACAGTTTATAGTATAAATACGGGTGCCCTCGGTAGGACCTATAACGATGTTCCCTTCAAAACGAACCTCTCTTATCTTTCAACTAGATTTTCTATCAGATTGAGGAAATATTGAGTGAATTGACGAAGTGGCTATTTAGGAACATCGGCGCAGACAGGCCGGTCATCGGATTAGCATAACTGATGCGATCGCCCCTTGCCACATTTACACTGAAAGCCGGTTGGGTGATAGGTAGGTAGGTACTACTCGTAGGTACATGGAAATTCTTGCGCTAAATAATATGTCAACATTACGCGTGAAATATGTACTCAGCAACAGGATATCAGGGGGAAAACTGGAATAACCCTTGGTTTTCTAGAGTTTGTTTAAACGGCACTAAGCCGTTTTGTTATTAGGGTTTTGAAGATCGGAGATCGGTTTCGAAACCTATAAGGACTCGTTTTTTCTGTTTTGTTTTCCGTCTTTAATATCTCAACAACTAAAGAAGCTAATAACTTGAGATTTAAAATAATAATACATTTCGCGCGCTTGTACAGACATAAAAAAAAATCCAAATAAGAATGAAAATTTTTAGTAGGTTGGTACAAATTGGTGATAAGGTCAAGTGGGATATCAAATGAAAGGTATCAGTTTGGCTTCGTACTTTTTGAATTTGAATTGAAAAACTTCGAAAAATAACCCCCCCCACCCCCATCTCCGTTCGCAGAGCGATCCATCTGAAATGTATGTGGCGATTGTAGAAACGGATCTATATTTTACAGGAAAAATATATAGAGATGTCTATAAATAGAACAATAATTTTCAAAAAGGGGGGCTCCTCATCGAGTGGGGTATCAAAAGAAAGGTATCTCAAAACAGTTCATGATATTCCTACTACCTATTGATATTTTACTGAAAAAAGTCGAACATTTTACCATTATGTACCTACCCTCTAAACTCCGAAGTTTGCAAACCGATCCATCTGAAATGTAGCCTTCCTTTAATTTTTAGAAAACTATAATTTTTTTGGTATTTATTATATAGTATTCTCTAATTAGTATTATCTAGTATTGGTATACTTGACAAACGTTCGAAACCCTCGGCGCGCGAGTCACACTCGCACTTGACGGATCTTGTTTTTTCATAGATTGTCCGTCCGTCTATGAAGCGAGTTACACTAACTGACGTCATGAATGTGACTTATTATTATTACAGATAGCGACAAAATAGCTAAAGCGACGCTACGAGTGTTCAACGCAACCTTGGATGTAAATTTGAAGTAGATAGATCCTGATCATTTTGAATATTGACTTTTGCTTATCCGCGTTGATATGTGGTTGGATACGGTTTGGAAAACGAATATCATTCGTTTGGAATTATGCTTATTGCTTCATGATTTTTCTATCACATTACCACCTTGTCAAGCAAGATAAAATGGCAAACACAGGCTCGAGACCACCTGCTTACCATCCAACTGCGTCCTTTGAGTCTCCGAAAAAGAAATTAGATTGGATACAATGACTACCTGTAGTATCCCGACACTTGGAATAATTGAATTGCAGCTCTTTGTAAGCATTGTCTACTACGTGAGTTCTGCGGAGGAATCTTTCGGAGCTCGGGTATTTTATTCAAAGACTTTCATAATAGAATTTGTTAATCGACACACGTGTATGAACAAGGTTGGCAGTTAACGCTTTTGACTACGGCTTTGCTCACATGCAAACCTACCTATGGGCAGAGAATAAATAATAATTCTAACGTATATAACGGACACGCCTCGCCCTCCACCTGACCGAGCTTCCTCAACCCGCCGGCCCCTAGTCGAGTTCGGTTTGCGTTCCCGAGACGCGGCCCTTGGATGGAGAAATGGTCGAGTGTCCGGGGTGTGTTATCAGGATGTTTACTCGCATATGGTACAAAGTTATTATTTATTTATTCATCACTAACATGGTATAAACTAAAACTAGCTTAGACTTATCTTAATAAAAATAATTTCAAACTGTGTTGTATCTACCTAAGTGACTTTTTGACGGTAAACTTTGAGTATCACAGCCCCAGCCTAGCAGTCTGCGCAACGCATAAAGAAAGGTTGAACTCTTTTACAATATTTGCAGGAGATCAATTCCTTCCTTTCCGAGCCTATGCCCAAGTCCCTTTCCATAGGTTTAGGCAGTTAGACGTGAAGGTATCCCAGGCCCTAACTGCATATTGGGTGTGGCAGCACGCCGCGTATCTCGGACGTTACGAGCGGGCTCGGCGTTAATTACCCGATAGCATCGCGTATTCTGGCGGTAATTGACCGAACCACGGGCTGGACAAACCTTGCGACAGACTTCAGGAAGCTATGGACCTAAGGGACTAAGGGCTGCTTTGATTGTAATAGATATAACAAAAGATCTGCTTTATTATAAAACTGAGAAGCATTCAGTCTTCAATAAATATTACATTTACCTACTCAAAAACAAACAAAGTCATACAAAGTCTTGTACTAAATATTATCACAAGTAGTTCATCGCTGTACTGTGGACTGTAGAGAAAGCTCCAGTCGTCCCGTGACCACCGCCACCACACCAGCTGATACCTCGGGGAAACCATCGCGCGATGCCCATTGACAGTTACTCTTATATTATAATCTTCTACCAATCTGAGACTAGTCTCCTCTCACAATCAAACAGAGTTATGATGATAAGACGTAGGTCTATTATTAACTACATATTGTAATAAAGGAGGAACCTTCACCTTTCCTCAGTCCTTATACTTTACTAGCTGCGGCCCGCGGTTTCGCCCGCGTGGAAATTGATTGCACACCCCTAGGGGTAGTTTGGTCAAAAAAAATACGTGTATCATTATTTACTTTATAGTTTATTCATCATCATCATCATCATCAACCTATCTTAGTCCACTGCTGGACAAAGGCCTCCCCTAATGAGCGCCATAGCGCCCTGTCTTCAGCTTACCGCATGCAGCATCTGCCTGCAGTATTTCGCAAATCGTCATGCCACCTGGCCTGAGGGCGTCCTACACTACGTTTGCCAAGTCACGGTCTCCACTCGAGAACACGTTTGCGCCAGCGGTTCTCGGTTCTTCGCGAGATATGGCCAGCCCACTGCCACTTCAGCTTGCTTCTCTGAGCTGTATCGATAAATTTGGTTCTCTGTCGGATGTGTTCGTTACGAATCTAGAGGTACTATCTCAACCCTCATTTTATCCTTTTCTAAGGGTTTTTTGAAAATTCCTTAAATACGTGTTTTAGTTTATTATTATTTTGATATATGTATATGGAAAATGGTCAATAGCATTATGCAATAAAAAGTTACAGACATTTCAGTACAGAGCTTATAACGAATCACAAACTTTAATAACCCGATTTACCCCAATATCAGGGAAATTATGATAAATCCTGAAACACGTGTTCAATAGTTTTGTATTCTTAGTATTCTCTGTAACTTTCAAGCTAATTGGGCCTCTGGTTAAAGAGTTACAAAAAACAACTTTTCGCCCCCTTGGGGATGGAATTTCCAAAAATCCCTTCTTAGCGGGAAGTTGTGCAGTAACAGGTACCGGCTTTTAAAATTTCAGCTTTCTAGCTTCAGCAGTTTGGGCTGGGCGTTGTCCCCAGAAAACCGCTTGTTTTTTTTTTATTAGCTCCAGACCCCAGTTAGAATAAGCTCTAAGTACTCCAGGTAGAGCCGCTAAGAAGCATTGACATAACCCGACCGTTGGCGGCGGATCCATTATAATTAATCTGTAATTGCTATTCACGATTCACAAACTACACTAGTTTGCTGACGGTATAGAGCTCAGTAATGCCGTGGCACTTTAAAAAAATAACGCACCAGTTCGGCTCTAAATTTCCGGCATTTTAGTACTTTTGTAGCGCCATAGCACTTTCGTAGACAATTCGTAGACACCTTGTAAACAGTCACTACGGCGACGTAGCGAACTTGCGGGTACCTACTTCTCCTAAACAAATTGTCTACGACGGACGTATAGAGGCTAGTTATTTCGTAGCACTGTCGTAGACAAACTCTCTACCTACATATACAACGACGAATAATTATAATAATTATGTTTTTCTTAGTAGGTACTTACGTAGACATCTCGTAGACATTTCTACCAACTTAGTTGCAAAAGTATATCATGTTGACGGGAATCAGCACTAGCATACAGAGCTGGCACTATATGGTAGTATGGTTGCAGCCCACCCCACCACCTGCACCAGGGGCATGGCCAGTGTGCGATGGGTCCGCATCGTCTACAACCGAAAAAAGGCTTAATTCTCATAGATAGACTTCAGAAGTTCCTGCATAGCAACACAACAGCCTTAAAGTGCTTTTGTTTATTTCGCCAATATAAGTATCGGAAGTCGAGTCGCATACCTACGGCCGCATTAAGATATGCAAATGTTATTGGCCGGAGGCTTCGTATCTCAGATGCGTTGATACGATGTGTTCCCCTTTCAGCCTTAAGCAGCCTCCCGAGGAGATTTTTATGAATAAAATTCGGCGAGAGAGAGTCGGGTAACGCTTTTTATTGAGTTGCGTAATTCATTTTACTAAATAACAAACATAAAGGAATTTCTACTTAAGAATCATCCCTTTACCCGGGGAGGAGGATAATTATAATATTCTCTTCCCTTAAAATTTTAGTTGGAATGAAATACGTTATGGGAATAAATACAAAAGTTGAACAAAACCTCCACCAGTGGCCCCATTTTGCCGTTTTTTCGTCACACAATGCCAACAAAGCTATATTCGTAAAACAATCCCCGTTTATTACTGTCCTACATACATACACACTGTCCTATATACATACATACTGTCCTACGTACATACGTAGTGTCCGTTTCCTTCCCTGTACAATAACCCGCGATGTGCAGCAGTGCACATTACAAAGAGGTCTTCCTTACAGAGCCATAAAGCACAATGTTCACTTCAATACGTATGTATGTATTGAAGAGAACATTCAAGCACGAGGCTATTTACAACAGGACAAAAGACAGATACGGGTTTTGTACGTGGCTGGGACGCTCTCGGTAGATTTTTCAAGCAAGAGTTTTATTCTTTGCATTTCACGAATAAAAGTATTTTTTTTGTTTCGTGATGACCTTCTGAACATGTGAAGGTATATCATAGGTAGGTTCTGAATTAAGAATTAAGATTATGACACAATTCAAGTAAGTTAATTAAATATCTTGTCTACTGCTATATTACTACTTAATATCTACCTACCATCTCTTTAGCGTCATCTCATAGTACATCTACACTTGGCGACAACAATTCCTCCCGTATTAGAAGGCGTAGGGCGTAGCGTCAAACGTCAGGCGTCAGGAAATTTCCCTAAAATGCCGCCTACGTACGCAGGACCCGCATTCCGCTGCCAAATTCAATAAGGCCTTAAAGTGTACTACATTAATTCGTGATGTCCGAAAGTCCAACAATTCGGAATACCGACGTCAAACATGCGTAACACGTTACCCACCTTACATATGTAGGTATCTAGACCCTGGGCATCTACTCCGCAAAACGATAGGTAGATAATTAATGTATCTCCTATCAAAATCGTTGCTCGAACAAAGGAACAAGTTCACGTTCGAGCTGTTTCACTTACAGCGGCTTCGCACGTGTTTTTTCGAAATTTAAAGTAGCCTTTATTTTATTCAAAGTCTAGATCTACAATCCTTTCAGTTGTTTTTCTTGAAGAAATAAGCATCCAAAACAATAGATCTAAGTAAATTCTGTAGATATGGTACATTCTCCCAGAACTTACTCGACAACTGGCCTGTGTTACAACTACACGCAAACACTCGCTCACAGTTACGTTTCCAATATTGTGCAATAATTATAATGAACAAACACGAGGGCATTGCTGTAGTCTTTTAGTCAATAAATCACATTGAAGTACCTACGTCGTATTCAGTGGTCGTAGCAAGCACGCGTAACACGAACGCCGCTTGTCCGACTATGACTGAGGTGGGTGGACCTTATTGCACCTAATTTGAGCATCCCACTTTTGAGAAGCTAGAACCTCATCTCCCGTTTTTTACTTAGATCGAGCGATGATCCAAACTGTCGCGTTTATAATAATTGGTTTGAGTGTGGTGTGATTTGCCTTACCCATGTAACTTGTCGAAATAAATAAGGTAAGTATTCTACTTAATCTTTATTATTTACCAGTGCTATACAGTGCTGCGTGACATAAGGGCTTTCAAGTTAAGTCATCATCATCATCCCGGGCTGATAATAATCAACTTGAAGCGCTGTCGTTTTATTTCAGGGAAATATCCGCTTCGAATACATTGCAATCAATTTGAAGAGTAGAGGCCTTGATAATTCGATCCGATAAATACCTATCTGGCGAATGGGTTTCATTAGGAAATGGAATGTGGGCTCCGGCCTACATATGTACATACCTAACCTACTTCAAGTAGCGTTAGCTGCTGATTGACCTTATTTGTTAGCAATGTAACTTCGGATCAGATATTCGGCCGTTGGACCTGTTTGTGTTAACGACTATCTGTAGATTTTATAACTAAAGGCTTCGCGCGGTCTACATAACATAACATAACAACATTTTGGTAGATACTCACACTTTTGTATTAGTTTGAGTTCAATATTTTATTCTGCATGTTTTGAAATAACTAAAACCTACTTCAAATTTCTTTATATTTACACTGTTTTTGAGTTTTGCGACTAAAAGAAATCCCTGGGAAATAAAATTTATATGGGACCCCTCGGGATTATTTTCTATAAATACAAAACCATAGATCTAAGTAAAATTCGGTACATTATGTACTAGCTTCTCGAAAGTCTGACCGGCAGCGGCGCCGCCAGCGTTTGTGTTTCTCGTGCTTGGTACAAGGTATTGTGTGATTTATTGACTAACAGACTAAAGCAATGCCCTCGTGTCCGTTCACTAGGTGTACAAATAGCTCCAGAACAAAAAACAAAGTCCAAGGCATCACTTTTCCAAAAGTGGTTACTCTAGCGTATGATGAGACAGAAAGATTATGATTATGTTTAAAATTTTTCACTTTGGTTTTTATTTGGTTTTCTTTATTTTATATTTTTCTGTAGTAGAGTTGTCAGACAACTGACGCTTATTTTAATCATAACTTGCTAATCATAATGGTTCCTACGCTACAGGCCCAGCCTAGTGTGGGAATTGTTGTACTATGTCCGTTAATGCTCTCTACTTACTTAGTAACAACTTGTAGCAAGAATCCTATCTATCTATTAATTTTAATGTATAATTACATAGTAATAAACTTATTTTTAATTTTCATTTCATTTCACAATATTGGAAATGTAACCGTGAGCGAGTGTTTGCGTGTAGTTATAACACAGGCCAGTTGTTGAGTAAGCGCTGGGAGAACGTAAGATCTACATATTTTACTTATATCTATGAGCAATACACGTCTTGTTACTCAGCAATATACTCTACAGTATTGTTGTCTCGGTCGCACCTCGGTCTAGGTACATCTTTCCATCTTTGTTCATTAGGTAGATATGTTGCACAAGATTGGAAATAGCGTGTTTTTGCGTTTAGTTGCTTACAACACAACACAGACCATTTGTTGAGTTAGCACTGCGAGAACGTACCATATCTCCCTAATATTACTTAGATCTACGTAGTGAAGGAAATGGTTCTAATTCGTTAGGTGCTGGAATCCACTCGACTGGGGCCTGGGGCTTGAGTCCGGCGTTCTTAGTTGCTGAGACCACAACTGCTTGACTCAAACAGTTATAATAATAAATATATCCAACTTTACCCGTAGATGTCACAAGAGCTGACTATAAATCCAAGAATTATCAAAACCGGTCTACAATTGACGGAAAAATCGGCGAACATACATAAAAAAACCGACAGCCAAACGTAGAACCTCTTAATTTATTGTAAGTTAGTTAAAAAGAAAGCGAATGGTAGTACTCACATTTAATCGAACTCTATTCTATCGCTCCGAAACGCCACGTTTGGTGAAAACTCATAAATGTTGCTACAAGTTGTGTTTTATCCCTACTAACTCAACATTTTCCCGTACAAACTATTTAATTCGCTTCTTCCGCTTGTGCACAAAAATTTGAGTGAAAGTATCAATTTACACATTATTTAATAAAATTTTGTCAAAAATTTCACCTGTTTAGTATATGTTTAAGTAATCCTAAAGAAATAAACGTAATTCTGATTCTGATTATGGCTAGGTAGGCTACCTACTGATGCTGATGGCGTTCTTATCTTATCTTGGGAAATGTATACCTAGGTACTTACTTACGTAGTTTTAGCAAATCTATTTAGAAAGAAAACTATAATTACTACAGTATAGAAACAAATGACTTACTAAATAAAATAAATAAAACGCCATTTAGGTACATCGAGTATATTATTCAGTAAATGGAAACATAAATTTTAATTATTCTGTATTATACTAAGTTAACTGAATTTTGGCTACTTTCTCAATAATTAAATCAAAATATTTTCAGTTTCAACTAAGTGCAAACGTTATGCTCTACATCTTTGCAAACATTTTAAAACAATATAAAGCAAGTACGTTAGGACTTACCAACATTGTAACTTAAAATAATTGAATGTATAAACAGAAGTTTTCCTCATATTTTTTGATAATTTAATAGGAACATCTTACTTATGTTCCTACACTGACCAAGTTTAAAAATAATAAATTCTAGTATATACCTGACACAAACTACGCATCGAACAAGATACCAACTTATTGATCAAAGTAATGAGCACTTTGTGACTAAAACATGTCTACTAAAGACTGGAACACATACTTTACGCTATTTAAAATCAATTTAGGTAGGTACATAAGTCAATAAACATTTAATAAAACAATTAAAATAATAGTATATAAGGTACTAAAGTCATCATCATCGCTCTGACAACACATTACATCTTAGTCCAGCCGACTGAACCCGTCTCTGACAAACTTTACTCTTTTCCATAGATCCTAACTTCAAAGCGCAAAGCATTACGTCCATCACAGTTTGAAGTGCACCGACACATTTGCAGGAGATTCACCAAGTAGTATTCTTTGTCCTATCTTTTTCGCCAAAACTTTCCTAAGATTTGAGGCATTCCATCACAAACTTTTCTATTTAAAAGTCACGTAGAACAAAAAAAATACCAGTGGCGTGCAAACTGTCTAGTTACACCAACATATCGATCGACCACCATCAAAGAACAGATTATATCTAAAACCTATGTCATTCGATTCGGATAGATACAGTGTATCTATTCATAATCTATCGCACACGTCCACAACTTCCAAAGGTTGATACTTATTTCTTACAACTTAGAGTGTTATTAATTGCTTAGTTCTAGAATCTGAATTATTTCTAATGGTTTTAGTTCACAGACACACATGTGCAAAGGTATAAGGCAGGTGAGATACCAGTATGAAGAAAAATAGTCAAGACAATCATACCTTGTCTTATTGAAGTTACAGTTAGTGCCTTTTCATACGTTCCGGTTGCCGGGTAGCCGGTGGCAGTGTATGGGCATGTATGATAGCTTCCACACGTACCTGCATAATTTGCATACAATTCGCCGGGTACCTACCCGGCGATCGGGACTTATGAAAAGGCCTTAGAATGGTGTTCTTTGAAAGATAATTGGACGATCAGCTGTTGTCGGTTAAATAGACACCAAATGACGCATAATGTATGACAACATCAGTTAAACTGTCAAATTAAAGTCTGAAGGGTTTTCTTTCAAAAAACTCACATTTCCTTGTTAAATAGACTAACAGTTAGTAGTTTTTTTTTACTTGCTAGTGTTAGCGTTTGCCATATTTCGTTTTATTAATGTAACATATTATGTTCGTAAGCTGATCATCTCTATAATTAACTAATCAATGCTCACATCTCTTGTAACCTCATACATACATGCATACATACATACATAACGGCAAAGGAAAGAACTATTTCAAGAGTATTTCGAAAGTTTCTTCGTGTTAAAAGAACAATATTTTATTTAATTATATATAACATTAATGTTGTTTTATGTGGTTGTTTATAAGTTCATTATTTACCAATGCAACCCTTTTGTAAATAATGAACTTGATTTAGATTAAATTATGCTCTTTTTATTTTGTGTAATTAAAACTCAACCTCCATAAATTTTAAACCTATTCGTTCACAAATGCGCAAATGGAAACTGATATTGGCAAAATTGTATCAAATCATGATGCAGAGCCAAAGATAAAAGAAGAAGAAGATATTAGTTTGATCATGGATTAGTTAATCAGTGTACGAGCGACCGGCTGTAAGCGCAGTAGAAGGACATTAGCGCTTTTACTTCGGAGGACCACGAGGAAGTTGATTGGAGGAGGTGAGTGAGGAGCATCTGTCTCATACAGCCTAGCGCTGTGCGATAGCGGCGTCCTGCTCATGCTGCAGGATCTCGGCCAGGTTGGAGATCTCTATCTCCTGGATGCCGCGCCCCGAGAACTGGATGAAGTCGTGCGCGGGCGCGTCAGCCGAGCGCTTGCGGACTGGAAGTGAGACATCGATACAAACATCTACCTACACCTAGATTCCTACTTCTAGATTCCGTTCACCTGCACAGGTATTCCGAGTTCCGGTAATCCGTAGTACAGTCGTTCGACGACCTCTGTGGCGCAGCAGGCGAAGATCCGCCTGCTGCGCAAGAGGTTGCGGGTTTGATTCCAGCCTCGAGACAAATGATTGTACGGTCTGCAGTTATAATTATGTTCCGGGTGTTATCTACATATGTATAATAAAAATATATATCTTTGTTATCTAATGTTTTGTATTAGGTACATACACTGACCACTCTAGCCTGAGCTACCAGCAAACTAAGACAAGACCGACATTCAAAAGTAACATTAGCTACTCAAATAAAAGGACATTTAACTAAAAAGATTTAGAAATCTTTAGATTAGCAATAGGACAAACAAACTGGAAGAAATAATACGAACTCATCAGAACTGAAACGAGAAATTCACACTCATAGCGTTACCTTTAACTTATATTATTATACAAAGGTATAGAATCTGATGTCAAGGAAACCAAAAGAGCAGTCATCTAAGAGATTCGCCATATTGGTGTACTACAGCAAATATTGCATTGAAGCGCCTTTGATAGCAGCAGCGGCGAGTGACTTTAAAGTCATACGATTGATCCCGATTATGAAGCGGGGCAGCAAGAAGCGTCTTAGAGCGTAACCTGTGGTAGATACTTATTTATAATGGCTCTTGACGAGAAAGTCGCCATTGTTCAAAGAATGTTCTAATGTTGTAGCCAATTCTCGTATGATACGGGAAACTTTGGTAAGCTATCAATTCAGGTAACATAAATACACACATTACTGTATCTGTGATACTGTCATGTGTGTGATCTCGCTCATAGATACAAAACTACATCCGCCATCGCCGAATAAAAACGTATATGTAAAACGGACTGCTGTGTGACGTGAACGTAACCCAAAGCAATGTCAGCTTTCCACCAAGATTTCCAGCACATATATTTGGTATGTGGTTGATTACCCACCCATCACACAAAATTCCATTTAAAAATGGTACAATGGATGGAATAGACTCCAAAATCGAATAAATATTTACGAAACACTAGTAAAAGAGCAAATAAGTTCCGCCATACAAATTGAGAGGATTTCTGTAAATTTTAGAAAAAGGATAAGTAATACAAAAAATACTTTACAACATGCTAAAAAATTAATGATTTTATATTGCAACGGAGGAACAATGGGCACATGATACTTTCTGAGTGAGTGGCCTGGCCTATACAGGTTGAATGTTTTGGGCGGGGCAGTAAGGAGGGGTACCTTAACGAATGTAGCTACAGAAAAATGGTCTTAGGAGACTATCCATAATTTTTAGAGAAATTTTCATCCCCATTTCCTAACAGATTTTCAAAAGAACTTACCGCTAAGAAAATGGGCATTTTACACAAAACTTTTTTGATACCAAAACAAAAAAACTTGTATCGAACGAACTGAGGTCGGAGTATCTACGTACAAAAAAAGTCAGAAATCGCAAATCGTTCTCCGGTATTTCGACTTCCAGTACTCCGTAGTACCTACAGTCCAAAACAAGAACACTTTGTTCAATATTTTGTAACGACGACGTGTGCGTAACACTGTCTGGCTCCCTTTCTATTATTTTGTAATGACGGACGGGTGCATAAAGCCGCTGCCCTATCGCTGCGCACGGAGAGGCTAGATCAACGCTGTCAACCCTATGCACGCGGTAAACGCGTGCGTTGCTTCACTGCGGGAAATGGGACGTCAAAATTGTGCTGCGCTGCAATTGTACATAGTCGTGGGTTCATTTTCATGTATAGTGCGTTCTGCAGTGGAAACGTAGACCCACGTTGTCAAACACACGAGGCCACGCAGCTAAAATGCGCCGAATGGCCGTGCACAGCGTGTGTAGCGGTGAGACAGCGGCGTTAAATCATCAGCCCGTATACGTCCACTGCTGAACATAGGCCTGCCCCAAACGACGCCACAAATAGCAGTCCTGAGCAGCCTCCATCCATCGAGTGATTCTCATCCATCGGCATTAGACATGATATTTGTCTTACCCATGTTCATTTTTAGATCCGCCTGTCGGGAAACGGTGTTGAGATCTCTGAGCATGTTGATAAGGTCTTCCAGCGATTCTGTCATAATGACTATATGGTCGCAAGCCGAAGGTGAGTGATGTTATCGCCGTTGATATTGATGCCATATCCGTCCCAGTCCAAGAGCTTAAATATATCCTTTAATGCAGAGGTGAACAGTTTCGGAGAAATAACGTCTGCCTGTCGCACCCCTTTTTGCAGTGGGATTGGATTCCTGTTTTGGTCGTGGAGGCGGATAGACATAGTGGCCTTGCCGTACAAACACTTCATCACTTGGTTATACTGGTAGTCGATTTGGCTCCGCTGGAGAGACTGTAGCACTGCCCAGGTTTCGAATGAATCTAAGGCTTTCTCGTAGTCCACAAACGCTAGACATAACGACCGATTATACTCTTCTGTCTTCTGTATAATCTGCCGGATCATATGTATGTGGTATACGGGTTCCTTTCGGATCCCGGCTTGTTCGGGAGACTGGAAGTCGTCAGCGGCTTTACTTAAGCATTATGCATACGTCCTTACAAAATATTAGAAAGGAGACAGACAGAGGCTGCTAAAGTTTCTCTAAAATAATACAGCAATATTGAGTAGTGCTTTAGAGCGGAGTTTGCACTTGAAGAAGTTGACTTGCTCAAAATCAAATGCAAAAAGCAGCAGAAGACCGGCTCCTGCAAACCGCTGAGGGATCTCCGCTGAGGGCTCAGCACCGGCGCCACGGCATCGGCTGCCAGCGCCGACCGATGTAGATCCAGTAGATACTTACTGATATTGAACTCTTGTCTGAGCAGGCGGTAGACCGGCTTCTCCATGCAAGCCTCCCTCAACGCCGGCGCCATGGCTTCGGCCGTCAGTGCAGGCAGCTCCGCCGCCAGTGCTGACCGGATGCGCGAGATGTCAAACACTGCGCCGTCCTCGATGGACAGCAACAGCAGCGAGGGAGGCAGCACGGTCTTGCGGTCAAGCTCAGTCGTGAAGCAGCGCTCCGTATCTTCTATGTCTGGAATTAGAAGTAC
Source organism: Eupithecia inturbata (assembly GCA_963662085.1). NCBI lineage: Eukaryota > Metazoa > Arthropoda > Insecta > Lepidoptera > Geometridae > Eupithecia > Eupithecia inturbata. The sequence goes on along the minus strand of OY759180.1, from coordinate 15,978,065 downwards.
AAATCTGTTATCACCAGTTTCGATATGTCCTATCACCAGTTTGGAAATGGCTAAGGTAATTATTGTTATTGATAAAGATTTAGAAAGTTCAAGGTGCGTGCCACATACCGGATTAAAAATAAAAAACAAGTAAGTACGAATTCTTTGGGGGATGTCTTTGAACATCAAACCTACACAAAAGACTTCAAAAGTGGAATTAGATCAGCCACACTCGCCGTAGGGAAACCGAACTCATCCCCAGACAAGCTCTGGAACGGAACCACAAGGGAGACGAAATCGTAGCCGAAAGACCTGGAGACGCTCAAACCTGGCAGCAGTGAAGGGCATTGAGTAGACTTGGAGCGAGATCAAACGCGATGCTCAAGACAGGCCGGGATGGCGGTTTCACTGGATACCCTCTGCGTCATCTAGGGGTCCCACCAGGACATAAAATCAAGTTTCAACATCCACCACGACTCTTCTGCTAGTCAACCAGGGTCAATGATGTCAACGTAGTCAATGATGCGATAATTCTTAAGCGAGCCGTGACATACAATATCTACATACCAGTGAGAAGACTGAGTTTCGGATGCTTGCGGTCGAGATCCGTGGAAAGACGAAATAGACTTGCCCTGCGCTGGAACACCACAGGCATAAAATATTTTTATGAACAGAATAGTAATATTACCGGTGGTATTCTGTACGCAGTTATTGAAGCTAACGTGCTTCCCGTTGTCCATGTGAACAATAAACTCACCAGTGGTATTCTGCTCGAAGTCGTGTATGAAGTAGACGCGCTTGCCGTTGTCCATGTGAACAATAAACTCACCAGTGGTATTCTGCTCGAAGTCGTGTATGAAGTTGACGCGCTTGCCGTTGTCCATGACGGATATCTTCTCCACCTGGTCTCCGATGTCGAACCTCTCACGAAGGGTCTTCACCAGCTCTTCCGCCTCGCCCGCGGGGCCGCCGGAGCGGAACAGCTACAAAAAAACATAAAACTGAATGTTTTTATTTATTTTCATCCCATCTATTCGAAAAGAGGCAAAGTGTTCCTCGATAAGTGCGAACAAAGTGGATCATTCCAGCGCACTTAATAACACTGACGAAATTACTTTTGAATTTGGAACACTAAAAGTTTGAACGCAATTCGCTTCAATAAAGTCCTGGCCGGTAATAAAAAAGAGGACCACTGTGGCACGGCGGGCAAAGGTCCGCCTGCGACGCAAGAGGTTGCTTGTTCGATTCCCGCCTCGGGACAAATGCTTGTACGATCTGCAGATATTTGTTCCGAGTGTTCTGGATGTTTCTATGTATAATATAATATAATAAAAAATATCTATTTACGTAGTGTATTTAGAGATCGAGAGATAGAGAAACATTTATTAACAAACACAACTCTGATACAGCACAAAACAGAAATAGTACATAACTTACAAACAATAAGTGAACCATACAATACAAAATTACCTATATGAGAAAAAAAAACAAATTAAGAAAAGAGTATTTGTATTAAGTATAGATTAGTTATTTAGTACCCATAACACAAGCTCTGCTTAGTTTGTGGTAAGATGAAGCTGTGTGGATTGTCCAGCATTATTAATTAATTAGTAGTAATTTGCAGTGTGGTATCGGCTTAGAATTGCACCACCCCACTTCTCCCCATCCATAGATGTCGTAAGAGGCGACTAAGGGACATACACCGGGGGACGGGCAGCAGTGCCCCCTGCAGAGCAACCCCACCAACGAACTGCGATCCCAACCCGCATGCCCAGCGTGGAGATTATGGGCATTACATTGGGGATTATGGGTCAATGATAAGACAAGCCAAAAAACGGTTCCAGTTCCCGGCCGCCTCGCTATTCCTGGCCATGGTAGCGGCCACGGTAACGGCGGGGCAGGGGGTGCTAGGAATCCCCGGGCTATATTAGTCTACCGTTCACCACTAAAAAATTTAACTCTGGCTACGTTTAACGGACGCACTCTGAGGCTTGACCACAATCTAGCGCAGTTGGAAGTGGAGTTAGAGAACATTAAACGTTAAAACATTAACATTGAACATTAAAGCGTGGCATGTTCTAGGGTTATGCGAAGTCCGTAGAGAGGGGGAGGACACCGTAACCCTAGACTCGGACCATCTTCTCTACTTTCGCGAGGGTGATAAAACATCCCAGGGTGGCGTAGGTTTCCTCGTCAATAAGGCCCTCTCTAACAACGTTCAAGAAATCTCCAGTGTGTCGACCAGTGTAGCGTACCTGATCCTTCGGCTATCCAAGCGGTACAGTATGAAGGTCGTTCAGGTCTACGCACCGACCTCGGCACATTCGGACTATGAAGTGGAGGATATGTACGAAGACATATCCAAAGCCTTACACAACACCACTAAGGCTCACTTCAACTTTGTTATGGGGGACTTTAACGGCAAGGTAGGAATCCAGACGGGCAACGAATCCCGAATAGGTCCTATTCGGGATTCGTTGCCCGTCTGGATGCATGGTTATGGAGCTAGAAATCACAGGGGGCAAATGCTAGTCAACTTCCTTGAGAAGGAAGGGCTGTTCTTAATGAACTCCTTCTTTAAGAAACGGCCCCAAAGGTAGTGGACATGGCAAAGCCCCGACACTGTGACAAAAAATTAGATCGACTTCATCATGACGGATAGCAAGCACAAAATCAGAGACGTCTCAGTGATCAACAGGTTCCAAAGGTACCTACTGGATCTGATCACCGACTAGGACTAGGTACTCCGAGGCTCTCTAAATATCAACTTGAAGCTTGAAAGAAACCGTCTGATGAAGTCCACGCTCCGACCTAACCCAATTCATATCATGGCGGACACCGAGAAGTTTCAGCAGCTTCTCGGGGTTAGGTTAGATAGATTTGTTGCCTTGGATCCCATTGATGACGCTGAGGAGACCCTAAAATCTGGTCGAAACGTTGAGGGACGAGGGCATTAAGTTTTGCAAAAAACAGCGTACTGGCAAAAAGTCCTAACTCTCCGATGAGACTCTTGGGGTCATGACAAAAAGACGGGAATCCACACAAGCGACTTCGTCAGAGAGGTCAGAGCTGAGCAAGCGAATTGCGAAGATGGTACGGCGTTACCTTCGGAGCTCCAATACACGCCTCATCGAATAGGCAATAGAGCGTAACCGAGGGTCCAAAGTATTCACTCAGCAGCTTGGCAGGAGAAAATTAAAACGCACGACGATGGGAGGAACTTATTGTCGAAGCCAGAGATATCCAACAGCATAGAGGATTTTTATGGCCGTTTGTACGCTGCGCATGCCCCTCGTTCCCGACGAGACGACCACGATTCCAGAGCCACCCTGACACGCCACTACACCGACGAACTGCCTGATAGCAGCCACGACGAAATCGTGTTAGTCCTTCACAGTGGGAGAACTGCTATGGCGTGGAGCGGGAGTTTCGTGGTGCTCTTTTTTAAGAAGGGAGATAAAACCCTCCTTATAAACATAGACCACATTCACACAGTAAGGCAGATTATACAGAAGTCCGAAGAGTATAACCAGCCCCCAAAGGAAGGGCATTAATATAAACGGCGATTACATCTCGCACCTACGATTCGCTGATGACATAGTCTTAATGGCGGATTCGCTAGAGGATCTAAACCGGATGCTGGATGGCCTAGCCACAGCCTCGCGATCCATCGGTCTTGGCATGAATTTGGATAAAACCAAAGTCATGATCAATGGCCACATTGATCCAGGACCGGTCGTCGTACATGGCCACCTTTTCGAAATTGTTTCCGAGTACACTTACCTCGGGCAGATTCTGCAGTTAGGTAAGAACAATTTCGAGAAGGAGGCCAAGAGGAGGATTCATCTAGGCTGGGCAGCGTTCGGCAAACTACGTCGAGTCTTCTCGTCATCCATACCGCAATGCTTGAAAACGAAAGTTTTTAAACAGTGCGTCCTACCCGTTATGACCTACGGAGCTGAGACGTGGACACTCACGGTAGCGCTGGTCCACCAGTTCAAATTCGCTCAGCGAGCTATGGAAAGAGCTATGCTCGGAGTTTCTTTAAAGGATAGGATTCGTAACGAATACATCCGACAGAGAAACAAAGTGGTCGACAAAGCTCAGAGAGTTAGCAAGCTGAAGTGGCAGTGGGCTGGCCCTATCTCGCGAAGAACCGACAACCGCTGGGGTAAACGTGTTCTCGAGTGGAGACCGCGACTCGGCAAACGTAGGACAATCTAATGAATGTAGGAAGGACACCCTCCGGCCAGGTGGGATGACGATCTGCGAAAGAGTGCAGGCAGATGCTGGATGCGGCAAGCTGAAGACAGGGCGCTATGGCGCTCATTGGGGGAGGCCTATGTCCAGCAGTGGACTAAGATAAGTTGATGATGATGATGATACGTAATTTGACTATGTACCTAATTATTCGTCACTACTAAAAGCATTTCTTATTTATTTTTCTCGTATGATGAATTTTTCTCATAGTTTAGGGTGAAAAGCAGAGTGTGCCGGGACCAATATTATTTAGCCTCGAGCGACGTACTTTGAATCCCTTGCTACGCTCAGGACTCTACTATAGAATCCTTCACTTCACTCTGAATTCAAAAAATCGCTCTCGCCTTAAATACAATATTCTGTTCCCTTGTGATACAATCTACATATTTCATTTATTTACTATCTAATACCGCTACGAGCTAGACGCTATAAATAATAATAGAAAACAAAGAGGAGTGGAAAAAGGAACTGGGCACCTGCCGAGCATCGGCTTGGCACTCAGCATAGCTCTTCATTCATTATAAACAAATTGCATAGTGGAAGAGGGCTCATGTAATAAATCATATCTCGGCAACCGTGACGACATGTCTGTATACACAAACATCATACGTAATCTAGTAATTATTTTAAAAAACTTCTTTGAGCAACTTACAAACAAACTTAAAAAAAACAACGATAATGCATTTTAATCAAATAAAACATAAATCTGACATTCATTTAATAATTCTCAATAATAAAAAAAGAAAACACTGACTCCTTAAGATCTCTAGGTTATTAGATAGATGACAAACTAAAGTGTAAAACCCTTATTGTATGACCAAGGGGATTAGTAGTTCGGCATACGCGTTATGTAGATTGTCCCTAACCCTGAATGTTCACACGCTATTTGTAGCATATTACGGCTTAGTTGAATCGATACTGATATACAAAATATTTTTTTGGGGGGAACTCTACGAAGAAAGACATTTTTAAAGCGCAAAAACTTTGTATGCAAGCCGTGTTTAAAATACACGTGACTGATAGCTGTAGACCTCTGTTCACAAAGCACAAAATACTAACACTTCCGTCGCTATATATAAACGAAGTGGCTCTGTTTGTCAGAAATAACCACCACATGTTTCCGCGCAAGTCAGACAAATCTCCAAGAAACAGACGTGAAGATAGGCTCATTTGCATCCAAAACTGCATTATTACGTAAGAGCATATACCTCTAGTATCAATGGCACCGAACATTTACAACTTAATGCCAAAGAGCCACCAGCAACTTAATGAATAATGATGGTGAATTTAAAAATAAATTTAAGAAATTGGTCAATGAAATATGTTATTATAAGATTGACGACTTTCTAAATGATAAATTTTAATTTTTAATGGAAATGTATAGAATTATTATTAGAATTTATTATAGTTATTACTTACCTAATTTTAATTTTTTGACTTTACTTCTAATAACCCGATTATTATTTTAGTTAGATACTTGCTCTGTTACACGTCAATTATCACAATTTGTACACCGTAATCGGGAAAACGCGTTGATACCGGCATACCTGTTTGTAAAACCTTATATCTACACATGTTTATGCAAATAAATTATCTTTATCTTTACCTGGACTTGAGCCGTCGGCGTCGTCCTGCGACCAGCGCAGAGGCATCACGTCGTGGGCGGGCCGGTCGCGCATCTGCACCACGGGTCACCCGTCACCAGCCTGGAATACATTACATATAAGAAGGTACATACTTGGACGTCGGCGTCGTCCTGCGACCAGCGCAGAGGCATCACGTTGTAGTCAGGCCGGACGCGCATCGACACCAGGGGGGACTCGTCATCGTCCTGGAATACATTACATATGCCTAGGTGATTAAGATGATATTGTAGTATATAAAACTAGGTTCGCAAGCGGATAAAAAGTAGATGTCCATCCCCGAGATCCTGACTACCTCCCTGCTAAATGTGATTCAAAGACAAAGTCAAAGTCAAAAACTCTTTATTTCCATAAATACAATAAATGTACACTTAGAAAAGGTCAAATTCTTAGTAATTAAACACAGACATGGAAGTAAAGTGATATTTTTAATTTCAGTCGCTTCGGTATGTAGACTAAAGTATAGAAGCGACGAAGAAACCTTTAGCCTGTTAGTTAGTTGTTATTTTTCGAGTTGGATCAAATCCCGTCCCAAGCTTTTTTATCCTCTAGATAATCTGATATTTTATAGAAGGCCTTCTTACACCAGAAGGTTTTGACAATTTTTTTGAATTTATTTACTGATTATTTTTGCAACTCACTAGGAGTTTTGTTGTAGAAGCGTATACATTGCCCTTTATGTAAAAGATACATTGATTTTGTGTAGTCTAGTTGTGGGCACAGCGAGTCTATGTTTATTTTTTTCTTGTATTCAAATTATGTACATCGCTATTTTTAGGGAAGCGATTGATATTTCTATGAGTGTACAATAGGTTTTCATAAATATATTGACATGGTACTGTCATTGTCTCATTATGTTTATTTCTTTGAATTTATCACGCACGCATTAAGATCCCTTCAGCCATTTAGGCGTGAAAAGGAAACATACAGAATTACTTTCGCTTTTATCATATTACTAGCTGCTGTCAAGTAGCCTATGTCCGTCCCCAAGATACCATTTACCTCCCTGCCAAATTTCGTAAGGATCCGTTCAGCCGTTTAGACGGGAAAAGGTAACAGGCAGACAGAGTTACTTTCGAATTAACAATATTACTCTCAGCTGGGTGACGCCCGCGCGGACACACCCCCCTTCAACTGGCACATGCAGCACGGGCATACGCCACGCAGCATGCGCATGCAGCATTTTTGCCGATTTCTTGATATTTTTGTAGGAATACCTAGTAATATCTATATCTATGTAGATTCTCCATAAAAATTCCTACAATTTTATTAAGCATGTAAATATTCTGTGGTTGCATAAAAATATTTAAATGAGAACCACCTAAAGTAAGAGGGTTGGTATACTTGTGGTGACAGGTTGTAAAACGGGGTATAAATTAATAATTTTACAATTTTGTTGTATTTATTATGTTTTATTTGTAATTTTGATCGTTTATTGTTACATTAGACACAAAAAACAACACGTTCCCAAACAATTTGTATACATAAGGAGCTCATAAAAACTTATCGTGAATTTCGACGTGGCGCAAAAAAACCATCCGCTGGCAAGTGGCGGCCATGACGAAGGCCGAGCTCAAGTGACTTGGTTTTTATGTTTCAACTTAGTTTTGGTCGTGGACTACTTGTAATAAAAACATCAACAGTGTACCTTTGTTCATTTCAGAGAACGAAACAAAGACACCGAGAGATAAAAACGAAATTTGAATCCGGCGCCCGCGGCGCTTTTCATTAATTTGCTTCTACAACGAAAATATTTTGTTGTTCGGCTTGAATCTTTCTATTTTTACATAGTACGTAACATTTACTATAGAATACATACATAAAACAGTGTACTTGCCATCCAAAATCAATAAGAAATAAAGGTTTTTATTGCTTTCACCTTAGCCTGGCAGCGAGTGACCGAGTTTCGGTCGCCGGAACGACCGATTTTTGGTCGCTTGCCAGACAAAGGTTTTATTCTAAACTATTTTTGCTTTAGGCTAGGTTGTCATCAATCTATGGTATCGACGTCCAACCGATTGCTCCGACCGAATGGTTGGTATTTGACGTTATTCCGGAGCAAAAAAGTCGAAAGCGCGCGCTAGAGCGCCCAGCCAAGTTCTGAAAGAAACTAGCGACGCAACAGCAGTGATTATTTTACACGATCCATTGGGCACGCTTTTGGTCCCATCTGTATCTCAGACATTATCAAATCATGCAATTTTGCTTATTATTTCAAGAAACAAACGAAAATCATACAATTTGACTAAGAAACCGTGCTATTTCTCGTTTTTTTTTGTAATATGAGGAATATTACAAAAAAAACGTTAAATAGCACAATTAATTAATAATTATTAGTTTCAGAATTATCGTTAAAAATATGTAAGCGTAAACGAACCCCGGAGGGACCAATCGTTGCATTAGTTCCATATATTTATAACTAGATGTCGCTAGTAATAGTGTACGAGCTCTAGATCGCGCTGACGAGAACGCACAGGTTTGAACGACCTCCATCGGTCGTTTTGGAAGGGTTGTGCAATGATGAAGATAACAGGGTTACATTACAATATTTACACTTTTAAGTACGTAGAATCAAAGTCTAGACCGTATACATTATTCTAGTTTACCGACGACGTTAGAAGCGTGGGAAGTTTACGTAGGTTTTTTAGTTTCTGATATCTGTGGTTTTTTAAATCTCATCGGTGTTCGCGAGTAGCGCGTGACGTCATCATCGGCCCCATACGGCGCGGCACGCACGGGCGCCCACCTCATACGTCCGTAGTACATGGTGTCACTCTGGTGTTTTTTATTGATTTTATTTTAATAATGCTGATTGATGTAACTACATAGTATGTTGCCAATAAAGAATCTGAATCTGAATCCGATGAAGTGTATTGTGTAAATTATTGTTTTTGAACTAAAATGGCAGAAGGATTTAAAAAAGGCCAATCCGACAACCTTCCCATAGTCCACGATATGATGGTGGTAGAATATTTAAAAAAAATAAAGATTTGGTAGCAGCTGAAATTCGCGGGGTTAATGTGAAAAGGTAGGTATAAGATATTATTTCTATAACCTATTTATTATTACATTTATACTATTCGACAAAAACGAACAATCAACATGGCGATATATGATATTTTTAATCATGTCACATGTCATGCCGATAAAAGAACACCAATTTGCGCCATTTTTTGTTACATGACCTAGGCTTTCGACTACGTAAATCAAAAAATCCTTATAAACAAACTTGAGGCGTATCGGATACCAGGAAATATTTTAAAATTAATTAATTCATGTCTTACAGGTCGTCAACTAATTACTGAAATAACAAGGCTTGATTTTTAAACTAGACATGCAGTCACATATAAATCAAACGTCAGAATCACTTACGGTGTCCTTCAGGGCAGTGTATTAGGACCACTTCTGTTTATTTTATACATAAATGACATGCCGAATGCTCTAAATCAACCAATAACTTTATTTGCAGATGACAGCACAATGACTATAACATGTAATGACAAGGAAACCTATGAATCGGACATTAATAAATCAATGAACTCGATTATATGCTGTCTATCAGAGGTGCACGGAGTTTCCAGGAATACTCCCATCCGCTATCGATCGACCTATTAACAGCGAACTGGGGCAGGTCAGGTCAGGCAAGTCTAGCCAACCTGTGCATCTACTCAATCTGGGTTTTCAGGTCAGGTCGTTGTAGCCTGCTATTTGCGACATCATTTGCTTACGTCTACCGCACCGGTCTAACTAACCTACACGTCAGAGAATACAAAAAATAATACTAGCCTACGTCCAGCTTTTATATCCATATCATATAAAAATACACTAACCCGCATATTCTTCACGATAACAGAATAAAGAAATAATAACAATTCTTTATTGTTAATGAAAATAAAATTCAATAATAAAAAACAAATTAGAACTAGTATTTACAATTGAAACTATTATGCTAAATATAATAATAACTATAATATACGTATAATAACTATACAGGGTGTTTGATATTGGGACTGACATAATTTTTTGGGGGGTTGGGGAGGTAATAGTCTAATTTTCCCCGGTAGACTCAATGTCCTAAGTGTGACGGTTGATAACACATGATTTTATTAAGTTTGTTTTTTAAATTACCCGAAATCTTACCTTTTAATCGTCATATCTTTTTGTTTGTTCTTGTAATGGCACAAAATATTAATATATTTGTGCGTTAAAAGTCTGTAACAGTTGTAAATAGTAATAACTTGAAAATTCATTTTAAAATAATAATCTCATTATTACCCGTTGTCTAATTAATGCTTATATTACTTGTAACTAATTAAAATTCAACCATAATCACGGTGATTACCAAATGCCTTAGTTCTTTAAATGTAATTTTATGAAAAACCATATATAACATATATTTTTAATGATTTATCATTACAAATATCATTAGAAGACTATTAACTAACGATAACATAAGTTAAACAAATGGTAACTTCATTTAATACGCAAAATTCTTGAATAATCACATACCAAGAATTTTAAATTTCACAATTTGCTATACGCAAAGCGCGGCACCGAAAGGTACATAAATTGTATGTCATCTTAATCGTCAAGTAAGGTGCATTAACTCATGTGAGGACCAGCCCTTCAGTCCCATTCAGTTTATAGATAATGTACTTAAAGTGTTTTCTCCAATACAAAAAAATAAAAAAAATCTCCCTTATGGAGCTGCTCACACACTTCATGCTTAAATATTGAATAAAGGGTATACCAGAAATGTTCCGATATTTTTTATTTTTATTTCTGACAAAAAAATTCTATGATTATGAAGGTCGATTTTCCGACCACTGTGGGACGCCTGCGTCCATCAGTGGACCAATATAAGCCGTTGACGACCTAGGAAAGAAAGATATGATTTTTTTTTATTGCTAGATTATTTGGTACCTTGATACCTAGGTATAGGGGAGACCGGGGATGGTTGACTATAGGGGTAGGAAGACTAAATGCCGATAACTCGTGACCAGTTTGAGTGTGATGCCATCCAATCACAGCCAAGTATTACACTGCCCGCTCCGCTCAGGCGTCCGAAGTGCCGCATCGCAGTCGCACGACGTTTTGGAGCAGTGACACGTTGTTCATTTGTTTATCATGTAAGTAAAATTTCCACTTTGTATATACTTCGTCCTGATGCATACACGTTTTATGTGACGAGTTTGTCTTTTAGCCCAAGCGTGACTTAGATGTATATTTAACATGCTTCATATCTTGTTTTTCAAATCGGCTGCGGTGTTTAGGTTAGCCATGCGTTCAAAATCAAAAATGGCGTATGGGGCTGGTAGGCTAATTTCTTTCGGGGCTGGTTGAATAACTAGTCAACCAACCCTAGTAAAATATGTATTTGAAAACACCATTTTGGTACCTTCTCTGTAAAGTCCTTAGACCATGATAATTTTAAATATTTTTGAATCTTTAAGTAAATAAAGAAAAATGGATGAACTTATGAAGGCAATCGCTGCCAAAAAAATAAGCGCTCTGCGCGCTATTTTTTGGTTGTAACCAAAAAATAATGTCTAAAGAAGAAAGGATGAGAAAGTTTAAATATTCAACTTAAATTGGAATTAATACGACATAACTTAAACATAGGATTACACCAACTTCGAAGAAAAAAATACGACATTCGACTACGAACACTTAAACTGGAAGAGGCCTGGAGGCAAATTCTCGCCAATTTATCACTCGATAAATATCAAAAAACTGTCTAATTTGACAGATCATTCATATACAAAATGTCAAATTTGACATCCCTCTACCCGAAAGGGGTCCTAACTTAACTACTTGTATATATTATTATAATAACTATGAAAATTCAACAAAAAAAATATTTTATGAAAATCAATTCAAAATCAATCATTTCTATTCACCTGCATTGCATTTTGTAGTCAAATAAAAATAAATAATTAAAGCATGCGCTTTAATTATTTATTTGTATAAATCGATTATTAATATTTACTTAAACATATAAACAAACATTGTAATAAGAATTTAGCAATTATTTATACGCATAATCATTTAAATTTTACGGTTAAGGAATAAAGAATAAATGTCTTTTTTATTTTGATTTTATTTATTACACCTATCTATCTCTGTACGGAATAGGAAGTCACAAGACTACCGAAACAAAAATTCGGTGGTCCATTCGGGACCACGGGCAAGTAGTGGTTGACACACATTTCTTATCCTGGTTGGAGCAAGATGAGATTATGTCACCCTTGTCTCAGTCGGCAAATGGCCCACTGGCCACAATTATTGGAACAACTGACAGACAAACGTTATGCATCTTTATCATCATCATATCAGCTTCTTTCTTTCAGCCCTATAGGTAGTCGCATCCAGTGGTTTCCTATGCAGTAGTACTTAGGTACTTGCCATTGGCAACTACCTAAGTACTACTGCTGGTACTGGTAAGTTACCAACTTTCGATGTGGTTGGACCATTGGGCCCCTGGGTCTACTCGCGTACCTTGGCCAAAATTCAGCAGGTACGTACCGGTGACGGTCTTCGTCCACCCGTTAGATATCTCATTACATGCTAATTACGATGTAAAATGACAAACTTTTGAACAATTCCTTCGCACTGAACTACCACCTATCTATCTATATAAAGCAGGAGCCGACTTACCTCCTTGATTGGAATGGTGCAGTATCCGTGGTAGCGCGAAGGATGCTCGGGCTCCGTCGGCATGAAATACACCAGCGCAGCGAGAACCATGAGCACGGACGACATCATGGCCAGAAGGAGGCGCGCGCGCGTCGGATTCGCAATCCCCACGCGCACGCGCAGCGTGCCCCCCCACCCCGCGGGACCGTGCTCCTCGCAGACCTCCACGACATGCTCCTATCGCAAACGGATTATTTCTCTTTAGCATCAAAATTGGCCAACACAGCATCTATGAAAGGAGGGAGGGACGGGAGTACCTTCAGGAATAGTAATATGTAGGTGGTGGCCTAAGCTAAGTCTACATTAGCTTGTACCTTTGAATGTTGTAAGAGCCTTTGTTGACCGGCTTTAAACATCTAGGCGCCCCGGACGAATCATATCATAGTACCTTCGACAAGAACTTATAAAAAAAAGTAGTCATACATATAAACGTGAAAGTTTATGAGGATGTATGGATCTATGTTTGTTACTCTCTCACGCAAAAACTAGGTACCTACTGAACGCATTTTCAATTTAATACTTGGTATGGGCCGTAGGGTAGGCAGGCAGGGGGCGGGCGGGCTGAAGACCCCACCGAAAACCGGCAGAGCGAGAAATGCGAATAAAAATAATTGGGTGGTGTAACTTTTGGTGATGGTAGGTAAGGTGATCTTTAATGGGCCTTAAATCCTTCACCGATTCAGTGCTGAGTTTCTCATAGCAAACTTTTGTGCCTGGCGGCAAACAAATATTTCGTGACCCCTCTGAGGCGCCAAACGCCAGGGAATGTGATGGCGCCCCTAAGGTGCCACCCGCCATGAATTGGAACATGTTGCTTTTTAGGGTTCCGTACCCGAAGGGTGAAAAAGGAACCCTATTACTAAGCCTCCGCTGTCCGTCCATATGTCACAGGGCTGACCTTAGATTTTTTTGCAGTGTTTTGCATATTGACCTCAAACGACGACGGTGCAGCCCCGGACCACAACCAGAAGGAAAAAAGATGCCCGGAGCGGAGCGAGCAGCGGTTTTTTTTTGTTAATGTTAAGGTTGGGTCGCCTAAGATCGGATGTGACATAAGATCGGATGCATGGAATAACTCACAAACTAGGCAATATTTTCTACTGCTGGCAACACTACTAGATCCGCCATTTTATTCTGCCCCTCTCCTCTTACTGCGGCCGGCCAGCGACCAGACGGGACGTGCACGCATGTGATTCCGCAGAAAAAGTGCATTTTGTGCGAAAAATCGATGATCCGATCTTACCTCCACAACTTTGATGGCTCATTGTGGTGAGTACTTTCATTAACTTAATGTAATAAATTATTTTGGGGCAGAATTAGCGAATAATCTTTCGATCTATGTACTTTGATTACGCCTAGGACGTTCACAGCCCAAGATCCGGTCTTCCCTCCTCGTGCCGAAGATCGGACTAAGCTGTGTCCGTTCTTAGGATGTCAAAAAATTATCAGTGGTTCTCAAGCCCACTAACTCGTATATTGAAATTAGTTCAAGTAGGTAACTACGAGTCCCACTATCCCACTAGTTAATAATAATAGTATATTAATAATAATAATAATAAAGCCTATTAATTTCTTACTATAAAGTTACACAATTTTTACTATTAATTATTTATTTTTTTATTTTACTATTTAATTTATTACCTTCTTGTTTAGTAGGTAAGTGTTTTTTTTGTAATTATTAGTAGATGTATTAGTATTTATTATTCATCTATTCTAATCTTATTAGTAAGAATCCCGGTTTGGGTAAAGGCCTCCTCCAAAGATTTCCATTTGTCTCGATCTTGTGCTACCAGTCTCCAGTTTGTGCCAGCTGTTCGCTTGATGTCCACCTCCCAGCGGCTCAGCGGTCTTCCTTTACCTTTCATGCCTGGCGGGCCACTCCACCAAGTTGCTTTCTTAGTCCATCTCTGGTCTGTCAGTCTTGCGATATGGCCCGCTCACTTCCATTTGAGCTTTTGTGCGTAACTCAAGGCGTTGGTTGCTTTGGTTATTTTTCTAATCTTGGTGTGTCTTATTTTGCCCAGTTTCTTTATTTTGAGCATGCTTCGCTCGAAACCTCTTTGACAGGTATTAATTTTATTTATGGCTTTAGCAGAGTAGTATATTATACCTATAATAATAGTGCGTGCGTGCGTGTAAGTTTGTTACCTTTGCACGTTCAAACGTCCGAATGGATTTAAATTCAACTTGGCACACAGATAGACTACAAAAGATACTTTTTTATCGCTATATAACACGTATTTATCTCTATATGGTTCTATCAAAATGCACGCAATGTCGCGGTCGCGGGCAACAGCTAATAAGAATATAACTTATTTGCATTTTGATTGATTTTTTCTGCTTGAGGCTTAGGGCAAATTTTGTTTGAAATGCAATTGATTTGTTTTAAATATCAAACTTATATTTTTTGAAGTTACAAACACTTTTTATGCTTTTTTCGTCTTAAAATATACCTATTGAAATTAAATATTAAAATTGCTATTTACAGATAAAAGATGCCTACGAAATATGAGAGGATTTCGCTTCGGGCGACTTCTTACACAGAAGAAGCCTTAAAAGAAGCAGTTGAAAGGATAAGGAAAAAAGAACTGACAAACTATGCAGCATCCAAAATTTATGGCATACCTACCTCAACTCGATCGAGTTTTGAGCAAATCCGGATTAAAGAGTAAAACTCTAGGAAGATCGCAAGTGAAAATTCTCTAAATAAAATTGATTGACCTATCAGGTAGTTTTTATTTCTATTGTAGTAGGTCCTATTACAATGCCCACAATTTATTATTTTTAATTTTAATTAAAGTAAAAATACTAAGTCAGTCCTACACAAGAACTTTTCTCAGTTTAAAAATATTTATTTTTTATAGAAATTAAATATGCTCTGCATATTTTAACTAAAGCTATATAAATAAATATAAAAAAATTACTTACGCAATATGCGTAGTAATTTATTTATGAAATAATTTATTATTTTTTATTTATTTAACTATCCAATGACGCTATGACTAATGTGACTATCCGATCCTAGGTACCTTTTCATTATATAGTTCTAGGTTCAGAAGGATAAAAGTTTGAGAAACTTAATTAGGATGAGGAGGGAAGACCGGACTATAAAAACGCAAAAAAAAGAAAAATCGTATTTGTCAAATCTTTTGAGGAATTTCCTGGCCGGATCATTGATACTTAATGTATGGACGTAAGTCCGGATGTTTTCCTAATGTGTACTCTATTATCAAACGTATAGAAGTGAAGATACTACATAGTCCGATCTTCGGCCGAAATGTTATTTTCTTCACTATGGTAAGTTGAAAAAAGTCTGCTTTTTAAGCCCTTAATTTGCTTAGATAGATAGCATCTACGCAAACCAAAAAAGTAGGGGTTAAACGATATTTCTTTGTCTTCAATTTACAGTAAACCGCAACAGAAAAACGACATCGAATCGTGAGAAATAAAATAAAAATGCAGTACGTCTAAAATTTTCGGCTAATGCGTCCGATCTTAGGCGACCCAACCTTATTTTTTAGTTTTTTCTTTCGTATTAGGCAAAGTGACCGATCACGTGGTTTGAGCTCTGGACCAAAGGACGAAATGTGTGAGCGAGCCGCGAATATTTTGTAACGTTTATAGATGTGTTGCAGTTTTCAGAAATGCCATGCTAAAAATGATGTCTTCAAGCATTTCCTATTTTCGTTAGATTTTTGTGTTATTTAAATAACACAAAAATCTAACGAAAATAGGAAATTGTCACGGCTTGCTTGCCGACATCATTTTCGCCTTCTCACTTTTTTCGATATTCGCTAAAAAGCGAATATCGAAAAAAGTGAGAAGGCGGCCAAACTAAGCAAATTATGTGATAAAATAAATAAAAAAAATATTCTGTATAACACTCCACCGTCTACACTTGTTCTATCATTTCCTGTCCATCCAAAGGTTGCCTGGAAGAGATCGTTCATAGCGATAAGGCCGCCCAATATGCAACGTAATGTATTTGTCTTTTCCTGTTCTGTGTTTCTGTTTTATTTGGTGTGCAATAAAGAGTAGGTATTTGTATTATATTGTGATATTAATTAATTCAGAAGAACAAAACCTAAAAAAGTGTCTGCATAATCATGAGCCAGTCCAGTAGGTATCTCTTAGTTTGACAACATAATACATTATTGTTTTGTGTCATGTAGCATATCGTTCGAAAGGGAAATAAGTAATAACTAATAACTTATGAACTTTTTAATAGAAAACTAAACACAACTTCACTTTCAGTTTTTATCATCGAGATTTTTTAAATTAATTTAGAAGTGGTCACGATTTATAACTTTTACACAGATTTTTGACTTTGACGCTCGTATCTTTTTTTAAAGTGAATTGTATGATATATAGTTTATTTCAATTAAGTATACATGTAAGAATACAGCGCATGTTATTAAGTATACCTCGTGTGTTCATAAGTTTTGAGACGAACTTATTTAATTAATTTAAAAAGAAAGTAATTCATGCAACCTTTTTTAAACTTTTAAAATTTTAAATTTCGAATGTTTTGAATCAGAAAAAATATACATTTGAATATTTGTTTCATTCTCCGTGAAAATTGGGCCAACAAAAGATTTGCGTGCGACTGTAATTTCACTGTTTCAAGCAGGAAAAAAACCAATGCAAGTTTTTAGTGAAATCCAAAGTTTGGGATGTAGCCGGAACTTTGTGTATTATACCATAAAGAGGTACAAGGAGACCGGCTCTTTAGAAGACCGTGGAAGATGTGGCCGCCCGCGGTCTGTAAGGACGCCCGCCAACATCAAAGTAATCAGAGAGCGAATTCGTCGCAACCCTTGCCGGACTCAAAAGAAATTAGCTGTGCAGACCAACATTTCGTGAATATCGGTGAACAGGATACTTAAATATGATCTTAAACTAAAGGCCTACAGTCGAAGGAAAGTGCATTATTTAAACGAGCGTCTTCGTAAATTGCGACTGGAACGATGTCGGAACCTATTGAGGAGACACGATCCAAGAAATATCCTGTTTACCGATGAAAAGATCTTCACGGTGGAAGAAAAGTTTAACCGGCAGAACAATAAGGTTTACGCCAGAAGTTCAAAGGACGTCCAGCCATCTGTACGCAATGTCCAGCGCACTCATCATCCAGCAAGTGTGATGGTTTGGTGGGGTGTTTCCTACGAGGGGGTCACTTCGCTTCATTTTTGCCAGCAAGGCGTCAAGGTGAAGGCACAAAATTACCAAACCGACATATTGGAAGCGGTGGTTAAACCATTAAATGATACGCTATTCGCTGGAAAATACTGGGTTTTCCAACAGGACTCTGCTCCCTCCCATAAAGCTAAGACTACCCAACGTTGGCTGGAGGCCAATTTGCCAGGCTTCATTCGGAGCGAAGATTGGCCCTCGTCAAGCCCTGACTTGAATCCTTTGGATTATTCTTTATGGACGGAATTGGAGCTGAGGGCATGCAAAAAGTCTCACCCAAACCTGGATTCTCTCAAGCGAGCCCTTATTAAAGAATCGAAACGGATTCCCATTGAAAAGATTCGTGCCGCCATAGATGAATGGCGCACGCGTTTGAAGGCCTGCATTGAATGCAAAGGCGGCCATTTTGAATGATTTATTTTTAAATACAGATCTAGATGTCAGTAGTTTTAATTTTAATATCCAATAAATGAATACTCAACTTAGCTCCAAAAATATTTTAGTTTTACTGTGTCTCAAGACTTATGAACACACGAGGTACATGTAAGAATACAGCGCATGTTATTAAGTATACATGTAAGAATACAGCGCATGTTATTAAGTATACATGTAAGAATACAGCGCATGTTATTAAGTATACATGAAAGAATACAGCGCATGTTATTTTGTGGCATTACAACCACAAATAAAAAAGATATGACGATATAAAAACGAGATTTTAGGTGATTATAAAATCCTTAAGTCTTTTTTTTTTTAGGGCGAATGTCCGCCTGCGACGCAGAAGGTTGCGGGTTCGATTCCCGCCTTGGGACAAATGTTTGTACGATCTCCAAATATTTGTTCCGGGTGTTCTGGGTATTTTCTATATATAATAACAAAAATATCTATCTATGTTATGTATTGTATTAAGTTTATCAGTCATCTATAACCACCCATAACACAAGCTCTGCTTACTTTGGGACTAGATGATGCTGCAATGTGTGGATTGTCCAGCATTATTTATTTTTATTTACTATTATAATTGAAAAAAATCTATCTCAGCAACCGTGGCACTTAGGACATTGATTCTACCGGAGAAATGTAGCACAGCATTATACACATAGTAATGTGTATAATGCTGCGTACACACTGGCCAAACGAACGCCGATGAACGGGTCTCGCAGGCCTTCGATGGCCTGTCTGGACGGCTTAGCCAACGCCAACGATCGTTCGTTGGTTTGTGCCGGCGATCCGAAGTGCGGCGGTAACATCAAAGGAATCTAACTAAATATGGACGAGATCAACGAAAGCCTACCAGACCCCGTTCGTTGGCGTTCGTTTGGCCGTTGTATAAGCAGCATAAGGGAAGTAAAATCTCGCTACAACTGAGCGTTCGTTCGTTGGCCTTTGGCGACTGTCCACACTGAGTTCGATGTAACTAATCGTTCGATTCCTTTGATGTTACCGCCGCGCTTCGGATCGCCCGCGCCGCCGCCGCCGACACACGCTTTCGCTAAGCCAGACAGGACCAACGAAGGCCAGCGAGTGGGTCTCCACTCGTTGGCGTTCGTTGGGCCGCCACCGCCGCGCGCCGCCGGCGTGGAGGTACGCAGCTTATTAATATAACGAATTAGGTCGAGAGATAGGTAGATGTAGGTAGGTACCTTTAGTGTTTTTATTTTTTATATAATTGCACGATCAATTTCACGGACTGCCATTATAATAAAGTTACAATAAATTCAAGAAAGCTTATAATAGTATTGTTTTAACGAAGCTATTCTTCTACCATCAAATACATAAAAAAAGACTAGGTACCAAATTAACTTACTTGTGCTTTACTATCGATTATTGGAGTGGTCTTGGTAGTGAGACTAGGCCCAGTTATGAACGTCATTTTACTACACTGCTTTCACTTTATGATATAAAATAGGCAATGAAAATGCTGTTTCCGAGACCTAATTCCAATTTAAGCTCACTCAAAAGCTTGCATATTCGAGCAAGCTGTTCTATTCTACGTTTCTACGTCTTTTGCAGGTAGTTTACATCAATAATATGATTGCCATAATAAAAACGACACTCGGCCTGTGGTAACGAATGGCAACATTATTTACGATTTAGTCGATTATCTAATCCAACTCCAACAACACTACAAAGAATATAATTTTTTATTGTCTATGCTTTTAGTCTGTGTTGGTTGTGTTGTCTGTGGTAGCTGTTGGTTTCACAAAAAAAGTTGAAGAAGAAAGAAAAGAAACGGACGATTTCGTGTCGCGTAGTAATTCCATGAAAAACGAGGATAAATGAATCACGAATGTGCGCAGTGTCGTTAAATCATGTACGATTAGTTTTTTCAGCATAATTTTCAGTTATTCCTTTAGTTCGTTGTGTAAATACCACGTTTAGAAGTCCGACGGCGAAACGAAAATAAAATGGCGACCGATCAAGCGAAGAACCGCATGCACGGTTTCAAGAACACGGGCAAGGATGTCGACGTAAGTATCCTCCGGCCGCTTGCCGCGGCCGTCTCCCCGAGGCCCCGCGCTGCCGCCCCTCGGCGCCCGACTGACCGCCCTCGCTCATCTTTCAGGAAATGCGCAGGCGAAGGAACGAGGTGACCGTGGAGCTGCGGAAGAGCAAGCGGGACGAGACGCTGCAAAAGCGGCGCAACGTGCCCGTGACGTACTCCACGGACGAGGAGGAGATCGAGCGCACGCTGGCCTCCACCGACTTGCCGGGGCTGGTGGCGGCGGCCAACAATGCAGCGGACCCGCAGGCGCAGCTGGAGGCAGTGCAGCAGTGCCGCAAGCTGCTGTCCTCCGACAAGAACCCACCCATCGATGCTCTGATCGCGGCCGGTATCCTGCCTGTGCTGGTGGGCTGCCTGGCGCGCGCCGACAGCCCCACGCTGCAGTTCGAGACGGCCTGGGCGCTCACCAACATCGCGTCAGGCACGTCCGCACAGACCAACAAGGTGGTGCACGCGGGGGCCGTGCCTGTCTTCCTGCAGCTGCTCATGTCTCCACACGAGAATGTGTGTGAGCAGGCCGTGTGGGCGCTGGGCAACATCATCGGGGATGGACCTGTGCTGAGGGACTTTGTCATTGAGCTGGGGGTGGTCAAACCTCTCCTGAGCTTCGTCAAGCCTGATATCCCCATCACGTTCCTCCGAAATGTGACGTGGGTCATCGTGAACCTCTGTAGAAGTAAGGATCCTCCGCCGCAAGTCAAAACTATTCAAGAAATTCTTCCAGCACTCAATGTACTCATTACGCACAGTGATGTCAATGTGAGTATCTTAAAATAATCAACTGTAGGCCAAGCACAGGAATTGCTGTCTCCGGTAGAGAAGGGAAACTTACATCACATTGTGATAAAATATTTAACACATTCTCTGCAATGTTGGTGACTGGTCCCTGCCTTGTATCAAACCGCCGTGTAGGTCACTGGTGCCCTCGGAGCAAACTGGTTTTAGAAACAAATTTGTGAGCCGTAGGTACATTTCTCGGTAGTATGTGACCAGTGTGGTGCTGTAGAGCAATCCTCCAACATGGGTTTTACCTATTCACATATTTGTGAAAAATATTATGCAAAAATTCAAAACCAATAGAGACTAGATTTTATAAAAGAGCACTATCAAGATGTGCCCAATAGAGTTAATTCTTACTGTTATATATTTGACAGTTGAGGGTGGATTTATATAAAGTAACCTATTATGAAGGTAGTTGATTAAAAGCCAGTTTTGGTAATGAACTCAATCATGGTGTTATCTTTTAGTGGCGACTTCGGAAAATAAGTGCTAAAAGGGCAAGAATGGCATTCAATATGACGAATATTGTGTTGCCGGGGCCGTATAACCCAAAAACTGATGTGTGGTGTGACTACAAAGAACAATTATTGTGTGCTTTGGACGCGGCGGGTCTGTCGCGAGACTCGAGACAAGACGAAGATAAATCGCGCTCTTTGTTCTTGTCACAGTGCGCAAAAGACACTTACGCATTAATTGCTTCGTTGTTAGTGCCGTTACGCCCATGTGAAGTAGAGTTTGGCGCTATCTTGCGTCTTTTGGACAAGTTCTATGAGCCAGAAGTAAATGAGATTTTACAAGCGGGAAAGTTTCATATACGTGCCCAACTATACAAGGAAAGCGTGCAGGACTTTGTGGCAGCAATAAATGCACTAGCGGCTAAGTGCAACTTCACGGACTTGGAGCGCCAAATACGAGACAGGATCGTGCTGGGAGTGCGAGATGAGCGTCTGCGCCGGGAGCTCCTGAAGACCAAAGGATTGACTTGCAGAACAGCGATACAGATGTGTCTCAATCACCAAGCTACTTTTGAAGACATGTATCCGGGCCAGAGTTCAGAAGCTCAACCTAGTTCTCCTCAGTCAGCAGCTGAGTCGATGGATATTGGCAAAATCAAGTCTAATGAGTGTAAACATTGTACAAGAATACACAAGGCTGGAGAGAAGTGTACATTTGTGAAGTCGAAGTGTTTTAAATGTCATAAGTATGGACACATAGCAAGAGCTTGTGACAGGAAAACAAAAGTACATCAAGTGGAAGATAACGAGCAATCTGATGTTAAACAGAAGTCATCAGAAACTGAAGACATGATGGGTGTTTATGTGTGTGTAGACAGTTATCAACCTCCAATAAAAGCAAATGTGGTCATCGATGGAGCTAGTTTGATGATGGAAATTGACTCGGGTGCATCTCGCAGCATTGTGTCAGAAAAGACTTTCAAGAAGTTATGGTCTTCACCGCCTGCACTACAGAGTACTAATGTGAAACTAGTCACATGGACCAGAGACTCTTTGAAGGTAGTAGGACGGGCGAACGTTCGTGTTGTTCTTGGCGGGAAGGAGGCGCAGTGTGAACTAATTGTGGTCTCCGGTGATGGACCTAGCCTGTTGGGCCGCAACTGGTTTCAGTTGTTGGGACTACAAGTGACTGGACTGTACTGGGCTGAAGAAGATTTGGTGCCATTTAAAAATGAATTTCCTGAGCTATTCAAGGAGGATCTAGGAACATACAAAGGTCCAGAAGTTTCCCTCCATTTGCGCCCTGATGCAGTATCGAGATTTCTAAAAGCTCGCGCGGTACCATTCCCTATGAAGCAACAGGTTGAAGACGAACTAAACCGGATGGTCGAAATAGGTGTGCTGACTCCGGTGAGATACTCAGAGTGGGCTACTCCATTGAGAATAGTGAAGAAAGAAGATGGATCGTTGAGAATCTGCGGGGATTACCGATCTACTGTGAATGCGTCTATTCAAGTAGACAAGTATCCTCTCCCTACGTCAGTGGAGGCATTTGCGAAGCTCAGTGGAGGCCGAGTTTTCAGTAAACTGGACTTGAAACATGCCTATACACAAATGAAGGTTGATGACGAGACGGCCAAACTTTTAACGCTGAATACGCCCATTGGTCTGATGAAAGTAAACCGCTTGGCATTTGGTGTGAGTGCGGCGCCATGTATTTTCCAGCGAGTGATGTCTTCTACGCTGGCGGGCATGGAGGGCGTGGCCTGTTTGCTGGACGATGTGGCGGTGGCGGGTGCGACGCTAGAACAGCACAACCAGAGGCTGCATAAGGTGATGGAGAAGCTTAGTGAAGTGGGCTTTCGACTGAATAGCAACAAATGTGTATTTGCTGCCAATAGCATCACATTTTTAGGTCACATGATTGATAGCGAAGGACTTCATCCAGCACCTGCCAAAATTAAAGAAATTAAAGAAAAACCGGCGCCTACAAATAAAGAAACTTTAAGAGCTTTTCTGGGTTTGTACAATTTTTACCAGAAGTTTTTACCTGACCGAGCCACTTTATTGGAGCCTTTATATCGGCTGCTTGAATCTAAAACGGCTTGGAGGTGGGATGAAAAGGAGCAAAGAGCGTTCGATAAAGCTAAGCTCTTATTATCGTCGGACCTGACATTAGTGGGATATGACTTAAAGAAAGAATTACTGCTCATATGTGACTCATCTGAATACGGAGTGGGCGCTATCATAGCACATGTGATGGAAGATGGATCGGAAAGACCAATCATGATGGCGTCGCGCACCCTGCAAGCTCATGAAAGGAAGTATGGGCAGATTGACAAGGAAGCTCTAGCAATTATGTTTGGATTACTAAAATTCCATGAATTTTTGTTAGGCCGCAAGTTTTGCATAATAACAGACCACAAGCCATTGGTGGGCTTGTTTAATCCAGGTAAACCAATCCCTGACCAGATTTCACCTAGGATGCTACGTTGGTCTTTAAAGTTGGCTTGTTACGAGTACACCATTAAGCACAGACCAGGGAAATCGATTGGCAATGCGGATGCATTAAGTAGATGGACTGAACCGACTACAGGGACATTGACTGAAGAGGACCTGAAAGATGTATTGTTGTTAGACGAACAACCTAGAGGCTGGAACATGAGCGCTGAAAGTATTGCTGCGGAGACCAGAAAAGATACTTTGCTCCAGAAGGTATCATTTCATGTACTGCATGGTTGGCCAAATAAGAACACTGATTCTGAATTGCAGCCATTTTGGACGAGAAGGGAGGCTCTTTCACACACTAAAGACTGTTTATTGTGGAGTAACAGAGTCATAGTACCAGCTAAGTTACATGAACAGGTACTAAAAATATTACATGATCCGCATGCAGGTATAGTTCAAACAAAGGCATATGCTAGAGGCTATGTATGGTGGCCTCAGATGGATAATCAGATTGAGCAGATGGTGGCCAGCTGTGAACAATGCCAGCTAGTAAGGAACAGTCCACCGAGAGATCCACAGACATGGGTTATGTCTGAAAAGCCATGGCAGAGGGTGCACATAGATTTTGCTGGACCATTTCTAGGAAAGACTTTCTTTGTTATGATTGATAGTCATAGTAAATGGATGGAAGCAGAGATTGTAAACTCTATGAGTAGCGGAGCAGTTATCACAGTGATGAGAAGAATTTTTGCATCACAAGGCTTACCAGATGTGGTGGTATCTGATAATGGCAGAGCATTCACTTCGGATGAGTTTAGTAGATTTTTACAGAAAAATGGAATTACACACCTGCTCTCCCCACCTTACCACCCAGCGACAAACGGACAGATAGAGAGAGCTATACAAACATTTAAAAATAAAATAAGGAAAATGCAGCATTTAGACATGCCATGGAGTGAAACGTTAAGCAAAGTGCTTTTCCACATGAGAACAGTGCCTAATAGCGTAACAAACAAAACCCCAGCTGAGATGCTCAACGGTCGCAAGTACAGGACGGCTATTTCGTCTCTCCACCCTGACTCCAGGCAGAGCCGAGGCGAAGAACAGCTGGAGGCGGCGGCGCAGCGCGCACCCGCGCGGGCCTTTGTGATGGATCAACCCGTGCTGATCCACATGTATGGAGCCGGACAGAAGTGGCAGAGGGCCACTGTAGAGAGGGTGGAGGGACCCAGCTCGTACAGGGTTAGAACGGAAGATGGAGAGCTACATCGTAGACATTCAGATCAGATACTGGCGAGAACAGTTACAGCAGAAGCTAGATTAATTGACAATGAAAACAGAGATACAATTGCTTCGGACTCTCAGGCAACTGCTGAGCCCGACATTGAAGTACCACCCTCAGAGAGGTGGCCAGACATTATTGGTGTACCTACCGATTAGTTATGATTATACTGTGTTCCTAATTTGATTGTTGAGTAAGCTTTTTTTTTGATTTATATAATTGGGTAAATTTGAAAGGTACCAATTTAAAGAAGGGATGTTATGTTATATATTTGACAGTTGAGGGTGGATTTATATAAAGTAACCTATTATGAAGGTAGTTGATTAAAAGCCAGTTTTGGTAATGAACTCAATCATGGTGTTATCTTTTACTTACTTTTTATTATTAGTAACTATGATTCAAGTTTATCTTGGTTTTTGCTCGTAGATATCACGGTTGGAGATAACTTTAGGCTAATTCTATTTTAGAATGACGAACTTGACAACAAGACTTGTTATAATGGATCTTTTATCAAATAAATGTATTTATATTTTGCAGATTTTGGTAGACACAGTATGGGCCATCAGCTACCTAACAGATGGTGGCAACGAACAGATCCAAATGGTGATAGAATCTGGCATTGTGCCGCAGCTGATCCCACTACTGTCCCATAAGGAGGTAAAGGTGCAGACGGCGGCGCTCAGAGCCGTGGGCAACATCGTCACCGGCACCGATGAGCAGACACAAGTGGTGCTCAACTGCGATGCACTATCACACTTCCCGCATTTACTCTCACATCAAGTAAGTCACTTGTAAGATAATCAGTGAAGACATTGTTTTGAGATAATTATAATCTAACCCTCGAATATTCAAACGCAACTCAGATTGGAGCGTTTTTTTGACAGTTTTCAACTAAAAATTGTCAAAAATTCGTCACTTCAGGTGTGTTTATGTATTTGGACGTTAGATACTCAAATCTTTGACCACCCCTGTGGCAGAGCAGGCGACGGTCCGCCTGTGATTTTGGCTCCTGCCTCAAGACAAATGTTTTAAGTATATCAGTTATCTAGTACCTGTAACTCAAGCTCTGCTTTGTTTGTGGCTAGATGACGCTGTGTGGATAATCCAGAATATTTTTTTATTCATAAGACTACTTTGTCAAAGATTAAACCTCCATCAACTAAAATCCTCTTACAGAAAGAAAAAATATGCAAAGAAGCAGTCTGGTTCCTTTCAAACATCACAGCCGGCAACAAGCAGCAAGTGCAAGCTGTTATCGACGCAGGCCTGCTGCCCAAGATTGTCGAGAACCTCACCAAGGGAGACTTCCAGACACAGAAGGAGGCAGCTTGGGCTGTCTCCAATCTAAGCATAAGTGGAACTAAGGAGCAGGTGGCTACCCTCATTGCGTGTGGGGTCATACCACCCTTCTGTAATTTACTTGGATGCAAAGACACACAAGTAATCAATGTAAGTATATGTTACAAGAATATTTTCCTGATACAATAAAATGTAGCTTCGTTGAACACAACAATAATACAGCAGGATATTGCTCCAAGGCGCATTCATTTATTCAATACTATCTGGCTTCGCACGCGCTTTTTAAGTAACCTATGTCCATCCCGGGGATACCATTTACCTCCCTGCCAAATTTCATTGAAATCCATTATACTAAGAATAATGTACAAAATTACAAAAAATAAATAATGAAAGGATGTCAAAAGTAAAGTTATTTAAATTCATATATGAATTTACGAATAATTTACCACTGGTTACAAACGCACAATCTGACCACTATAAAGGACAAACTAATGTAGTGAAAAGCGTTAAAAGCACTGGGATAAAGACATATCGGCTCTCAGCTGCTCCTCTAAATTACACTATTAATAATAATAATATAGAGCTGCTGTCTAAGGGCATCGTCAAAAAACTAAAACAAAAATAAAATTATACAATACATACAGAATCATTGTAAAACAATGTCAAAGTAGTAATCAAATTATTATTTGCTGCTGTAAAGGGGCATTGTCGAGTCAAACTAATAATGTCATTAGGTATAAAATGCATGTCAATTTAGATTCATATAAAAAACAAAATTGTTGTCTAAAGATGTAAACAAACAACATGTCGGTAATTACATCAGCTGTTTTTCCTCGAAAGCCACAGAAAGACTGTAGTAGTACTTTTTCATGAGTATATTTTTATGCCTACAAATAACTTTTGGAGACTTTGGATAATCTGCAGGCCAGATGCTGAATGTTGCCACCATGGCGCGTATTATAATTATGTGTTTACGCCAGGGTCGGCAAACTTTCCCTATTTTTTACATAAATAGCTAGTTGTTGTACCAATAACAGTCTTAGCTCCTTATAGCTTCAAGTAATTGGCCCTTGTAATATGGTAGTCTCGTAGAAATCTCTGCAAGTGACAAGTCCGCCAATTGCAGGATACGCTTTTCAATAAGTTTTTACTGGACTATACTGAAACCTGTACAACTTTCTTGCAGTTTATCTCATAAGCGAGCTCATCTTTACTTAAGTCAACATAACGAAGCGACTGAAATCAAAAATATCACTTTATTTCCGTGTCAGTGTTTAATTATTAAGAATTTGACCTTTTATAAGTGTACATTTATTGTATTTATGGAAATAAAGAGTTTTTGACTTTGACATCCTAAAATGTTAATTGATTCACTATAAAAGTACAGCTTGCAACTATATTATATAATATAAATGAGAACCTTACAAATAAAATTACTTATTCTAACTAAAAGAGAATTGTCTACCACAAACGTTATTGGGAGAGCCCAATAACGATTGTGGTAGACAATTCTAAGGAGAGACAAGTTAGTAAGTGTGTGTCCTTGGTTGTTCCAGGTGGTACTGGACGGCATCAGCAACATGCTGAAGATGGCGGGGTCGGGCGTGGAGCAGGTCGCCTCCATGATCGAGGAGTGCGGCGGGATCGACAAGATCGAGGCGCTGCAGAGCCACGAGAAGGTCGAGATATACAAGATGGCCTACGACATTATTGAGCAATACTTCGCGGGAGAGGTAACGCCACATTTTATACTGATTTACTCCAGTAATCAGTGCCAAGTGCACGGCGCTGTGTAGAACATCTAGCAATAATGAGCGAACCTAACGGGCTTGGTTGTCAAACTAGGCCTAGATCTCAGTACTCACGGGATCCTTGTAGTATAAAACTCGAATTACATAAAATTCTTCAGTAAACCAACAAAAAGACCTGAGCATTACGATTACAAAAAAAAACTAGATATTATTTATATGTACACTACTACTATCATTAGAACAAGGAAAAGATTCACATAATACCTCGTGTGTTCATAAGTCTTGAGACACAGTAAAACTAAAATATTTTTGGAGCTAAGTTGAGTATTCATTTATTGGATATTAAAATTAAAACTACTGACATCTAGATCTGTATTTAAAAATAAATCATTCAAAATGGCCGCCTTTGCATTCAATGCAGGCCTTCAAACGCGTGCGCCATTCATCTATGGCGGCACGAATCTTTTCAATGGGAATCCGTTTCGATTCTTTAATAAGGGCTCGCTTGAGAGAATCCAGGTTTGGGTGAGACTTTCTGCATGCCCTCAGCTCCAATTCCGTCCATAAAGAATAATCCAAAGGATTCAAGTCAGGGCTTGACGAGGGCCAATCTTCGCTCCGAATGAAGCCTGGCAAATTGGCCTCCAGCCAACGTTGGGTAGTCTTAGCTTTATGGGACGGAGCAGAGTCCTGTTGGAAAACCCAGTATTTTCCAGCGAATAGCGTATCATTTAATGGTTTAACCACCGCTTCCAATATGTCGGTTTGGTAATTTTGTGCCTTCACCTTGACGCCTTGCTGGCAAAAATGAAGCGAAGTGACCCCCTCGTAGGAAACACCCCACCAAACCATCACATTTGCTGGATGATGAGTGCGCTGGACATTGCGTACAGATGGCTGGACGTCCTTTGAACTTCTGGCGTAAACCTTATTGTTCTGCCGGTTAAACTTTTCTTCCACCGTGAAGATCTTTTCATCAGTAAACAGGATATTTTTTGGATCGTGTCTCTTCAATAGGTTCCGACATCGTTCCAGTCGCAATTTACGAAGACGCTCGTTTAAATAATGCACTTTCCTTCGACTGTAGGCCTTTAGTTTAAGATCATATTTAAGTATCCTGTTCACCGATATTCGCGAAATGTTGGTCTGCAGAGCTAATTTCTTTTGAGTCCGGCAAGGGTTGCGACGAATTCGCTCTCTGATTACTTTGATGTTGGCGGGCGTCCTTACAGACCGCGGGCGGCCACATCTTCCACGGTCTTCTAAAGAGCCGGTCTCCTTGTACCTCTTTATGGTATAATACACAAAGTTCCGACTACATCCCAAACTTTGGATTTCACTAAAAACTTGCATTGGTTTTTTTCCTGCTTGAAACAGTGAAATTACAGTCGCACGCAAATCTTTTGTTGGCGTCATTTTCACGGAGAATGAAACAAATATTCAAATGTATATTTTTTCTGATTCAAAACATTCGAAATTTAAAATTTTAAAAGTTTAAAAAAGGTTGCATGAATTACTTTCTTTTTAAATTAATTAAATAAGTTCGTCTCAAAACTTATGAACACACGAGGTATATGTCAGTTTAGTGGTATAACAGAGAATACCTCATATCATTAGGCATACGCACGCGTTGGCAGTCCACCTAATGTAGCCTCATGGATATTTCGTCCAGTCAGATCATTTAAATTTAATTGCAAAAAATCTTTATGTAAACCTTAAATAACATTAGTCTGGTACAGTTACTGGTGTAAATTTAATGAGATATAGACGGGACCAAAAGCGTGCCCAATGGTTCGTAGATACTCCCTGCTACTGCGTCGCGTCGCCAGTCTCTGTCGGAACTTGGCTGGACGCTCTAGCGCGCGTCTCAATCCTAGAATGCTCTAGCGCGCGTCTCAATCCTAGAATGCTCTAGCGCGCGTCTCAATCCTAGAATGCTCTAGCGCGCGTCTCAATCCTAGAATGCTCTAGCGCGCGTCTCAATCCTAGAATGCACAAACATTCATAAACGTTTTATGAACTAGGGCGGGCACTTATCAAAACTTACGTAGGTCTTACACTTCGCGTTACAAAACATAATTACTTAATCATAAGAGTAGTCTTAAAATAAATAAATATTTGCATTGTTTAGCCAAAACCTTGGATAGAACATTAGTCGGGTCATTGCGATTGCATTACTCTGAGGAACCTTCTAATAATTGGAGGATCTCTGATCTGCACTGCCATCTTGCATGGGATCGTATTGGCTATCTGCTTATTCATATTGCAGTGTCTCTGTAAGATGTAGACGAAGTTGTTGCCTCAACAGATCCAGGCATACATGTTTATTGGATACAGATACATGTTTGTTAGATTACAATTTGCAGCACCTTTTGTTTTCAGAATGAAAGGTTTATTGTTACATTCATTTGTCCAACACTAAACATTGAGTTTGAAATATTGTCATAGACCTTTGTAATTATGAGGACAGAAGACAGGAATAACACCATCGTTTATAGATTACTAGCTGCTCGCGGTTTCGCACGCTCTTTTCCCGGATAAAAAGTAGCCTATGTCCGTCGCCGGGATACCGTCTACCTCCCTGCCAAAATTCATTAAGATCCGTTCAGCCGTGAAAAGGTAACAGACAGATAGACAGAGTTACTTTCGAATTTATAATTTTGATATGAATAGAATAGATAATGACCATAATATTTGTTCAGGGTGTTCCAGGTGTTTCTATGTATAATGTTTATTATGTATATCAGTTATCTTACTAGACCCATAAATAACACAAGCTCCCCTTAGCTTGGACTAGATGATGCTGTGTGAATTGTGTCCAATCATTATTATTATACACTACATTTAATTAATAAATCTCGTTATAAAATATATTTTTTACTATAGAAAATTAAACATTATAAAACTATTCTACAGTAAAAAATGTATCAAATCGGTGAATCACTGGCCGCGAAGCCGGTGACTAGGGCTGCAGAGAGAGGAACTTCCTGACGATGCGCGCCGAGTCCAGAAGTACCGCCTTTTGGATCTGACCCTTGATCCAGCTTCCTAGCGAGTCTCTTGAGATGTTGATCGCTCTTCGCTATAACGCTGTTAACCGGGCCGGTGCGATGGTCGCTGAATTCATTATTTTCTAGGGACCCATGATACCATTGATTAATTGATACTTTTAGTTGGAGCATTTGGTTATTCATAACACATTTTGGGTTAAAAATCATGATTGATGGCGTTCATTACGTCGCGGGTAACGTAAATCGAACACTCTTAACGAAGAAATAAATTAGATTGCCTTATAATTATAACGCAGGTCGATAAATAATGAATGTGTTGTTTCCAGGAGGAAGACGCGTCGCTGGTGCCGGCGAGCGCGGAGTCCGGGTTCCAGTTTGCGCCGGCGGGCGGCCCGCCGACGGACGGGTTCCGCTTCTAGCCTGCGCCTGCGCGCGCGCACACGCCCGCCGCGGCGCATCCACGAACGAGCCCCGACCTCACATTATTCTAGTTAGTTATAGTTGACGCCGCGTTTTTTTTATTAATGTTAATGATTTTACGAGACGTCGGCCTCGCTCGTCGATTCGCCGCTCTGATGTGATGTTTTAAATTTCATTCGTTGTGATCGGACTCGGGAGAAGTGGTAGCTTTAACGTCGAGCCTTACGAGTGTATGCGCTCCGCTTCGTCGACGCTTTTTGATATAACATAGTGTTTACGTTTCGTTTAACTCGAGTGTAATGTATCATAATCTGTACGATTGGACGCGCTCCGGTCGATTGAATTATTTTCTGAACTTGGAGCCCATTTGTATCTATATATCAATAAATTCTGTCCAATATTACGACATGTTTTATTTGGAGCTGAATGTTTCGTTTGAGAGTATGGAAGGTAGGGAGACGAGGTGCATTCTGCCTCTGCATAGCTCGAACTTTTTCTGCAAAGACAAAGATAGTATACAGTTTATTTATTAATTACACACTTTATAAAACACTCCAATAAAACCCTATGACGACCTCTGTGGCGCAAGGGGCGAAGGTCCGTCAGCGATGCAGACGGTTGCTGTTTCGATTCCCGCCTTGGGACAAATGTTTGTGCGATCTGCAGATTTTTTTTCTGGTTGTTCTTCTAATATTGTAAAGGCGACAGTTTGTTTATTATTAAAAAAATCTATCTATGTAATGAATGCACGAAACTATGTATATACTGCACCCTGGTTCGACCTTGTATCACGTATGCGCGTCCTGTCTGGAGCAGCACGTCTAATCTTCATAAACTATGTATATACTGCACCCTGGTTCGACCTTGTATCACGTATGCGCGTCCTGTCTGGAGCAGCACGTCTAATCTTCATAAACTATGTATATACTGCACCCTGGTTCGACCTTGTATCACGTATGCGCGTCCTGTCTGGAGCAGCACGTCTAATCTTCATAAACTATGTATATACTGCACCCTGGTTCGACCTTGTATCACGTATGCGCGTCCTGTCTGGAGCAGCACGTCTAATCTTCATAAACTACATTTGCTTATAGGTTTACGTTTATATTTACAAGCTATCACAAAAATTTTATATTCATTATAACCCCCTCA
Organism: Eupithecia inturbata; assembly: GCA_963662085.1. Lineage (NCBI taxonomy): Eukaryota > Metazoa > Arthropoda > Insecta > Lepidoptera > Geometridae > Eupithecia > Eupithecia inturbata. The sequence goes on along the minus strand of OY759180.1, from coordinate 15,945,190 downwards.
GTATAAACCAACTTGTTAAAAATGTATGTAAAACTCGCAATAGTAATATTTCATTCATCGATAAGTATAACCGATACAAGCTATGTACCCCATCACTTATTCGCAATGAATAGGCCGCGCCACTCGCGTGAATCTGCCTAGCCCGCTCGCCGTTGCGCGCGCGCCAGGTTCAGCCGTGTTATCTATGGTATGTCGGGTGGTGTGGTATTGGCGTGCGCGCGGCGCGCTCGTGCTTTTTTTGTTTGTTTGTATGTAGTCCGTGATCGCTACAACAATGCAAGTTCTTGTCGCTCCTTTAACAATCTACCCGAAATGAATTCAATTTTTAACAACAAGTTTATAAAACGTAATCGCTAACTCTAAAGCTTACGTAGAAATTGTAAAACCAAATTGCCAACACAGTTGCAGTGTATAGAATTCGCCTTTGTTTATTTATATTAAGATAAGTTTTTTTGTTCTAGTAAAATGCTTGCTAAACGACATAATTAACATAGACTGTGGAGCTAGGATATAAAACAAAAATGTACCTACACTAGTTTATACGTTCATACTGTAATATCTGATGTTTTAATAAAGAAATTTTAAATTAAATTAATTATCTATGTAATGTAATTAAGTAGTAGCTGCTGCCCGCGGCTTCGCACGCGCTTATCCGGGATAAAAAGTAGCCTAGGTCCCCGGGATAACATCTAACTCCTTAACAAAATTTCATTAAGATACGTTTAGGCGTGAAAAGATAACAGACAGAATTACTTTGGAATTCATAATATTAATATGAATATTCGTTGGGTACCTACTAGACCCCTAACACAAGCTCTGCTTCGCTTGAGGCTTGGTGACGCTGTGTGAAATAGTTCAGTGTTATTATTGTAACTACCCCTACCTTCTTGGCATCGCACGCGTAGCACTTGACGTTGCTGCAGGTCTCATCAGGCGTCTCGTCGGCCGAGCGCGCCGTCACGCGGCTCTGCAGGGACTCCGCGTCGTAGAATAGACCCACTTTGTGCTGGAAACTGAGAAAAAATATAAGCTTTACAGTGGTTCTACAAAAACTCCACAGCACATGTCTAACTTGGAATGCCAAGCACATCCACTGGGGTTCCAGACTAATCTCTACACGAGAAAGGCGTATGGGACAAAGGAGCATGAATGAAAGTGACTACTTACCTTTCGCCAACCGAACCCACACACTTCCCAGACAAACTCCCAGATGTCATAGACTTCTACGTTTGCAAAGGAGTATCAACAAAATATACATTCAGCATGGAAACTAGCCTAGATTTATTTATTTATTCATTACACACATTCATGTGCTCTATTTTTACAGGCAGGTACCCAATGCAATAGAGTATCTAATCTTCATGTTATTTAACATTTATAGATGGATCCTAAAACCATGTGCCAGTCCTACTCAATATGAGTACCTCAGTTTAACTAACAGAGAAACCTATACCTATTGTAATTAATTAAATCCAGCGCTTCCAGAATGGTCTTCTTAGAACAATCACCAACGCACCCTGGTATTTAAGGAACACAGAATTGTATGATATTCTAAAAATCCCAACTGTGGCTGATGAGATCCAAACCACAGCTCAGGCGTAACGAGAAAGACTCAAAAATCCCCCAATCAATTGGCTCTGAAGCTCACAGAACCCCTATAGGGGTTCAGAGGGGGCTGAGAAGAAAGGACATAATTGAACGTCCACAAGACCCAGGATTAAGAGTGCAGGAGTGTGCTTCACCCGACATAAAATAGAAAGCCCAAAACATGTGCTTATAGTTTAGCCAACTGATCGCAGGTCGCAGATAAAACAAGAAGGAAAAAAAAACAGGTCCAACAAGTTCTGGACTCCGATAGGCCTCATGAGAACTTTGAAGTATCCACCTTATGTTCCTTCTTTTTCGATTAATTATTAACACACCAGAGTACCTACCTACTTTCTAAATCTAGGAAAACTAGATTTAGCAAGTAGGTAGGTACTCTGGTAGGTAGCCAGGCACTTACTTGGGCAGCGGCTTCCTCCAGTGGTTGTCGAGCCGGTTGACCTTCATGATGGCGTTGAGCCGCTGCAGCAGCCCGTAGTTGTCGTTCTGGACCTGGTTCTTGCGGTCCAGCTCGCGCTGGCACTTCTTGAGCTTGAGAGCCACGTGCGGTCGCGGCGGCGGCGCGCGGTCGTCGATGGCGGGCAGCGCTGAACGGACCTTAAAGTCGCAGGAATAGAGTATGTAAATAATTATTTATTTCAGAAAACAGTGCATAAAATGCTCTTTTATGTATTAGGCTATGATCTAAGAGAAAGAAAACAGAAAGGCTATGATTATAGTCCACCCCTTTCCGTTTAGAGGTAGTGTAAGATTTTATGCATGATTTATAAATCCTCGTGTTACCTAACTTGAAATGTGTTAAGTCTTGGCAATATTAAACTAAAACCGTTACAATAATATTAATATTAAAGTTTTGTAGCTAAATGTACAACTTGAGTCGAAACAGGGGGAATAAAAGCGAGGCATTTACATTTTTTAAAAGTTGACTCGCAGGGAATCGATACCGGTGTAACAAATCTTCTAGCAAAACTCGAGACCTTTACCTACTTTATTTCATTTCATTTATTTATTGCCAATATGTACCTAGGTACATAAATTGGTAGCTTAAGATCTAATTATAGCTAAAGTTAGTACATACACCCTGCAATTTTGATTTTAATTGTTAGTCAATTTTAATCATTGATCCTGTTAATAAGCCACAACCAAATAAGGCGAGTAATCCAAAACAAGTCCATATCGAATTTTGCTGAAAGTTCAAGCTGAGAAGCAAAATGCCGAAGTAAGTTTCCTATACTTAGTTGTTTTACCTTGGAGCGATGGCCTTTGAAGCGCCGCTCCTCCCAGGGCTGGACCAATAGTTTTACCTTGGAGCGATGGTCCTTGAAGCGCCGCTCCTCCCAGGGCTGGACCAATAGTTTTACCTTGGAGCGATGGTCCTTGAAGCGCCGCTCCTCCCAGGGCTGGACCAATAGTTTTACCTTGGAGCGATGGTCCTTGAAGCGCCGCTCCTCCCAGGGCTGGACCAATAGTTTTACCTTGGAGCGATGGTCCTTGAAGCGCCGCTCCTCCCAGGGCTGGACCAATAGTTTTACCTTGGAGCGATGGTCCTTGAAGCGCCGCTGCTCCCAGGGCTGGACCAATAGTTTTACCTTGGAGCGATGGTCCTTGAAGCGCCGCTGCTCCCAGGGCTGGACCAATAGTTTTACCTTGGAGCGATGGTACTTGATGCGCCGCTCGTCCCAGGGCTGGACCAATAGTTTTACCTTGGAGCGATGGTCCTTGAAATGCCGCTCGTCCCAGTGCTGGACCAATAGTTTTACCTTGGAGCGATGGTCTTTGAAGCGCCGCTCCTCCCAGGGCTGGACCAATAGTTTATCGCGACGAGACAGCATTGTAAAGTTACTACTTAAATAAATAGTATGTAAATCAGTCTCAAATAGCGAATAGCACGACTTGCTTGGCAATGGAATTGTTTGATCGATGGACTGTTGCTGTTGCTACAGATACGCTCTTTTACTGGCAAGAGGTGAATGCAAGACCCGAAGCTGTTATAATTCAGTTATCGCTAAGCAATTATACCTAGCTGTGAGCCCAATTTTAGTATGGCCGTTTTCACCAAACTTTAACCCCGATCAACGATCAACATTCCATGCGTTGTAGGTACCTACAGGCCTGTGTTAAACGTTTCCACGGAGCTTTCACCGTTTGCACGGGAACTAAGTTAACAGTAGTGTGATGACTGATGAGTGATGAAGCTCCTCATAAATATATTTTTTTAACTTTGTAATAAACTTTTGTAACAGAATCATCCCATCTCGAAACTATCAGATGTTTGCAAACTACACTTGCAGGATATTTGGAATAAAACAGCACACAGCAAATTAATAAATAAATTATATTGTTATATATTATACACTGCACTTACAATGGTATCATAATGGTTGTTACAGATAATATACACGAAAACGTACAAACATGGTTACAGATACAAATTATGAATTATATACTTTGAGCAATAAAAATAAAAAAAACCGAATCACTCTAATAAATGTCAGTCTACACTGTAGAACATATTGAATGTAGTTCGACTGAAGCGGGTTGTCGGTACTTTGGTACCCGGTACGACACCTTCAGTCGATCCGCAGTATACGATACGCCTAGGAATGTAGGTCAGCATTCTCCTAAATTTGGCAATGTTTAATTGATAAAGCTTTTAGATTAAAAATTAGTGCACTCATTCTAGACATAGCTCGTTTCTCTTCACTCATCCTCGGGTCACATTCAATATAGCCATCTATACCTTTGTGCTTTCCTTGCTACTTACGCTTCGCCCATCGGAAGACATCAATTTAGCATAGGATTAGACTCATTAATAACTAAAGCGTCTATTTTCCTATTTAAATCAAATCTGTGAAAGACCATAAATTGATTTTAAACTCACTGAAAGTAACTTCGGCGAAGACGTTTTAGTGGAGCATGGGTAGATACTAAAGCAGCACGCAATGGGAACAACATGAGCGAGTACACACTACGTACCGCAGTATGGCGGTTGTCTCTACCTACAGAGTTGCCTCATTAGACTAATTTACATGAGTATAAAACGTATTAAATACCTCAAAAAGATCTAGTTAGTTACGAAACTGCCTTTTGAAATATGACTCCATATAAAACTTTTTACTTTCGTAATTTGTTAACATATTAAAGATTATTTGTCGGGTGTACATCCAGTCGCCCCGTGACCACGATCGCTGCAACGCGATGGAAACGTAGGAGAAAATAAAACAAAAGGTACGCGATAAATACCCGACAAATAATCTTTAATATGACTCGGTATCATGCACAGGTGACAGAATTATACTTTATCATTATCACAGGATTGTATCATGCATGCTTGACATGAAACGCGAGATAAGTTTTGAAATACCAAGTCATAGTTCAAACGTATCATCACATGTAATTGATTAGTGCACAGTCGATATCCGTTGATATCCCTTCAAGGATGCTTTCCTAAGAACATTAACACAGAACACGCACACAAAACTCATTAACATAGAGAAAAGATAAACAAGTGACAGTAGAATGTAAGTATTACAGATAAATGCAAAGTATATTGGAAAACACCCTCGATAGTGTTCTGCTACCTCTGTACACAGACAGCCCTAACAGTTGCATAACCTACACTTGGTGCCAAACCATTTAAGCTGTCAAAACGAAAATGTTCGTACAAAAATAAATCGTTCCAATAAAAACTATTTGATTACTCTGCATTGGAGTATCTTTGAAGAAAGATGCTTGGACGACTTCATTTCTTAGGAGTTCAAAAAGGCAATTGATTCAACTATTTTACCTTTTAAATGCTATAGGATAAGTTATATATAAATAATAACGAATTGGAGCGTGTATCGGTATTAAATTAAATGAAATTGGTAAAGTATAAATAAACTAAACAACCAATCAGCTGCAATAGGTTCTCGTCACAACTCATTCTTATCAATAAAGGGATCATTCAAGATGCGCTGGAAGTAAGCAAAGCCTTGTGATGCCGGGACGTATATGACTAGCGATTGTCACGTCAGTGGATATCAACCATCGAGACTCCATCCCCACGGGCAGGTTCACATTAGCGCCGGTCTATGCGATCCACCCTGATGTGAACCTCCTCCGTGTCCTTACATTATACAAATGGGAAACCTAATTCGTTGTCACAGACTACAAGAGAACTGATCTGGGTTACACTAATCGCTCCACTCTAGTCAGACTTTCATACTTTAGATCGTAGCTTATTATTTATGATATAAAACCGTGATACAATTGACTATAAAAATGTACAAAATTCCCATTTCACCAAACATTCCACGACGTCCCTGAGAATGACCTACAATAACTTACAATAGCCAAACATCACAATAACATATGCATATATTAGGAGTGTATAATAATAAGTATAGTTTGTATGGTCGAATGAGTTCAAGGAGCGAAGAGTTTCCGACACTCTGTCCAGCGAAGGTCCAGCAATATGCTGCGCGTCCGATCCGCTCCATGAAGGCATCCGTCACACCGAAGAAGCATTAAACTATAAATAATTGTAAGTAAACGGGCAGACCTAACATCCTTTAGTGATATAATTACTGATACCATACGTTATATAAACTCATTTCAAATTACGCTACTTACTGGGATACTTACCTAAAATAACAATTAAAAATCGCTCTTATACCATTACTATTGAGACGCGTCAAAAAGCCAATTTTTGGTTTATCATTGTAGAATATATTAATTATTATAAATCGGGCATTGCATCAATGCCTAATTACACTAGACATAAGAGTATAATGTCGGTCGGCTCACACTGAACAGATTCCAATAGACTTGCACTATGACAACATCGGCAACGCTACGGCCAGCCCTTTGTTACTGCCTAGCCTTGCCTCCAGGCGACACGAGGAGATTAATAAGGCCTTTTGTATTTAAAACTATTTTGAACCCCGAATTCATTAAAACGAAGGAACCGTCGTATTTCCGTCGTCGACCTTGCCAACAAAATGATTTTAAACGTTAATAACATTGAGGAAGCTCTTTAATATGATTAATTTCAGCTCATCAATATCTTGGAATATTCCAAACGTCAGATCAATAAAAATACAAAAATTGTATAAATATGGCATATAGAAGAATCAAAAGAGAAAATTATCCTAATCAAGTCGGTAAAAGGCAATCTTAACATGAGTATGATCATTGCTATGGTTTCAATATTGCAATAATGTCAACAAATATTAAGAAACGCTCAAAACGTAAATGCCAGCTCAGTCGAGTGCATGGCCGGTGGGAAAAAATATTTCAAAGCTATTACAAGTCGACGTTAAAACGACGTAAACGGCAAGATACACGATCTACTATCGTTGCGCGTAAGACGTGAGCCAGCCGTAGATAGAACGCGCGACGTGTCTATTCAATTGATGACCCTATAGGCCATAAATGAGTTGGCCGCGACTAGTCAGCTAATTTACCTCACCCGGAGCGATGAGTAGGCCTCAGGGTGAATATGACAGCTCTGGGGTATAGGCCCAAACATTTTGAAACTATCCTCAAATCAGATTTACTGGATACTTACCATGATTATGTTGATAAACATCCTGCTAGAAGTGCTTTCAGTAGCAACCATTATTATGTTAGTTTGTGTATTCGGCCCAACTCTAGAACCCACCTCGCCGAGTCGAAACTCGCCCACTGGCAAACACCCGTGTTATCATAGTACACGTTGCCATCCGTTCCACCCGTTTAACTTTCGCCAGCCACTGGTAATTCGCCCCTATAGCTAACATAGCTATTTGCCCCGGGGGCTATTGCGCCCCGTCCTATCGCGTCAGTAGTACTCCTAGGATAGTCCGTTACAGGTTCTTCACACTGGCACTGGCAGAGCGGCAGTGCTCTGCCCACTTCAGATTCTAACCCAGCGCTTTAAAGTTCCTTTCAGTAGTTGCCCTCCGAGGCAAAGAGCAGGCAGAGCTACCTTTATTGCGTAGAGACTAGTCTCAACAACAAGATGCTACAGTATGTTTTAACGCTAACTCAGGCAGTGCAGGGCCGCACCGGCAATGCCTCGCCCTTAGTCCGCCCGGGGCAGCGGACGCACGAGGTACAGTTTCTCGCCCTGCTTGTTGGTGTAGATGGGCGCGCGCTGGTAGTGTGCCACCAGCTGGTCCAGCGAAGGGAACTTGCGCTGGCCAATGCAGTAGAGCGCCCCCTCCACGTGCACGCGGAAGTGCTTGTTGCGGCCCGGGGCTTTCAGGGACACGGAGAAGTCGCCAACCTGGGGAATGCAAATAGAATAAATAAAAAAACAAGATCCGCCAAGTACGAGTGTGACTCGTGGGCCGAGGGTTTGGAACATTTGTCAAGTATACCAATATGTAAGTACTATAGGTACCGGTTAGAGACGATGCTATTTATTGAATACCTAAAAATTGTAGGTACATTTCGGATGGAATACATTTCGTACATTTCGGATGGATCGGTTTGCTAACTTCGGGTAATGGTAAATTTTTCGACTTTTTTCACAATATTTCGAAAAGTGTGGTACCTACAGGGATTTCAAAAACTGTTTTGAGTTATACAAACCGCTACCTTTTATTCGATGCCCACGGTGTGGTACCCTTTTTTCATAAAGCGTTCTATTTACAGACTTCTCTATATTTTTCTTGGATAAATATATAGATTCATATCTAAAATGGCTATATACATGTTAGATGTATCGCTGTGCACACTTCGGAGATAAGGGAGGAATGGGTAATTTTTCGACATTTTTCAATATATTTCAAATTGTATGAAACCGTCAGAAATCTCAAAAACTGTTTTGAGATGTACAAACCGATACCTTTTATTTGATACTGCACTCGGTGAGGTAGCCCCCTCTTTTTAAACCATTTTCCAAAAAGTGTTCTACTTACAGACTTCTTTATATTTTTCCTCTATAATAACCACATAAGTGGATAAGCAACTTCGCTCACATAAGCTTTCACTATACACCAACCAAACTAGATGTAGAATGTTTGTAAACAAACCGCCTATACTTAATCTAAAATTCAGTCTGTTGCTGCGTCTTTTTATACGCAATTTACGTTACTTGTCGATTTCAGATCCATTTTTCAATAAATATTGCTTACGTTAATATCTGAAACTCGATGCCAAAAGCAAGTGAGTTTTAGTTTTCGTGTCGGGGTTTGTTTACAAGCATTCCATATCGGGTTTGGATTGTGTATAGATGGAAGGAATGGCCAGGGCCCTTTAGGATTCCTGCGCCACGCCTGGCTCTCGGCGTTATAATAACAGGGTTGCGTACTCACGTTAGTCTCGGAGTCCCGTATAAGGAAGTCTCCATCGTGTCCGTGCTGGTTCAGCAGCAGGTCGCAGTGCGTGCGCGTGATGGCTCCGTAGTACCAAGCGCGCCCCGCGCAGCCCCCGCCCCCACCGCGGCCCTCGGCGTTGCTGCCATCGCTGGAAAAAAACGTCACTTTTTACATAATCAACACAACAACAACAACAACAAAACAAGAGCAAAACCAGAATAGAATACGAAGTGGCCCATCGAACATGAGCATATCAGCCTACGTTAGTCTTCTGCTGGATACAGGCCTCCCCATGATCTAAGAAGAAATGTCGAGTACCCCTGCGGGCACCCAATACTAAATATGATTGTCAGCTATCCTTGTTTGACGCATGTCTCTCAATATTTATTGAATAATCAGTGATTGTGATTGGTGCTTAGTATGGCGATAGTCACGTAGTCGTGGGACGTCAATGTATTATACCATGGGCCTCCCCCAATAAGAACGACCGCTCTCGATCCCAAACAACCCCCACGTTTCGGCGGTTGTCGCGTGCGCGGAACCACTCAGGGTCTGAAGACGAACGCCCAACGTTCTCCCTTCCCAATGCTTCTAAAAGGTTCAACGGGCTGGTCGAATACTCACGGAGGGATGCTAAGGTAGTCCGCGAGTTCCTGCAGATAGTTCCTAGGAACGAGCCCGACGTTCCCGCGGTTGTCTCTTGCGCGGAACCACTCGGGGTCTGAAGGCGGTCGTTCCACGATCTCCAGCCGGTCTCCTTTTTCGAAGGAAAGCTCCTGCTCGTTGCTCGACGTGAAGGAATATAGGGCCACCTGGTTAATGGTGGGGATTAGATGAGAAAATTAAGTAAAGGAAAATATATTTTAAGGAAGCAAAGTTGCAAAATATTTTAAAGAGCTACCCTAGCCGTGTGGTGCCTGCGTACAATTTGCACCACCCCAACTCTTCCCGCAGGAGCCCCAAGAGGCGACTTAGGGATATTGCATTACTAGTAGGTATTAACATTTGTTTTTGTATCGGAATCGATTATTCTTCTAATATGATCTGCGATGCACGCAACAAAATCGGAAACTTATACCATTTCAGATAGCATTTTTTGAGACTTATTAGGATAAACAGCAATATTAATAAGATTTCAATAAGTCTATAAATTTTATACATACTGTACTGACCACAATATCGAGCACGTTCTCAGCCATCGCATACGTGTGCACCGGGTCGTCGTCGCCTTCTTCACTCGTGTAGTTCGAAGGAAACCTTTAACAATGAAGAACAATCCATCAATTGAGTTCGTCGAACAACATCAGGTTATAGACATCACAACCTCCTTAAAATTTGCTTCATTATGCAATGTAAACCTGATATTAGTGAGCCATTTCTTTTCTGTACAAGCTGAATGTTCAGTGTGGATTCCGAATGGAATAGATTGCCCTGTGGTGCCAGTTTAGAATTTGCACCACCCCAAATCTTCCCGCGCGGGTAAGTTGCGGGTCGATAAGGAAAATGAAAAGCTGCTACATGCCCAGCTTGCGATTATGGCAGTACCTCCTAATGATAAAGAGCCACCAGGGCGATTCTCAGTGGAGATCTATATCCCACAGTGAACTAGCCTAGGCTGCAGATATGACTAGAATAAATGAGGATATGTCTTGTTAAAAGTAAATGTGGCTAGCGCAAACATCAGATGCCTTCCGGCTCTTACAATCCAATCTTACAAAACAATCCAGCTGCAAATAAAGATGATGAAGAAATGAAATAGTAACTCACCATCCGGAATGAGCCTGGTATTGTCCCCGCCACCAGCCATCATTACTCTTCTCCAGTATCAGGATCCGCGTGCCCTTGGTGAGCGACAGTTCATCAGGCTGCTGCGCCTGGTAGTTGTACTTGACGACAGCGGTGCCCAGCGCCTCGGCCGGCTCCACGCGCCGCGCGCCCGGTGACTCCGCGCCGCCGCCGCGGACCGGCGAGCTGTTTGATGGCAGGGTTTTGGACCCTGATCCTTTTTTCACTTTCTTTTTGATGCTGAAAGAGTATGTATATGTTGTGGATTAGGACTAGAGTAAGTATGTTGTCTGAGAATAAATAAATATTGCTGGACCATTCACACAGCACCATCTAGCACCAAACTAAGCAGAGCTTGAAAGAATTAGGTGCATAATGGGCAGATAACATTCCAAAAAGCATGTGACAAATACTAGGGTATTTGTCACATGTAATCTATTCAGGTCTCTACTAGACTATGTAGAGACCTGAATAGATTATACTTCGTCCACGTATTTATTTTCTATTTATCGAGTGATTAGTCATGCATGTCCTAATGCTTTACCGTTTGGATTTTTTATCACAATCGTTTTTGTTTATAAAGAAGTTGTCGATTTTGTAATTTTGGCTCAACATTTAGTATTATTTTACAGACATACACTGCCGGCCAAAAGTTTGAGACCACCTACATCAAAGTAGGAAAATGAAATAAAACTCAAAATACAAAGCAAGAGGTTTAATTATGAATTAAAATACTTATTTCCTAATACACATACATTATGAAGAAAACAAAAAAATCAAGAAAAATCAACCATTTACTTTAAAAATGTCGCTCATATTTTATACAGATTTTTCGTCGAAAAACCCTCCCTTGCATTTTATTACTAATTTCACTATTCTTGGCATACGAGCAATCAATTTGTCGATTGTATCTTGTGATATATTGTTCCAGCTTTCTTGTAAAGCCTTCCACATGTCTTCTTGCGAAGTGGGACAACAACTGCGCACATTTCTATCAAGCTCTTCCCACAAAAGCTCAATCGGGTTGAGATCCGGACTCTGAGGGGGCCACACCATGTTTTTTAAAACCCCTTCTGTTTCTTTGTGTTCTAAATAACCCCTGCATAATTTTGAACTATGTTTTGGGTCATTATCTTGTTGGAAAAAAAATCCATCTGCAATTATTCTTGAACCAGACGGAATGGCATTTTGCTGTAGTATTCGTTTATATTGCTCCTTTTTCATGATTCCTTCGACTCGTACCAAATCTCCGGTTCCATGGCCCGAGAAGCATCCCCAGACCATAATGGAACCACCACTATGCTTGACTGTTGGCACCACACAGTCTGGCATCATCTTTTCCTCGACGTTACGTCGAACAAAAATTCGTCGTTTTGAACCAAATATTTCAAATTTGGATTCATCTGACCAAAGAACTTGTTTAAAGTCTTCTTCAGTCCAGTCTCGATGGGTAAGGGCCCACTGCATCCGTTTCTTTTTGTTTTGTGGCCTTAGTAGTGGTTTTCGAACGGCGACGCGACCAAATAACTTAGCATCTCTCAAACGTCTTTTTACTGTAGTCAATGATACAGGTTCTGATCGGGATTTGTTCACTTCTACGCGGATTTCTGGTGCTGTTAGGCGTCTATTCCGCTTGCTGGTAGTGACGATGAAGTGATCCTCGCGAGAAGTGGTAGTTCTCGGCCTTCCCGAACGAGAACGATCTTGATTACTGCCAGTCTCCTTGTATCGGGTTATTGTGTTATGAACACAAGTCTTCGACAACTTAAGTTGAGAGGCAATCGCACGTTCAGATTTGCCTTCGCCGTATAAAACAACTATGGCAGAGCGAGTTTCACTGCTAATTTCGCGAACTTTTCCCATTTTAAGATGTCTTCACTGTAACAACGACGAGCTCAGACTAATAAGGTAGAAAATAATTTACTCCATAAAAACTCAGGTACTAAATATGTTTTAGGAAGCTAACATAATCCCTGATGTCGGTTAACGCGAAACAAACCCAAAACAATAAGTAATGAGCAGATCATAAAAATATTACAATTACTCTACCACCTGGTCCTTGCGCGGCGCTCATTGATGTTTTGAAACAATAGACCTTTTTAGGATGATAACTTAAACAACAACATAAATAATGACTCTTAGAAATTCTTTAATAATAATAGAATACGCAGGTGTTCAAATTAGCTCATTATCATATGTGTACTTTGAAATATTTTGTTGGTGACAAAGATTTTTACAGTGGTCTCAAACTTTTGGCCGGCAGTGTAGGTACTCAGGCGTCTAAATGACTTTTAGAATACTTACTTACTGTTAAATTCGAATATTTAATATAGTAATATAGTATTATTTTTGTTGTTTTATTTGCTATTCTACCTACGTTACATAATTTTTTGGATCGATAAAATCGAATCTTTTGTTAGTCCCGATATTTTCCGAAATGACAAATTTGCATCTTTTTAAAAAGTAACTATACATAAGAAATATTGCATTCTTTCTTTCACTCACCTGTCAACAATTAGAGAAATTAATAAGCGTGAATGTGTTGTTGTTGCAAGCATCCTACTAAATTTGCGTTGTTTTTCAGATACAAATCAATTGTACTATTCAAAACGAGTTTTACATTTGTTTTTTATAAAAAAAATCATTTTATGTTTGTATCTACTAAAGTTTATGACTCTTTTGACATGGACACTGGCAGAGTTGTGGCAGAACAGACACAGCGAACCATGAAACAAGAAGTTGAAGTTGAAGCGTGAACATGTCAAGAAAGAAAATAAATGCATGGACGGAGTATAATTCAGATTCTTAATCTATTTTAAGAGAATCCCCACATTCAGCCAAATATAGGAAAATTTGTTTTACTATGAGTGTATAATTAAATAACAATAAGATACCAAATATAATAAAATAGGAATAAGATACCTGATGGAGGAATCCCTTAAACTTCAAGTCGCTCTTAAAAGCACCGATGATAAAGAATATGCTACTATGAATATCACAAATGCAGTTCAAGTAGTACGTATGCTGGAAAAGCACAGAACAATCATGGGAATAGACAGAAAAACCTGCCCTGGAAATCCGTGAAAAATTAAAAGAGAAAAGGCGCCTACGTCGGGCTTGGCACACCAGTAGATGCTCCTATGACAAAACTAGTCTTAACAGAGCAATTAAAGAACTAAAGTGCATGATCAAACAGGCAGAGGATGAAGCCACACAAAACCAAACCAGTCACTCACGGCCACCAAAGCAACCAACTACTCACTATTATAAAAAAAGATGAAGACAAACCGCAAAAAGTAAATCCGGCAATTAAACTGACAAACAACCAATGGGCTCGCACCAGCAACGAAAGAGCTAAACCTTTTGCTGAACACTTAAACAAAGTATTCACATCAAATGAAGCTGACCCCAGAGCACCATCAACAGAAATTGAGCTCACTTTAATGCAAGAATTCCAACTAGACCTGCCAATCCTGTGTAAAAAGGCCTACTATAAAATATCAGATTATCTAGAGGATAAAAAAGCGTGGGACGGAATTTGCTCGAAAAATAACAACTAACAGGCTAAAGGTTTCTTCGTCGCTTCTTTACTTTAGTCTATATACCGAAGCGACTGAAATCAAAAATATCACTTTATTTCCGTGTCAGTGTTTAATTATTAAGAATTTTACCTTCTCTAAGTATACATTTAATGTATTTATGGAAATAAAGAGTTTTTGACTTTAACTTTGAATCAAACCTATCTTTGACTTTAACTTTGAATCAAACCTATCTCACCCAAAGAGATTGTACAGGAAATAAAAGAAAAAAGCACCAGGGTTTGACCTAATTACAAAGGAAATTCTCCAACAACCACCACACAAAGGCATCCTATATTTGACTACAATCTTTAATGGCATACTCACGAGTGCAACACTTTCCTTCACTCTGGAAGGTATCTTAAATAATAATGGTGTAAAAGGACGGAAACCGCCGGTCCTGCCAGTGCTTTAAAAATTATTTGAACGAGTCTTACTTAAAAGAATGACATCCATGATGGTGGAAAGAAAAATTATGCCAGAACATCAGTTTGGCTTCCGGAAGAACCATAGTACTATGGAACAAGTGCATAGAGTGTATGTATGCCACTACAAGAATGCGCCCCTTGAACATAAGGAATACTGCTCTGCCGCCTTCCTAGACGTACAACAAGCTAAGGTTTTTATTATTATAGTGTGTAAGACTCACACTGGGTTAATTTATAAGAAATCAAATAATATCACCTCTCGTCAAACGAACTAAACGTAACATTAGTCTTTGAACAGAATTGGATACAACTTCAATGCGTCCCCTGTAGGTGGAGCTAACGGCGCTATAGTCCGATGGAAGTCCCAGAGTTTTTCGACTCCTACGTCACTTGACCTCGTTGTGTAGTTGGTTAGCACGTTCCCGTACTGAGGGAAAGACGCGGGTTCAAGTCCCGTTGAAGTTGAAACATTTTTGGGATATTATTTGATTTCGTACAAGCTTTTGATAGAGTATGGCATGAGGGCCTTCTCTGCAAAATAAAAACTTTACTGCCACATACATATTTTATGCTCCTGAACTCATATCTCAAAGACCGCATATTCCAAATTAAAGATGGCGAAGATACATCTGGATTCTACAACATCAATGCAGGAGTCCCTCAGGGTTCAGTCCTAGGACCTGTACTATACACAATTTTTACAGCAGTCTTACCAGAAACGCATACGTAGCCATAACAACCTATGCTGATGATACAGCAATACTAGCCAAAAGTAAGAACCCAGTAGAAGCATCAGAGCTACTGCAAACGAGCCTAAACAAGATGGATGACTGGCTGAAAAAATGGAGAATTAAAGCAAGTGCTTCTAAGTCCGTTCATGTCACTTTCGCCTTGAGAAGAAACGACTGTCCAACGGTTAGCCTTGAAAACCAACCTCTCCCTCATCATGGGTCTGTTAAGTACTTAGGCATGCACCTAGATCGACGTCTAACCTGGACGAAGCATCCAAGCGAAACACGAACAACTCGCCCTTAAGTACAGAGGACTATACTGGCTACTAGACAGGAACTCTAAGCTATCTACTGATAACAAATGCTCATCTATAAAACTGTCTTAAAACCAATATGGACATATGGAAAACAACTATGGGGTCAGCCTGCCACTCCTCCATAAACATCATTCAACGCTTCCAAAATGGTACTGTGAAGAATTTGACAAATGCACCATGGTTCATCAGAACAGCACATATACATCTATGTTGTTATATCCTCTTTGACTGTGCTGTATGAAAGATGTCATGGATATGTGTGCTATATCCATGACATCTTTCATACAGCACAGTCAAAGAGGAAATAACAACAACAGCAGCAGCCTATCAGCCAAACTCAGGAATCATCCTAACCAGCTGGCACAACCCCAAGACAGCGTCCCCAAGACGCTGGCTGCATTGCCCCGCTGTATGGCAATGCCGATGCGCTGCGCCAGATACCCACCAGCTCTCGGGTCATGCGCCGCGTCAACAAATTTTACAAGTTTTCTAATATTTGTTTTATGATTATTGTAGTAGAGGAAACGAACTATTATAAACAAGTGATTATTAATTCAAGCAACAAACAGAAATCATACAATTTGACGATGAAGCCGTGCAATTTCTCGTTTTTTTTGTAATAGGCCTCTAAGGAGAAATGGAGTCACATACCTGAGTGACTTAGCAAGATGAAGAGTGCTTGCCTACAGTGTGAAGAGGAGTGTACTTTACCCGACATAAAACGCACAAAATATCTGCTTAGTTCAAAACTCAAAGAGACTGATCACAGATAAAAATAAGAAAAAAAAAGATACCAAATGATCTTAAATTAATAAATAAAACGCCAAGTGCGAGTCGACTCGCACACGAAGGGTTCCGACCCGTAAAAATCAGGCAACTTTTTCAAAGAAAATCAAATTTTCACTTGTTCGAAAACCCCTTTAAATTTTCAACTTAATTTTATTTTAAGTATTTGTTATTATTACAGTTGAAGTGTTAGTTAATTATAGAAAGTTTCAACTACCTATTGTAGTTCAAGATATACAGCCTTGACAAATTATGAGCAAAAATAGCCAAAAAAATCACGTTTGTTGTATGGGAGCTCCCTTTAATTTGAATATTTATTTTATTTGTTGTTATAGCGGCAAGAGAAATACACATTATCTGAATTTCAACTATCTTCCTCTTATGGTTCATAAGATATAGCCACGTGACAGATGGATGGATGGACAGCGGAGTCTTAGTAATAGGGTTCCGTTTTCACCCTTCGGGTATGGAACCCTAACAACTAATTATTTGAAATCAAATGAAAGAATAATAAATTTTTATGGCATATATTAGTCTTTAAATCTTGTTGAAACAATTATAATTAGCCTGGTGTGTCCCACTGCTGGACAAAGGCCTCCCCTTGGTCCCTCATGGAAACATAGTCATATTATAGCCTTTCTTTAATTAAACCATGTTTGAAGAAATTAATATCTTTGAATAATTGAGTAAAATGGGGTCAAGAATGCTGATGCCCTCGGTGGACTGGATTCTATACCCGATTGGCAAGTCTTTGCAGAACCAAGCTAGAAGTACTAAAGTAAGTCTAAATACTTACACAAACATGTACATAAATCACCATATTTGCTTCGGTAACAATATAAGTCAGCATTCCAGTTATTAGTTATTAATGTTCTGACTAATAATAATGTAATGCTCTGTCCAGTCATTTATTATAATAACCAAGTATTTTTTCCTATAAGTTTAATTTCAATGATTGACTCAATTCAATGACCTTGACTATTGATGCATTATTTTACATTTTGTGGAATAAAAAGTATTTGTAATTTATAAGAGTTAAGCAGTCACCTATCAAAAAGCGAGGGTTTTTCCTTCTTCACATAATTGCTAGGGACATATCCTGACTGGCTCCGAGCGTTCTGGACACGCCACCAGTGCTTGGTGTCGTCCAGGAGGAGGTAGCGCTCGTTCTTGCGCAGGTCTAGCTCCTGGGCGCCCTGAGCTGCATAGTCATACTTAGCTACCACATAGCAGACATCATCCTGGAAGAGACACATTTTTAGGCCTGCTGGATGGAAATATTGTAAATAAATGTAATAAAACACAGCAAGCAATATTTATGTATAATTTGTAAAAAAATTTATAAATGAGAGTCATTCTTTTGATACAGGAAGGAAGAATAAGCAACTGTGACATGTTGACTGGGGTCTTTTGTGACCATGTGGTGTACCACACGGCCACAAGAGGCCAGACAAAGGATGGTATTGAAGAGTCATCAACTCCTTCTACACCTACAGAAAAGCTAAAACGAAGCTGTCAATCACCAAAAGTCCTGCTCCGGTATTGCAAGGAGTATGAATGAATTAATGAATACTAATTTTGCTGTATTTATTAATGGATTTATTTACTTTATACTTTATTAAGGAATTTGGCTGGTTAGGGCGTAATTAGGCAGGGGGACAATGCACAATACACTGCTTCATTCCCCTACTTAGATAGTCATTTTATTAGTAAAATATTATTTACAGGTCAAGAAAATAAAGTTGAGGTACATAACAACAAATAAAATGAAATTTTATAAACTAAAATAATTATAAAATAGTCAATGTAGTACCCAATATAAATTCAATTCAAAATACAGTAAAATGATAAGCAAAACAACAATAAATTAATTCACAATCATACTTAGAATTAGACACTTTAGCCCAATGGCCCCCTTGGCCCACTGTGTACAGCCACCTTTTTCTATCTAATGATGCAACAGCACGAAAATGGGCATCACCGGATCCAGTACATTAGTACTGGACCTGGTACATGTTAAGTGCAGCCGGATACGCTATGTTACCAGATCTGGTTTTCCGGATTGCAATACCAGTTACAGAAGGGTTTCTTTTAAAATTTAATTGGAAAACCTACCGTACCTATGATAGGATAATCAAGTACCCAGATGTTAGTCTGTTAATCTGGAAAAAATTTTTTTGGATTTACATTCCACAGTAATTATCAAGCAAATTACAGCAGGATATCCTTATAAAAACAGCTGCTGCTATTTTAATGAATCAATTGAATAACTTTATTCTTTTTTTTATTGTATTCAAGGTCCATGACGAGAAAGCCAAGTAGTGTGGGCACTATTAGCTGCTGGAATAGGTCATTACCACCCACCACCCATCACCAACAGATTAGCAAGGTTCGCTGAGTGAAGAATGTTGCTTGGTGATTCTACGTACCTGGGCCTTCCCGTGCCTGGTGTTGGGCATGGCGTGCGGCGCCGGCAGCGGCTTGCTCGCCCACACCGAGTCTGCGGCGCGCGCCGACCGCGTCTCCAGCATGTCCCCCGACTAGGGACCTCTCGTCCGACACTCGCGCCCTCACAACACCATCGCCGCCGCAGCACCCCTACACTAACACGCACCGCACCGCGCGCCCAGCCCAATCGATTCACTGCACCGATGCACCACTTTTGTTTACCGCAAGAGGCTAAATTCGATCGACAGCGATTCGCTAGACCTTCCTGACGATCGCTCTCCTGGCCAGAATGTGTGTTCCACGGGAATATAACTATTACGAAATATAGCCTCGAGTTGATTTTAATAATTATTGGTTGATTTCTCTCAAAGTTTGAGCAGATTTTTGAGATTTTTCACGTAAATTTCACAATCCGGTGGTGTAAAACGACAAATCAATAGACAATTTTTTTTGTCAAGAATTTGTTAAAATTCATAGACGGTAGAGCAGGTTGCTAGTGGATGCCTATGTCAGTTTTCTATTTAGTCGATTTTCTCGCCGAATTTTAACTTGTCAATTTTGAGATTGAAAAGTAAAAAAAATTGTCTATGCAATCTTTTGTGTAGGTATATGGCTCTGAGTACAAGAGAGGTATGGTTAATTATTTTTTTAGTCTGTGACATCACTTGAAGCGCGTTGAAGTTTGTGAGTTGAGTTGTGACTTTTTCAGACTTTCAGATCAGAGAAAAAAAAGGAAAGATTTCCAAAAAATAACAAAATAAATGGGTCGGAATTACTAATTTTGCGTAACGATGTCGGACTCGGAAGCCAGTAATTTTTCTGGCAGTGGCTCAGAAGCAGGCAGTGCAGTTTCTCGGAGGTCGCGCCGGAGTGCTGCTTCAAACAGGTCCGCGAGGTCCCGTTCGGGCTCCCCTAGATCACGTTCTGGGAGCCGCAGCCCCTCGCGGAGCCCTTCACGGTCCCGATCGAGGTCTCGTTCGAAGTCAAACTCACGCTCCAGGTAATCTAAGTTCCATTTGATGACACAATACTCATTGTTCCCTGTTGGAATATATCGTATTAAGTTGTAACCTGAATTGTTTCGTGGCAGGAGCCGCTCAGCTGGCTCCGACGCTAGCCGCCGCAGTCGCCACCGCGCTGATGAAGCCAAAGAAGCGTCAGGGGATGAGGAAGTTGAGGTAGGTATTTGTAATAGTACTTATTCGGTTTCTGATTGCCAACCAAATCAATAGGCTAATCATAATCCTAAATTGATATGCAATGCAAAAATAATTTCATGAGATCATAATTGAAGAATAATTGTACACTAATGCTAAACCAATTATTATAATCATTTATTTAAATACTAGTTCTAATTTGTTTATATTAATGAATTGTAATTTTCTTTGTTTATTCAGACTAATTCAAGATGCTTATTTTAGTTTCATGGCCATTAATTCCAGGATGAGCAGGAGCCTGAAGGAGAAGACTTGGTGGACTCTGAGGAGTATGAAGAAGACGAAGAGGAGGAAAGATTGAGAAAAAAACGTAAAAAGGACAGCCGCTATGGCGGCTTCATCATTGACGAAGCTGAGGTAAACAAACAATTTGCTGCTTTCATAATCAACAAAGTATTTGACTTTCTAAAACTGAGTCGAGCCACAAGTACAAGTTTTTATATTGATTAAGTAATTTTTCTGGTATGTCTAACAGGTAGATGATGAAGTGGATGAAGATGACGAATGGGAAGAGGGTGCACAGGAGATGGGCATCGTTGGAAATGAAGTAGATGAAATCGGACCCACAGCTCGGGAAATTGAAGGTCGAAGAAGAGGCACAAACCTTTGGGACTCACAGAAAGAGGAGGAAATTGAGGAATATCTTAGAAATAAGTATGCAGATGAATCAGCAGCCCTCAGACATTTTGGTGAAGGTGGTGAGGAGATGTCAGATGAAATCACACAGCAGACACTACTCCCCGGCATCAAGGACCCCAATCTCTGGATGGTGAAATGTAGAATAGGAGAGGAGAAAGCCACAGTCCTTCTCTTGATGAGAAAATTCATTGCATACCAGTTTTCGGAGGAACCTTTCCAAATTAAGTCAGTTGTAGCACCTGAGGGTGTCAAAGGCTACATCTACATAGAGGCATACAAACAAACGCATGTCAAAAACATTATTAACAATGTAGGAACACTTAGAATAGGTATATGGAAACAGGACATGGTGCCCATCAAGGAAATGACTGATGTCTTGAGAGTAGTCAAGGAGCAGTCCGGTCTCAAACCAAAGCAATGGGTCAGACTAAAGAGAGGTCTGTACAAGGATGATATAGCTCAAGTAGATTACGTAGATCTAGCTCAAAATCAAGTTCATCTAAAACTCCTGCCCAGAATAGATTACACAAGGCTGAGAGGTGCTCTACGCACAGTTCAGAGCGAGAATGAAGCTGCTAAGAGGAAGAAAAAACGACGGCCCGCCGCTAAGCCATTCGACCCTGAGGCGATTCGCGCTATCGGCGGAGAAGTCACCTCCGACGGTGACTTCCTCATATTTGAGGGTAACAGATATTCCCGCAAAGGATTCCTCTACAAGAACTTTACTATGTCGGCGATTCTAGCAGAAGGTGTGAAGCCTACTCTGACCGAGTTGGAACGGTTTGAAGAGCAACCGGAGGGCGTAGATATTGAACTAGCAGCGCCGGCTAAGGACGACCCTGCCGCATTGCATTCCTTCAGCATGGGAGACAACGTGGAGGTGTCGGCGGGAGATCTCGCGAATTTACAGGCGCGGATCGTCGCCATAGACGGCTCCATGATCACCGTCATGCCTAAACACGACGCGCTGAAAGATCCGCTGGTGTTCAAGCCTAATGAGTTGAGGAAGTACTTCAAGCAGGGTGACCATGTCAAGGTAATGACTGATTTCTTTCATTTTAAGTATTTTTTCGTGAAAAAATGGTTGACAGGTTTACAACAAGTAAACCTGTCTCAGATAAAAATTATTTTATTGTGAAGGATTGCAAAACCAACGAAACATTTGTGGAAAATATTTTACGACAGAGTTATCTTATCTCAGAGAAAATCGCAGAAGATCGAACTAATTTTTAATGATTTAAATAAATTTATTCTAGAACCGAGTACATAGGTATACTAGGTACATAGACCAAAGATCCTAGGAATATTCGGATGACGGATCGCACGTTTTCTTGCTATTTCACTTTATTTCTTGGATATCCAAAACGGAAGGTTAGTTGATGACGTGTCTGAAGCAACGTGGTGATAAAGTGCAAAGTCTACATTAGTTATGTGCCCTCCGTCATCCTAAATTACGTGTTTTTATATATAAAAGTAGACTTGAATAGTATTATGAATTGATAGGTGGTGGCGGGTCGGTACGAGGGGGACACGGGGCTGGTGGTGCGCGTGGAGCCGCACCGCGCTGTGCTCGTATCCGACCTCACCATGCACGAGCTGGAGGTGCTGCCGCGTGACCTGCAGCTCTGTAGCGACATGGCCACCGGCGTCGACTCGCTGGGACACTTCCAGTGGGGGGACATGGTGCAGCTGGACCCGCAGACTGTCGGCGTCATCGTGCGCCTCGAGCGGGAGAGTTTCCACGTGCTGGGCGTGCAAGGCAAGGTGCTGGAGTGCAAGCCGCAGGCGCTGCAGAAGCGCCGCGAGAACCGCTTCACCATGGCGCTCGACTCCGAGCAGAACACCATCCAGAAGCGCGACATCGTGAAGGTGATCGACGGCCCGCACGCCGGCCGCAACGGGGAAATCAAACACCTCTACCGCAACTTTGCGTTCCTGCAATCGCGCATGTACCTCGACAACGGAGGCGTGTTCGTCTGCAAGACGCGCCACCTGCAGCTTGCGGGCGGCAACCGCGCCGCGCCCGGCGCCGGCCCGGGGCTCGCGCTCGGGTTCATGTCGCCGCGGATACAGTCGCCGGCGCACGGCGGCGGCCGCGGCGGGCAGACGCCAGGCGGGCGCGGCCGGGGCCGCGGAGGCGCCGGCCGCGGGGGCGCCGCGCGCGACCGCGACCTCATCGGCCAGACGATCAAGATCACCGGCGGGCCGTACAAGGGGAACGTCGGCATCGTGAAGGACGCGACCGGCTCCACGGCGCGCGTCGAGCTGCACTCTGCCTGCCAGACCATCTCCGTGGACCGCGGGCACATTGCGGGCGCCGGCGCCGCCGCACGCGACCCCGCCGCCTCCTTCTACGCGCGCACGCCAGGCGCGGCGGGCGCGCGCACGCCCGCGCTGCCCGGCATGACGCCTACCTACCGCGACACGGGCGTCAAGACGCCCATGCACGGCAGCCAGACGCCGATCTACGAGGTCGGCGGGCGCACGCCGCACTACGGCGGCGCGACGCCCTCGCACGACGGCGGCCGCACACCGGCGCACGGCGCCTGGGACCCGGCGGCGGCGACGCCGGCGCGCAACCCGGACTTCGAGTACTCGCTGGAGCGCAGCCCCGGGTACGAAGGCGGCGGGTACGGTGCGGGGCCGTTCACGCCCGCCACGCCGGGCACCATGTACGGGTCGGACCACACCTACAGCCCCTACCGGCCGTCACCCTCGCCGCAGTACGGGGGTTCGCCGCACTCGCCGGGCGGCGGCGGCGCGGGCGCGGGTGGCGAGTGGGCGAGCGCGGAGCTGGAGGTGCGGGTGGCGGGAGGCGAGGCGGCGGGTGCGGTGGGCGTGGTGCGCGGCGTGTCGGGCGGCGCGGTGGCGCTGTACGTGCCGGCGGAGGAGCGCGTGTTGTCGCTGCCCGCAGGCGCGCTGGAGCCGGCGGTGCCGGCGGCGGGGGACCGTGTGCGCGTGATCGCGGGCGAGGACCGCGAGCAGACGGGCCACCTCATTTCCATCGAGAACCAAGAGGGGGTCGTCAAGTTCGGCACCGACGACATCAAGATCATGCAGCTCAGACATCTCTGCAAGATGACGCCAGCCTAGGGGCCTCCCTCGCGCCGACGCAAATAGCTCCCCTTTGTAAGATTCGAAGTGGACGGACTCCGGGTTGAGTCTTGTCGATGTAGTTGTGTAAGCGGACCTGATATTATGATTGTGAATTACTAACATTATATACATATAATGTTGTTCGGCTGATGTACTACCTATAATAAATTCGTAACTGAAACAACGTTTTTTATTCAAAAATTTAATAAACTATTAGTCACGCTTGGATCCAATCTGCCCCCATATCATAGGGAGGTTGTACAAACAAGTTTTTTGAAAAAGATGAAGCTGGGAAAAAACAGACTATTCTCGACATTCTAACACTCGTTAAATATCAAAAGAACTGTCAAATCTGACAGATCTTTCATATAAAAAATTACAAATTTGACAGTTCTCACCATAAATAATGAGTGTTTTGCAATATATCACTAGATAAATATTTATTAAGTGATAAATGTCAAAATATCGTGTGATTGCTTCTAATTTATCACTCGATAATTATCAAAAGAACTCAAAATATCGAGTGATTGCTTCTAAATTGCAAAATATTGAATGATTGTTACATACCCTACCACGTATCTTCGTAACTACTTAACCTATTTAAATGAAATTTGTAATGTAGATTGTTTAAGTTTTAGAATAATACATAGGATAATCTAATTTTAAAAAATTGACCTCTGAGGTGGTTAAAAAGGGTGGTAGTTTCTATGGAAAATTGTTATCCCTTGGTTCGGTTCACTCAAAACTCGGTATAAATAAACTATAAAGTAAATGATGATATATAAGCGTATTTTTAATTTTTATAAAACTACTTCTAGGGGGTGGGTGTGCAATCAATTTCCTCACGGGCGAATCCGCGGGGCGCAGCTAGTATATAAATGACAATACTATCATAAATAATATAATGATATTGATTTATTTAACCCAGATTTTATTACTGCTTCTTATGTTAAATTTGTAATTTGTATATATTTGTGTTGTTATTTTTATTCTATTGTTTGATTTTTAATTAGTAGTGGTATGACCGTTCTAATTAAATAAAATAAATAAATAATTCACAAATTCGTCAATCCTGTAGAAGGATTGTTCGATCATTCATAACTTAACCTACCCTCGGTTCGCAACGCGCCTGTACCGCTTCCGTGCGTGCACTACGGGCTAATGCCCGCAAAGTCAACCCAATCCTATAAACATAAAATAAAGAACTGGCTGATCGAACAATCCTTCTACAGGATTGACGAATTCGTGAATTACGATAGTATTGTTATTTATATACTAGCTGCGCCCCGCGGATTCGCCCGTGAGGAAATTGATTGCACACCCCCTAGAAGTAGTTTTATAAAAATTAAAAATACGCATAGATATTATCATCATTTACTTTATAGTTTATTTATACCGAGTTTTGAGTGAACCGAACCAAGGAATAACAATTTACCATAGAAACTACCACCCTTTTTATCCACATCAGAGGTCAATTTTTTAAAATTAGATTATCCTATGTAATATTCTAAAACTTAAACTATCTACATTACAAATTTCATCAAATAGGTTAAGTAGTTACGAAGATACGTGGTAAGGTAGGACCGTTGCGTCGGGCCTGAGGGTGCCTGTCCATTGACACGGAGCGAGGAAGTAATGCGGAGCGGAGTTGCGGACTGTGTCTGTCCATTGACGCGGAGCTCCCCGCTTTTGTATAAAGTCTGCTTTGCTTCCTCGCTCTGTGTCCCAGTTTTGTATCGCAAATGTCCACTGAAGCGGAGCGGAGATTTATTAATTATGCAAACTTGAAGCGGCAATCACTTTAGATGGCATAATCCAGTGTACCCTTTGAAAATTCCCCCTGAGAGGAAAATCTGGTGCGTTGGTATCTACTTTTACTACTTTAGCTAATCTTTTCTATATTAAATACGTGAGAGTGGACATCTGAGGATATTCATTTTGTACCAGTAGAGACAGTTACAAACTAGGTCTCTTCAACTCACGAGGACAGTGCGCTCGTGGTCATGGTGGGCCATCAGGGTGCGATCATACACGAAGGTCCAGTGGACGACGGCTGCACGGCAAGGGGAAGTCTATATGAGCTTCCTTTTGACATATTAAGCATGTAATTATCTGATACGACGAGTGTTCGTACAAAATAAAACAAAGATGAATGATTTTATTAACATTTATCGAATAAATAATACAAAAATGGTTCTCATTGCAATTAAGAATTTCAAACTAAAGTAGTTGCACAAAACTGAGCAAAGAACATACAGACGCTATTTCATAATATTATATTATATTACACTATTCTTCAAAAACTATTACATTTATGTCGAAAAATATGTCGCTACTCGTTACAGTAACATACGATACATTTCACATTAAATACCTACATCAATGGAATTTTATATTTAACATTTAGAATGATTCACAAAATACATAAAAATTGATAATAGAATGTAAATGCTCAGCAAAATGCGGCCAGAGATAGACAAAATGCTTTACAGTAACACGTTTCACATTCGGAGGAACACTGACGAGCCTCGGTCTGCGGACGCCGGCCGCCAGTACAGAAATAGCCCATGATTCATCTAATAAAACTAATCAACAATTTCTGCTTCCACGACACGTTGCCACCGCGGTACAGCTCGCGTGGGTCGCGCACTGTCACACAAACTTACAAGTAACAGTTGTTTTGGAAACGCAAAGCCCAACGAGCTCCAACGAATCAATCCAATGGACGCGGTGGCAACATTTTACTAAACACAAAACGAAAACAAACCAATTGGCTACAGATTATGCAGTGATCTTTCATCACATCACCGAACGCAATCCGCCCTTGCATTGATTAACAACTAAAAACGCTAATATTATTGCAAAAGTTATTATTAATTGGCAAACTGTAACCCCGATACTCTCTAAGTACTAAACGTTAACTTATACTATCGAGCATACGTAGTTCAGTAAATACATTGTCTCTGTAGGCTGGGAGCGACAGCTGCAGACGCAGGCGTAGCGCGGGATGGGAGAGGCCACCGCTCTTCAACTAGTCCTGCCAGTCACGCGAACCATTCACACATCATTCAGAGTCAGATCTATTTTACACAATAATCTCATTTTGAATATAATTTTGCATTGTACATTAACAACAGAACAGCCATGCTCGCACGAGTAATGTATTGCGGTGGTACGAACTACATTTAGAGACGAAAATTAATAAATATGTACAAGACCTATCAAAAATGTATAACCAGAACCGATCAAAGCTACGATTGTATTATGACTACTTCAAATCGGTGCGGGGTGACGCGTCTGTTTCTATCAAATGTACACCTGTGATGTTGGATACACAGACATGAGGCCTACGCTCCGATGCGCGAGGATGGGGGCAACCGGTATCTCTAACACGAAAAGCCTTTCAAATGGAACAAATTCATAACCAACATAAAGTCATATAAGGAAGTCTAATCTCAAATATTAATTACAATACAAACCTATCTAAAAGCCGTCTTTTTACTTCAAAACCTATTTCACGTTCCTAACAAAATACAATCTGCAAGCAAAGATTCAGCCTTAACAAATTTGAAACAAACTATAGGTCATTAACGTTTACCCCCATCCTCAAAACCTAAACTCTAGCTCACACTACATTAGTTAGTTCAGGAAGCATACATCCGCTTGATGTCTTCCTTGTACCGCTCCTGGATGTCTTTCCGCTTGATCTTGAAGGCTGCCGTGACGAGCCCCATATCGGGGGACCACACTTCTGTACAGAGCTTCACTGCGGCCGGCACCTCGAATCTTTCCAGACCACCTGGAAATAATATAAACTTGAGTTAGTATCAGTGATAAATAATAGATTCAGGTTTTATTTTGCGGAAATCCATCGTATAATATTAGGATGAAACAATATTTAGTAACAATTCCGCACAAAACCTCTGTTAAGATCCAACGAAATGCAATTCGCGTGCACCGCCCACCCTCCCACAAATTGGCATACCATGTAACAAAGAGAAAGAAAAACATCAGTACCCGTGGTTAAGGGCCCAAAGAGTTTGATAGCCGAGGTCAAGGGTTCGGTAATATACCTGGGGTAAAGGGTCCGAAGAGTTTGATACCAGATATTATTAATTGATTATATTACGTATTTTATAAAATACTAGCTTCGCCCGCGTGGATATTGATTATACAGTTTCAAGCCAATTGGACCACTGGTTAAAGAGTTACAAAAAACACCAAAAAAACTTTAACCCAAACCCCCTTAAGGGTGGTTTTTCCAAAAATACCTTCTTAGCGGGTGGTTGTGTAGTAACAGGTACCTGTTTTGCAAATTTTAGCTTTCTTGCTTTAGCGGTTTGGGTTGGGCGTTGTGCCCAGAGAATAGCTTGTTCTTATAATATAATATAATATATTATATAAAGATAGTGAAATTAAAAATATAATAATATAATATTCCATTGATTGCAGAACAACACACACAGGACAGTCGCAACAGCATCCTGTCATGTGGTCTGTGGCAGAGGGACTATCTTCTCCACTCTGGAGATACTTTGTGGTGAGAGTGATCAATGAAGGAAAATATTTCCTTTATTGATTATCCTTAGATCATCTGACACAGTTTTTCTAAAATATTACTTTTTTCTTTATTATTATTATTTTTGTTTTCTACTTCTATTGTCGTGTGTGTTTTAAATTTTTTCTTTTGGTTGTATTTTGATTTGTTCTTTTGTAGTAAATCTATGGACTATTGTT
Organism: Eupithecia inturbata; assembly: GCA_963662085.1. Classification (NCBI taxonomy): domain Eukaryota; kingdom Metazoa; phylum Arthropoda; class Insecta; order Lepidoptera; family Geometridae; genus Eupithecia; species Eupithecia inturbata. The sequence goes on along the minus strand of OY759180.1, from coordinate 15,916,537 downwards.
GTCTGAAATAAAATCTTCTTTTTTTATTCGGTTTAGCATTTTATTTGACTAGAGGTAGTGGCAACACTGTGCGCGCGGTTTACCATTAGTGACTATATAAGTGTTGCGGGCAATGCTTCACTTTCAAAGAATATTAATACTCCTACCGGAGTTCACTTTGCGCGCGGAGCTAGGAGAGACAACATCACTGGCAGGACTCTGTCGTTGTTGCTTGACACTCTCAGTGTTAAAGTCGAGTATTGTGGTGTCCTGATGATGGTTCGTGCAGAGACAATACTAGTTGACGACTTACTTTGATGGGTGTTTTCATTGTGTAGTTGGTGTGGTCTTTCTTTTACAAATTAAATTGTGTGCATGTTTAAAGTAGGAGGGTAAGTTACTTGGCAATTTTATATTGCGCAAGTCTGTTGTTTACCTTCTCTGATTGCGTGGCAAGCCAATTTGTGAGAGGGCGGGCGGTGCACGCGAATTGCATTTTGTTGGATCTTATCAGAAAAGCTTTTGCGCGTAATTGTTACTAAATATTGTTTCATCCTAATATTCATATCAGTGCTAATAAAAAGACATTCAGTTGTTACTCTCGGTTAAGGAATTGGCCTGGCAGATCGAGTAATTCAATCGTTGTTCTGAGGAATATGAAAAACGAACTCAAAATAATTCGTTTTGAACTTTGATTTCTCTCTTTACTTTTTGGTCATTATAGTCTCTGTGAAAGATCTCGTTTTCCTAGGAAGGCTGTTACAGTCACAGAATATTACTTCACGTTCAAATTACAGTACTAACAAAATCAAATGCCATTTTTCTGGTAGGACCACAGGTGGGCGAATGGATCACACTCAACTACACAAATAACTTGGATGTTTACAATTTATTAATGAATCGATCATCCATGAAGTTACCAATAGGAACTCGTTAGATACTCACACTTCTTAGCATGGTCAGCCAGCTCCTTCACGACCGCTTTCTCGACCGCCTCGTTCTTGCAGAGCGCCGCGAAGTCAGTCTCCAGCACCGCCAGCCGCGCCGCCAGCTCGCTCAGCCGCTGCGGGTGCGGCACCACCAGCGCCACCGTGTAGTTCTTGGAGCTGTCTCCGTACACGCAGATGTTCTCCACGATGGGACAGGTCTTCAGCTCCGCTTCTACTTTGCCGAGGGATACGTATTCGCCGGCTTGCAGTTTCACGAGGTCCTTTTTGCGGTCTGAAGGGAAAAATGCGTTAAATTTCAGTAGGTTAGATCTTAAAATCTAGTGTTCACCTTTTCTTAGTGAGAAAATAGGATATGGAGGTGACGTTTTTAATTATGTTATGATTCTTAGACATAGTGCCTTACAGGACTGAAGGTGGATTTCCCCCAAATCGTCTCAAAGAAAGATCTTTCCTGTGTCGGTCCGGCCCCGGTCCACATGCTAGGGGACTTGCGACCGACAATACTGATATCGGATAGTTCTACATTACCCAGATGTAGTCAAACAACAGTTTGCGCGATCTACGAATTGGTTCTGTTTGCTTTTGTGAAGAAAATTCGAAATTCGTCTTAGCGCCATCTAGCAAATATTCCTCGATAAGTTTGTAGTGAAGCTATCTGGTTTCTGTTCGAAGGTTCTATTGGCGCTGTGTCTGTAGTTCTGATAATGACGGTTAGATGTCACTACGTTGCCTTTTTCTTGGCCGTTTTATTCAGACACTTACGTTCTGTGGACGCTTTTGAAATTATTACTACGAGCTACTCAGATCCCACTCCTAGAAATCCTCCCTCACTCCCTCCATACTCTCTATATTGAGCCAATTCAGATTCAGATCCTTACCGGAGAGAGTTCGTCCCGCCGCCGCCCGTTTATTTTGACCGCAACGCTAGACTACACTCACAGCATAAGCCCTCAAGTCGCACATTGCTGGAGCTAGGCCAGCCTGTGTCTTCTACCTAGTTAGTCATCATATTTACCAATAATCTTGATACATCCGTCGTGGTGCAGCTCGGCGATGTCCCCCGTCTTGAACCAGCGCCTTCCGTCCTCGTCAATGAACTCCTCGCGCGTCTTCTCCGGCTGCCGGTAGTACCCTTCCGCCACGCAGTCGCCGCCGATTATAACCTCGCCCTGTACGACACATTATTAGTTTACTGATACGTCTTACGAGATTTCAAAGTAAAGTAAAGTAAAGTTTATTGCATCAAATACATGTAAATAAGGTACATAGGTGGAGTATGTTTTAATAAGACACAATGTATTTCTACCGATTCGGCGTGCAAAATCTGGGTACAGTATCACATAATTAAATATATAGCTAATAAATCAAATTGAAAACGAATACTTAGTGAAAAGAAAATTGAATATTAAATTAAAATAGAAATTACAAAATAATATAAACTAGCAATTTGTCATTTACATAAATCTAAAAAATGTCTGTCCGTCATGAAATCATTTAATGTATAGCATTTACCTTCCAAAGTGATTTTTAACTTTTCCGAAACAGTGATATTGGTTGTTCTCTAAGTGATTTTGTGGGTTTTTTTTTTGCAGTTTATTGTAACTGGAAGGAGCCATGCAGAAAATACCCTTGCGCATCAAAGCAGTGTTTGAGTTTGGCGCAGACTTTGTATTGATGTCGTCCATTTCGAAAAACAGCTTAGGAAAGCTGACTATATAAATCAGGGTTATTTTTCACAAACATAGCCGTTTCGTAAACATACAGTGAAGGTAGAGAATATTATATTGAGCAAAGTAAGGCTTACAGGTTACCTTAAGACGAAACATAGCTCGTATACAGCGCTTCTGATACTTGAAAATTTTGTCAACGTCCGTTTGCATTGTCCCTAAATATTATGGCATAGCGAGTATTTGATGCAATCAACCCGTGATACGGAATGAGAAGCGTTTCCAAGTTAACAACATGGGATAATTTGTATAAAATGTAGACGAGACTATTAATTTTTTTACATAAATGTTCAATGTGTGGTTTCCAATTAAGTTTTTTGTCAATATGAAGTCCTAAAAATGTTGTAAAGACAATATCGTCGATTGTTTTTCAATACTACAAAAGAGCATCTGGAAGATAAATTTTGGTGGTCAAAAGGTAAAAAAAACCCACCATTGAGGAAGAAACAACGCCGGAAAAATATGTCAACAAATATCGGGTAGGCTGTATCAGGACCGGATGCAGCCGCAGTAGTACGTGAAGCATCTGGTGCGTGCTACACAGCATACTGCGCGCCGCACGCCCTCGAACGGTAGCAAAGAAGATGTGTTACAAACAGCGCAGCTCGGTTCGCTCGCCAAAAACATAAATCAAATCCATGGATATTGGAAATAAGTCTTTCGTCGTCGCCTTAAAGTACCTGCGCGAAAGGCTTGTTGGTGACGCGGTAGTTGCCTTCCTCCCAGTCGATAAGCTGCAGCCTTGTCCCAGTGGTGGGCGCGCCCACGCGGCCCGTGGACCGGTCCCACACGTCCATGACGGCTGCGCTGGAGGTTGTCTCAGTCAGTCCGTAGCCGGCTACCACGTCGCAGCACAGGCAGATGCGGACCTGGGGAGAGAAAACAATTGAACAAACACACCTTCATTCAGTCTGGATTTTGAGATGACAGGAATAGGTTGTAGGGCCGCCATGACATCTCCAGTCTTCTGCTTACGTCAGGTGTCATGGCGACGCTGAAAAAGAGCATTATCATTTACTGAGATTTATATCAGAGTCAAACTACAATTTGTGTACATCGATAAAATATGGCTTCATTGAAAGCAGTGTTGATTACTTTGAGATGTAACCAAAGGGTTCGCTGGTATAGGCCGGAGTCTGCAATCATTCACAAATTAATTTTGAATGTGGCCGTGGCTAGCGGCAAAACAATCGACCTAAAAAAAAAGCAGTAGCTTCCTTCTTTGTATTTATATCATCTCCACTGCAAATACCAATCCGCCTGCCAACCGTAGTGATTCCGGCAAACCCATTATTTGGACGAGGCATGACCAGCGGTGGATGTATGTGCTGATGAGGAACGTTACCTGTGCGTGCGTGTCGGGGGAGAGCGGCGCGCCGCCCGAGATCATCATGCGCACGCGCCCGCCCAGCAGGCCGCGGATCTTGTCGAATATCTGGGGATAATCAACCTTATGTTAACGGGGTAAGTCTTCGACATTTTTAGAAATAGAGTAACGATATTCGAGTAACGATTTATTAATTAAAAAACACTTAAGTTTCGTTACCATTAAAAGCTGAAAGAGAACGGATAGGAACACTCAAATATTCAAAATGTTAGTTTTATTTCCTTTCAATATTAATTACTTAACTTGATCATAGATTAATTAGCATCTTTTTTTTTATTCACGATAGACCTTTCTTCCTTGTCTCACTCTTGACTCCTGATGGAAAGTGACCATTTGAAAAGTTTGCTTCTACCCATGTATTCCCAAGTATTAAGTATTACAAGGAAGGAAGTTTGAAGGAGTTGTGGCAGTAGTATGCTACTCACGAGTTTATTGAGCACGGGCGTGTCGTACCCGCGTCGCATCCACGTCTGCTTGTACGAGTAGGCCCACTTGAACAGCGCGCTCGCGAACTCGCCTTGACGGGACACCTTGTCTGTGATGCCTTTGCTGATGCGGTCCATTATCAACTGTGAACCAAACAGACTAAGGTTTAAAATTGCAGACTGGAAGACTAAAGCAACTTGATCCATTGAAAAACAACGTCAATATGGTTCAATATTGTAGTCAGGTGGACCAACAGGTGGAAGCTAATGTGATTTATTTTCTTATCAACTGAACGGTAAATCCTACCTAAGGTAAGGCTCTAAATTGCAGTCGGGAATAATCTAGCCAAGGTGATTCTTTATTAACCGCCAAATAAGATTCAAAGCAACTACATTGACATTTACCAAGGTGAAATTTTTCACCTGCTATCACAGAACCAGCACCAAAAGTATTAGAGTGAAGTAATAAAAGCAATAAAGGCACAAAAACTAGACAAATATAACAACTGAACTACTAAAAACAACTTCACCTTTACTGACATTCCAATCTCTACTACAAAGTGTCTAAACTCTTCTCAAGTAACCGCTGAGTTTATAGAAAATGTACTTAGATGCGAAAATAAACTTAAATTCAACCATGTCGATGAAACTGATATTAAAAAAGCCTTTAAACTTTTAAATATAAAGAAAACTGCAGATCTCTGGGGCATTTCCGTTAGAATTATTAAACCATTAATTGATACTATTGCACCAGATCTAGCTTTTATATTCAATGGATCTATTGATTGTGGCGTATTTCCTGATCTAATGAAATGTACTAAAATAATCGCACTGCATAAATCGGGTAGTAGGTCTGACCCCACTAACTTTAGACCAATATCAGTACTGCCTACATTCAGCAAAGTTTTTGAAAAACTTATTTTACATCAATTGAGACATTTCAATGGCAATGACCTGCGGCCGAAAACCGTGCTGCGCGTCAGACAGCCGTGCCGAGACTGCGCTGCACGGCTGATTCAAAGCCCTTCGCCGCCGTCGACAGAATGGCCACCGGTCGGTATTCCGGCGCATCTGATCCAGAGCCTTTAGTTATAGGAATGAATAACCCTTGTTATCTTTCATCGTTCTGGAAAGTGTGATTTCTCTAGACAGGCATTGTAAATGTGTGCGCGTGGTTCCCCGCAAGCGGCATTCGACAGTCTCTCATAATAAAGACTGGTATGCCGTCAGGGCCTGCGGTCCGGGCCTGCGCCAGACACGGCACGTGCATGCGCGCGGCGCTGGCGAGGCTCACCACCTCCGCCGCTGCCACGTCTAGTTGAGCCGGTGAGGTACCGTAAACCGAATGAAAAAACTTCGCAAATTCCACCGCACATTCCGGTTGCGAGAGTTTTTTTTTCCGTCAAGTGTGTTTTTGGTTTACGAACCCTCTTTTTGCTTTCACAAAACTCCAGAACAATTTCGGATCCTCCGTCAGAAGGTGCTCTACTCGTTGCTGGTACTGAGTTTGCGCTTCCTCTATAATTTTCTTTACCCTTGCTCTACTTTCAGAAAATGCTACATAACTTGATCCTCTTCGCTTGTATTGCCTATGTAGCCTTGCCTTCAGTTTAATCTCTCTTATGATGTACGCTGTGTACCATTTGGGATACTGATACCTAGAGTCTGTTAGATGAGGGCGTTTTTTGGGAACACATTTTGTCAAAAATGTCTATTAAAGTGCAATAGAGTAAATCCAAGGCTTCCTCGGGATCTCGTGTTTCATAGAGAGGACTCCAATCCGCTGCTGCAATCGACGAATACAGTTCGTGATAATCAGCTATGGAAAAGTTTAATTGGTGTTCGTCTATGGGCGGGGGCGAGGGCGGGGGCGGGGGCGGGGGCGGGGGCGGGGGCGGGGGCGGGGGCAGGGGCGGGGCGGGGGCGGGGGCGCGGCGCACCGACACCGCGAGTGGCGGGTGCTGCTCATCGCGCGGCACCAGCTCCTCGTCAGCGGGACATATCACCACCTCATCCATGCCCAGAGAGACTAACACTAAATCCAATATTCGAGCGTTACAATTCTTTACCTCATTTCTCTGAGCGAACTCGCAGAAAGTTGTCATAAATTCAAAATAATTAATAACATTATCATTACAAGAATACATATTAAAGTCACCTATAACTAAACACGAATTGTATTTTGCGCACCAATTTTCAATTATTCTAAATAAAATCATATAGTCATTGTCCGTACTATTTGGGGGATGTATACCACGCTACAAAAAATAACAAAAAAATATTATTTAAATGAACTGTTGCCCCTATTATTTCGAAGACACAATTATTAACATCTACCCCCGCTGGTAAGTCTACTTTTCGCAACGCTACTCGCGGCGCTGCAGCTAGGAATACCCCGGCGTGTTTAGTTCCGTCCGTGCGGCCGCACCTCAGTACCTGGAGCCCCGGCGCGCGGCGGTACTATCACTGCGTCGTCTATCCAGTCGTTGCAACCCGTTTCTGTTATCGCAAGAATGTCGCAACCTGAACCCTGAGCGTTTGTGGAGAACCGATTTAACTTCGTTCGCAGTCCTCTCGCGTTCTGGTAATATATTTCTATATTACTAACTTTTTTAGCGCCGGTTTTCTTCGCCGATACGAAAGGGCTGTTTCATTTTCGCGTTTACGGGCCATACTTCAACGGACAGACAGATTTCTTGATACGCTAGGGGAACTCCTATTTTATAAGACTTGTAGTCTCCTTTAGCCGACAGTTCCATCACTGAGCAAGTCCCGCCGGGGCACAGGTCTCGAAGGTAGATACTATCTCTTCAGCGCTCGACTCCATATTCCACAGGTGAACATAGCTCCGGGGCTCCACGGCTTTTAGTGTTGTTGCTCGATCAGCATCGTGCTCGTGTGAGATCTGTTCGTGACAGGGTTCATTATAGTTCAAACTTACCGGGACTGTGGTGATGCAGGTGGGCTTCAGGACGGAGGCGTCTCCTTCGGTTCCCTTCATGATCTTACTGGAGGAGTCCAGCATTGTGAGCGGCGTCGAGTAGCCGATTGGCACACCTGTGGATGTAAGCATTTGTTGTTTTTACTACTGTGTCATTCCTTTCCAAGTTATTTCTATTTTTTTGTTTTGTTTAGTTTTGGGGAAAAGCATACTGCCCGTGGCTTTGCACGCGTAGCTAGGTAAGTCTCATCAGTTGGCTTTTGAGATGACAGCCTATGACTTCAGATGACACCGCCGCAACACCTTCTGAGAGTTAAGTTAACTGAGGTAACTATGGCTCTATGGGGAAACGTTTTGCCTTTCCATAACAAATTATCGTACCAACTTTTTAGATAAATTTACTGGCGTACGGCCCAGCGGTACGGCGAGGCGCAATATTCAGGGACGCATCCAGCAGTGGAGTGAGTGAAAGGCCTGGAGCGTGCAACAGAGCGTTACAGCGCGCCGCGCCGAGGAACAAGGAAGTGACGCACTGTGCTGTGCCTCGCGCTGGCACAGCATGGCAATACCAAGCACGGGCGTCGGTCAAGGACTTCAGTGTTGCCACCATGTTGCGTTACTAACCTCCGTAGAGACACATGTTCTCCGCCAGCAGTTCAAACACATGCGCGAGCGGCAAGAAGCCCATCAGGATGTCAGTGGCTTCTATCGGCATGGCGTCAGTGAAGGACTTCAGTGTTGCCACCATGTTGCGTTACTAACCTCCATAGAGACACATGTTCTCCGCCAGCAGTTCAAACACATGCGCGAGCGGCAGGAAGCCCATCAGGATGTCAGTGGCTTCTATCGGCATGGCGTCAGTGAAGGACTTCAGCGTTGCCACCATGTTGCGGTGCGAGAGGACCACCCCCTTGGGCACGCCGGTGGAGCCCGATGTGTACATGATGATGGCGGTGTCGGACGGAGACGGGGTTTCGCTCTCTGGAAGGGAACAGGGTGGTTACAATTCGCATTTCAAGATTTGGGGGAATACGTTCTCTAGCTTTTGAGTTAATTGTTTCACGAGACTGAATCTTCTGTTATTTTTAGTTATTTTTAAACCTAGGGAAGACTCTTATTGTGTTTGGGGTACCTAGTTGAATTATCAACTATAGGTACCCCCCAGTTAGTGTATAACCCGGGCGAATTCAAATGGCACCTGGTTCGAACAAAAACTTAACAAAAATCCAATAATAATAACAAATAACAGCAAACAGCCCTCGCACGGCAACGGCGGGGCGCCGCGCTGGGCAGCGGAGGAAGTATCGAGTTCGGAGCCAGGTGCCATGTTAATTCGCCCGGGATATAGGTATATACCAGACTCACCAATCTTAGAGTTTATCCCCATAAGCACGACCTCCTTATACGACACTATCCGGATGCCTTGCTTGAAGCCGTCCCTCGGTGTATCTTTCAGCTGATCCTCCATGAAGACGATAGTGTCCACGCGTGGGGTGAGCGCCAGGATCTTCTTGAACTTGGGCAGGAGGTCGTGCGAGGTGATGACGGTTGAGACTTCGGTCTCGTTGATGCCGTGAGCGATGGCTTCGTCGCCGAGGGTCGCGTAGATTGTTACCACTGGAAGAGAATATGGATTAGGAATGTGGACACCAGGTATTCGAGTTTTAAGGATAAGGAGGCGGCGCCAATTCTGGTTTTAGATATTGTATTGACGTATTGTTTACCAGCGAAAGACTTCATTTCTTCAAACCATCAAAACTGGTAATTCGATTTATTACCTAAATGGTGTATCAAAATACTCCTTTGAACCCCGTCTGTGTTCCTAGCATATTCTGTAGACGTATTAACCCCCTTATTTTGCGAAAAAAATTATCTAAAAGATTTTTCCCGAGCGAATCGGCTGACATTTAAAATCTCACTAATATTATCTATATAATGCTAAAATTTGTATGTTTAGATGTATGGGTGCATGTTTTTTGCCTCTTCACGCCTTAACGGTTCAACCGATCGGGCTCAAATTTTGCATATATGTAGCTCTAAGTCTGGGATCAAACATAGGCTACTAAACAGTGCCCATTGGATAGAACCTACCTTTAAACGTTTCCATAGAAATCGTGATAACTAGTTTATTCCGCAGGCATAAACTAGTTATCAATAAATCACATGATACCTACAACATTTTATGCCCTAGCATGTCCACCCACATTCATGTGCATTTAGTTGATAGAGGTACGATAATAGCGCGGGAACAATGTGCAAGGCGTAACGGAACTAAGGTCGCAATGACAAGTCTCGTATGATCACGTGTCACCTCTGTTTATGCATACTAATATTACGAATTTGAACGTAACTCTGTCCGTCTGTCTGTTACCTTTTGACGCCTAAACGGATCTTAATGCAATTGGGCAGGGAGGTAAATGGTATCCTGGGGACGGCCATAGGCTATTTGAAAAGCGCGTGGAAGCCGCGGGCAGCAGATAGTCGTCTATAATAATACACGCTTTTGTATGGAGAAATGGTCGAGTGTCGGGGTGTGGTAGCAGGAGTTTGCCGGCAAGCCTAGCAGCCATGTCAGCGGGAAGTGATGACGTGTTGCTAGGTACTGAACAAATTTCATACAAATAGATTCGCGGGCGATACATTGTCTGCGCTCGAGAGGTGTCGCTCGGTTCGCAATTGCACTTTAAAGGTAATACTAGCAAAAGGTATACTAACCCGGTATACTCTGCTTGAAGCAGCCGTGGGCGGCCACCATCCACTCGGCGCGCGTCTCTGCGAACATGGCAACGTTCTGCCTGGCCGCGCAGCCCAGCTCGCGCAGCCCGGCGCCGAACTGGGACGCCTCGCGGTCCACGTCGTTGTACGAGCGCCACTGGTAGTCGCCCATTTTGAACTGAAGAGGGAAATATTAGGTCCTTACATATGAAATTGGCGTTTTGTATGGGAGGAACAAAAAGTCGAATATTTTTTAATATAATATATTTAATTAATCAAAGTATGAACCATTATTTTCTATGCACTTTTGCCATCTTATAGGTAGTTCATTGATCCCTTTACTAAAAAAACCAGTCGGACGGGAATCAATAAAATCTTTGAAGGCGATTTGGACTGCCCCATCGGAGTTGAATTTTTCCCTTGCAAGAAGTTATCCAAATTTCGAAAAAAATGGTAATCTGTTGGAGCAAGGTCCGGGGAGTACGGAGGATGTCTTAGACTTTCCAATTGAAGCTCTTCTAATTTAGTAGCCGTCTGTTGCGCAGTGTGTGGTCTAGCGTTGTCGTGAAGCAGCAGTGGCGTGGAGCGATTGACCAGCCTAGGTTGTTTAGCCGCTAGCTTTTCCATCATGGTTTGCAATTGCTGACAATAGACATCAGCCGTAATAGTCTGGCCAGATTTGAGAAAACTGTAATGAACAATACCGGCACTAGTCCACCAAACGCTTACAAGTAACTTTTTTGGGGTTAATTTTCGCTTGGGGCAGGATTTGGCTGGCTGGCCAGGATCCAACCATTGCGCTGAGCGCTTCCGATTATCGTAAAGAACCCATTTTTCATCACAGGTAATGATTCGGTTTAAAATACCTTCATTATTGTGCCGGTTTAGTAATGTAACGCAGCAGTCGACGCGCGTTTGCCGGTTTGCTTCAGTCAATTCGTGAGGTACCCACCTTTCAAGCTTTTTAATCTTCCCAATTTGCTTCAAGTGAATTAAAACAGTTTTATCACTAACATCGCAGCCTGCAGCTAACTCGGACGTGGTTTGCGATGGATCCGCTTCCACAATAGCCTTCAACTCTTCATTATCAACTTGAGTCTCAGGCCGTCCACGGGGCTTGTTCTGCAGGTCAAAATTTCCAGAACGAAAACGTTGGAACCAAAAACGAACTGTGTTTTCTTTTGCAACACGACCGCCATACACATCATTCACCGCAGCACTAGTGCCACGGCGGAACTCGTACTCGTAAATAATGCGATATTTTAAGTTTTCCATTTTGTAAAATGAGTGACGCAAACAGAAAAAAACAGAAGAAAACAAAACAAATGAATGACGATCATCGAAGCACAAATACATGAGTCTATAGCTGTACAAATTTGAATTTGGAATTCCTTACCAAAGAGGAGAAATTTGTGATTAAAGTGGCCAGTACGAAAAACGCCAATTTCATATGTAAGGACCTAATATTTATAAGACCAAGGCATCATAAGCATAGGCAGTGGCACAACACAGTTCCATCTGGCACAAAATTGCCAACAATTTAAATATGCAAGCTTCCAAAAGAAGAGGCAGAGAAAGGGCGACACAGAATCTGCTTAAGCTAGTCGCTAAGTCTACGACATCCGACGGCTCTGAAGCAGCAGCGTCGCGTTGTTTGAGCTAAGTGGCTCCGAGCAATGTTGAGTCGAGTTCGAGCTGGTTAAGCTTGGTGAGGGTAAGAAAGGCCATTAGAGGCACATGCTGGAATAGTCTGTACCTTCTTGAAGACCCGTCCGTTAGGCTGCGGCTCGTCCTGCTCGCCCAAAACGGTCCGGGTGCCGAGGCAGTGGTGCGGGCCCCAGCGCGCGGCCGCGGCCCGCAGCATGGCCTCCATGGAGGTGACGCCCTCGCGGACCAGCCTCAGGTGCAGCTCGCAGGGCTTGGCTATCGACTCCACGGTCACGCTTTTTGATGTTGTCTGGATTACGCGCGCCTGGAATAATAGATAAAGCTTTAGAATTTAAATCTTTTGATTGATCAAGAGGGTTTCACTGTAATCTTTGCTTTTTTTTTATCTGTAATTTTACTTTAAAATGGCAGGCACAGATTATTCAGGTCAACAAAAGGAACCCTACTACCCCATAAAACTTAGCGCGAACACATCAACCGGAGCGTAACCCAAAGGTCAGTAAGTTAAACAGATATTGAATCCAGGACTTTTAATTTACGTTAGCTTTTACCTGTTAATATTTAATTCAATGCTACGGAATTTAGTAGTAAATAAAGCTGTTTGTTTGCAAAAGTAGTAACAGTTCCCTCATTAATTATGCATGTGGGTGGTCAATGAACATTAGGTTTGGAATCCGGTCAACTGAAAATAGAAGCGGCGTTCCATTCAGACAATTTGCGGTTTCATAATTGAACAACTTACAGTATGTATGTCGCATCAGTTCGCGGAGTTTGAGTTAGAACTAGTTGCGATAGTGCATAGGCTAAACAGATCTAGAATACTGCAAGAGATTGCAATTAACGTTGACAGCGAAGGGAAAGCTTAATTCATAATTTGCAATACCTATTATTATACTTTCATTTTCATCTCAGCATACATTAAAATAAAATATGAAAGTGCCTACGGTTAATCTAACGCATCAAGGTCGTCGATCCAATGGACTTAAGAAAAGTTTAGAGATTGTTGAAGAACCCAAGTCATTATCTCCCCATCAGCAGACATACGTCCACTGCCGCACATGCCTCCGCCATACAAAGGAGGTTTGCCATTATCACCGTTTGGTAGGCGGATTGGTGAGTTTTTTTAGACTCACCAATCCGCCTAATATACGGTGTTAGTCATATTAGCGTTCAATACACAGAATAATATAAAATAAATTTTCCAACATTTTCGGTAATTTACTGGCAGCAGCGCGAATGGCATTTGTGTTTACGATGATGATTCGCGATAGGACGAATTGCTTGGCCAGATGATTTGCGCTACAGCGCAAATCATCGCATTATTGCGATAGTGTGGCCGTAGCATTACTGGCGGGCGTCGGGTGATGCGAGAACGGAGGCGGGTCGAAACGCCTAAAAGAGCTTGTCGCATTTTTAGGATGGCTTAGTACAATAATAAGTCATTATTTGCCATAAAATTAAAAACTCTGCTCAGACAAAAATAAAATTTGCGGCTTGTTTTGTTTAATGATTATTAATCTGTGGCAGCAGGATTATAACCTCCTGCGGTATCGCTCACTAGTCCAAATAACCCCGTATATAATATGTACTAATGCCTAAATTATACATTACCTTTATCCGCCTCGACAGCGCCCGTTTTCGCCATGGCTTCTGGACGATCAGGTGTATGGGGAAGGTGATGATGTCGAAGATGACGGAGACCGTGCGGATAGTCTTTAGCACCACCGACACCCACCAGGATTCCGGCCTGTAAAGAATAATAAAATTAAAGTCATAATAAATTACAAGGCCTTATACAAGTGCTGGATATTTCTAAGAAAACCTCATCGTGATGTTCATGGTCGAAAGATTCTGTCCATCAGTCAAACTTTTTCGGATGTTGATGGGATAATCGCTGTCTTCTTCCGAAATAAATTCAGCAGTGTTAGAAGTTCATCAATTTCCTACAGCCAAGCGTTTCAAATTCATCCAACCATACCATCTTCAAAAATGTACGCATAGTGTTGTAATTTTTTCCGTTCTTACCTTGGCCTAACCTTGCAAGGAGGGCTGACTAGGCCCTACAGCCTTTTCTAAAGGTCATTAAAATTTGCAAGACAACGTTTGTGTTACACAACAGCTTGAGGTAAGTAACAGTTAGCCACTTTATAGAAAAGTTTTGGAACAGACCAAGTAGGGTCCTATTAAGGATGTTCCACGTAAGCTCAACGAGGATAATTAGAATCTGGTTGCGCAGTCGCAAGGCAAGTCGGTCACCTCGACCTATAACTGGGTCTTGCCGTTTTAGAACGGTAGGTGGCTGGTTTCCTTGGTGGGCACTTCCGATCTTACTTATTTACTTTTCATTGAATGCGCACCTGCACGGACCACGAAAGACGGGAGACGTAGGTACGACGAATTACGAAATTGGACTCAAATTCTCAAATAATAACAAGCTATACAACAGATAGGTAGACAAAAATTTTCGTACAAGAGATTGAATTCTTGAGTTCCTGTGTAAGATAACGCCGGTTATGAGAAACATCTGTATTATATCGATAACTTTGTCGCAAATAATCCTGCAAAAGCGGAAAGTAAACATCCCTGACAAAGTTAAACTGAAGAGAAACCGAGCTAATTTATCTTTCCCAGAGTTGCGCGTTGTTACTGGTAATAAAGTAAGTAGTTTTACATATTAACTAGCACGGCACTATGGCAAAGAGAGGTCAAGAGACTATTTACTGACTATTTATGGAAATAAAGAGTTTTTGACTTTGACTTTGAGAAACTTTTTATTTTCGTAAATAATAATAATAATGCTGAACAATCCACAGAGCATGATCTAGCCCCAAGCTAAGCAGAGCTTGTGTTAATAAAATATAATAACTATTCACCTAGAAAAGGCCAAATTCTTTCAATTAAAATAGAAATGGAAATAAAGTGATAGGTAATATAGATTTCTGTCGCTTCGATATGTAAACTAACTAAGTTTTAAGCGACGAAGAAACCTTTAGCAAGGCAATTGCCAAGTAGTGATAAAGGACAAAGAATGCAAAAAAACTAAATTAGACAATCTAAATAAAAATTAAAAAAAAATAGACAAAAACAAACGAGAAATAAAAGACCTAGATAAGAACACTAAATTCAGTTGAACTTTGGCCGGAACCCAGCAGTTTTTTACAATATGTCCCAAACGAGCCAACACTATTAAAACATTAGTCTCAATTAGAAGTAATAAAACGTCCCCGATAATTTTCCTAATGCGAATGTGTTGATAGTGCGGCCGTGACCCCAGCGTACGCATCATAATCATAAGTGCGCCACAACACAAGGGACAAGGGCATCGCGCAAACCATTGTTAACCACTTGGCCAATGATAGTGCTGGAAAATTGGGACACTTTCAGGAACCATGAGAGATTTGTCCAGGTACATAGATTTTCAAATGTAACTTTTTAGCAAATACGAGTTTATCTTGTACCATAACTGTGGTGTATTACATACCTACAGGTGTGAGTGTACTCATAATAGTAGTTGATTGACATTCAAATAACAAGATATATGTGGGTACTTGGATAAAGATGCTGATGACAACTACCCACAATCTTCAGTCCTCATTTACCAAGTAAGTCCATAACAATAACATAACACACATTGGGGCTAGCTAGTTGATGCTGAAAATGATTTGTTCTTTATTCTAAGAAGAAAGAAGGTTAACAAGGACGCGTGTGTACCAGAATAGAACTACAACAAATATCAAATCATCGGGTGTGGTTGATTTTTGTTAGGTCCACGCTCGTGTTGTTAACTCATAAAATCCAGAACTGACTGTAACAACACATATATGAGAGCATACGCCAGCGGTAAATGCCCTACTGCTTCAATCAATTACAGTTTGTCCCAGATAAAGCCCGGATGCATCTGTTGATACCCTGGCCGTGACCCGGCGAGGGGGCGCATGCGCGGACCGTCCGGCGGCGCCCGAATGCAATGGTGCATCTCCGCGAACCTTGACATTTGAACCGGGATGCGTAGGTTTATCTTCCACAGATAGAGTGGAACAAATAATCAAATGGTAAATGTAATGAGCTTCTGATTTCGTGGAGCTTTCTAAAGGGAGTCGGATATTTTTGTCCTAGATCGAGCAGAGGGTAAAGCTGTCTCTATTCTCCACACAGTAGAATTATTAAAATACAAAGAAAGTCCAAAACTAGTCAAAACCTAAAGCCGGGTTTCCACCCCGAAAGGATAATGAGCATGAAATGAGAGATGACGAGACAGCGGAGTTCATTTCCAAGCTTTCTGTTCGTTCCATCCTTTCCGCTCGACTATTTTCTGGAATTTGACAAAAGCTTCAATTCATAAAGTATCCAGAGAGAGTCTACTGAAGGTTGAGTGTTTGGCCCTATTATTCAATGACTCAATGCCGCCAACCGCGTCTAGTCTAAGTCGACTTAGCTAAAAAGACAATGTTAAACTATTTATTATTTTTACACCTGGGTTTCCTATTCCCAGGTGAAGATTCTATTGTATTAGTAACTGAAGTGGTTAAACAGAATGTGTCAATATGTCAGATATGTGAAAATTCTCACCAGCTGCGCTCCATTCTTGCATTGTTTGAACTGATTCGTTTTCGGATGTTTATAAATAGTTGTCGTTATTTGGAAAAGTATTGGCTGCAAACATTTTATAACATTATGTGAGCAACAGGATCCCATACTTTGGGTATAGAATGAAACCCGACGAAGTATTATGTACCAGTTCCTGCGCGAGGTTTCGCACGCTTCGTGTCTTTAGACACGTTTTATGGTTATTTCTATCCCATTCCCATGGGAACTGATTTATGGAATCAAAACTAGCCTATGTTTTATTCCTAAAACTACCTGCTACTACCTAAACTTCATCATGATCCGTTCAGTAGTTTTGGCGTGAAGAGGTAACAAACATCCAAACTTTCACATTTATAATATTAGTGTGATTTACATGTTCTTATTCCCTAGAGAAATCTGCTTTTATTTAAGTAGAATTTGATAACAACTCTTTCTTGAATTTTTTCTGTAAGTGATTGAAACAGGATACGGCTTGTTCGTGTAATCTAAACCAAATAATCACTTAGATAGCACTAACATAAATAATGCAGAACAGTGGTTAGCGACAAGGTGCTTTGATAAGTGAAATGATTCATTTATAATTTTACAAGCTGCTGGCTGCGGCTTCGCACGCGCTTTTTAGCAGCCTATGTCCGTCTCCGAGATACCATTTACCTCCCTGCCAAATTTAATAGATCCGTTCAGCCGTTTAGGCGTGAAAAGATAACAGACAGACAGATAGACAGAATTAAACATATAAACCGGGAGATGGTGACACAAAATATTAGGTAATTTGTACCAGTATGGCGGTTCTTCAGGGGTCTAATTACATAAAGGCAAAAAGGAAAATGATGGTCATAGCGCTCGCACCGGCGGCGGCCCAATCGCGTGGGCGTTAATCAATAAAAAACGTTTTATTGCAAATTTTATCAGCTTTCTTAGAAACTATACTTACATTGGTAAGATTTTTATGTTATAAAAAAGATAAAACAATAAAATAGCCATTTTTAGCTTAGTGTCCAAAAACTCAATTAACATTTTATAAGTATGTAGTACATGTTATTTAATTTTAAATAACTGGTATTGCCTCGTCAGGCTCTGATTACAGCTTCGAGCCGGTTTGGCATACGAACACGAGGTTTCGGAGCCGATTTTGGGGAATATTCTCCCATTCTTCTATATATACAAAATAATAATAAACATTTTTTATATACAAAATTAAACTCTTATCAGAGTCCTTTTTATTTCGAAAGTATATCTTGTGTACTTAAAAAGTTATTGCAATTTTAAAAGTGTAACACTTAGTTTTGCAGGCCAGTGCACCTACATATCCCTGAAAGCACGTGTATTTAGGGATATTGAAAGATAAGGAAAATCTGAACAATGAACAACCACCACAAGTAACAACAGAGTGAAACTATGTGAGTATGATTTAA
The DNA here is from genome assembly GCA_963662085.1 of Eupithecia inturbata. Classification (NCBI taxonomy): domain Eukaryota; kingdom Metazoa; phylum Arthropoda; class Insecta; order Lepidoptera; family Geometridae; genus Eupithecia; species Eupithecia inturbata. Next base: position 15,898,743 of record OY759180.1, on the reverse strand, counting down.
GGATGTTAAAGTATGCATCGACCAAGCTGTTACATACGTATCATCGAACATTGCTTACTCTTAGTAAGACGCGGGCGCTCCCCCGACACACACTAGCGTGGCCATCTATTTTATCTTCATTTTACATTAAGGCTGGTGTATGGCCCGAAATAAAATTTTAATTCGAAATTTGGATATTTCTTCTTAACGCTGTTGATTTTGAGTAGGTATTTTGATTTCGTTCGTAGTAGGTAAACCCGCTTACATCCGTAATAAAATAGTGATGTTATGATTGTACGACCATTTGCATTGTGTTGTGAGGACAATAAGGACTCATTATGGTATAGAATAGAATAGAACATTTATGTTTATTGTAATGCAACTTATGGGACAACTTTGTGGATTTTTAATAGACTAGTATAATTTTGAAAGATTTCTCACTTCGTTTCGACAACTACACTAAAATAAGCATAAAAAATGATTAAATTCGAGATAAAAGAGTTATTCCACGTCTGGAACGAAATCTATGCCAAAATTTCAGTCAGATCTATAAAATCGTTGTGGAATGAAAAAAAATATTATATTATAAGTTTCGCTTTTAAAATAATACAATAGGTTACGTGTAATTCTTGCGCGTGTGCGATATTATACTACAGTAATAAAAATGTGCGTTTGATTAGTTTGTTTAATCAAAACAAGTTTAGCAAAGTTGGCCTCGACATTAAACTATCTGCTTAGAATCTGCACGTTACCGATCCATCCGCATCGGTAGTAAAACGAGTTATTGGAGAAAAAACGCAACCTTTGATCAGGAAGTAGCTCTATCACAGATTAAACAATGTGTGTTGCTAGCTAGCGGTACAGACGAGTGTGCTGAAGACAGTATAACAAAGCGTTATCTTCATACATGTATAGATACAGATCAGAGACTATGCTTCAGAAATAGTAGATTGTATCATAAGGGAGCAAAATAATATTTTTACGGCGAGGGCGCTTTTTTGAATCCAGAGCGAAGTGAGGGATTTTAGAGTAGAACCCCGAGCGTAGCGAGGGATTCTTTAGTATAATCCAGAACGTAGCTAGGGATCCAAAGTACGTCGCTCGAGCCAAAAATATATTTTGCGCCCGAGTGATACACTCTACTTTTCATCACCCTCTATGAAAAATAAAAGGCACCTCATATTTTACTGTAATATTACTATTTAATAAAACATAGAGTAACAACTAAATTGAAATTATATAGTATCTAATAATAAAACAACTAAAAACTTATATTTACATATGAGACATTTTCGCAATTATGAAACTTTATTGATACAGTTTTATTAGGAATAGAGATTGTTGTAGATTTTATATTCTGCGTGTTTGAAATAATGTCCAAATCTGGCTCATTTTGAGGAAAATGTGATGGTGAATCAAGTTGTTTAGATGTAGTACCAGCCAGTCTTTATTGAAACAATATTTGCGTTCAATTTCTTTGGCGCGGTACACTAAGATGTTCCAAATTAAAAAAGCGCGCGGCAAAGATGATTGCGGCGCACTTATAAAGAGGATTAAAAACTCATTACTACCCGCTAAAAGTTTCTTAAAGAAAACACCACCTTTGGGTGCACTTAAAGGCGAACCAAGTCGTCCTTTTCGAATAGATGGGATGAAAATATATATAAATAAATAATGCTGGACAATCCACACAGCATCACCTAGCCCCAAGCTAAGCAGAGCTTGTGTTATGGGTACTAGATGACTGATATAGGATTTTAATATAATATACATTAAACAGTTTTTGTTATTATACAAAGAAAACACCCAGAACACCCGGAAAAAATACTTGCAGATTGTACAAACATTTGTCCCAGGGCGGGAATCGAACCAGCTGCCTCCTGCGTCGCAGGCGGACTTTCGCCAGCTGCGCCTTATCGGTCGTCACAATATGATGGGAACAGTGCAAAGGTTGAATAATCACGTCGAATGATAAGCAACAATGTCAAGCTAATGATAGGTTAGGATCTTACATTGACATAAATCCGTATCAGATAATTATTCCATGACGACGGTAAGCAGTCACAGCACAACATTGTACCTCACTGATGGAGCCGATCGGAAGGATTATTATTAGTGGTATTATAAGTAACATTACCTAATCTGTGGTATTATGTTCCTCTTTTCTCTTTTTACATAATAAGTCTGATGTTGATGATAGACATCAACATCAGACTTATTATGTAGATTTTATTGACAAACTTTTACAAAGTCAAGTGTCCCGAGGGAGTGGCTGTATAAAGGACTTTCAGAGCTCGACGTGGACGCAAGACTTGTCCTCAAGTGTTGTTTTTAAGTAACAATTTGCGTAAAATAGAGAGGTACAGCATCTTGTATCTGAGGAACTTCAGGTTCTTATGTTAACATGCATGTTTTTTTTTATCCCCGGTTTGGTGAAAACTGGCCTTTTGATAATATTACGAATGTATAAAAATAACCTTCAGTTTATTCAAGTGTTTTGCTATTAAGTGTGACTAAACATTTAAACGGAGGCCAGAACAAAGTTCGTAAATTGTTCGTGGCAGTGGCAATACGAAGAATGCTAAAGACAATGTAATAGTAATATTTAGTCCACAAAGACAACTGCTTCTTGGTAGTTGACAAAAGCACGCGCATTTCAGTTTATTTTTCAGGTACGTTTGTATGAATGCCAGTACAAGGTGTTCGAAAATGGGTGCACTAAATCGAAAGAAATTCCGAATCCCAAACAATAAATTATTTTTCAAGCATTTAAATATTTTTTAAATCTTAAGCCAGCGCGTATATACGCGTGATATACCTTGTGTGTTCTTTGTAATATAAGTAACACTGTCAAAGGGTTGTTTGTTAAACGTAGACGCTTATTTACATTTTCCGATAATTATGTTTTAATTATACGGTGGGTATGTACTACATGAATCAATTAGAAACAGAGGTCGCGGTATTGATCGAAGTACTGCTGAACTAGAAATGTCTTTAATCTCTATGCAAGGAAGAACATTTGATACGAATCACTACACACGACGAACAAGTCGACGGCAAACTGGTAGGTATTAAGGTTGTCAACAAAACAAAAATAAATACAGTCACTAGGTACATAACAGCGGCCATTCAAGTGAAAAAGGTCAATTGGATAGAGCGAGGATTTCAAGTAACCGAATCATGTTTTCCTCGAAAATTATTATTAAAGTATCGTAAGCAAAATAATAAAGTACCATCAACAATCAAATAACAACTGTATGATATTACTTAGCTCGGTAAAACTGTTGCAAATATCTTCCGTTTAAAAGACAAGATGGACAAGGTTTATTTCAGAACTGTATAGAATGCATAAATCTATGATAGGGTGGTCAAACTTTGAAGAAAATATCAAATAGCAAAGTTCTAGAAGAAAATATTGAGCGTAGAAGACAGCTTTATAACGATGAAATATGCTATCAGTGCTCTACCGAAGTCGGTCACGGGAAGGGAACAAGCCAATGCAAAATAAGAAAATAAATGGTGACTGCAGCTGACCCATTACCTGCTGATGTAGAATAACTCCTACGGGCCAAATGGACAACAGAAACCTGGATTACTGCTCTACAGTTCAATACACTGCACGTAAATATTTGGTTTACTGTTAACTCGGGAGTTTGTCTAGGACATGACGTACCTATTATCAACAATTTCACATGGTTCATACTTCGATTTAGCATTGAGACTTGATGGAAAATTAAGTGAATTTATAAGAATTGAGGTCTGGCTCCAGTTGATAAAAATAAAAAGGATATGTGATAATGATAATCCTTAATCGTAAATGATACGATAATTGTAAATGATAACAGAAGTTAGACTGTACCATCGTGCTTCAGCAACAAGGAAGCTATGGCAGGCGAAGGTGCGCCTGCGACGCCTGAGGTGGCGGGTTTCATTCCCGCCTTGGGACAAATGTTTGCACGAACTTCAAACATTTGTCCCGGGTGTTCTGGGTATGCTCTATGTAAAATAAAAGAAACATCTATCTATGTAATGTATTGTATTATGCATTGTAGTCATCTAGTTGGTACCCATAACATAAGCTGTGCTTAGCTTGGGGCTCGATGATGCTTTGTGGATTGTCCAGCATTATTTATTTATTATTAAAAAGCTGCATTCATAAATGAATTAATGCCGCAAGATAAACAATACCATTTTACCAACGGCTTTCAAATTATGTAGTTTGAATGCAAGTTTTGAAAGGATGTTAGGAACTCACTTGTCAAGATATCCCATGTTTATCAGACACTGCACTTCACCACACAATCACCAGTAACTAAATGGTCATTACTTTAAACTGATAAGCTTTATATGCATACGTATCTTTACTAGCGAGGCTGATAACTTATCTGATAGCGACGGACCTAGTGGACAAAGTACATACATAATCACTAGGCGCCTGGGTGCTGTTAATTGATTAAGTTTTTTTTTTATTACGAATGTTTGTATTAAATTTTATGGCTAGTGTTCACCCAAAGATAAATCGGACAGTTAGCAGGTTCGTCGGTTGACTTTGACGTTAATGTACGAAAACTTCTGTCAAAAACCTCAATTAAAATGTAATTGCCGGATTATCTTTCAGGTGAACACCACCTCCACCTCCACAGCTTATATTGGTCCTCTGCTGGACCTTGGCCTCCCCCTGATAAGCGCCTTATTGGCTTTTATCTCACGGGGGTAATGCCCACAATCCCCATGCTGGGCATGCGGGTTGGAGGTGAACACCAGGGTAAATAAAGAATTAGATTTATAGTTTATATTTATAATATTCTGATAAATTAGATATGCACTGCACATTACGAAAAATCATCAGACCTCAACTCATGGTTAATAAGGGTAGGTATAGGTTTACATAACCGCGACTATTGCAAAAATTCATAATTCTAGCCCACAGCGATAAATAACACTAAAAAGCTAGTCTAGCTATATCGAAAGCGCTTTCAATTTGGGGCACGTCAGTAGCAGGGTTCGAGTAGCAGTAGGTACGTGCAGCCAGTCTGTACGTGCGAAACCATACTAAAGGTAAAATAAAATATACCTACTACGCTTACGATTTGATTTGAATGTTACTGTGGGAAAAGTTCCTGGTAGTAACATATTTGCATTTATTCAAAAACCTGCAAGGTTTTTTTCTTTAAAATTAGCTACGAGTATGACTGTCTTTGACCTATCAAAGTGTGGGCGTAAGTGTTTCCCTACCCTGTTTAAATTATATTGACACTAGGTAATATAAATAATACATAATCTAATACATTTTGGCTGGATAATAATACGAGTCCGAGTACTGGAATAGGTGAGTAATCCCTGATATGATACTAAAGATGATTATTTATGTATATATTATTCATTGTGGTACAATAAAGAGTTATCTATATATCTATCATAATTATACAAGAACAATTATTTTTAAATAATCAAATAGACCTTCGTTTGACCACAATCTCACCTGACGGCAAGTGATCACGTGGCCGACATTGTATCACGAAGGTAGAAGACAAGACACCTGTTAGTAAATGTCTTGTTGTTGTCGTTGTGGTCAGAGATGACAATAAATACATTATCACACACAATTATTAAGCGATTATTACTGACAGAAATAATGTCATACCTATTGGGATAATCAATAACCTTACCTACCACATTTTCTTAAAAACTCCAATAGATTTACTATGCGAACTGCGATTTCGGCATTCGGGTAGTTTTCTGGTCTAACAAGCAGCAACGATGATCAAATCGAAAGAAAGACTAACCTAACTGGTAGTACAGCCTACATCGCCTCCGTTGACTATTAGACCGTAAGTTACCATTCTAAATCAAATCATAACAAGAATAACATAGTGTTATATAAAAGAGAATTAAAAAGTGAAAATGCCGTGAAACGCGACATAAAAACATGAAACCTTCAAGTCTGAAGAAAAACTGCGTCAAGTCGTCATCTGGCTTGGAGCCAAGTTCACCAGGAACACTAATAAACCTAGTGGAAGTGGATAGAGTGGTAGACGTCGTCGATGAGAATCACAATACTCAGATCATAATGTTTATGGCGCTAATGGCTTAGCGAATGTTATACATATTTCCGCGATCAGAATCCAATACCTAGGTAGGTACGGAAGTGTTTTTGTGACGACAGATTTTAAAACCCGGTCGGTTGAATTGAAAATAGAGTAAAAACAATTAAATAAATAAATAAAGTGAAGTCAAGATAAACATTTTGAAAAAATACAAAACAACGCGAAAATATACAAGAACGTCTAATATCAATAAAGTAATCTGAAAATAAATGTTACGTTATATCTGCTTGCCCTGCCGCTCAAATCTTGACTCACTTTCTCACAAACCAAGAAATTTATGAGATGTCTCTATATTCTATTCTAAAAATTGTACGTGGTTTTAGAAAACTTAGATAATGCAAAATCGCACCATGTTGTTTACATAGCTAATAATGGGCAAACTGCAAAATTATGCACCGGGTATCAGGTTCTAGGTGATAACACTTTAATCGTAGTAAGATTAAAGTTTGATTGAGATTGTAATAAAGTTTTATCTTTTAATCAAGTTGCGACCGAATACTGCAATAATTTGTACAAATACTACTTAGTACTTACACTTCATTTTCGTCTATGAACATTTCTGTGTGCTTCGATCTGAAACAGAAAATACAAAATACAATATTAATTTGCTATACAATAACATAAACCACAGGATTAAATTTGCTTTAGTAGAAATTACTATTCATTAAATTATTAGGTACCTATTTTATAAAGATTGATTCAGACACGGTAGAAAATAAAGCGTGGGTTAAGTTATAAATCTCTTTTCAGTGTGAGAGCGTAAGGCCTAAGTGGGAGGAGGTCGGAGTGGAACTCTCGGAACACTGGATTTTTAAGCTAGCTCTGCAGTTTGTACTTGAATCAGAGAACTTTTCCGTGAGCTATTACTATTAAATTTGTATTTTCTGAAATTACGATTCATCTTTCAGAAGGGTAAATACATAGGTAAATTTTGAAATAGTTTTATGGCAATATTGTTGAATCTATGAAAACACACTATAGTTCGCTATAAAACATCGGTTTCAAATAATGCTAATTACAAATTATTACAAAGATACCAATTACTACCACGGTAGACAATAGTCATCAACACAATGACCCACTTGGTAAATCTGTTGACGATCAATTTATTTGCTATTTACTCTAAAACTGAGCGAGAGATGCCCTTGATACGCTGACCCCAATTTATCACGCACAGGTAATTTAATTACGTCCACTTGTGAGTAAAGTAACACCGTCCTGGTAGTGGATACAGGTCTGAGGGATGTCAATATAGAATTCTGTTATACTCAGGGAGGTAACAAAGATCTAGAAGAAAAACGTAAGCTCCTGAAAGGAATCGGCGTAAATTTGTACGTGATTGTTTGTGTTTTTTTTTTTCTTACAGTTTACAAGCTAGCGTTACACGAAAACTAGAAACCATAACACGATTTTAATAATGAAGACAGTGCTTCATAATTAAAATCGTGTCATAATGGGATGCAAATTTAAAAACAACCTTAAAGGTAAATCAGAGGCCTGGGGGTATCCCTGAAAAAGCTATTTACATAACATTAGTTGTTCGTAGTATAGATAATGATTGCGGTCATTGACCAGAATATATTTGAACGGAAAACCTCAAGACTTGTATTAATGTATAACCCATAGTTATCCTGTAGTTGCTAGGTTCATTGAGATGGTATGTGACGTCATGTATTCGCCCAGACAAATACACATGTGACGATTAAAGCCAATTGAAGGAAAACGCTGAATTATTCATTGAAGAATGTAATCTGAAGCTAAGTAATATATCTACATAACACATTTGTATGTAATACAAATGAACATAAATGGTTAAAGTATTCGAGTGACAGTACTTTCGTCGCTTATGATTTTTAATGAAATTCCATACTGTTGCAATACCGACTGAATTTCTGAGAAATCTCAGTACAGAGAAGAAACGATAGACAAAGCTTCAATACTTTGCTTGCTGAGAAAATTAAAACCGATAGCAATGCTTGCAATCGAACTCCGTTACGACGCTTTTATGTTTATTTGAAGTTAATAAATAAATAAATAATGCTGGACAATCCACACAGCAAGTTAATAGTCCTCGTGATTTTAAGATTTAGGAAATATTTTCTTAGAGAACATAACATAGTATGTATAATAATAACTGCCTCAAGTCAAGCTCTATTAAAAAGAAATTTCAACTACTCACGTCATTGTAGCCAATAAAAACGAAACAGAAAAATGGCTAAGCTGCTAAAGACAATAAAGATCCACAATTAGCCGGTAAAGCCAGTGTTCGCGACGCGGATGTGGGAGCAACAATGCTCAATGCAGCAGACACGTTGGCCGGTGCGCCCCGCAGAGAATAATGGGGCACGTGACCGCTGACATACAGCCCGGGATACACTGTTACTCAAATGAAACAAATAACTAACTTGAAAGTACCGTTTATATACAAGAAGCTCGCTAAAAGTGTTTGTAGAATTTAAAAAATGCAAAGTTAATCTTAATAATTTTACAGAATGTTTGAAAGTAAAACAATAAACAGAATAGATAAAATTGTTATAACATAAGACAAAGGTTAGTTTTAAAAGGCAACATCAGAAGTAATGACTTTGAAGACAGCATGCCAACTGCAAAACAGTGTTTACAGAACGCCACTTGGTTATTTGTAGTCTTTCTGAACTCGGCCTATAACAGCACAACAATCTTGGACAATATGGTCCGAAGTCCAGCAGGACAATTGGAGCGTCGAGATCCATCGCTGACGACACCACCGCGAATAGCACCAGAATGAAAACACGGACTTTGGACCCCAACCATTGTGAAAATGTGAACCGGTAGATTACATAACTGTTGATACAGTTCCGGCACAGGGGAGCTAAGCAACCGACGAAGACAGTTAAATTGCCTCTTATTGAATGAACGTACGTGAAACGGTTTGTTTGGTCGACGACAAGATCAAAGTAATCGGTTCGTCTGATTTGATGGGCGATGTTTGTATTGATTGTTCTGAGACAGACACAAAACTACAAGAAAGACATGCGAGAGTAAGGTGAGGAAACAAGACAGACAGTAAATCACAAAGAAATAAATAATTTTGTGGTTATAAGATTAGCATAGAAGACTAGCGCTATTCTGACATAGCATGGTTCAGCACATGCTGAATGCATGCATAATTAATATTAAGTTTTATATTTTAAGATTGTCTCAGGTAGGTACTAACAAAATTAAATCGTTTTACTTTATACCTACAGTAAGGTAATGCTAATGTGGCCACTGACCATTGTCTGTCTATACGAGTATACATTATCAGCATAAACCTAATGTCAAGGAACTCCACGTTGGTTTGTTATTTTATTATAATGACTGAGTCACGCACACGGTGCCTAAAATGATTATATACGATTCGCATGTGGGTGACAAAGGAGCAGAATGTTCTATCGACATCCTTCCACCCATGCTTTGTTCAGACATGACGTGGTAAAGACGAGCTTGTAGGTATTAGTTTGGTCTGGTAGCTTGGCAACGTTACGATGGTTTACTATTTCAGGTATTACTTACCCACATTGTTTGTTAAGATATGCAAAATCAATTAGGTAGGTTAACGAAATGCGCATCAAGGTTGTCAGTGTAATTGACAAATTACATAGGTATTTGTCAATGCCAAGGTCGTGGGATATGCTATTGTTGGAATTCAATGCATTATTAATAATTATGCTCAACCTAAGGTTACACTTACAATGCATGTTAATATTAGTTAACTAATAACGGCAGCCTCTCCAACGAATGTTTCATTCATAATCATAATGGAAGCAGAAAAAACTATAATCAATCACTTAAAACGGGATATTTGCCATTATTTGTTGTGTATTTCGGCATGATCATGGCACATGCATCGGAGTTTACACTTTATAACATATAACTTAAACGTTTTAAGTGATTTTGAAGGATATTAGCATAGCAACCATGGTAGATTCACAAGTTTAAAAGCATAAAATGTTATCACAAACAAGGAAGAGTCATAACATAAGCCTAATCAAAACATAACTTACTAGATAGATAGTCGTACACGATATGGGAAAATATTTACTAAACTATAAATACATAGGTTATCTATATCCGCTAGGAGACGTACACAACCACACACACAAAACATTGTAGCAAAGTTATCGGCATGTTAGTGTTTATGGCAACTATGAATTACTAACCTTAATTTGCTTCTCGGATATAAATTATCGCACCTTCTGTTTTCATCTAGCAAAAATTAATTCGTTACAGCTGAAAGCGGTCTGGATGACTTGACATCAAATATCAAAGCTTTCTCTAACCATGCGAGTATGCGATATATATCTTATCATTGCCAATTTGATTCAATAAAGCACAAATCAAATAAAAGCCAATAAGTGATTTATACGGACACCTTGATAAGTGAGATCCGTCCGACACAACCACCTCGCCCCCAGCTATCGAGTGGCTGAGGTCGCAGGTCGACAGATACGGGCCGAGCATCGATAACCTTATTACCACAATTACCAGTATCTGATCCAAAGGTTGCATTAATATTCCACTGAGCTGCATTAGAGACACGGTTATTTTTAGCTTGTTTATCGGTTATTTGTGTTCTTCCTTCTTTATTCTTGGGAATTTCAGATGAAAGTGTTACATTTAGCAGAAGCTTTTCCATATTAGTAATCTTCCACATTTACAATTTATTTCTTTTGTTTGAAGCACTGATTGCTTTGGTTGGTGCAATTTGATTGAATAAGTTAGGTAAGTACTACCTTTGTCAATAATGACTTAACTCTACAGTACACTATTTTTGTTTTCAGTATAACAATGATAAACTTGAGCACTTTGCAAAACCGTAGGTCAAGACATTTGCTAGACCCCAATTGCCCTCCAAAAGCAGGTAGGTACTAGGTACTCACATTAATGCATGTCCAAAGACATAATGATAATAGTATGTTTATTTTCATAACCATGGTGGAAAATTGCGTATTTCACAAATAAACATTATCTGATGTTGTAAATCTGCGATTTTCATCACGCATGGCATTGGACACATGCAACTGATTCTATCAGGTAAGTAGACGTGTACCACGTGGATGTCAGACTACGTGGCGCAACCTTAATGCACTTCACAAGACACTGTCTTGTCGTCATGATTTGATTTTAAGTAGGACCAAAGGGCGAGTTTAGTCAAGGTAAAGTATAATAATCGTATTATGTTGAAAGATAGCAATTTGTGGATGGGGTTTTGAAGAAATTCACGCGCAGTTTTTGTAAAAGATATGAAGTAAGATCAGCACAATATAATCACAAGTCCTAAATAACACACACAGCTACTGTAACTAAACTAAGTAATAAGGTTGGCGAGCGACACCGACAACCTCTGGTCATTATCTTTACGCCTCTAATTGCTACCGCTGCAACGCATCTCTTAGGAGGGGTAAAATTGCTCCCGAGAGTCGGTCTCTGTCTCTGTAATTTAGACTCCGTGGAATACTCTCGGGTATCTCATCTCCTAGTAATCAGCAGATCAATGACCTCGTAAAGCAAGTTCAGTGCTTATTACAAAAGTCTCTGTTCTTTCGAGAGCAAGGAACATACTGTATGTTCTGTGTTTGTAGGTCTCTCAGCTCTCGAGATTAATACGCGACCTGCGCCACCTCCTCGCAATTTCTTATCGCCTGGTACTCGTTTTAACAAACACCAGTCTGTAAATTATTGCTTATAAAGCTTGCTTTATTGCCATTTTCATTAATGCCTCCTGCTCTTATTCATTCCGATTATTTGCGTTAGGATTTGCACTGTTTAGTTGTTTTTGCTTTTGATCGATGAAAAACTCTTAAATAGTACATCGTTTACGATAAACAAGTTACATTTAGGTACATTGCCTTTAAATTTTCACAATGGTAAATGGTAATAACACTAATACTACACTAATAGGACTCTCGATATTAATATACAGGTGTTTGGTATTGCGACCGACATACTTTTTTGAGGAGTTGGGGGGGTCATGGCCTTCATTACTCAGGTGAAATCAGTTTTAGATAAAAAAAAATATATCTCAGCAACCGTGACACTTAAGCCAATAATTCTACCAGAGAAATGTAGCCCATGACCCCCTAGAACATTTTGTGGGTCGCAATACCAAACATCCTGTTCCTTTATAGGAAAACTTGGAATCTTTAATTCTCAAAACCTATTCGATTCCACAAACGTAAAACTGTTAAAGCAGCAATGCCGAGTGGGTTCCAGTTACTGAATCAAGGCGATGCACGCTGCAGTTGTCTACCGAGTATCGGTCGAAGCACTCAACCGTCCCAAGATTGTGTAAGGTATGGACAAGTCGATGAACCTCGCTAACTAGGTGCAATCACAACTATTATCGAAGAAGGTAAGAGTTAACAGCAAAGGTAGAGATGAAGGGGCTCACGATAAATGTACCCCAAAACGGAATTAAAATGCCCTCAAAAAGAACATGACATGGGTTCTAGCATAGCAAGTTGTTCAACTTCAACGTACACAACAATCAAGAAAAGGAGATCGGTTGGAGTATACTTGGAGTGAACGCACTCAACACAGCCGTAGTAAGGCACACTTGTAAATATTATGACACGACTTTTATTTCACCCGTGCCGTGGCGCATGACAAACACGAGATAGATTTTATATTTAGCAAAAATGTAACTTGACAGCATTGAGTATTAGAGATGGTCATCACGACCGACGACGACGTCGTGGTGGTCACGACTCTCGTCTCTCGTCTACGTAAAATATCGTCGGAAATAGTTAAATATATGTAGTTATGACACGAAGATAAATAATTAATTGTGACGTTTATCCATGTCACTTTATGATGAAAACTGGAAAGTAAATCGTATGTAGAAGCGTTCTATGATTTTTTAAGAAGAGTGGGTATTTTAATAATAAACATATTCAGATACAGTTTTTTATCTAATATTATTAACAAAATAGGTACCGTAGGTAGACTTCCATTTATTTCGTTAATTTCTGAAGTATATTATTAAAAATTCCCGGGAATCCCCGGTTTTTCAAAAGCTAAACCCGTTTTTGCAATCCCTAGGAGGTAGGTAAACCGGTGTAGGTACAAGCGACGACGCGACGTTGTCGCACTTAACAATTAAAATATAAGTTATTTTTAATTCAAAAACAAAGTTTTTTAAATTTAATATTTTATATGGGAACACACAGCTACACGATTTTCTAACAAAAAAAAAATATGATAGAAATCGAAGAACGTAAAATGATAAATTAGAACCAATTTCGTTATTCAGTCGGTAAAAAAATTCAAAGTCTGGCGCCATTAATTAAGAGACGAAAACGCGAGCAATCTCTGCAAAGCCGGCATTTATATCAAAGACAGTAAACATTGAAGCGCAACGAGTTTTGTCCTACATTTATAAACTAAGACCCGACGACGGCGGCGTGCACTACACGTGGCAGGCAGTTGCAAACACAAGATATATAGTACTCACCACGAAGCAATCAGCTTTATAAAAGTATCACTTATTGTCGATCACAGCCACTATAGGAAAATAAATAGTAAATAAACGCACTCTAAGCAACGTGTGGCCAACGTGTGACCACCGCGGGCTTTGTACCGAAACTGAATCAAATTTTAGCGAACGCGCGGCTGTGACGTGGAGTTGGAGCCGGAGAGGAGTGAAGGACCGGACAGCAAACTCACGAATAACCAACCTCCGATGCCGGCACAGGATGTCAACAGACGGGGTGGATGGAAATGTAAATTGGCTGTGGAAATTGATTGTGGAGAACTGGAGATCGATTAATATGTCAACCTGTCCGGTTTACCTCGGTTTACCGGATAATAGCGTTCTAGACAGCACAGAAAAAGGTAAAAGAAACAACCTTGGTCGATCAGGTTTAATGAGGCAAAATGACCCACCATTTTTGTAATTGCAGATGATACAGAATACCGCAGTAGGTACAGTTCTTTTAATACAATTGATTTTGCATTGACAATGCAAAAAAGACTGTGCAACCTTGTGTAACCTATCCTATCAGACGAAATAATGATAGATTACTAAGCTATAAGCACAAGTATGTAGGTACAGAAGGTATAATGACAATAAGTAAGCAAAGGTAAACTAGCATGTTTACTTGAATAACGAAACCTATTATGGAAACAATAAGGAACATAAACCTCGTAAGTGCTCATTAGTGATTGATTGAACAGCGAGATCGGAGCATTAGTCTATTTAATATGACAGGCTAGTTAGATTTTAAATTGCAGCACACAATTGAGAAGATGATCCCATTTTAGGTGAGTTGAGAAGGGTAGGTTAGACACAGAAAATCCCCATAACTTATTGTCTAATAACTAGCGACAAAGGCCAACGAAACACAAAAAACCTTAACAACTGAATTTTGAAGTCTCCAGCGACACACCCAGTATTACAGAAATAGCTTCATTCCCGCCTCCCAACTCTCAAAGCCAAGCCCGTAGTAGTGCAAGCGCACCGACTTGACCGAGCTTTTGAATTATAAAACCGGAGCTTGATTTGTACGCCTGCTTGTTGGGGAAGGTCGCTTTCAGACATGGCCTAACAATTGATCCAATAGGCCCTTCATGAACTACTAAATTGGAAATCGTGAGGTACATAACTGATAAACTGAAAGTCATTACGGGTCTGTTTTGCATCCGACTCTATTCTTTCGTGTCTTCATTTTATTTTCATTGAGACAAATGGAACGAACGTCGCTATTCGCAGCTGAAAGCGAAGAATAATCAGCGTCTAGTCAGGAGTCCAAAGTCGAAACTGAATAGAATAATTCCTCAACAACAACCACGGGATTACTGCATCCGTATTGTTTGAAAAACAACAGTCTGTATGGTTTAGTAATAGGAGTCAAGCGTTGTTCTGACGTGTATGACAACGTTACGAGTATATTCGTGCGAGAACTCCTACACGCGTGATGAGACAATCGGTGAGCGTGCCGCGGTATGACCCTAGCTACTCCATTTATGGCGACCATGATTTTCGCACGTTTATAACACGTCATCTTATGGCACATTTCGACCAGCAAACTACGTCACCAAACATTACACGGCAACAATTGTGACGAACATTTAAAATGAGCTTTCAGCTTTCTTCTAGATTAGTCCCTAGTGCGCACCAAGTTTTCTGTTTATTGAATTGTTTAGATGCGATAGCAAGTGAGTCATCCACCACACCAGAGTCATAACTTTTTGCTTTATGGATCTCGAGAAATTCATATCAATTGAATCCCTGACTCACAATGGATAGGATTGAAAATGTCTTATCTCATTTTACAACGCTAAATCCCAATCAAACAAGAACAATACGAGAAAAATTACCAATTATAAACTCGTAAAATTCAAGCACTCAGGATTCATTGTTAGAACAATACCTCTATCTTGGTTATTATTATGTACCAAGTACTTACTCAATGTAAATATGTACTACTAAAAAGTAGATAAAATTTAATAGTTTTGTTATTATAGTGAGTAAGCCCTCACACTCGGGGTAATTTCTAAGAAAACAAATAATATCCCAAAAACGATGACATTATGGAAACACTTCTTTGTCAAAACTTTATTTAGGAGTATTCAGTGAATAGGAATAAATAATGCTAGACAATCCACAAAACATCATCTAGCTAGTCCCAAAATTGTTTTAGGGGTACCAACAAACTTATATACGCCGTTTTCCATGATGTATGGTCACTGCGCAGGATACCACGACAGGATAGCTGCGCGGGCGCATGTTGTAGGATATTGGCCGTGGGTCGGGTGCGAAGTTCACACCGATCCAAATACGAAAATAGAAACGACAAAGGAAAAAGAAGCAAATTGTTAATAACGATTTTAGAAATGCGCTTATGTCATACTAGCTACGCCCCGCAGCTTTGCCTGCGTGGAAATTAATTGCACACGCCCTATGGGTAGTTTTGTAAAATAAAAAATACGTGTATCATTATTTACTTTATAGTTTTTTACGAATCACGAACTTTGATAACCCGATTTACCCCATTTTCGGGAAAATTTTTAAAAAAACCTGATATACGTACACTGCCGGCCAAAAGTTTGAGACCACCTACATCAAAGTAGGAAAATGAAATAAAACTCAAAATACAAAGCAAGAGGTTTAATTATGAATTAAAATACTTATTTCCTAATACACATACATTATGAAGAAAACAAAAAAATCAAGAAAAATCAACCATTTACTTTAAAAATGTCGCTCATATTTTATACAGATTTTTCGTCGAAAAACCCTCCCTTGCATTTTAGTACTACTTTCACTATTCTTGGCATACGAGCAATCAATTTGTCGATTGTATCTTGTGATATATTGTTCCAGCTTTCTTGTAAAGCCTTCCACATGTCTTCTTGCGAAGTGGGACAACAACTGCGCACATTTCTATCAATCTCTTCCCACAAAAGCTCAATCGGGTTGAGATCCGGACTCTGAGGGGGCCACACCATGTTTTTTAAAACCCCTACTGTTTCTTTGTGTTTTAAATAACCCCTGCATAATTTTGAACGATGTTTTGGGTCATTATCTTGTTGGAAAAAAAATCCATCTCCAATTATTCTTGAACCAGACGGAATGGCATTTTGCTGTAGTATTCGTTTATATTGCTCCTTTTTCATGATTCCTTCGACTCGTACCAAATCTCCGGTTCCATGGCCCGAGAAGCATCCCCAGACCATAATGGAACCACCACCATGCTTGACTGTTGGCACCACACAGTCTGGCATCATCTTTTCCTCGACGTTACGTCGAACAAAAATTCGTCGTTTTGAACCAAATATTTCAAATTTGGATTCATCTGACCAAAGAACT
Organism: Eupithecia inturbata; assembly: GCA_963662085.1. Classification (NCBI taxonomy): domain Eukaryota; kingdom Metazoa; phylum Arthropoda; class Insecta; order Lepidoptera; family Geometridae; genus Eupithecia; species Eupithecia inturbata. The sequence continues at coordinate 15,881,826 of OY759180.1, read as the reverse complement.
TGTTTAAAGTCTTCTTCAGTCCAGTCTCGATGGGTAAGGGCCCACTGCATCCGTTTCTTTTTGTTTTGTGGCCTTAGTAGTGGTTTTCGAACGGCGACGCGACCAAATAACTTAGCATCTCTCAAACGTCTTTTTACTGTAGTCAATGATACAGGTTCTGATCGGGATTTGTTCACTTCTACGCGGATTTCTGGTGCTGTTAGGCGTCTATTCCGCTTGCTGGTAGTGACGATGAAGTGATCCTCGCGAGAAGTGGTAGTTCTCGGCCTTCCCGAACGCGAACGATCTTGATTACTGCCAGTCTCCTTGTATCGGGTTATTGTGTTATGAACACAAGTCTTCGACAACTTAAGTTAAGAGGCAATCGCACGTTCAGATTTGCCTTCGCCGTATAAAACAACTATGGCAGAGCGAGTTTCACTGCTAATTTCGCGAACTTTTCCCATTTTAAGATGTCTTCACTGTAACAACGACGAGCTCAGACTAATAAGGTAGAAAATAATTTACTCCATAAAAACTCAGGTACTAAATATGTTTTAGGAAGCTAACATAATCCCTGATATCGGTTAACGCGAAACAAACCCAAAACAATAAGTAATGAGCAGATCATAAAAATATTACAATGACTCTACCACCTGGTCCTTGCGCGGCGCTCATTGATGTTTTGAAACAATAGACCTTTTTAGGATGATAACTTAAACAACAACATAAATAATGACTCTTAGAAATTCTTTAATAATAATAGAATACGCAGGTGTTCAAATTAGCTCATTATCATATGTGTACTTTGAAATATTTTGTTGGTGACAAAGATTTTTACAGTGGTCTCAAACTTTTGGCCGGCAGTGTACGTGTTCAATTGTGTATTCTTAGTATTCTCTGTAAGTTTCAAGCTAATTGGGCTACTGGTTCAAGAGTTAAAAAAAAAAACTTAATACCGTAAGGAGGGGCTATTTAGAAACCATGGGGCTATTTAAAAATTAAAAAAAAAAAGGTTTGGTAGCTTATAACTTTTATTTTACTGGTATTACAATTTTATTTTTATCGTCTGGCAATACTTCAACTAAAACTATAGTGGGGGACGAAATTTTGAGGTTACGAATCCATCGTGCGTGCCGCAAAAATAATTTAGGAAAAAATCGTCGTAATCGTACTTATTTATGTGTGGCCTACTTTTGGTGTGTTACGGGAAGTTTTTGGAGGTAAGTTGTATATGAGATTTGTCACATATCGTACGTTTTCTTGTGATTCTAATGATTTCTACCGGCGTTTTCTAACCTGTTTAGATCGCCATGTTTGTTTAGTTTTTATGAAATGGGGCTTTTTGAAACCGTTTTGGGGTTATTTGGAACTGAATTCCAAATAGCCCCCTTCAAGGCTGGTGATAGTTTCGCTAAGATTATAGGTGGTGTACCAAATAACCCCAAATGCAATTTTCGAGTATTTAAGGGCAAGTTATATTTTCTTGTTTCAGTTTTATGACCATGGTGCGTACATATATTAGAAAATATACGAACACAAGAAACGGAAACGCATATCTGCCATATCAAAACTACGATCTTGTAAAGCTTCAAGAAGCAGTAAATTGTGTGAAGGATGGGAGAATGAGCTTAACTCAGGCAGCTAATACATACGGTGTTCCAAAAAGTACTTTGAGTAGGAAAACTCGAAATATCAATTGTACACAAGCAAGCGCTGGCCATCCGACACTATTTACACCCGAAGAAGAGAACATCTTCCTTAAATTCATATTATTAGTAGGAGAATGGGGGTTTCCTTTTGACACAACAGATCTTCGTGTTTATGCCCAGAAATACCTCAATAAAATTGGTAAAAATATATATGGGCTTGAAGACAATTTGCCCGGGGTTGACTGGGCCCGTAATTTTCTTAAAAGACATAGTACACTAGTTTCGAACCGCAAATCTGCGAATATCTCCACAGATCGAGCCAAGACAACGTGCCAGGACATAGATGATTTTTTCGAACATTATACTAAAACTGTTGAGGGGGTTGCTGCAGACTGCATCATAAATTATGATGAAACAAACCTTACTGACGATCCTGGTAATAAAAATTATATATATAGAAGAGGGTGCAAGTATCCAGAGCGCATTATTAATAATTCTAAAACATCGATTTCGCTGATGTTTAGTGGCACTGCGTCTGGCCAACTTTTGCCAATGTATGTGGTGTATAAGTCTGAAAATTTATGGGATACATGGATGGAGGCCGGCCCAGAAGGGACCAGATATAATAGATCCAAAAGTGGATGGTTCGATTCTGTCTGCTTTGAAGACTGGTTTAATACAATTATAATCCCATATGTCCGCAATAAGGCGGGTCCAAAAGTATTAATCGGTGACAATTTGTCATCTCACTTTTCAGAAAGTGTTTTGAGAACTTGTGAAGAATTTAATATAGCATTTGTATGTTTGCCCCCCAAAACTACCCATTTACTTCAACCCCTGGACGTTGCATTTTTTGCTCCTCTTAAGACTTACTGGAGAGATATTCTCACTAAGTGGAAACTTACCGAGGGAAGAAAACACAAAACATTAGTCAAGAGCGCGTTTCCCAAGCTATTGTGTAAACTTAAAGACAAGTTAGTTGAAAAAAATACCGAATCTAATAATTTGAAGGCTGGTTTCAATAAATCTGGACTGTACCCTGTTGATCCCAGTCGTCCTAAATCAAGACTACCCCAATCTGAGACTACCAGACCCGAAGCAGAAATTGAGGATGCTGCATCTTCAGCTATTACTAATATTTTAATGGAAATAAGAAGCCCTGTAGTCGCAGAAGAGGGAACGAGACGAAAAAAAAGATTTATTGTGGAACCAGGAAAGAGCGTAACTGCAGAAGATTTAAGTAAACATCAGAATGAACGAACTGCAATTTCTAAAACGTCAAGAAAAAAAACAACAAAATCTTCAAAGTCCAAGCCAGACCAGACGCAGTTAATGCCAGACCAGACAGAGTCGATGCCAGACCAGACGCAGTTGATACCAGACCCATATATTGATCCCATTCCTGGCACCTCTGGATTATGTAACATAAGAAATACAGAAAGTGACATGTCCGGTGAAGAAGTTAATGCCCCTGTTTCCATGCCAATGCCTTCATTAGGACCGATACAGGGTAAAGGTAAAGGTGTAGGAAAAAAAACGAAACCTAAAATAATTGAAATACCTTTAAATGAAGGACGACTTAACAAAAAGAGAGCCAAAAAGAAGAAACAGATAAGAAAATCAAAGGATTCATCTACTAGCGTTTCGGACTGCGATATTATGAGTACACACAATGATTCTGACATAGGTGACTGTGTTAGCGACGTAGAGGATGATGAATTTGATTTTGCCTTTGGGTCGAATTCAGAAACTAAAACTAAGACTGCAGATAAGACTGATTTAGTTAATGCAAATGAAGAGACTGACTTAATCCCGACTACCAAACACTTAGTCGTGAGTGAAATAGCTAATACTAATGAAGACTACGAACATAATCATGAAGACAAGATGGTCATAAGTCAGGACCATTCACATTCCGTTTGCGACGAAATTACAAATACCACAGAAGACTTCGAATGGAACCATGAATCTGATTTGGTTATTAATCAGGACCCTTTATATACTAAAGGTGATTTTGTTTTGGTGCGTTATTTCATTAAAAACACTTGGACATATTATGTTGGAAGTGTTCAAGAAATTAACAAAGAAATTAGCGGATATAAATACACCGTACTTTTCTTCAAAACTGTAAATAAGCCTTGTCTAGCATTTCGTAAGACAAGATTGATTGATCGTGATATTGTTGGCGATTTGTCTATCGTAAAACAAATTTTTTTAAAAGAATCTTCAAATAACCGAAATGAGCTCCTTCTAGCTGAGGAGGTTGATATGGTGTATTTTAAATAAGTATTTTTTTTTTTTTATCTAGTTTTTTAAAAATATGTGATTATGCCAAGCATATCATTGAACAGCGGCTGTGTTTTCAGGCACCAAAGTAATATTTTATAGGTAGCCATATTATAAGCATTAGACAGTTTGTCGTATTACGATTGTTACTTAAAATACCTAATAGTATTCACGATAGCATTTAACATGACAGCTAGCTAGCCATAATTTAGATTACGTAATTACTTAAGTCTGAGCCTATTTAATATTATTTTGTATCTGTCACTTGAAAAGTTTTATTTAGAAGAGTATTTTGAGTTGTTTTTTTTCAGATCTTTGTTTAATTTCTATATTTATTTTGTGTGAACCTACGTGCCATAATTTAGTGTAAGGGTAAATGTTAACTATTCAGACTGTTTTCGTAAACATGGGACCTGATTACGTATAGGTATTGTAGTTATAAACGTTTATTTTTTGGAGAATTTTTGTTAAGTTAAGTAACTTTAAAGTAAGTATTAATTTTGTTGTTGTTTTCAAAATATTCACTACACCGGTTGTTCTATTATTTTATGATACTGGCCATATTTGTATGAACCATTGATTAATAAAAAATGTGTCAGTCATTTTAAATTTTATTTACTTCCCCTTAAATTGTTCCAAATATATCCCACATACTTCACTAAAGGTTTATAGGAATCACTTCACTAATTCCAAATAACCCCAAATTTAGCACTACTATATATTTAAGAAACAGTTTAATATGAAAATAATCTATTGGCACTGTTAATATGGACATAGCCATTTGAAATTTTATTGTTCCGATTATCGCCTGATGAGACAAATTGAAACAAAGCCAGAAACTTTGCAAAATTTCATTATTTTGTGTCAAATTCCTAATAGCCCCACTGTTGCGATATTTGGAACGGCACTTTTGAATAAGGGTAACTTTGGGATTTCAACGAATATACGGTTAATATGTACCAGTATGGGAGGTCACTGGTAAGATGTGCTACGAGTAATCATTAAAGTACAATTACCTATACTTACTTCGATTTAATAATAGTTTTTCACAAAATTTTGTACCAAATAGCCCCACTTTACGGTACCTCATTTTACCCTTTTCTAAGGGTTTTTTGCAAATTCCTAAAATATGTGTTTAAATTTATTATTATTTCGATATATAAAGAAAATTTCAGGTTAATAGCATTATGCATTAAAATTTTACAGACATTTCAGTATGGTGTCAAATTACGAATCACAAACTTTAATAACCCGATTTACACTATTTTCAGGAAAATTTTGTGAAATTCCGAAACACGTATTCAATAGTATTGTATCCTTAGTATTCTCTGTAAGTTTCAAGCTGTTCTACTGGTTAAAGAGTTAGAAAAAATACCAAAAAAATTCAACCCCCCTTTTTAATTTCCCAAAAATCCGTCTTAGAAAAATGTCAATGAAGTTACCTTTCAAACAACAAAAACTAGATTTGCAAAAATAGACGTTTGACAATTACGACTAGAAAAAACGACAGTCAGACTGACTGGAAACTTGTAATGTTGATGTGCTCCATGTTTTTTTTACAAAGGGTTAAAAATAAGTAGGAACAATTCAGATTAACAAAGAGAAGCAAAAGCAGAAGTAAAGTAAATACCAATTGAAAGACCATGCTCAAATCTACAAGCAAATGTGGGTCATTTGTCCTACCACCCTTCAGAAATGACTAGTAATTTAGAAAACTGGCGATGGTGGTTCCGGCTTGTCAATCCTAATAACTAGTGAGTAAATAAATAAGCAAAATGGTAGGTACTTATCGCGATTGACTCGTCAGATCTAATCAGAAGTTATTTCGTAATTCAACCTAGAGACGAGGGTGATCCTCTATCAGACAAACACGATAAAAACAGGTTGACACTAGACGTTTCAGTAAAATAAGATAACTCTAATAGGGAACTATTATGCATGTAAACTATCTAGGTGCTAATTACTAAAGATACCTGTACGTGTACTATATGTATAGTAGATAGGCAGGGCAATAAATAAGGGAGGTTATCTTTAAATCTAGTGCCATTTTAATCAACGAAATCTCGAACGCAAGAACATAATTAGATAGTGTTATAAAGACGAGGGCTAAACCTAGCCTCTCGAAAGCTGGCTAACTGAGTAGAATCGACTATACTCGAATCAAGAGGAGGCATCACTTTAGTATAGTTCATCCAACATTATTGGTCACTGCCCAACGCCGGGTGACAGAAACAAGCGGTGCATTGCAGGAACGAAATTAATCTTAATAAAAAACTGCATCATAAATATGTCACACAACCTAACATGGATCCGACACGTGTTCCGTTGACTTCGAGCTTTGGTTTTCAATATGCATAAATACTATAGGATCCAAAGTGCAGGTCACGTCCAACAGTCATAAAATAGATAGTAACTTACTTGGCATTACTAAGAAAGAATCGAGTGCATAGTCCTCTGACCTTAGGGCAACTTGTTTCTCTGACAACCCGAGAGCATAGAGTAGGTACCTACCTCGACAGCTCTAATTTAGTTTTTTGCACTTTTGTATTACAAGATCGATCTATAGGGCCATATTTGCGAGTATTCACATTTCACTTGATAAAAGGCCAGATTGTCAAGGATTATCAAAAATAAACTGCCTGAATTTTGTTCAAGGTACCTTCCATAGATGTTCCGCTGCTCGCATAATGAATGGACGTTTTGTTTTGTTACACACTTTTTAACTGTAACCACATAAGTAGGTAGGTAACATACATTGTTCGGCTCCTCGAAGCTTTATTTAATATACTTAACTTTAAAATGTTTTCTCAGATAAGTGAAATGTATTTCTTATAAGAAAATAAATATTCTTTAAACCTACGTAGAGGTCGAATCGCTTGCCTGGGAATGTCTTGAAGGATTAACTTGCCGCATGTCAGGCTTATTTCTAACCTTCTTTGAATGAGGACGGAGGAGTAAAGTTTTAGAGCTGATTATGGGATCTAAGAAAGTCTTGAAGAAAATGGGTTATATCTACAAGTAGGTATTCATAAAGCTTATTCCAATTCCAATCAGCGATTCGACAAAGGAGACCACTTTATGGTATTCGTTACAGAGTTAATTTCAAACATAAAAGTGATTCACGTTTCAGGCAAACCAATGTTAAAGAAGTTTGTAAGTTTCAGAGGAATCTCGAGTAGCTGAATCTACTGTCATTCTCCAAACTTCAGATCGCGAATGGCAAGCTTATTTACAAACTAAGCTAAAGATTCGGAATAAACTTTACAAATCACGAGACCTATCGGCGGAATTAACACAACAGCTACATTGAATTTTAGACTTTATAATCAGAAACCAAGGTTAAGAATTATCGAAAAACTAAAGGGATCGAAGGCGACGAGTGCTCTTCAAGCACTCGTCTCTTGTAGATAAGTTCACCAGACTATTGATACAGCGAACCGATAGTAAAGATATTCGAACCACCACCAGTGAAGCTTGTAAGTATGTGTTGTTATTATGAGCGTGTGGGAGAAAACATCAATAAGGGGAAAACCCGGAGCGAGATCAATGAATGATAAGAGATTACAATAGCCTACTATTGAAATCTCTTATCATTCATTGATCTCGCTAGAAGCATTGAAAACATGTCAGCTATTTATACAAGCTACAGATAAAATTGAAAGGTGAAACAACGGAAGATGGTGGTGACACAAGAGATGATGATGTGTTTTAGCAGCAAGTGGTTTCCAAATACGACGATCATAAAATCACAAGTGTCCTGGAATCTAATAGTTGTTTTTACACATGCCTTCCCTCAGCTTTGGTTAAACCAGATTATGAATCTTTGTTGGTTAATGTTGATGATGTTTTCTATGTATAATAAAAATATATATCTATGTAATGTATTGTATTATGTAAGTATATCAGTAAGCTAGTCCCGATAACACGAGCTCTGCTTAGCTTGGAGCTAGATGATGCTGTGTGGATTGTCCAGTTTTATTTATTTATTTAACTGTACCACCGATGTTAGTTCATTCAAAAAATATTTTTTTCCTGTGGTATACAATCAACTGTACCTACCTACTACCGAAAAAATAATTGCGGTGGTCCAGTTAACTGGACCAGGGGCCCAATTCTGCTACACGATTGCTTCACTACGACAACAGTATCGTTGGAGAATTGTCACGTAGAATCTTTTCAGATAGTGCGTGCGGTGCTATTTGCACGGAGAGATAAATTAATAGTTTCAAACTTGACACTGACGCGCGTCCCTCCATCTTTAATAAACATCATTCTTTCATCTATGGTAGAATACCAAAACGTGTCATTCTGTAAGGATACTACTGTCATAGTAAAGCTAAGCTAAGTTAAGCAGAATAGGGCCACAGCCGAAACCGATCATATTTTGTTTACGCAGTTTATGACTCTTAACACTGACACAGGCCGAGTCGTAGCTAAAAGTCGTGTAGATAAAGAATGGGATTGAAGATGACAACATGACAGCATGCTAGCTATCCCGCGTAGACCCTACACGATTTATACACAATCTAGGTACCTAAATATATATACTTATACTTATATTAAAAGTATTACAGGTCCAATTCTGCGCATTGAAGTTTTATTTTCGCACAGAAACTGTGGTCAAATGTGAATAGCTAAGTACTCGGCAGGTATGGCAATCGCGAACGAAGTCGTGGGTACAGCTAGTTTCTAATATAAGAGTGTGATGTGATTTACTCAGCACGTACCTACGAGACACGCAGTCACAGACATCCGGTACCGTACTGACTTGTGTTGTTATCTAACGACATTGTAAACTTTGAACGTGCTTGGACAGACTATCAGCACAAATAAAGCAGGTTGTGGAAGTTATCTGACGCATGTAGGTCACAATCACAGAAATCTGAATAATATTTAGATTTCTGTGGTCACAATGGATCGCCTGATCTCTGACGCTCGATCGGATATTGGTCGAGGGGCCCACGTGGCGCGTGGGCCCGAGACTCAGTTTCGTAATAATGTCTCGGATTATTGAGTATTACAATGCTTACTATTACAACGGCTACACGTAAACACCCATTACACATTAGAAAAACAATTTGTTATTTCCCTCAAGGAGTTAGGATGAAAGTAATAGAAATCAAAAGTTGCAGACAGTCATAGGTAATCATAATCAATCGTTTATTTGCAAGAATACAAAATTATTAAACAATAGCCTCCACGCAGGCGTGCACATAATTATGTAAGTCACATTATTATAATTGTATTATATTATATTAAATTAGTCATTTACGTTACTATTCAAATTTCCAAATTTCGTTCACAGTATAAAAATCATTTTTCAAGTAACTTAACTTAACACTTAACTTTTTTCTAAATACATATATATCCATTTAGTTCGTTTAATTCTTCCGGTAATTTATTGTAAATAGTGATTTCAAAATATGCACATGTTATAAACATTTTTATATAATAAATATCCTTGTGGCACTGGTGTTTGTAGAGCAAATTGTTAAATTTAGGTATTTTTTGCCGTTTTATCACATCGCTGCGTTTTATAGAGTAGGTTGGATGTGATATTACAAATAGACAAATTTTCCTAATATACATGCAGGCGAGTCAAAAGAAACGATTCGGCGAACCTTCTTAAAAGCGAATACAAATCTGCTCAGCCGTTGGCACACCTGGTTCACATGGTCCTTCCAATTCAAATGTCGATCAAGAATACCCCCAAGGAAATTAAAAGAAGTAGCTTCACCCTCCTTTCCTACTCTAACGTCTCTAATGGAATACCTGTGGCTACGTTTAGTCTATATCTAACTATAGTGCCTATTTTAATTTTATTATTGTGACAATTTCATGTATCAGGGAATTAAGGGACTTATGTTTATGTGTAGCCTTTTAGAGCGAACGCATTGAGCGACCGCATTTTGTGCAGGTTTAAGCTGCCGTAGTCTATGGATTGCAGTCTTAGGTGCATATGAAAGTATTAAATCTAGACTGTAGTTGCTAAATCAGGTACAATTTTGTGTAACATCATCAGTAAGAAGCTTAGAACAAGTCGGCCGGGTTACCCGACAGATATACATATTTCGGAGGGGAGCGCTAATTGGCGGGAAGTGCAAAGTGCGCGGCCTTGCCTGACTCGCGGGCGTAACACCGCGGCGCGGGTACGGGTGCGTACTGACGCTGCTGAGAACTCGCACCTATGTAACACATTCCAAACAGCTTTAGAAATAAGCATTATTTATGGGGTACCTACTAGCTTCAGCCCGCCGCTGCTTCGCACGCACTTTTAAAGTATCTTAAGTACGGTACGAACATCCCGGGGCCGGCGTCCCGGGATATCGTTTACCTCCCTGCCAAATTTCATTACGATCCGGTCAGCCGTATAAGCGTGAAAACGTAACAGACTGACAGAATTACTTTCCCGTTCAATTTGGAGTTAGGTACACCCTAAAGGTAAAACCACAATACACAATACTAGGCACAGAGTGCGGGAATACCTGTACAATTCATCTCACTAATAAAGTTCATGGGCGAGAAGGTTGGCGTAAGCAAAGGAAGACCTACGCCCAACAGATACCAGGTGAATGACTATGATGAATCTAGGGTAAATCGGATCCCACAGCTGGGCAAAGGCCATGCTTCATGCAATGCCCTCTCTGTGTGATTGATCTGGTAATTGCTTTTCTAGGTATGTTTACGCAAATAGCATGATTATTTACTCTAGTTAATGATAAATTAAATAAATTCAACTAAATAAAATATGCTGGGCATTAGCATCTAACAGCATCATGTACTTATGTGAAGAGAAATAAATAAATGTTTGTATGAAAAATGATTAATGTTTGTATAAATGTGATTTTATAAGGTGGGTATCTGGAGCAGCGCATCAGCATCGCCTTACAGCGGGGCAATGCAGCCGGCGTCTTGGTGACACATCAGACTGGTATTGATATGGATCAGTTAAGCTACCTGTAGATTGTTTGCAACAGTCTGCAGTTAGCTTAATTGTTTCAATTGTAAATACTAGTTCTAATTTGTTTTTATTATTTGATTGTTATTTTCTTTGTTAATAAAGGCCATTGCCATTTAAAAAAACTATTTTGATTAATAAACAATGATAAAGGAAAGTAGTTTTGTAAAAAGAAATTTATTCTTTATGACCTGATTATCAGTTGTAGTTCCAGATCCGAAAGCAAAGGGAAGTTTAGATGGAATGTTACTTAGTGTGAATTTGATGATGATGTCTTCCTAGCCAAATTTCATGTTGCATTTTTCTGTGTGGTTTGTCCAGCATTTAGATTTTACTTTAGTGAATCTGTTAAAAGGTAACAGTACACACAGGTAGTTAACTTTATAACTAAAATGGCAATATGAACACTTAAAAGTATTTAGAAACATTATAGTAACATAGTCGCTAACATAAAGAGGAATGAACTTCCTCTTAGCCTTAAAATTTAAAGTGAATAACTTCCTTCTGTCAAAGCCTATTCCACCTAAGGCTCATCTTCACTTTCGTAAATGAGATGGTGGTCAAAAGCCTTTACCATTTGCAATAAGTAAACATTATATTTAAGAATCCTCTAAAATCAAATCAAAAGTTTTATTGAAACCATATTGTACATAAGATAATAAATTTCGAGTTTCAAGGGACCTGGCTAGGACGCTGCAGGATAAGTACTTAGTTCTAAGCTAGGTAAGGTAAGGATAGGTAAGTATTGTTTAAAAAATGAGCCATAAAAAACGCCAGCTGAACATGGTAGGCAGGTTATTGGTAAGAGAAGCATTTCTGGATTATGATGTGGGTAGTGCTGGTAATGGGGGTACCATCACATAAAATATTTTCAGCTCTTGTGAGCACCCACAACGATTGTTGCAAATTTAATTAATTGGCTGGAAGTCTGTTGTAGGTATTTTATAATTGCGAGCTTGCGGTGTAAGTGAAATAATTATTACAGCAGCGCATTCGGTTATTTAGAAACAAACATTTTGCAAAGCTTACGTTTATCAACATTTTTTTGTAAATGTTTTCCTAAGCTTAGTCCGAAAGGTTTTCTCATATAAATACTCAAAAAAATATAATTATGTAGTTTTGTTTGAATGTTTCATAGGTTAGAAGTTGATTCGAGAGAAGCTACGTGCGTCACGTCACACAGAAAATGAATTAGCCTAAATAAGACTCACCTCTAATTTTACAAAGCCCACCAACGTATTTCGCTTTAAAATTAACACTGTTTTTATTTTAGACGAAAGAAAAACATTAGGAAAACCGTCCACGAAAACCACACATTCTTTTAGTGTTGTGCTTACTTACTTACTGTTAAATTTTGACGTTTAAATTTAGATTGACATTGCCAGCTCGTTACTTTGACAAACGGTGAATCGAATGAAAATAGATTTCGGGGTCTAGCTAAATCAGGTTATTCTCATTAGAACGTTATGAGAGTACCATAAAATATTGACTTATAATATTTCAACTTACGTTTTCATTTGAGTTTACGGGTTGAATTCCTATAATCACCTCAAAAATTACTGTGGTGTTCGATTAATCCCGATCTACAAAATTAATTTTTGACATTTTACTCGATTCTTGAATGCACATCACTTGACATGTTGAATGTTTCGTCGTATTATAGGAGTGGGGTCAAAACCTGATTCGACCAATCAGAATCACGCAAACCGGCATAAAAGGTGGCGTGATCACTACGTCACACCCCGGTACAACCAACTAACTGTACTGTACAGTAGGTATAGCGGCTAGGTAGAGAAACGTAGCCAGATCAATACCTAGAAAATATTGAATAGTAGATTTGTAACCAATACTGTTACCAGCTTAGCATTTATAAACGATTTTCAATACATCTTTTAGGCGCGAAACATTATGTAGGTCTAAGAAAAAATATAATACTAGCGACATCTTATGAGCTATGCACGAACCTGTTGAACATTTCGTCAAACCTACACGGCCAACAGATGGCACTATTATAGTTAACACTATTCTGCATTGCCTTCGCACACTGGGCGGCTTTAGCGGGTGTGCATGTGCAGGGTGGCCCCGCGCCCCGCGCCGCGGGCACGTTGTAAAATTCACAATTGTCGAGCGATTTTCAAAGGCCGAGTGTACGAATGCCGCATCTTATGTTAAAGCGCTAAATTGTAGGTACTATCAGCGCTGGTCCTAGGGTAAAGCGAGCGGAGCAGTTGCTATGTGCCAGATGGCAAGTAGCGCCATAACGCGATTCAAACATTACAATGACCGGTCACCTGTGGTGGGCGTGGTAAGGCAACGGTGCCTAAACCGCCGATCATCGCCACAAAGACCCAAAAAAATTGTGGCTTGCTCCGCTTGCCATTTGTTTGGTTTATTTGACTTTGTAAAATTTTCTGTGGAACCGCTGAATAGTCTCAAAACTTTTCACTCGGTCCGTTGTTGCCGTTGTTTCTTTTGATTTAGAGAAGATTTTTCTTTTGGCCGCGCCGCCGCCATTGTTTTTTACTTTTGTTTCTGTTGCCCACTGCCAGAAAAATCACAAAAATTGCGTCTGTCCTTCCTTGCTTTTCTTTCTAACCCCGAGAAACCAATCTGGGCAACTCTGACCACTAGCGGCGTAAGGGGGGAGCAGTGGGGGCGTCCACCCCGGGTCCGAGGGGTGCCATCTTGACACCTTTTGGGGTGAAAAATAAATTACTAAAAGATTAGAGTTATGCTAAAAGACAACGAAGAAAAAAAAGCCATAATAAGTAGGTATGTGGATTTGAAATCTACTCCCTCGATTGAAATTTCATTGCTTCTACCACTAGTCTAGGACGCATCTCTAATTACTATTAGGTTCCTACAGACTGCAGTTAAGTACCTACCTAGGTACCTCAACTGTTTCAATCATGTTATGTTGAAAAAATCAATTTATAGTTATTTGCAGGTTTCGATCCTCATTTGGTCGCCAGACCCATTCTTAATTAGGTAAGCTAATTATGAACGGGTCTGTAGGTACGTACCTATCCTACCATCTAAGTACGTATCCATTTTGCTAGTCTAGAGCCTCCCCTGTTCGAACATAAAGGCATCTCGTTCAAATAAAACCAATTGCGAGTCCACTCGCACACGGAGGGTTCCGTACTATCATACAACACTATTTTGCAAAAGAATCCATAAAAACTCTTGCGAAATCTAAAAATATTAAAAAACCAACAAGACGCGGTCACCCATCCAAGTACCTACCGACCTCGCCCTTCGTTGCTTAACTTCGGTGATCGGATGAATTCCGATCACCGAAGTTAACGTGGTATGGACATTGTAGCGGTCGTAGGTAGTCGATGGATAAAGGTGGCTCAGGACCGCTATTCGTGGCGTTGTTTGGGAGGCCTGTATTTAGCAGTGGACTTCTCAACTGGCAGGACCCGCGCGCGCTGTTAGTGCGCGCCAGTTGCGCGCCTGTCAGATGCCGTTTGCGCATTCTGCACGCAGCGTGCGCATGCAGCATTTTTCGCCGATTTCTTGATCTTTTTGTAGGAATACCTAGTAATATCTATATATTTACAAATTCTCCATAAATTGTATTTCCTACAAATTAGCATGTAAAAAAATATTTAGTCGTATAAAAATATTTAAACGAGAATCACGTAAAGACGATTTATTAAAACCGTGGTAAAAGTTTGTGAAATAAGGTATAAATTAAAAAATAATAATTTAGATGTACAAAATGTGTTTTATTTGAATGTTAGATAGTCTATTGTTACATTAGAAAAAAAAACAACACGTTCCCAAACAATTTGATTACACAAGGAGCTCATAAAAACTTATCGAGAATTCCGACGCGGCGCAAAAAACCATCTGCTGTGATGACGAATGCCGAACACAAGTGACTCGGTTTTTATGTTTACACTTAGCTTTAGTGGTTGACTACTCATAATAAATACCTACATCAACACTGTACGTACCTTTGTTCATTTCAGAGTACGCAACAAAGAGACCGGAAGCAAAAAACTAAATTTGTATCCGGCGCGGCGCCCCGCGGCGCTTTTCATTTATTTGCTTGTACAACGAAAATATTTTGTTTTTCGACATAAATCTTTCTATTTTTACATACATAGTATGTAAAATTCACTATAGAATACGTACATAAAACAATGTACTTGCCATCCAAGAACAATTAGAAAAAAACGTTTTTATTGATTTTACCTTAGCCTGGCACGCGACCGAGTTTGGGTCGCCGGATCGACCGATTTGGGGGGGGGGGACGCTTGCCGCTTGCCAGACAAAGGTTTTATTTTGTATGGCACCTCGTATCTATAATCAATCACCTACCTACAAGCAATATAGAAAGCAATACTAACTATTAATATTTTTAAACATAAATTATAACAATCGTTAAGGCCTATTAAAACGTCAATGAATATGTGATGGGTAAATTCTAGAATAAGACAATTAATTGATTATTAATTAATTTAGATATTGACATTGTTAATAATTTAGATATTGACACTACACACCGTGAAAATTTAAACTGTCTACCTTGTACGGTTTATGAGTACAGCCTGCTGAAAGACGGACAGACAGCGGAGGCTTAGTAATAGGGTCCCGTTTTTCACCTTCGGGTACGGAACCCTAAAAAGGACTAGGCAAAAAGCTACCGACTAATTTATCTATGGTACGATACAAAAAAAAACCAAGGAGAATACAATACCTACTAGTAATAAAACATCTTCATTGTGTGCAAATTGCTTATTCAAAACATTATAAAATTTATCAAATCGCTTACAAATTTGTTGATTTCATTGGCAATTTTTGGCAATGTTCAAACAATACAAGGACGTTTGCAATATTGTTTCCTTGCTGGTGTACTGTCCTGCGGAGAAAGCTTACCTCCTCACCAAGGAAGCCAATGGCGAGTACTGGATTCCCTCCAACAAAGCTGAGAAAAACTGCTGGAAATTAACGGCTAATAAAATTAATTTTGAGGTTGGTAAGGAAGGTTGGCTTGCTTCTTGTCATGCATAGCCAGGCTGGAAATATAACTACAGGGTACAGCCTGGAAATATAAGTGAGAGACATTGTAAGGCATAGAGGAAGGCCCTATACAATACAGGTTGGATTTTTCGACGGGGCAGTAAGGAGAGGTACCTTAACCGGTGTAGCTACAGGAAAACGGTAAGGAGACTATCCATAACTTCTAGATAAATTTTCATACTCAATCACAGATTTAAAAAAAAACAATGCAGTTAGCAAGAAGATATGCATTACACACAAAAACTTTTTTGGTCCTATTTCGTAAACTGATCAATATCTTCTATCGGACCAACTGAGGTCAGAGTAGGTACCTACTAAAAAAGTCAGAAATCGCCAAAAAAAACTTTTTCCATAATTTTTGTAGGAAATCATCGCTGCGTCAAAAACCTTGTGAACATAAAATATTTACTTATTAAAAACATAAAAAACAAAAGACAAACTGATTACGTAGCGTAGGTATGTAATTGTAAACAAATCAAAAATGTCTACATAGGTATCGTGTGAAATTATGATTTTGTATCTTATAAAGTTTATTTTGATTTAATTTATTGAGTTCGAAGTTTTTTTCTACCAAACCTTTGTATTAACCAACCTATCCAGGAAATCCTAAAAGTTTTAGGATTTGTGTCTGTTCAAAAGTTAGCGTGCAGTCCGAGTTGTTGCAAAAGCTCTGAGCAATCCACTGTGCTATTCGCAATGCCAGATATGTAACAAGGATCCGCTATAGCTCTTCGCTCTTGGATAAAATGGAATCTGTGACATCTTGCGTGGTGATCCGGTAAATATATAAAACCTAAGAATAAACCTATCATCGATTATCATCAAAAAAGTATTCGTGTAAAATGCCCATGTGTTTGCTAACTGGATTTTTTTAGAAATGCTGTGAATGGGCATGATAATTCCCCTAAATAATTTGGCGTGTTTTAAAAAACGATAAACCGACTTCAAATTCCGGGTTATAGATAATATTCATCTATGTCTAGGACGGAGTCCTTACTTTCCCCGACCGAAAGTCTATGTTTACTTGCAAAAAACTTAGTTATACACTGGCGACATCTAGTTATAATTCAAGTCTAATTTAGTTTGATGACACATGGATGAAACTTTTGACGCCCGTTACCTTGGGAAACCATTAGTTATTAGGTGGTAATGAAATTATCATATTCTGAAGAATTTTACAAACCTACGTTTTATGGGGCACATAGCAATTCCTCTATAATCAAACTTATAGGGGACAACCTCAAAATCAATTTTTATACAACAACGAAACAATCATCAAAAGCTATTAACAATTGGCGCAGATATCACCAAAACTGTTGTAGCTACTCGTGATTCTCCAAAAAGTATTATGTTGCTTTTTAAGTTTAACGGGATAAATATCCCTCATAATCCCTCGGGAATAAATTTTTATGGGACCACCTCGGGATCATTCTATAAACAATAGTGAAAGAATCAGTAAAATCGGTTACCCATAGGCGGAGATATCAAGTAGCATACATGTGTACATAAAAATAAAATAAAAAAAACATACAGACGAACTAAGAACCTGCTCCTGTTTGAAGTCGGTTTAAAATATGGATAAAAATTTTAAATCCATCATGGTTATTGACACTAAAGTCATTTACAACGGGATATTTACCATGATTTGAGATGGAGCTTTCCAATATTTGGCACAGTTTCATGCGCCATGATCACGGAATAACTGAAAGCACTGCGAGTGAGTTTTTAAAATATGGATAGTCTCCCAAAGACCATTTTCCGGTAGCTACACCGCGCGCACCGGTTAAGGTACCTCCCCTTACTGCCCCGTCCAAAAAATCCAACCTGTATTGTGGAAAATTAGAACAATAAAAGCTACGAAAATAAATTACTTACCTACCTACAGGAGCGCGTTGAAATCTTTTGCATGATACGCGGTTGCTTCGTAGCGCATGCTACGATGCTACGCGGGACCCGCGTAGCACGTGCTATGAAGGTCTACGACAAAAGATGATTATCTTTAAGGAGGCGAATGGGAGTGGGGTAGAGGAAAGTTAGAAATATGGAATACTCACTTAAAAGATACATTTTTAAAAGCTGGTCCGATTGTCTTTTGTTTTTCCATACATTACGTCACAAATCCAGGCCAGTATAGGAAAAATAAAAGGGGGCAACCTTTAAAAAAAATTCTATACACAATTGTGAAATCTGCAACTCTCTACAACCTCTGGTTTCAGAGTTATTAGGAGATTTGTGATTTTCTGAGCAAAATAAATTCATTTGTGCGATTGTTCCTTTCCACCCATAATAGATTATTATTTTCCAGTTATTCGGCATGGACGCCGGTTCTCAACTGCAATGCATTCCACTCCGCGTGTACAAAGTGTGGCTGCCAAGCCACCCGGCAGGGTGCGCCTTCCACGTCGTCTACAAAGTTACCATCAAGTCGGAGGTCAAGAGGAGGACTAAAATGAAGGCAATTTGTAGTATAACTAATAAACGACCGATGTGGCGCGGTGGGCGAAGGTCCGCCTGCGACGCAGAAGGTTGTGGGTTCGATTCCCGCCTTGGGACAAATGTTTGTACGATCTGCAAATAATTGTTCCGGGTGTTCTGGGTATTTTCTATATATAATAAAAAATATCTATCTATGTTATGTATTGTATTAAGTTTATCAGTCATCTAGTACCCATAACACACTTTGGGGCTAGATGATGCTGTGTGGATTGTTAAGTATTATTTATTATTTTATTTATTATTTATAACTCCCTACACATTTAAAACCAACCAGAGCAACCTTTTAAGAGTTTCCTGTGTAGGTAGGTATATTTATAGGTACCTATATCTACGCTTCGAGCATAAAAGCAAGGCAAGGCAAAGCAGGCTCCCGTAAAGGTGACCGCGCACCTAACCTAGTTCTAGAAAATTTAATTTTTAGGGTTTATGCCTCGTGAACGCCAGTAGTATTTAAGATAAGCTGTAGGAAAAAAATGAGTTTTTTTTAAACCATTGAAGTTAATGTAAAATACGCGATTTTTAAGAAAAAAAATTTAGTAAGTATAATTACTTTAATTTAGATTTTTATAAAATCTAAGACTCTGATTGGTACAAGGATACAAAAGGCCCACTATTGAACTTGTTAAAAAAAAGGCATGGTCGCAGACCTAATATGTAGTTTGGCTGCAATTGCGAAGTTTCGGCTGAAATCTGATTTTGACTAAAATTTTACCAAAGTCCAAATAACTTTTAAATAGTTAGTATAGGTACTGATGTAAACCACCGATGATCCACCCCTCTAGTTACATCATGTATATGTTTCATCTATTCCCAATCGTTGTCTAGATATGATATGATGATATGATATAAATATATTGGTTTGGTCCCTGCCCAAATCAGCCAAAGACCCAGCTGCACCGGGGAAATATTCTCAAGCGTTTACTAGATACATACAAAATAATAATATACGGGACCTTCCCCCCCCCCCCCCCCATTATTCCATCATCATCATCCACAATCACTGGCTAAAGGTCTCCAAACTCATTTACCTATCCCTATAATCCTGCCTGCGCTGCGCTAGATATTATTTACTTACGTGAAAAATTACCTAATTCAGGGTATAAGGAGCCGTCTCCAATGGTTCAACACCACAGAGCTGGAGCGGCAGCGCGCGCATGCAACCTTGCGGAGCCCGGAGGTGGCAGTTCTCGCGCAAATGGCGATGGGAGAACCGCCGCGGGATCTTGAGTCAACGGTAGGATTTTGATACATATTATATTGCTCTATGCTGAGTATATATTCTAGATAGATGTCTGAGTACTTAGTCAAATAGTGGTAGGTATCTGGTCAAGTTATTATTCAAATTTACGAAAAAACTAATTACCACCAATTACCATCCAGCATCATGCTCAATTACGGCCAATAACTCATGTAGGTACCTTAAAAGTGCGTCTTTTTTCATATCTATTTATGTTGTTGTTGTAGTGTAGATAAATGTATTTCTATTCATTTATTAGGTAAGTAGAAAGAGAGTTTCTACCTATGTTGACACGCTTGAATATAGGTACTTACCTAATAGCCTTAAACGGATAAGTTCAATACAATGAGGAGCTACAATTAGCTATGTAGGTATTTTCTCAGAGACCGGTTAATACCTATGTATGTCGTTATATGTGTTTATACCCTATATCAATATCATAATTTAATAATAGCGACGCGTGACCCGAGAGCTGGTGGGTGTCTGGCGCAGCGCATCAGCATTGCCGTACCTTAGTGCCTTGGGGACGCTTCCGACTGGTATTAATATGTATCAGTTGAGCTACCTGTAGATTGTGCGCAACAGTCCGCAGTTAGCTTAATTGTTTCAATTGTAAATACTAGTTCTAATTAGTTTGTATTATTTGATTATAATTTTCTTTGTTAATAAAGGCAATCGCCATTTAAAAAAAACCATAATACCTAAATCGTATCGGCTATTTTCATAAGTGCCGTGCCTCTCTTGCAGGAAACCGGTTTGCTGATAGAAATATGCGAAGAAAACGTGCTGTTGGCTGGCGATGTGGCAGCTGGCGCTGTGGCCCTCGCGTCTCCCAACCTGCAGCTTTTGGCAGCCGCGGGGTACCAGCGAGATGGCTAGTACCTATTAACCCAAGGGTCTTTCACAGGGGTATTCCCAAAATGGAGTATTTGGGAATACCCCTGTGAAAGACCCTCTTTTATTCTAAAAAGATAAGAATTCCATACATTAATTCTCAAACTTCTCCAAAGAAATAAATAGGTAGGTACTTACTATAAATTTTATATAAAAAATATTGCATTTAAGTTGCATCCTACTCCGCATGTAGCTGAAATTATTCTCAAAGTACTCCAGTGATTGTTCATCAACAATTCCGAAAGTACTCCACTGAAAATATCGAAATATTATTAAATCTTAAAATTTTAGTTTCGTTCAATGTTGGAGAGGTCCACATACTTTTGGGATCTAGGAGATCACTATTGTCACTCTAGCTAGATAATAACAAATCAAAAAGACTCCACCGAAAACCTGATAAATGATTATCTGAATTTTATTGCTGTGTAACTAGGTGTGTACATTGGTCTTATGTAACTGTAACTCCTGTAAACGTTATCAGAGCGAGAAATGCGAAAAATTTAAAATATTTTTTGTGTAATTAGTGAAGGTAAGGTGATCGTAAATGGGTCAAGCTCGGGACTATGGGAAAAAGGAGGCGGGCGGATCGAAAATGTTACGCGGTAGTGGGAAAAGAGATCTTAAACGGCTGTCAAGCACTTAACATAAGCAGAAAAATAAGATATTATCGGCGAGCGGAGCGAGCCGCGAAAATTTGTGGTTTAGTAAGAATTTTTGCAGTGTTTTGCATATTGACATGA
Organism: Eupithecia inturbata; assembly: GCA_963662085.1. Classification (NCBI taxonomy): domain Eukaryota; kingdom Metazoa; phylum Arthropoda; class Insecta; order Lepidoptera; family Geometridae; genus Eupithecia; species Eupithecia inturbata. Next base: position 15,860,550 of record OY759180.1, on the reverse strand, counting down.
AACGACGACGGTACTGCCCCGGACCACATCCAGAAGGGAAATAAATGCACGCGAGCGGAGCGAGCCGCGTTTTTATTTGTTTACCTGCTTTTTTTTTCAATTTTGCATAGCGGCCGACACGGTCGACCAAAGGATGAAATGTGTGAGCGAGCCGCAAATATTTTATGGCGTTTATAGATGTATTGCAGTGTTTGAGAAATACTTTGCTAAAAATTTTGTCAGCAACCAGCAAGCAAAGCAGCCGTGACAATTTTAAATTTACGTCACATTTTTGTGTTATTTTTTAGCAAATTTGGAAACGAAAATTGGGCCGTTTTATTTACGGGAAACGTAAATAAAACGGCCCAATTGCACTGCAAGTGTTGCCCGTTATTATACTAGCTAGAGGAATGCATTGTACGCTATCGCTCTAGCAAGGTCGCTAGCTGAGTGCTGTTTTTTTTTTTCGAATGGACTACAATTCTGTTGACCGCAGATGGCCATGACAGCGTTACTGGACTTGTGGCGGGCGCAGAGGGCGCCTCGCCGGTAAAGTTATGTTGGGGCAATACGCACAAGGGCCACCACTTAGATGCGAACCTCGGCTTGGGCTGTTGCCAGATGCTACAAGAGGGAATGGAGGTTTCGCCAAGGTATACGAATGCACCTATGGGCGGAAGCGGGGAATTCTTCGACCCCGCATCCGGCGGAGTCGGTTTTTGGTCGGGTGTTTAGTGTGCGGAAGCGAGTCGGGACTTGTTGTTGTCACCTCCGGGTTAGCGGCGGTGATAGGGTCAACGGGGTCACCGAGAACGTGTCTCGGTCTACGAAGGAGAGGAGTGCAGGGTGTGTTTTTTTTTTATTGGACTACAATGCTTTTGACCGCAGATGGCCATGACAGCGTTACCGAACTTTGGAGTGCTGTTTGATGTGCCCGTGGCCGTATTTATATGCATCGAGAGAGGTGGGGCGCGCGGCACTAGTCGTACTCGTAGTAACTGTTATTTGTTCTGTGCTGAAGCAGTTGAGTGAGGCGGCAAACTATTGTGCGAGTAGGCGAGCATTCGGATCCGTGCGTAATGGATACGTAGGTAGGGCTACACCACTTTTAATCTCTATCGATGTAAATGAAGAAATAATTCGGCGTAGTAACTTTTATTATAAATTTTCGTCCATGATTTTATGAACTTATCTCGGCGGCGGCGGCGGCGCCCCGGGCACGGTCGTCCGGGTCGTCCCACCCTAAAGGCGGCACTGTGTGTATCTTTAGTAGTAACTAAATTGCAACCTACAGGCCCGGATTAACCCTTAGGCCCACAAGGCTCGGGCCTAGAGGCCCTGCGAGCCTAGGGGCCCTCATGGGGGAACATGGAGGATTGGCATCTCTCTATACCTCTGTGGGTATGACCCACCTATGTGGGTCTCTCTATAGAGACGCCAATCCTTTACGCTGAGTACAAAACCTAGTGACGCATAAAAAGCTCACGCACACACAGTAAACAAAATAAAAACAATACTTCGCGTTGTGTGCTTGTCATGCACACAAAGCATCGAGCACATACCTAATAGAGACGAAATATGGTCTTTCGAATTTCGAAACTGATCAGTGATTTTTCACTAATAAATATTAGTGAAAAATCACTTATCACTTAGTTTCTGATATCTGTGTTCATACCCTGTCTGTCTTGCCCGAAAAATTGCTTGCATTTATTTTTCCAAATAATAATAGGTAGGTAAGTAAATAACAAGATCCGTCAATTACGAGTGTGACTCGCGCGCCGAGGATTGAAACGTTTGTCAAGTGTACCTATATGTACTATGGTTCCGAAGGATTGGTTTGCAAACTTCGGAGTATAGATGGTAAAGATAAAATTTTCGGAAGTGGGTTGCAGGGGGGGCCAAATGCCTCCCTTCCCCCCAAATCAAACGGCCGAGCCTTCTGAATTTATTAACTGGCCAACTTTACTACCTGATAAAGAAATTTTCCTTCACAGGCTTCACACAGCTTTGTTTTTTTGTTAAATTATGAAGCGCTTGTAACTAAGAAAAATTGTCCGAGGGAGCAGAGCATAAGAATATTTTTAACACGCTTTTATTTGTTCCACCTGAACAAATGTTTGTTTGTAACGGAATCTTTGAAAACTTCAGATTGAACTGAAAACTTTGCACATTTATCAAGGACCGATGACAATACAATAATTTAATAAGTTTGTCCCATTACCCTGACCAGGATCTTCAGGATCAACAATTTTTACCTTAAAATCATAAAATCTTCAATACCGGCTGTAAGTTAACATACAAACTTATGCCAAATTCACCGACTCTCCGTCTCTTTACATTTATAAGAAATAATTACACAAAAATTCACTCGAGAACTGGAAAACGCGTGAGTGGCGTTGCGCCTCGGGTACCAAGCTTTGAAGGGTGCCATCTTGCAATACCAAGAACACACCGGTGACAACGACTACTCACACGCACAGCCAGATAATAAAAATTTACGCGGCTCGCTTACTTAGAACATTTCAAATAAACATGAAATGTTCTCAGCTCATTTTATCTTAGCTTCCATGTCTTGCTAAGCATGGATTACAAATTTAAAAAAATGCTGCGGCTCACTCCAGTCCATTACTTATTTTGTTTTAGTTTCTTAACAATTTTCTCAGCCGCCGCAATCTCGCCAAAATTTTCATGCTCGCTTCTCTCGCCGTTATTTATATTCATAGATTTTTATCTACCACCGCAATTTTCAAATATTTAGGGCTTGATCGCTCGCTATCATTTATTTTGTCATTGGTCTAATCGCATACTTTTCCCCAATTTTTAATAAGTATGAAACCTACAGAAATTTCGAAAACTGTTTTGAAATGTACAAACTGATACCTTTTACTAGATATCCCACTTGACCTTGAAATATTGTAAAGAAGGAGGGCCCTTAAATACCAAGTGCCTAGGGGTCCTGGATCCCTCAATCCGGGCCTGGTAACCTAAATGTAACTGTTACAAAAACCATTGGGCACGCTCTTGGTTCCTTCTGTAGGTGATGTACATACGTATATCAGACATTACATTTCAAGGACAGGCAAATAAAATTCGCCGATCCTTCTGCCGTTGCTCAACAAATGATTGCTTTGCAGATCAGCTCCGCTTGTACCGTGAGTTCGTGGTGATGGTATATCCGGCGATTTACATGAGTCCTGCCGTCTTCACTCAGTTTATGCTGGACCTTGGCTGGCAGAAGACCCAGTGCCCCAGTTTGTTCAGGTTATTAGCGCACATCGATATAGAGACTGGACTGCAGCTGCTTTTGTTTCAAAATCTTACGATGACAATTGACGATATGCCCGGCGTATACCTATCACGAAGGTTTAGACTAGAAGACATACTTATTCACTGTATGAAGAGACCCAGCTGAACAACAGGCTGAAACTGTTCCCAACCTTAGCGTTGTAAGTAGTGTAACGGTGATAGGTGCTTAGCTCTAGGTACCGTTTCAGAGCAGCAGATGTGACCGGTCGAGGAGGCTTGTCGTTCTTAGAACTGATGCTGTGGACAGCCGCATTGGAGCCTGGGACACAGCACAGCGGCATGCCAGCGGAGATACGTTGCCGATACATCTTCAGGTCAGCAATGTCACCTTCTTCCTTTGATTCTCCAACAAATAGTTTAAGTTACTCAAGTAGTCTCTCTGTGTTATCTACCTATTGTATGTGTTATTGTAAATTTAGTTATAGTTATTGTACGTGCCTAACTTTGTATGTGTGTGCCTTGTATAGTCTAATAAATTATTTCATTTCATTTTCATTTCAAGTTGCTTGCAGGAAATAAACAAAAGCACCAAAGGAATGTGAAAATACCCTTCGTATTTCCAGATATTTTGACACCAACCGTGACTTAAAGCTGGAGTACGTGGAGTTCAAAGAGCTGGTGGCTGCAGCGCGAGCCGCGAGGCAGTTACCGGTGGATGCGCTCAGCGTGGCTAGGGACGCTGATGCTTGTCTACGGTTAGTTGAAATGCACATTAATGGACTGAAGATAGAGGTGTGTTGCACGCTGTTCGTCGGGGCTAAACTTCGGAGATAGCGGGGCGGGAATGGGTACTTTAATACTTTATCGCCTTTTTTCAAAATATTTTAAAAAGTATGAAACCTACAGAAATTTCAAATACCGTTTTAAGATTTACAAACTGATTCCTTTCATTAGATACCCCACTTGGTGAGTTAGCCCCCCTTTTGAAAATAAACCCTCCCTTATTGACCATTTTTAAAAAGTGGTCTACTTACAGACTTCTCTATATTTTTCCTGTAAAATACGCTACATACATTTTAGATTGATCGCTCTGCAAACTTTGGAGATATTTAATGTGTAATTTTCCGCTTTTTTTTAAATATTTCAAATTGTATAAAACCTACAGAAATTAAAAACTATTTTGAGATGTCCACAAATCGATACCTTTCATTTGGTACCCCACTTGGTGAAGTAGCTCACCCTTTTGAAAATGATCCCCCCCCCCTTTTTGACCATTTATCAAAAAGTGTTCTTATCTTTATATCCATAGATTATCAACAATGATGGTGACTGTCCAGAACTTCTTGGCAAATTAGACTTCAATGTACCGCATAAGCAGCTTAGACACAACTAGAGGTACATGTCCAACATGTTGGAACTAAATAAAGACGAAATTCATTTATAGTGCGAGCGTGTAGAACTGTCAATGATTTCAGCAGGATGTTGAACATTGACCCTTTTAATACCAGTATTCACTGGGCAAGGCGATGCATGACTCTCAACTTCTTTTGCACATGATGTTTGTAGTTATACTCCTAATTATTATTTTCCTATTGCTTCTTTTTTAAGTTTTATTAATATAATTTTATTGCTCTCTTAAGTACGCAATTGTCAACGACATAAATTTTAGTGTTCACGCTTAGGTAGTTTATGATGATTTTATTAGCGAATGCCTATTATTAGCTTTCTGTGTCTACTTTCATTTCTATTGTAATTAGATAAGCTGATGGCAATCCAAATAAAATAAATAAATAAATAATGCAGTGTTATTTAATTTAGTGCTCAATACTGCAGGAGGTTATTCGCCTGCTGCTTCAGACAAAGCAAGCCGCAAACGTTTTCTTTTAGTAGAATGTTTAATTTTAAGACAAATATTGCCTTATTTGTACCTACTACGCTAAGCCAAATAACAAATCGCACTTCTGAAGATCTTTTGTTTCTTGTTCAGGCAATTAGGCATGCAGCCCAATGACCAGCTGCCTCTGGCAGACTTCCTGCGCGGAGTGGGCGAGCTCCGTCTCCGCGGCACCAGCTCTTTGCTGCGGTGCCCTCGCAGCATCAGCGGGTATCTCCTAGATCTTTCGTAGGTTTCTTTTCAAAGTTATTTGTTAACTACCTATCAGAACATAATAATATTGTACTGGGTATGTAGTTACCTTCCCAAGCGCCATTCGGAACCTTGACTCCCCAGCAGCCCACCATTGACAAAGGTTAAACAGGCGACAAGTCGACAAAATAGATACTTTCTCCATCGTCATCATCAACCTATCTTAGTCCACTGCTGGACATAGGCCTCCCCTAATGATCGCCATAGCGCCCTGTCTTCAGCTTGCCTCATCCAACATATGCCTGCAGTCTTTCGCAGATCGTCATCCCACCTGACCGGAGGGCGTCCTACACTACGTTTGCCGAGTATACTGAGCGTACTACTAATAATTTCTCCAGCTCAGTTGAAAATGACTTATGGCATAGGTATAGGTACCCCAGAGATCAATTATTGGGCCTTTGATGTTTTTGGTCAACATTAACAACATAAATATGATAGGACTAAACCGGCCATTTTACACTTTAAGCAGATTATACCTGCCTCTTTTACTTTGACAAAGATACACACGAGCTCATTACTGGCACTCAAAGGGACCTTTATGAGCTTAATGAATGGTTCAAATACAGGGTGTTTGGAAGCTCGGTGCAAAGCCTTAAGGGGGTAGTAGTATAGACCATCTAGAACATTTTGAGCCACATTTGTCTTAACCAAAGTCTAATTGTTTTTTTTTTTAGGGACCTTTTACGATTTTTAACCAAAATCCCAAAAAATTCTAATTAAGTGCTGATAATGCAAAGTTTAAGTGGAAATGTCTATTTATTTTGTATGTTTTTATTAGCCTAATGTGTGTTTAATGATATTAAATCATTATAAAGCACAGTTTATGCTAAAAAAATGACTTTCAGACTATTTAAACTTTACAGAAAAAAAGAAAAAGAAAAAAAAATGTTTTTTAATGACATTTAAAAAAATAAATAAAATAGCTGCAGATGTTCAGATTATTTTAAAAACACGCTGAGTTATTGCTCTTTCTTTTAAGGTATCATTTACTTAGATATCTATACAATTTTTGAAAATACGGTGCCTAAACCAGTTAAAGTCCGTAAATACTGATTTAAAGGAGATAAGAAAAAAACGTTTTTGATGATTATTTTTTAATTCTGATGCTCAAAATGGCTTCCACCATTGCGTATACATTTACGACAACGATTTGTAACTTCCGTCGTCGTGACTTTCAGCTGCATTTCCTGTTTCATAGTTGTGAAAGCTGTTTCAATCCTTTGAAGTAATTCTTCCCTCGTGGATATTTCGGTAGTGTATACGAGATCCTTTGCCCGTCCCCACACAAAAAAATCTACTGGGGTCAGGTCGGGCGATCGTGCGGGCCAAGGGATGGGCCCATCTCTGCCTATCCAGCTGTCTGGAAAACAGTTGTTAAGGTGTTCCCTGACACTTAACGTCCAATGTGCTGGGCATCCATCTTGTTGAAAGATGATTGGCCTGTCCGTATTTAGTATGGGTACTTCGGCTTCATACAGGAGTTCTGGTAAATCATTTTGCAGAAAATGCAGATAATTCTCCAAATATCCACGAGGGAAGAATTACTTCAAAGGATTGAAACAGCTTTCACAACTATGAAACAGGAAATGCAGCTGAAAGTCACGACGACGGAAGTTAGAAATCGTTGTCGTAAATGTATACGCAATGGTGGAAGCCATTTTGAGCATCAGAATTAAAAAAATAATCATCAAAAACGTTTTTTTCTTATCTCCTTTAAATCAGTATTTACGGACTTTAACTGGTTTAGGCACCGTATTTTCGAAAATTGTATAGATATCTAAGTAAATGATACCTTAAAAGAAAGAGCAATAACTCAGCGTGTTTTTAAAATAATCTGAACATCTGCAGCTATTTTATTTATTTTTTTAAATGTCATTAAAAAACATTTTTTTTTCATTTTCTTTTTTTCTGTAAAGTTTAAATAGTCTGAAAGTCATTTTTTTAGCATAAACTGTGCTTTATAATGATTTAATATCATTAAACACACATTAGGCTAATAAAAACATACAAAATAAATAGACATTTCCACTTAAACTTTGCATTATCAGCACTTAATTAGAATTTTTTGGGATTTTGGTTAAAAATCGTAAAAGGTCCCTAAAAAAATAACAATTAGACTTTGGTTAAGACAAATGTGGCTCAAAATGTTCTAGATGGTCTATACTACTACCCCCTTAAGGCTTTGCACCGAGCTTCCAAACACCCTGTATAATTTGCTAACAGTAAATACATCTAAGACTTCTTTTATGCTTTTCTATGCGAAAAATAAACATACTATACCTACCAGATGTCCCGGCTCTAACTATAAATAACGATTTAATTATACAATCTCATCTGGATATAAAAGTATCTCATCTCTAAGGTTTATGGATTGATAACAAATTATCTTGGACACCTCATATTAAACACGGTAAAAACAAATTAACATCTTTACTAGGAGCATTGCGGAGAGTCGCCAACTGTAGATCACTAATAGTAGGTAAGCCACGTAATCTATATATCAATATATATAAAAGAAAGTTGTGTTAGTTACGCTATTTATAACTCAAGAACGGCTGAACGGATCTCGGTGAAATTTGGCAGCGAGGTAGATGGTATCCCGGCGCCGGACATAGGCTACCTTTTATTCCGGAAAAAAGCGTGCGAAGCCGCGGGCTGCAGCTAGTATTTTATATAATTCATTAATAAAATCACATCATGAATACTTAATCAAGATATGGGGCGCTGCTGCATCAAATTCAAAACCATTACATAGACACAAAATAACATACTAGAAGTTCTGTTGCACCTCCAATACTTACTCCCACAAAGTAACTACCTACCAAAACTAAACACTTCCATATTAACCAACTGTTATATTTATTAAAATATTTGCATATTCATAAAAAGTATAACTTCACAATCAATAAAATCAATAATAGTACTAAAACGTAGAGAAAACAAACATCATCTTAGAAATAAAATTAAACTGCATATTCATAACACTCGAACCAATTAAGGAAAATCATCTATTCTTGCAACCTTCTGCAAGAATAGATTGTTTTCCTTTACTTAACAATTAACCGAACAGTGTAAAAGAATGTGACAACATAAATATGTTTAAAAGTAAGCTAAAAGAATATATTATTATGTACACTCATTATAAAATATTTAGTTTTTAAAATTTGTTATGTTCTCATAATACGTTTGTCAAGAGTATTTTTCCTTTATAAATAAGTCTATGACACTACCTACAGCTACTTCAAATTACTAATTATAAATTTTCCGTTTAGTAGCTAGGTACTTTTCTTAATATATAATTTACTAATAGATCTCAGAGGTTACACACATTAAAGTCATAAGTATATAAGTTTCTCTCATTGTAAATGAACTGTATAGTTTGTATGTGAAATAAAGTTCTTTAGACCTGAGGTCTGTTCTGGAGCTATCGCGTCTATGTTATTCCGAAATCCTAAAGTTTGCAAGTTTTTGTGTGTGAGTCAGCTGTAGTTTCTACTTACAGAGAAAGAGGTAAAGAGCTTCTAGACCCGGCTGATGGAGCTGACTCACCGTCGCGCCCTACAAGCACCGAAGGTACCTACCTTCTTTTATATTTTTGTTTTATTTTGTTAAGCCATTAGGTGGATTTAGAGTAAAGTTATCTGTCACAGAGCACAGAATAGCTGGAGCTGTTCAAGGCGAATTGGGGAGAGTGTCAGCCGCATTAGCGAGTGCGTCGGCGTCGCGCCGCGTGCCGCCGCAGCCGCCGCCGGTGCGACCGGACTACAACGTGGCCGCCTACACCGTCAAGCTCAAGACTAGAAATATTACTGAAATGCTAGCACTGGGAAATTTTGATGGTACTGGCAAAACATTGCTAAAATTCCAACAAACAAATCTAATGAAATATTGTTTTCCAACCTTGACGCAAGAGGGGTACCAGGTACAATTAATCAATGCTTTAAATACCATAAGTAGTACCTACCTATTACAAAAAAATTTAAAAATCAAGGTGTTTTTATTCAAGGTGTTTTGTGTTTTTACGTGTGTTTTAATTGTCTGTCTGTCGCATCGATCGTAAGTCCCAAGCGAATGTACTGATTTTAATTAAATTTTTGTTTAGAGGGTGACTCAAATAAGTGTTCTTCCCTGTGCTTGTTGTGAAACGGTGCGTACAACTGATCTAATAAATAAAAAAAATTAAAAATTTGTTTATTTCAGATAACATCATGATCCATAATTTGTTAGTAGCAAAAATCTCTTAAATTAAATGTTAGTACTCGTAGTGTTACCTACAACAAAGTTAATAAAATTAAATATACAAGTTGAAATTAAATTTAATTATATAAAATTAAATTAAAAACAAATTACTTATTATAAAAATTAATCAAATTACTTAAAGGAAATCAATGTTAATGTTATGATGATGGTTCTAAAGTAAAATCGTCGGGGGTCGTTTTTGTAAGATTAGGTAGCTATTTGAAATATCCTTGTGTTACGCAGATGCTGCAGTCAGCCCTTCAACCGTGCGCCTCATGGCGGGCCTGGTGACCTCTATGACGGTGCTCGGTCCGACGTCGGCTCCCGTGGAAGCGTTGGCAGCTGTACACTACTTCGCCATGGCTGTTAATAAACCAAGTGTTAGTTCAAGTCTTTATGTAAGAGTGGTAGCCAGCTAGACTACATGACGACAGGTAGGTGACAATTCTGATTCTGACTGACAGACTTGTATTCTGAATGTTGTCATGTCGGACCGATCTGAATGTAAGTTTCTTCATGGATGACATCGTCACGATCGAAATGCCGAACTAACCCCACGTCGACCAAGGCTGGCGACTTCATGACAGCCATTCTAGACCAAGTCATAGAAACCCGTAACTGTTTAGGAACCTACAAAAAATATAAAAAAAAGAGTTGGTTCAAAACACTATATAGTATCCATACTAATATTATAAATTCCAAAGTAACTCTGTCTGTTTATCTGTCTGTCTGTTACCTTTTCACGCCTAAACGGCTGAACAGATCTCAATGAAATTTGGCAGGGCGGTAAATGTTATCCCTGGAACGGACTAGAGTACTTAAAAAACGCGTGCGAAGCCGCCGGCAGCAGCTATTAGTAAGTTATATATGAGACGAACGATGAGAATGAAGGAGGTAGTACTTAACCATAAACGATCACCACATGCTAACGACCTAGGCATTGGGTATCTTTCAGAAAAGGACATCCACCGGCTTAACAACAGAGGCAATAAACAAGCCCGCGCTGGCGTGGCACGCGCCGGCCGAGGAGGCGGCCCTCGGGACTCTCCTGCTGCGGCTGGCCGATCCAGTGCGCAACCTGTGCGCCGCCGAGCCGAGGCTGCTGCGGATCGCCTCTCCTGTTATTGCTGTTGGTTTGTACCTTTACTCAAGGAAGGTTACTTTGCCACTCACACGGAACGCTGCGGAATCGACCAATGAGGAAACAGGAGATGAGTTCGCTCCGCTTCAGTTGGCTTCACGCTGCTCGTCTCTTTCCCCCTTACGCTCGGTACAAACAAACCATTAAAGGTAGGTAGGTACCTAGACCTCGCGTCACGTAAAAAGAACATACAGGTACCTAGCCTTGATCATAAACATCTTTTATAGTGATCCTAAATTAAATATAAACACCTCTGTAACATTCACAGTACTAATCCATATTAAGAAATAAAATAAGTACATAAACTCCCCAAGAAAATATTATTATTATGTACCCTGAGTGTGGCGCTAACGCACGTTAAATCTTTTAATCCATATTAATCAAGTATTAATATTATAAATTCGAAAGTAACTGTCTGTCCTTGACCTTTTCACGTCTAAACGGCTGAACGGATCCTAATGAAATTTGGCAGGGAGGTAAATGGTATCCCGGGGACGGACATAGGCTACTTGAAAAGCGCGTGCGAAGCCGCGGGCAGCACCTACATGCATCTTGTAGGTGCTGCCCGCGGCTTCGCACGCGCATAATGTTTGACAATAGTCAAGGAAAGTCAAATAAAGAAGATAATAAGATCATAGAGCAACTACGTACATAGTAGGTACTACAACAATTAAGTTTTATTAAAACCAGTGTGACATTGACTCCTCGCTCTAGAGTAGAAAGATGAATGTTTGTTAATAGTCAAACATTTATCATGACCGCGTACAAACTTGACCACTATCCAAAATTTGCTATAATCACCAGGCCTGCCTAGCTAGCCTGCCTAGCTAGCCTGCCTAGCTAGCCTGCCTAGCTAGCCTGCCTAGCTAGCCTGCCTAGCTAACCTGCCTAGCTAGCCTGCCTAGCTAGCCCGCCTAGCTAGCCTGCCTAGCTAGCCCGCCTAGCTAGCCTGCCTAGCTAGCCTGCCTAGCTGACCATAAGTTCACTTTGCTACAGGCGATCTCCACGGCAACCTCCCCGCCCTTCTCTCCATGGAGTCCGCCTTGTGGCCGGCGGGCACCGCCCTGTCTCCCTCCAAGATCCTGTTCCTCGGAGACTACGTGGACCGCGGCGCGTACGGCGCCGAGCTCATGGCCTATCTGCTGGCGGCCAAGATACAGCGGCCGCATGCCGTGCATATGATCAGGGGGAATCACGAGACGAGGGATATTCAGAAGATGTTCACGTTTTATAAGTTAGGGCCTAACAGCTTCTGGTTTTACTTTGAAACTGCTCATAACTTCAACTGTCTGAACGTAGGCTGTCCGCCCGTGCTTCCATCTATTGCTCACAAAGGATTTCTCCCAGGTGCAATTAATACCCATGTATTTCTACTGGTACAATCCAACATGCTCTATAATGTCAATATGATATTTTTGGGGCTATCAGAAACAGAAGTGTTAAATAATGTTTATAAAATTATGTAACCTTTATTCTCTAAAAAAATTAACTAAAACATTTTTTACACTTGACTTACTTCTATTTTGTGTATTTTTTGCACATTTCCAATATTGAACTTCAGTAGTTTTATATATTTTCTTAAGATAGTACTGATGCCCTTCATAAAGTAAAGATTTCTGTCTCCCCCTTTCCAAATAAATAAGATCATCTGCTGGCGACAAAGCTGACGACGTGGATGTGGTAGGCTGTGCCTCGGATTCCGCCATTGCCGATATAGAGGTATATATACTTATAAACTGCTTACAAAATTACTTAGGTACTGTTTATTTTTCGCGATAACCACACATTAATGACATTGATAGCGAATCTCAATAATTTAAATACTATTTAATTATAGTTTTTTTACAGTACACCCTACTCGAGGTAAATGTATGAAGGATGTTTAACACCTACTCATACATTATCTCCTTGGTATCGACGCGACGGCTTGGCATTGTTGACGCGAGTGCTGAAAACTACTAAGGGTTTTTGGATAATGTAGTAGAAATACATGGATATCTATTACTCCTGGCAGCAATACTTTAGGAGCAATAGATGGACTAACCGCTGACCGCACATCAGCTACTAAGTACGTGAATATTGCTTAAGGCCTTAAGCTACAGTTTCGTTGTTAAGACTGCCATTCTGTCATGTCTTGCCGCTCAAAGGTCAGCCTTAGGATTGAAATCAGTATTGCAGACCCTGGTCTGCAATACTGATTTCAATTTCAAGCCGGGGGAAGTCTTTGATGTCCTCATATTGAAGACCTCCCCCTCTCTCCAACGCTGTCACGATCCTAAGCCAGATCGACATGATTGAAGAATTGTTAAAGGAACCGTTTTTTCCCACAGTGAATGCATTACAAAATACGGGGAAAACGACGGCCTCAAAGTATGGAACGCAATAAATAACGTATTCGATGTTTTGCCTCTTGCAGCTGTTGTGGATGACAAGGTTACTACTTTAAAACTTATATCACGCTGACAGGCAGAACACATCCAGGTATCTTAGACTGTATGATTAGAGCAGCCGTTCGTCAGGCAGGAACCCCCCCACATAACCACGAACACGCTGCCAAGAGTGCACGACTAAGAAGATTGACTAGAGTATAGCTATAGCGACGACAAATAAAATTAAATGTTTTATTTATCTATTATTATTTATTTATTGCCATTAGTGAATTGCGTGAATTACGGAGGCCACAGTCGACGGTTTTAAAAAAAACCAAAAACTTTTGAACTATTTATTAACTTTAAACTTCTACAAAGCTCGTAAGTAAAATTATTCTAAGTTAAAACTAATGAAGCTACGCTTGGTCGATGCAAGTACCTAGCGTGGAATGACGTGCCCGCGGTCGCGGCAGGGCACGCTGAGGGAAAGACGTCATCGCTGAGTCGGCAGAGTATGTACTGCCCGAATGACAATTATACTGCCCGAACCACAAGTACTGCAGTCCACGGCTGCAGATTAGGTGCATAGTTTCTATGTAACACGTGCATGTAAACATAACATAACAGAACGTAGCTTTGAATACTGGCAGCATTGCCACGTTGAATGGCAATGCTAATTTGTTGACCGAAATAGAAGCCAGCATTCCGATCACCTGTCGACTCTTTGAGAAGTTTGGTAAGATTATTATAAATGTCATGTGCCCCAAGATCCCAAGGACCAAAGGTTTCAACTCCAAACGGCTCAAATAGGTAGCCTCGGTTAAGATTAGCGTATTTTCGCCGTTTGAGGGACTCCGCTGATGTTGCTGCGGAGCCGGCCCTTACCGATGTCCCTGCAAGATGTGAAGGCGCTAGGGTATCTACACACGTGGAATTTTTAACTAAAGGCCGACCCATCTTCCAGGGAATCAGAGACATACCGTCAGGTATTTTACCATCATCTCGCATAAGGCCAAATGGTTCGAGGGTAGCTGCCACACTGACGCTGGTAAAAGCCCAACGGATAATATCATTAATCGAACTATGACGGGGCACACGTCCTGCACTAGAGACAAATGCCAGTGGATGGTGACCAAACTTATCTACGGTTTCACCACACTGACAACGGTGTGCAACTAGGCAAGGAGAACCTAAACGCAAAGAGGTGGCCACCCGAAATGAGTTATTATCTAAAAGGGTACCTAGATTTTTGGAAGGCAGAACATGTATCTAACCAAAGTTCTGATTCCAACTCGGAAACGGCGAGTACACGAGCACGTTCTGATGAGCTGGTTGACGTATTAATAATATTTTTCCGTACTAGCTCATACTCGTATAGTGGCTCATCCCACAGTCTCTGAAAAGAAAGGACTTTGGGCAGATTCTGATCAGGACAGGCTATTTTCCATGAGTCTAAAGCTTCATCGATACGTGTAAAAATTTTGTGTGTCAAAATTTTGACATTTAGCCAAAATGCTATGAACAAGGTCTTTAGTACCATGTACTGAAGATAAAAAAGCTGGGAGTGAAACACAATTTTGCGGAACTTTAAATTTTTTTTTAATATATATATATATCTGCTATTACCGAAGAGAGAGATAGCGGCTGGTTTTATGCTCTTGTGTACTCAGACGAAGGGATATAATCGTCCTACAGGGCTTACCACTGGGGACCGTAAACTCGAAGAGATCACGAAGATAAGAAGGGGAGAGAGAATTAAAGACGATAAAGTAAAGGAAAGACAAGATATGGAGACCCCGGCGACGACGTATGGGAAGACAATTTAGCTGGGATCGGAACTGAGACACATGATCAAACTTGCGCAGCCCGTAAATAAACCGGATCCACAAGTTCTGAAGGCACTCTAGTTTATTCAAATGCTCCTCCATGACAAGAAAGAGTCTAAACAAGAAATATCCGCGTAGTCAAGGATGAGAACAATTAGAGATTGGGCAAGACTGATTTTAGTCTCAGAGCCCCCTCTGAGACTGAAAGGAGAAGTTGACTTTTCTGTTGACGTCGTTGATGTGAGGGGACTAAGACAAACGGCCGTCAAAGATTACACCCAGATTCTTGGCCTTTTGATAACCGATGTGGCACGGCGGACGAAGGTCCGCCTGCGACGCAGTAGGTTGCGGGTTCGATTCGCGCCTTGGGACAAATGTTTGTACGACCTGCAAATATTTGTTCCTAGTGTTCTGGGTATTTTCTATGTATAACAATAAATAACTAGGTATCTACGTAATGTATTGTATTACGTATATATCAGTCATCTAGTACCCATAACACAAGCTCTGCTTAGCTTGGGGCTAGATGATGCTGTGTGGATTGTCCAGCATTATTTATTTTCCGAGTACGGGATAGGCTCATTAACAAACATCATTGGGGGAAAAGAAGTTAGGACAAAATTGTTAACCATTTAATGGGAACAAAAAACCAGTGCTTGAGATTTTGAATCAGATGATGATTTGAATCAGACGATTCAAATCATCAGGCCCTGCTCTGGGTAGAAGCCTCATTTGGGTTTAACCGGCTATATTTTTTCTGAGCTCCTTGCATCTAAGTACCTACCTACCTATAGGTATTACAATATTTAGAGCAACTGAAATGTATCACTTACCTATAAAACTTCATGCGATGTTGATTCTTCCAAGTCATCGGCAGCAGTATTCTCACAGGTGTTCTGCTGCCACGGAGGCATCCCCCCGCCCTGGGTGTGTCCGCTGATCACCGCCATAGATAAGATCCCCGTGCCTTTGCTGCGCCCGGCAGAGCAGAGCTCCATCGCATGGGAGCTGCTTTGGAACGACCCCGTCAAGTGAGTCACTGACTAGCAAGATTTTTTCAGCGTTTGTCTTGATTTATAACTTTGAATGGTGTTGTTAGAAGGTTTCTGCCACGTCGCAACGACTTAACTAGCCTTATGCTGGGTTTCCTAGGCTTGTCGCACACCGAATGCACCGCTGCAGCACAGCACAAGTGTGCATTCAAATATGGTCCTAGCTCGTAACTTTTTTTTTAGATGAATTTTACATTGACGGCATCAGATGACAGACACCTCGCGGACCATTCGTTAGAAGCTTGTGGGAAGCCATTTTGTCCGTGTAAAATGTATCTAAAGATAACGAGTTTAAGCTCATATTTTAATAAACGTTTTTGTGCTGTGTGGTAGCGGTATTGTATTATTGACCGCAGAGCTTTAGGCTTTCTTCCTTTATTTCCAGCAGGGTTTCCTCAGTGTTTTGAGTAACTTAACTACTTTAAATTGATTTCGCGTGGGAGTTGTAGACAATTTCAAATGGGATCCAAAATCTCAGATGACTGATTGTTTATTACGAGTAAGCCTACAATCACTCACAGCTGGATACAGCTTCTTTCGCATCAGCCCTACACTTCCTTTTTTGCCATTCCTATCTGAATATATGTTGTTTTCCTTCAGACCAAGCAAGCTAACAGCAACGCTAGCCCTAGAGCTAGCCTCCAACGAAGGCTTCGCAGCCAACTCGAAGCGCGGCACGGGGCACGTGTTCGACCAGCAGGCGCTGGACCGGTTCCTGCTGGTCAACCAGCTGTCCCACGTCGTGAGGGCGCACGAACTGCACCAGCAGGGGTTCATGGTACTTAACGCTTTTTTGGCTTCTGTACCGGAAACTGGTGAAAACGGGACCCCTATTACTAAGTTTCCGCTGTATGCCTTTCTGTCCGTGCGTCCGTCTGTCAGCGGACTGTATCTCGTGAATCGTAAAGGGTAGACAGTTGAAATTTTCAGAGTGCGTATTTCTCATGCCGTTATAACAACAGATAATTAAAATAAAATAAATATTAAAATTCAAGGGGCCGTCGTACAAAAAACGTGATTTTTTGGCTATTTTTGCTCTACAGTTGTCAAAACTATGCAGTTGGTCTATTGCTAGACATGCCAATAGCATACTTATGACAGAGTTTTGCATAGCACCTTACTAAAAAAGTTAGATGGAATAGGAATAAGAGGGAAAGCTTATAAATGGTAGTCTTACCTAGCTAATAGAAAACAATATATTCAAATAGAAAACTTTAATGAAACCACTCACTAATAATAATTCCAATAAATGCAGATTTGCAAATAATAAACAATTCGATCCCTCAAGGCAGCGTTCTGGGATGTGTGTTGTTTTTAATTTATATAAATGACCTCCCAAAATAACAAACCCAATGTGTGTGCTGTTCGCTGATGATGTCTATTTTGTTCAAATGCCCAAATAATGTTGACTGCAGCAATACAATAGCAGATACAATTGATACTGTTCTTGTAACTCTTGGTTACAAGAACATAATCTACTAAGTAACACTAGTAAAACCAAATTAGCACAATTCAAATTCATTCAACACAATTTAATAAGCAGCAAAAAATTAATAACACCTATACTATAGATGGAAATTTACTAAATCGTTCTGACACGGCTAAGGATCTGGGTATTATATTTGATAGTAAACTCTCTTTTAGACCTCACTATCATCAAATCATATCAAAGGCTAATCAACTTCTTGTTTTTGTCTTTAAGACGACAAAGGGTTTTACAAAACCTCGCAGTCTTTTATACCTCTTCTTTGCCTTGGTCAGAAGTGGTTTGGAATATGGCAGTCCAATATGGTCCCCAAATTACAAAGTACATATCAAAGCAATTGAACGAGTGCAATGAAAGTGCTTAAAATTATTAATTTATCGTCAACAACCTGGGCGCTCTACTTCGAGCTATGAAGATAGGTTATGCAGATTTAATGTTCAGTCCTTGGAGACGCGTCGATTATACTTTGATTTAGTTTACCTGTACAAAATCATGCATTCTATTATTGATTCTCCCGAATTGCTGTCGCATATTTCTTTGAATACTAAATTTAGCGCCCGTAGAGCAAATCATTCTAATTTATTTTCATTACTTACTTATAAAAATAACATTTCTTTTTACAACCCACTATCGAGAATGTGTCGCCAGTATAATGAGCTATTAAAGTCGCATATAGTGTTGGACATATTTTGTCCTAGTTTGTATGGTTTTGTTAAAACTGCTAAGGTCATCCTCCATTCGAACTGCAGGGGAAATGATGCTTGTGAGAGCAACATAGCCACTGTATCCTGAAGTCACCATTAAATACATAGGTATTGCTGTTTTGTGTTATTTTATACATCTGGTCTTATTTTTATTGTTTGTTTTTTTTTCCGTTTTCAAACCAATCTAAACTTTTGTTAACATTTCTACTCAATATATGTACCTAATTATTTGTTGAGTGCACATAGTGTTACGTGTCAAGCCAGTTCATATTTTCTCCGATTTTTGTGTTCTATTATTGTTATTGCTTGTTATGTGTTTTGTGTACCAAATAAATAAATAAATAAAATAAATTCAGACCCTACCAAAAAGCTCCGTATAACCTTAACACCAATATACTAAAACATTAAATAGAAGTACGAGAATTTAAACTACTTGGACTAACATTAGATACCCATGTTAAATGGAAAAGTCATTATTATGTGGCCATAATAAAATCTAAACTAAGTCAATTCACCTATGGTTTTGGTATTTTAAAAACTAATTCTCATCCAGAATGTGCCTTGTCAGCATACCTACTATGCATATGCCCACGCGTGGATTAAAAATGGTATAATACTTTGGGGTCATAGTATAGATGCACAGGACATATTTATAGTACCTACAAAAAAAATGCTTACGCATCCTAGTAAACATTCATCAACCTGAAAGTTGTAGGTAGATCTCATTTCAAAAAAGTAGAAATACTCACACTTCCATCATTATATAGTATATGTATATATCGTAGAAATATCTAGTATTGAGTTAACTTAAAGTGTGATATCTACTTAAGATAGTATTGTCGTAGCAACCTCTCAAGATGCATGGCGTCCTAGCAGGGCTCCTAATACCTAGCCGTAGCCTATAAGTGAAATTATTAAGACCTCTCACATTGTATTAGGATTGCAAAATTAATAAATAAATAAATAAATCTGTATCTCTTAAAGTACTTTGACCATAACTGGTAGACAGCTGATTTTTTTACAGAGTGTGCATTACTATTGCCATTAATACCTAATAAATATTTTTATAATTTTTTTTGTAAAAAAAAAATAATAATTAAGGGGGGCAACGTCCATATCAAGTTGAATATTAAATGTTATATTTAATGTGTCTTAATACAATTTGGCACGTGGGCAAATAAAAAACAAAAATTGTGTATATCAAATGGAGGCAATAACATATCCGAAGTAAACCAAACCACATTCTTAGGCTTCATTCTACTCGTAGATAAACACTGCAACTGGAAAGCTTATATTGATAAAGTTTGGAGTGATTCACTAACTCGTCCCATTCATTCATTCTTGCTCCAACTGGTGTGAGTCGACGAATCGTAAAAACGCACTGCACTGAACAAATTTGTCTTTGCTCTACGAAAAACGTCTGATAAAAGGACAGTTTTACGCAGGCCATGGCTATGTTGCATCGGTATTGTGCTATGGACTAATACTATAGGGAAAGGGCTCCTTTGTAAATAAAGCATTCATAGAGCAAAAAAAATGTGTAAGAAAGAGCAATTGTTGGTATACTACCGTGGGAATCCTGTAGGCCGTTATTCAGTGAACTCAAATTGCTCACGCTACCTTGTCTCTACGTCCTTGAGGCAGCCTTGTTTGTAAGGAAACATAATGAATTGTTTGTGAAGGCGAGTGCACTGTATCGAAATACATGGAATCCTGATAGGATAGTTTTGAGGAGGGATCCCAGCACCCGTTTATACTATAAAAACTGTTTTGCCATGTGTGGAAAAATATATAATCCACTAACTAAAACTATAAAAAGTCTCCCCTACGACTCTGGCTACACAGCCAAAAATATTATAATATAAATGAATTTATAGACTGACATTGTTGTACTGATTATCTCTAGAATTGATTAAATAAGTATATTATCATATCTACCTGTTAAGATACCTAATGGGTAAAAAATATATTACGTTTAATATAAACAATTGAAACTAACTAAATTATTATAATGATTAGTGAATGACAAAAGGAAAAATTACTAATAATCGTAATCTGTGACTAAATAATAAACTCGTGTACTAACCTATAGCTATAATTGTGTCCGTGACGGTAGCGTACCCAAAATCGAATTCACTTTTGTTGTTATGCCTAATTTGTAAGCACAATTAGTGAATAATTAGAGCATACTTAAAATAAATAGTGCCTTTTTGGTTTAAGAAATAATTACCATTCTTAGTGGGTCCGCTAGCGGAACGTTCTGCTGGCGTACACATGACCGTTGAATGGGTGACCCATCAAAAAATATATTTTTAGGTTTCACTTGTTTGTTTTGCGTATGTATATACCTACGTATGGTACGGAACTTGGAACCCTACGTGTGCAAGTCGACTCGCACTTGGCCAATTTTTTTATACAACCAAGGTTCCTGATGGAAAGCGGTTGCCGCAGCCTATGGGCGCCAGCAACAACAGGCAAATGTTTGTACGATCTACAAATATTTGTTCCGGTGTTCTGGGTATTTTCTATGTAGGTATAATAAAAAATATCTACCTGTGTTTACCTGTGTTTCTGTTTTGTATATCAGTCATCTAGTACGCATAACACAAGCTCTGCTTAGCTTGGGGCTAGATGATGCTGTGTGGATTGTCCAGTATTATTAACAGAAAATAAGTTGACTTTACGAGAGATGCATCAAGCAACGATAGCCTTTGTTGCTATTTATTTAAATTATCTTTGATAAGATGTAATTTCAGTGCCAGCTCCGCGGCCGGCTCGTGTCAGTGTTCTCTTCGTACCACTACTGCGGAGGCAACAACGACTCCGGCGTGGCGTTGCTAGAGGGAGGGAAGCTGCGTCTCATCCGAGTCAACACTGAGTAACATTTGTTTACGATCAGCGTATTTATAACGTAGCGTATCTCAGCCGAGGAATCACACAGTTCAATTTCAATCGCTTACAGAGCTGGACATAGGCCTCCCAGACTGCCACACCTAGGGTTACCAGATGCCAGGATTAGGCCTGATATGTCAGGGTTTTTAGGCTTACAGAGCTGGACATAGGCCTCCCAGACCGCCATACCATAGCGGTCTGCCTCTCCATCCGATAGCCGCAAACTAATTTGTTTTAGTGAATTTTATCAAGACTATATTATAGTTTAATTTATATTAAAGTCGTTGTTATTGTAGCAAAGTATAGGCTCTCGAAATCAGATTTGAGGTTCATGAAAAAGTATAGTTTTCGAATTATTTTATTTAGTGCTTCTTTTTATTTAGACGGAGAATTTGCCATTTGTAAAATATAGAAAGCAGGTCTTTTTTTTGGTCCTATATTTATTAAATAAAAGTTTTATCGATTTCATATTCGTTTATTTACTTATCATCATCTATAAAAATGCAGACCCTCTTGGGTAATGTAATGCTACACAGATTCTGATACACGAATTTTGCGTAAACATACTTTTGGATTTTACAACAAAACTAATTATATTAGAAGCTGTGAAAGTAAAGAATGGGATTGAAAATTACAGCAGGACAGCATACTGTACGAATGTATAAAATGTCACTAATTTCAAGATATTCTTGCATTACCGTTGTAAGGTTATAACAAAGTTAATCTTTCAATAATGTATGCAGTTCTAATTCGCATTTTTAATATCTTTATTTCCTGTCCTTTCCAAAAAAACTTTTAGTGGGACATTGGTTTTCTGGTGTGATACTAATGAATTACATGAATACATATTATTAGATTCGATATTAAAGAGATGAATTAAACATATACGCTATATTTGCCTTCACAAATTACCGGAGTTGTCAAAAGCACATTCATAGAACTTTAAACGAATAAATTTCGATATTTTACACTTACTGATAGCTAAGAACATTTTGTTCAAGTTCCATTATTTACAATTGAATCGTTACAAGCTATTTATTATAAAGAGCGGGTTCACATTAGGTCGGAGTCGGACCGACAGTTTCACCGGAAAGACAAAGGTATCGGGTGCGTATTGGCATATGTATTCAATAGCGCTATTCACGTTAAGAGCGACCCGATGAAACTTCTATTCCATATTTTTGTTCCGGGTGTTCTGGATATTTTCTATGTAATATATTGTTTTAAGTATATCAGTCACCTAGTACCCACAACACAAGCTCTGCTTAGCTTGGGGCTAGATGATACTGTGTGGATTGTCTAGTATTATTGATTTATTTATTTTTATTTTATATATTTTCGTTCCGGTAAAAGTGCCGCTCCGGTCTAATGCGAACCTGCTCATAGAGGACTCAGTTGCTCGAACTTACTACGAAAACCTTACATCAGAAACACTGCCTGAAGGCAATGCTAGTCTCCACATCACATCTGAACATCAGCGCTATGCATTTACTAATTCTGTCATCTTTGATGCTAAATAATAAGTTAATAACATGAGTATAAGCTATGCAGCGCCCTATACTCGTACACCATTTCGGAAATGAAGAAACATGAATACTACTTCCTTCAACTCACACACCCTATAAATACACTGAAAACTCGACGGATTCAGTTTAGAAAAACGCAACCAAAATTAAAGAAGCATAGTCCGACTAAATTAAACAAAGACCTGATCTGTAGTGGTTTGCAATTTGCATTTTAGGGCCGATGTGGAATGTTAGTTCTCGGTTACTTTCATACTTTAGAAATTCGACAAATATATTTTTTACTACACCAATAACATCAAAGTCCCTGTCAATGTACAAATTCTTAATTTTCCACTATATCTCATTTCACCAGCCATCAAAGGTCTGTTAAGACAGTTATCTTCCTCTCATACAGGTTAATGCCATTCAAAAACATTTGTATGTAATAAAACACTACTCACACACACTCATACATGCACATTACAGCAGAAGCTTCCCCGTGACGATCTCGAGCGCCATCTTGCGCCGTAGATACGGCATGTGGGACTGCGTGAAGGTGTAGGGGGCGTTGCGAGCCGAGAATTCCGCGAATGTGCAGGCGAACATACCGCAGTCGCTGCCGTTCATTTGTTGAGGGATATCCTGGAACAAAGAGCTAGCATTCTTATGGATGATACTTGATTAGACTGTACACATTAGGGGTTTTGAAGCGTGCGCTTTGGTAACGCTTCGGTCCGATACATCAATACACACCCAAACGTAAGCATCTATTCGAGCGCGCGTCAGATTTTGTTCAGAACGCTCCTAACTAACTAACTAGTTTATAACTCCTAATGTGTACTCGCTCTTATCCGCTCACACGTCCGAGCCACATTTGATGCAAATTTCCCCGCGCTGAGCAAAATTGGTTTTGTGGCTAACTTCACTCTAATGGAATGGTTCTCGAGTCATGAAATGTTGGTCTGATACCTGTTCCGTTGGTAGAATGGTAAAAAGCCAAGGTGCCAACACTAAAATTACCGAAGACGAATAAAAAAAAAAGATCTTTTTGGAGTTTTGGTTGTTGTAACGAGCATGAATATGAAGAGGTGGTTTGGTTTGTTTTTCTGATAATTATTGGAAGAGAAGGTAGTGATTGATTGATATCAAAAAATAGCTTGTGTTATCTAGTTTAATAATATACAGGGCGTCCCACGGCTATGCCACATGGAGGGAAAGTACCTTGAATATTGTAGATGGAACATTTTACTGAAAGAAGACATTATTTTAATTTAAAAAACAATTTAAACTGCATTCATAGATTTTGAAATAATTACATGGTTGAAAGGGGAATCGAACCCGCTACACGAGAAAAAAAAAATACGCTGTAGTTTTATCATACCGATCGAAAGGCTTCATCATGAGGATTATTTTTTGCTGAATAACATGGTGCCAGAAATAAAAGGAAGACCATGAATTTTAACATTTTTAATTAAAAATTAATCAATTTAATTTATCAAATGCTCAAAATGAGTCCCATTCTGTTGAATACAAAGTCGCACTCTTTTCATTATTTCGCTCCCTGTCGGTTGTTGATCATGGTGTGGTGGATATTAAGAATAACACGTCTAAGTTCTGCTTGTAGCTCGGGGACACTTTCATACTGGTTCTTGTAAACTACATTTTATACATAACCCCATAAAAAAAATCTAACGGAGTTAGATCTGGGGATCTCGGCAGCCATCTTATTTGTCTATTAGTCCTGATTCAGGAAAGAAAGTGTTAATTGAGATAGTCCATTGTTCTGTGACTGTTATGAGCCGGAGCCCCATCTTGCTGAAAAGTAAGGTTGCAGAACGACGAAACCTTACTTTTCAGCAAGATGGGGCTCTGGCTCATAACAGTACCTACCATACTTTTCCGTATTCAGATGCCCTTCGTAAAAATGTACTAAGAGGACCCGGTTTTGTACAATCCCACACCAACAGTTGAACGAAGAACGCACTTGATTATTAGTCTCGAGGACTAGGGGATTCTCCCTGGACCAAATGCGATTATTGCTAACGTTTGTCTCGTCTGACCAGATAATATTATTCAGAAAATACTGATCCTCTAGGATGAGCCTCTCGATTTCTTGGCAGACAATAAGTCGACTTTTAGCATCATCCGGCAGTAATTTTTGTACTAATCGCCCTTCAATGTAAATTTTGAATTTGTATTTTTCCAGTACACGGTGTATTTTGCTTTTCGAAATTCCGATTTCTTCTTCACCTTCCCTCACTGAACTTTTAGGATTTGCCTCAAAGTATATCGAAATGTCGAGTTCATCGTCAGTGTTTGTCATTTGGTGCCGCGGTTGTGATGATCGAAACGTCCCAAATTTATCACATTATCCACCAACCGTTTCATAATAAATCGAGATGGTTTATTTCTATCAGGATATCTTTCGCGGTACCATTGTAAGGCTAATGATATGTTTTTGTGGTTCAAAAAGTATGCTTCCATTAAATCGAAATTATTTTGATACGCCATGGTTGTGTAACAATTTCACAATACAATGCAAAAATCCAAAAATGAAAATCACAGATACAAAATAATAAAAGTTTGAAAATGGAACACACTTTTTAATTATTTCTGTATAATCAGCCAGCCGCATTGCTGGCTAGCAGTTGTATGTCCTTACGGCAATGTCAGGTTTTAATTTTTCTGAACAAAATTTCAGATCAAATGTTAAAATTCATGGTCTTCCTTTTATTTCTGACACTATGTTATTTAGCAAAAAATAATCCTTATGATGAAGCCTTTCGATCGGTATGACAAAGCTGCAAGGTAATTTTTTTTCTCGTGTAGCGGGTTCTATTCTTGATTCAACCATGTAATTATTTAAAAATCTATGAACGAAGTTTAAATTGTTTTTCAAATTAAAATAATGTCTTCTTTCAGTAAAATGTTCCAGCTACAATATTCAAGGTACTTTCCCTCCATGTGGCATAGCCGTGGGACGCCCTGTATAGGCATGATTAGGTATGAAAACAAGGAAGAAAGAAAAAAATTATTAATTTAACCTACTTTGTCAACTTTAGGCATTTATTTGAGTCCATACGATTCTAAGACTTAGGTCTATAGATTTAGTGATTTTGTGTAGTTTTAGCTTTTTTATGGTATATTATCTTTGAGCGTAGCTGTAGTAGTTACCGAGATATAACCAATTTATGTTTAAAATGGGACGCGCTCGCGGCGCCGTTATTTTTCGGCGCGAAGCTCGGACGTTTGAGGCTAGTGCAGGCGATCCGGTCTAGACGTGTGACAGGTTATGGTTTGCTATTAAGTCACACTGCTGAGTATAGGCCATTATTTGAATCTTGGCAGTGTTATCTTATTGTGCATTTCGCAACTTGGTGTGCTCAGCTACTGATGTCGTGGAACATGCGCTTTTGGACATTAGGGTTGTCTGATGTCGGGCGGTAGCCACGTTCGGTCTCCTCTCCACGTCGTCGTTAGAACCTAACAAGGTACAGATTTCTTGTTCGCTTCTTTACTTTACCTAAAAAAATTGAAGAGAACAAAAAATCAAAGTGATCACTTCATTTCCTAGTTTTACTTATGTCATTTGCATTTTGTGACGTGTCCTAGAGTCCTGTAAGGTCTAAAGGAAATAACGCACTTTGATATTTGATTTGAGACGTAGAGGGCAGATCTCAGAACTCCTTACACTTTAACACTACACAGAGGCAGCCTGCTTTTCAGAAAGGAACTCTTATCGGCGCGGCGTCAAGACACCGACCGATCGATAACTTCATTGGACACAATAACATTATAAACGCGAAAATTATGTATGCATGGATAAATGGATGTGTTTTTTACTCCTTTACGCCAAAACTACTGAAATAATCGACTAGAAATTTTGCATAAATGTAGGTCTAGACATGGAATTACACATAGGCTCCTTTATGTTAAATCATTTCCCATGGGATAGAAATAACCTTTTAAAGTTTCCATAGAACCGACGCGTGCGGAGTCAATAGTTTCCATAGAACCAACGCGTGCGGAGTCAATAGTTTCCATAGAACCAACGCGTGCGGAGTCAATAGTTTCCATAGAACCAACGCGTGCGGAGTCAATAGTTTCCATAGAACCAACGCGTGCGGAGTCAATAGTTTCCATAGAACCAACGCGTGCGGAGTCAATAGTTTCCATAGAACCAACGCGTGCGGAGTCAATAGTTTCCATAGAACCAACGCGTGCGGAGTCAATAGTTTCCATAGAACCAACGCGTGCGGAGTCAATAGTTTCCATAGAACCAACGCGTGCGGAGTCAATAGTTTCCATAGAACCAACGCGTGCGGAGTCAATAGTTTCCATAGAACCAACGCGTGCGGAGTCAATAGTTTCCATAGAACCAACGCGTGCGGAGTCAATAGTTTCCATAGAACCAACGCGTGCGGAGTCAATAGTTTCCATAGAACCAACGCGTGCGGAGTCAATAGTTTCCATAGAACCAACGCGTGCGGAGTCAATAGTTTCCATAGAACCAACGCGTGCGGAGTCAATAGACAGAAATAGGCTGAAAATAGTAGGATATAATGCCACAGCATGAACTAGACTGTTCTAGAAGCCACCTTCAAATTGTCAGTCTTCCACCCCTTGTCATCGAAGGGCTGCCCCTTCTTGTCCTGGTGCTCGTCCTTGAGATACTTGAGCAGCGCGTCGAGGCAGGCGCGGTTGGGCCCGCCCATGCTGTCCAGATAGTTGATCCTCTTCGCGCGGAAGTCTACGATACTGAGGCACCAGTGCACTCCTAGGTGCACCGGCAGGACCATTAGATCGTGCGCGAATATGTCGATCTGGAATGTGAGAAAGGAAGATGATGCTCTTTTAAGTTTAAAATATTCCTTGGTCGTATTTTGTGTGAATCGGGCTGCATGAAACGTCACATTTCATGTCCTCCAACAGAGCGGCAGCCATATTGTACCTCGTGTGTTCATAAGTCTTGAGACACAGTAAAACTAAAATATTTTTGGAGCAAGTTGAGTATTCTGGATATTAAAATTAAAACTACTGACATCTAGATCTGTATTTAAAAATAAATCATTCAAAATGGCCGCCTTTGCATTCAATGCAGGCCTTCAAACGCGTGCGCCATTCATCTATGGCGGCACGAATCTTTTCAATGGGAATCCGTTTCGATTCTTTAATAAGGGCTCGCTTGAGAGAATCCAGGTTTGGGTGAGACTTTCTGCATGCCCTCAGCTCCAATTCCGTCCATAAAGAATAATCCAAAGGATTCAAGTCAGGGCTTGACGAGGGCCAATCTTCGCTCCGAATGAAGCCGGGCAAATTGGCCTCCAGCCAACGTTGGGTAGTCTTAGCTTTATGGAAGGGAGCAGAGTCCTGTTGGAAAACCCAGTATTTTCCAGCGAATAGCGTATCATTTAATGGTTTAACCACCGCTTCCAATATGTCGGTTTGGTAATTTTGTGCCTTCACCTTGACGCCTTGCTGGCAAAAATGAAGCGAAGTGACCCCCTCGTAGGAAACACCCCACCAAACCATCACACTTGCTGGATGATGAGTGCGCTGGACATTGCGTACAGATGGCTGGACGTCCTTTGAACTTCTGGCGTAAACCTTATTGTTCTGCCGGTTAAACTTTTCTTCCACCGTGAAGATCTTTTCATCGGTAAACAGGATATTTTTTGGATCGTGTCTCCTCAATAGGTTCCGACATCGTTCCAGTCGCAATTTACGAAGACGCTCGTTTAAATAATGCACTTTCCTTCGACTGTAGGCCTTTAGTTTAAGATCATATTTAAGTATCCTGTTCACCGATATTCGCGAAATGTTGGTCTGCAGAGCTAATTTATTTTAAGTCCGTCAAGAGTTGCGACGAATTCGCTCTCTGATTACTTTGATGTTGGCGGGCGTCCTTACAGACCGCGGGCGGCCACATCTTCCACGGTCTTCTAAAGAGCCGGTCTCCTTGTACCTCTTTATGGTATAATACACAAAGTTCCGACTACATCCCAAACTTTGGATTTCACTAAAAACTTGCATTGGTTTTTTTCCTGCTTGAAACAGTGAAATTACAGTCGCACGCAAATCTTTTGTTGGCCCAATTTTCACGGAGAATGAAACAAATATTCAAATGTACATATATTTTTTCTGATTCAAAACATTCGAAATTTAAAATTTTAAAAGTTTAAAAAAGGTTGCATGAATTACTTTCTTTTTAAATTAATTAAATAAGTTCGTCTCAAAACTTATGAACACACGAGGTACAGTAGTACAATAAATTAGACAGCAAACTTCACCTCCCTGAGACCTATCAGGATGATGTCGTAAGTAGTTAATGATTAGAGTATTAAAGTTACCTTCCTGGTCCACCGGCGCAGGCCCGCCTGGCCGCCCTGCATGAGCTTGGGGTAGAAGAAGGTGTTGGCCGCGTACAGCCGCGGCAGCTCCTTGCGCTGCTCGCTGCGCTGCATCAGCAGGTTCATGTAGAAGTTGATCACTTCGTCGTTCAGCCAGTTCAGGCCGGAGAGCGTTTGGAGATCTCGTCTGGAGTATTTGAAGTATTGTGTGAGCATTATGGAGTCTATATGTCGCCATCGGATCGTAGAATCAGCCCATTTGAAGAACGACTAGGCCGATTACAAAACTAACTCTGATTTGTTCACCATCATCAGCCTATATTAGTCCACTGCTGGACATAGGCCTACCCTAATGTGCGCCATAGCGCCCTGTCTTCAGCTTATCCCGCACATCACATTTAACTTGTAGAAATTGTAAAATTACAAAGGAAGATTAAATACTCAAGAATTCTATTTATTCTATTAATTTCATCCTTCCGTAGGTCATGACGGGTTGAAAACTTTAGTTTTTTTCTCGTCTCGTCTTTGGTTTTATCCAAATTCATGCCGACCGATGCGTCGCGAGGCAGAGGAGGTGAACAGTTTCGGGATTTAACATACCCCCGTCTCACTCCTAGTTAGACTGCCGGCCCTGTACTAGGACACTCATGGTGGCGGCCTCGCAGAGACATCTCAGCACCTCGATATTACGATAGCTGATTTGTTGGGAACAACTAATTCATTTCATTCGACAAGATGGCTATTTTTAGTTTAGCCATATTGTTGAACATTGATTGTTCAACAATCGTCATAAGCAATTGGCTGAGATGCGCCGTTTTGCAATCGGCCTAGCCCACCACCCGGCATTTCGCTCAAAAAATCAGTTTGATGCGGTCAGTGCGGATCATCCGATGGCGGCATATGAACGCGCACCCACATCAAAGTCGGCGGGCCGCCGATAAGTTGAGTAAACACTGTCGGTTGCCTACAATCATGATGATACACTGAAATGAAATGCCGCACCAATCCGCCGGGATGTGTCGGGGTGCGTTGACCCCTCCATCCAACTCAGCTCCTTGAATCTCGTAAAAGGAATCTATCAGAGGAAGTGCCGTGTTCATACCTTCCTAATATGCACATTCAACACTTCTTGTTCAATTACCAATCTGCCTTCCAGGTGTGCTGATTCTTGCAAAACGGGCCAACTTAACACAGGCTTTCCTCATCATAATGGGGGCTTATGATGAGGAAAGCCTATGTTAAGCAATGTCAAAAGAACAATTATGTGCTATTAATTTATGTTAGTAGCTCAAGTGGCAATTGACTTACTTGTGTATTCTCAAGTTAAATTTCTCTATGAGCAGAGCATTAGGTGGGCCAGGCCCGAGGGCGCGCTTCACCAGCGCCTCATGCTCGGGCGTCAGCGGAGGTAACTCCACGGCAGCCTGCGGCTCCTCATACACGCTGTCCGGTATGCTCAGCTCATACTTCAGCTTGTGCTCCAGCTGAGCTATTTTCTGCTCGCTGTTCACTTTAGAAATTATGTCAGACTCTCGTTTTGCATCTACCAGCTTCTCTTGAGTGAATTGCCTTTTCTTTTTATACTTGGTATCTATTTTTGATAACCAGTCTGTTGATGTGACAGCCACATCTCTGTGCGAATCTCGTAACGTGTTGATGGGTCGAATCCTAGATGATGATGAAGTGGAGGTCTCCGATGGAACCACCTCTACCTCAGAATCTGATGAATTCAACGAAGCAATAATAAGAGGATCATATTCCTTACTCAAATCATTTTCTCTCTCAGATTGCAGTCCTTGTTCTACTAAATTAATTTCATTCAAAGCTTTTCTCTGCATTTTCTGGGTATTCCTAAAAGATGCAGCCTCTTCCGTCAAATTGATAAAGTCTAATGGTCTTCCAAATGTGGCAGATTTCATTGATCCCGCTACCCTTTTAATCAGTTCCTGGTAGTTTTTCTTTTCATCTAAGTTAAATAATTCTGCCATTGTACTTCTTGAGTTACCATTGAGTCCTTGATATCTATTTCTAGAGAGATTTACGGACTTGGTCAATCCTGGGCCTTGCAGCCACCTCGACAAGTGAGGAGGATCTTTTTTGTATGATTTAGTAATCCCTGGTGCTGATACAAATTTACCATATAACTTTGGTGAGCTTCTATCATTTAGTTTTCGACATATTTTAGTAGTAGGTTCTGGTGCATCAAAAAATCTGATAGGGAACAGGGGTGGTGGTGAAATGATTTTCTTAACAAATTGCACCTCATCATCATCTTCTTTTGGCTGGTTATCCTCATCTGAATATCCGGCTTCCAGATCTATGTAAACTCTTGGCATTTTTAAGGGCCCCTTTTTTGGTTTTGGTAGCACAATGATCTACAAATATAAAAATTTATTAGTTTAAATAAGCATTCATAATGTATACTCTCTCTCTCTCTCTTTTGAAAGTAAATAATACAAAAAAGTAATTACCTCTGGTTCCTCATCATCATCATCATCCTCATTGACCACATGTGATACAGTTTGAATGGGTGTGTGCATTCTAGGTTTCCGACTAGGAGTGAAAGGGCCATTTTCCTTTATGGGCTTTATCCTGATTGGTAAAGGATGCACCCTGCTCAGCTTGGTTCCCACTTCGATGGGAGTAGATGTGCTAGGGTGGCCGGGGTCCACTTGTATGGGCACATTACGAATGTAAGGTCTCGGTCTTGTTTCATAATGATCCCGAGTATCTGCAAATAAAATTTCCCACTTTTAAGAGGATAGCTCAGAACAAGATTTCAACAGAATTCCTACCCCTGGTGTTTGCATATGTAGGTAGCGAAGGAGTTTCAGAATACGCGATATATTGGACCACTTTGGACATGGTCATGCCTACCTCTGGAGTTCATAACAGGGTCAGGATAGTTTGTTCTGCCGAATTTGTGTCGCTTCTGGGCCGGTGCTTCATCCTCTTCATACAACCCGTCATCTGCCCTGAAAAGCACGCAAGAGAAAGTGTTAGCGAGCGTAACTATAGGTTACTACATTGTTTATGAAATAAAACACTACGCATCCTACCAAAATTTTGACGCTAATTTGAGGGGAACAGAAAACATTGATTTTTTACTGTATTTTCACTGTTTTTCCAATTTAATCAAGGATTTGCCGCCATAACAAAGTGTTGTAAACAGTCAAATTTGTCGTACCTGTCTCTCTTGACGCAAGGATTATCTCCGCCTAATCCGATGAGATTTCGTATGTAATTCAAAATCCCAGCACTGTACGACATTTTAAATAAATACTAATGTTTCCATTGCCTTGTAAAACGTATTTTTACCAAAATTGCTAAAAAAGAAACTCAACTGAACCTAAAAACTTCAATAGTTCAATCAGACATGACACATGCATGACAATAAATAATTATGTTACGATGCCGCGATTGCCAGGTTTGGCCACCATCGCGCGCGACTACCATCTCGCGTCGCATAGCAATAGGAATTTGAGTTCATAGGAGCGGGACAGAGGATAAACATATAAACGTCTTAGGAAAAAATAATTTGAGTAATTATTTGTAGATATTGGCAATATTTTTAGGTAAATATTATTTATCTCGCGATCGTATATGAGCCCTAGAAATCGCGTGATAATCGCAGGCAAAAGCAAGTTATAAAATATTTTTTTTAAACTGAAATGTTTCGGATTACCCGGATTATCCGGATATGTGAGTGATGAAAACTGTATTATCCGGTAAAACCAAATCTGTTGTAATTACAATTAGCCTAGTGTGTCTCATTGCTGGACAAAGGCCTCCCCCGATCCCCCATTGCATCCCGGTCCTGAGTAATGATTTAAAGTACCTTCATCTCTGATCACTTGTAGGTGGTTCAAAGGGATAAAAAATAAAGTAACCATTAAATTCAACACTGTATGACAAAGACACATCAGCCACAGGCTGCTCGTCTATTATCAAATGAATAAATAAATAGGGGTTGTACTAAAAGTCCCCGTATTTCCTAAGCCATCTGGAAATTTATGATTACCCATTGTAAATAATTAAATAAACTATTGCTTGCATACGGTACATTGTTGTGAAGGTGTCTAGTGGTTTCAAAAATCTTCATCTTGAGACAGTTGCGTTGCATAATAATTAGACGTTTTTGACAGAAGTTCTCAAACGATTATAAATTATCCTTCGAAAATGGAAGTGAAGAGAAAATTTAATTAATTATTTGATAGTATTATGTAGTTATAAATTGGAATTGTCTAAGAGCCTTTTTTGCAGTAAAGAAGGAAATAAAAGTTAGGTGGGTATTGATTTCTGATAACGCCACCGCAACACCCACACAAAATGGGCCTAACGCCACGGCGCCGGCGGCGCGGGCGTGGCAGCGCGGCGGCGGGGCGGCGCGACGCTGTCGGCAGATGCGGCTCGGCGCAGTTCCATCATGTCAAATAAATAAATTGCCAATATATAAATATTTTTAAACTTAAGCGATCTGAACACATTATTATTAGTATTATTTAAAATCCCGTGACCACGACAGTGTCCTGCTGTGTTTGTGTAAACGTCGGGAAAAATAGGTAAATAAACGCGATATATACCCGTTCAATAATACTAATCCATAATGTCGCCAAAATATGGCAATTTATCTACGTCTGGCAGCCCTGAACAACTTGCCCACCATAGAGAAACCTCTCTCTTCTTCTTCAGTCTCCGCTCTGGGCTCTCCGAGACTCTTTATATTTCTCTTGTTTATGGTCGTATTGGTTTTACCAAACCAGAATCGATTCCCAGACTCGACTTATTTTTGAACGAACAACGCTATTCTTACTTTGTTTTAAAATTGTTACTGTCATTGTCAAATTACAAATGTAAACAAACAAAACGTGCCATCCGTGGTTTCGGTAATTTCGGTTTGTCATTCTGCTAATTCTAACTTTTTAGATTTTTTCTGACTGGGAAAACTTTATATAACACTCGAAAAGCAGTAACAACTACGCAGAAACATATATATATATATATATTATATTATTAAAGAAAAGTAAAATGTTACAGCCAATAATGCATGTATTGAAGCAAAAAAGCATTGTCCTAGCTAGCGGCTCCCCCAGGCGAAAGGAAATGATCGAGAACATCGTAAGTAGACGGACCTATATATTTAGCTGTAGGTAGGTGTTTCATAACAGATTTTTACCTGAGTTTGGTTTTTAGGGGTTAAAAGTCCGACTATGCCCGTCGATATTTGAAGAGAACTTAGATCCGAAGTCCTTTAAAAGTTTCTCCGAATTCGTTGAAGAGACCGCTTATCAGAAGGCGTTGGAAGTGGAACGCAGGCTGCTGAGCCAAGGAGAACAGGTGGATGTGGTCATTGCTGCTGATACCATGGTCACATTGGATGATGAGATGTTCGGGAAACCTAAATCTGAGGCTGAGGCTTTTAACATGTTATCCCGGTGAGAATTCTTATCATCCATATTAATATTATAAATACGAAAGTAACCCTGTCTGTCTGTCTATCTGTCTGTTACCTATTCAATCCTAAACGGCTGAACAGATCTCAATGAAGTTTGACAGGGAGGTAAACCATTTCATCATCATTATCATCATAACCTTACTAAACCAACTGCTGTCATTGTCAAGTCATATCAATACCCACTTTTTGTCAGTGTTACATCCACCAACATTTTGTTTTGGTTGATTGACAGCGGAACAAGTGAACAGAAAAATTTGGCTGATATTTTCAGTTTTTAGCATAGAGATAGAATCCGTAGAGTCCCAAACACAGAAATAAAATGTCCGCGCCAAAACTCTGAACATACTACACTCTGTTCAGAGTTTTTGTTTAGTTGTAAGGCAACTGCAGTCCTCATACAACATCCGCGATGACAAAGTGTTTGGTGATTTCCTGCCCAAACGACAGCTGATACGTTGGAAAAAAGGATAATGTTTCGTATTTTAGGTAAGTACCATGTCCTGCCTTCGTTAACTTTTACAAAAATGTCTAGCATTTCCTGCCTTCGTTAACTTTTACAAAAATGTCTGTCATGTCCTGCCTTCGTTAACTTTTACAAAAATGTCTAGCATTTCCTGCCTTCGTTAACTTTTACAAAAATGTCTGTCATGTCCTGCCTTCGTTAACTTTTACAAAAACGTCTAGCCTGTCCTGCCTTCGTTAACTTTTACAAAAATGTCTAGCATTTCCTGCCTTTGTTAACTTTTACAAAAATGTCTGTCATGTCCTGCCTTCGTTAACTTTTACAAAAACGTCTAGCCTGTCCTGCCTTCGTTAACTTTTACAAAAATGTTTAGCATGTCCTGCATTCGTTAACTTTTACAAAAACGTCTAGCCTGTCCTGCCTTCGTTAACTTTTACAAAAATGTCTAGCATTTCCTGCCTTCGTTAACTTTTACAAAAATGTCTGTCATGTCCTGCCTTCGTTAACTTTTACAAAAACGTCTAGCCTGTCCTGCCTTCGTTAACTTTTACAAAAATGTTTAGCATGTCCTGCCTTCGTTAACTTTTACAAAAATGTCTGTCATGTCCTGCCTTCGTTAACTTTTACAAAAACGTCTAGCCTGTCCTGCCTTCGTTAACTTTTACAAAAATGTCTGTCATGTCCAGCCTTCGTTAACTTTTACAAAAAATTTTAAAACTTATAATCATTGTAGGTACTGTAGGTGGAAGTTTAAAAAAAAAAAAACAATCTGACCTATAGATATATTATCAGATTATATTGTATATATATCGACATTGTTTAATTTATATAAATTAAATGATGTTGGGTTGGTTGGTTAGGGTGGTCTGTCTTAAAGGTAGTCTCATATTTTCATTGTTTACCTTGTGTAGGATAGGATACCTAGCCATGCTAATGAAGTAGTGGGTAACAGCTAGATACTTTCTGTGTTTATAATTCTATAAATATTAAACAAAGGATGTACTCCTTTAGTTAAAAATTACAGTTCCTTAAGTCAGCCTTGTCTTATTTTTCAGGTTAGCAGGTCGAGGTCACACCGTGTACACAGGAGTGGCAATCAAGACATCTGATAATCTCATGAAGTTCACCGAGTCAACCAATGTGGTGTTTGGAAAACTGGACGAGGATCAGATTCGGGGTTATATTGCTACAGGAGAACCTATGTAAGATTTCCAAAAGACATTTTTTTTAAATAATTAAACACTAGCTGCGGCCCGCGGCTTCGTACGTTTTTTTCCGGAATTAAAAGTAGCCTAGGTCCGTCCCCAGGATACCAGCTACCTCCCTGCCAAATTTCACTGAGATACGTTCAGCCGTTTAGGCGTGAAACGGTAACAGGCTGACAGAGTTAGTTTCGAATTTATAATATTAGATAGCCCTTTTAGACATTAATAACACGAACAATACGATTGTTGATTGCCACCAACACAATGATTTATTTTGTTCTAGGGACAAAGCTGGAGGTTACGGTATCCAAGGAGTTGGAGGAACATTTGTAGAGAGAGTTGACGGAGATTATTTCACAGTTGTGGGTCTGCCTCTGTACAGGATCACTTCTGTACTTTACAACATGTTTAAAGAGAGTAGGTAAATATAACATTAACTTGAACATGGCATATAGTTATGTTTAGTTCTGTAGAAAACTAAACAAGTAAAGCAAATTTGCTTTTGAAAAGATTTTTAATATAAACATAAAGTAATTAGTACCTTAAGTTTATATTAAAAATGTTTTTAACAATATTTAATTAAATGCTTGCAAAATACTTCAAGTCTATGGACTAAAAGTAATTTGCTCTTCAAAAGATCTTGAAGGCACTAAAATATCTATTGTTTTCAAAGCCAATTCAGCTAAATATTTTACAATTTATGATTAAATTCTGTAAATACTTAATGATTCCAGTGATCAATTATTATTATCAAATACAGCCAAAGTGTATCATAGTTCAAAACTAATAGCAGTTATTATTTTATTTAAGTCTTATTGTTAATAGGTAAGTTCCTACTCTTTATTCTAAGCATTTTTTTTTTTAAATAAAATCATAAATAAGGGTGTAAGTTCACATGACTGCATTGCTTCATGCCATTTTTGTGGTTGAATGCTAATGCTGACAATCGGACAATCTTTACAGGCTTGTCTATCGACGGATCTAAATAATAATATCGCCTTGTGGGACACACAAGAGTCGTTTTTTTTAAATAAATAATGCTGGCCCATCCCCACAGCATCATCTAGCCGTACCTAAGCTTAGCAGAGCTTATGTTATGGGTGTATATTATACCTATTACAATACATTACACAGGTTAATATTTTTATTAGACATAGAAAGTACCCACTTTTACATAATGAAGTGACGCGACACGCCTTACGGCGTCAATATCTACACACGCCTGTTAAGATGATCCAATAAACTTCCCGACCTCATTATTGAACAGTTATATTTACGTCTTTTGTAATTTATGTTGATATTAAAAATGTTATTGTATTAAAACTTCTGTTTAGTTTCAACTCTAGCTGTTTACGCGTATCTATTTCAAGTGATAATTTTGTAAAAAATCTCGCACTGTTATACAAGTTGTTTCATAACAACTGGTATTTATTCAACAAGAGAAAAACGTGAGTGTGCGTGAGTTACGTGTAATTTCTTACGCAGCTGTATCGTTTCCTTGTAGGTCGTATTATTGTCTGCATTTATGCAGATCTCAAAAAAAAAGTTAGAAAGTAGAAGAGGTAAAGTTATATGCAATCAGTAAGTAGAAAGGAGAACAATCTACAATTCTTCAACGCAAGAATTCAATTTAGGCTCTATAGCGGACATTGTTCCCTTGATAATATGTACAAAAATGTAAAAATGTTCTTCAAGTTAGCATCTGAATTAGGCCTACTAAGGATATTAATTTAGGTCCTTCCTTAGCAACCATTTCTTTTTTACTGTTTCTGCTTATTTCACTTTACAAAAACTCCTATTGTAAACCGTGGGAGCCTGCTCCAACACAAAGTTCCTACCATCATTCCACCACCTGTCCCAGGATACTAATTTATAAGGAGATCCACATAATCTGTGCAAGCGCCGATCCCTCTATTTCAAATCACGCCCGCGCACTTTTTGCCGCGTTTTTTTTGACGGATTGCGTTTTTGCCCCGATTTATTTGCGGTTGTAGACAATTATTAGGTTGCCCTATTTTGGAAGCTTGACGGTTCAATAGATTGTTGT
Source organism: Eupithecia inturbata (assembly GCA_963662085.1). Lineage (NCBI taxonomy): Eukaryota > Metazoa > Arthropoda > Insecta > Lepidoptera > Geometridae > Eupithecia > Eupithecia inturbata. The sequence goes on along the minus strand of OY759180.1, from coordinate 15,822,445 downwards.
ATTCTGTATTTTAAAAGGTTTACGTGGGATTATAGTTAGTTGCACTGTTACCAGCCAAGGTAAGTTGCGTGCCTACCCAGGACCAAGTTCATGTTTTATTGGTCCATGGTGTTCAACGGTGTTGGTCATAAATACGAGTAGGACGGTACCTACTCTACTCAGTAGGTGATACATTAAGTTATTGTAGTCATTATTTAAGTCAAGGTGCATTTAACTAACTCAGTTGTAAATAGATTTCCTTGTATTAAGTCCTCCTACTTGTACTAAGGTACAGGGTAAATACTTAACTACTCTCACTTCCTTCCGATCAGTAGGTACCTACCTACTTCCGATAATAATACGTACAAGCTGGCGTCAAGACAATCCTCCACAAAAACTGATCCAATATCCGAGATAAAAAAAAAACTGTGGGAACAATCGACAGATGCTGCTTGAGTCGCGTTTCAGTAACTATTTATCTATGTCACGTTTTCTCAATGCCGAAACGGTTTAAGTACAAATCACATTCATTGTACTTGTCTTATTTGGACATGCCTGTTGAACATTCAATGTTTTATGATGAAACTAATGAATGACTGACGGATTCCTTAAACGTTTCCCTTAGACTATGTGTTGGGAACATTTATGTTAACCGTTAACCTTGTTCTTAGCCCGTAACCGGGCTAAGAACAAGATGAAAGCACTACGAAAATCATCCTGCTCTTTAGGTGTAGAATATTTGTCAAGTCGGTAATAAAACGAGGCACATAAAAGCATAACCTGGCACCTAAAAGTTATCTTAAACCCCTACGCAGCTTCAAAGCAAATTCACCCTCCGACAACAAAGTCGTCCCTTCCTTCGAGTAAACAAGCTATTTTAAAAACCCAGGTTGCGGACAGAATTAACTGCGCACGAGTTCAAAACAGTAATGTAATGTCCTTCTACGAAACAATGTAACCCTTCGGTCGTTTCCGGCGGAACGCGCTTCCGGCCAGAGACAATGTCAAGTTCGCACGCGCCATGTGCAGTGCAGTGCGTGTGCGCAGGGAAAACGGAAATAGTCATAGAAAAACAACGTAAGTACGGAGGTACCTACTGAATACTGAGAGACTTTCGCGCTTTGGTAAATAGGAGTTAAATCACAAGGACGGCTTTTCGAAATCGAAGCAATATCGATCAGACTTTCAAATTCTTCTGTTTTTTCACGTGAAGGAAATTCCTTCGACCACAATTTTTTAACAAGGAGAATAAGCGTTTATTTTTGCTCGCATTGAGTCAAAATAAGCTTCGCTCGTTCAGATTTCAGGTACCAGGTATTGTAATTAGCAAACCTACCAGACAGAGTTACTTTCGCTTCAATAATATTAGCATGGATAAGCTAGAGTGTATAAGCTAGAAGCTTGCCTAATGTCGAAGTTATATCCTATAATTGTTTATTATTTATAAATAATCCTAATTTGAATAAATATTTTTATTTCATTTTAACTGTTTTATATAATAAACAGCAGTGTCCTTTCATTAAAATTATATGAATAATGCATCAACTAAAACACAGTACATAGAATATTACATTATTTATTCATATTACAGCTTACTAATGAATCCTTTACAACCTTAATAATATTAAATTTGTCAATTGCTTCCTTGCAAAAGCAACTAAACAGCCCATGCCCCTCTTTGCTGACGATAGTGCTTATACTGTAATAATATCATACAGACTATCTTGTGAGACATCTAGGTATAACAGAATGGATGATTATTAGCAATTTTAAAATTAACATAAATTTAGTTTTATTTATGTTACTACCAACTAATAATAAATTTCAGACAACGCGATAATGCTTCTTTTATAACCTTGACATATAACAATATAGGTAATCATTACACAAAGAAGAAGTTATGACACCGAAGTTCTTATACATACTATAGGAATCCACATAGATGGAAAATTAAATTGGTAGCCTCATGTGGAAAACGTATGTAAAAAATAAATAGTCTTGTTTACATTTTACATAAACTGTCCCCAGTAGTCAATGAAGAAACCCTTCATACTGCGCATCACGGCCTGATTCCCTCAAACATCAGGTTCAGGTACCTACGGTTTACTATTGTTGGGGAACTCCACCGACCGACGTCGACAAGGTATTCAAGTTCCAAAAAAGGTGTATCAGAGCTATGTTCCGTATTACAGTAACAGATTCACGTTAACCCTTCTGTAAAATATACATCATACTTACTCTCTCTTCGCTGTATGTTTTGGAAATGGCTATGTATGTCAGACACAATCCGCATCTATTTTGTCGGCAATCTGACGCCGTGCAACGGAATAGACGAGATCAGTTTCAAATTTGCTCCCTTAACTGTAAAAAAATTCCAAGTGCGAGTCGACTCGCGCACGAAGAGTTCTGTACCGTAAAAATCAGGCAACTTTTTCAAAGAACATCAAATTTTCACTTGTTTGGAAGACCCCTTTAAATTTTCAACTTTATTTTTTTTTAGTATTTGTTATTATTACAGTTGAAATGTTACTTAATTATAGCAAGTTTCATGTGTCTATTGTAGTTCAAGAGAAACAGCCTTGACAAATTAAGAACAAAAATGAAGGGTTTAATTTGAGAAGGAGTTATCTGTCAAATCAGTAATTTCACGCAATTCAACTTTAAATATTGACAGCTATTTTTTCAATTCTACAAATGATTATTGCAGTAAAAGCTATGAATTAACTTGTATGTATATAAATAATGTATTTTCTATATAATGGTATGTAAAAAATTGCACTTAGATTTATAATTACTATAAAAAATAAAATTTTTCACTTAACACGACTTTTTCTACTGATATTGAAGCATCTGCTGAGTGTAATTACGGTTTTTTGATCAAAGTATCCTCATTCCATTAATAAATAAACCAATTTGTTATCCTTCATTTGACATTATTGGACTTTAATTAGTTTTTGTATAAGTAATGTTACTTTAATCAAGATATTTTCTATTAATTTATACCTACATACTCTACACTAGTCGATACATAATCAGTAATAAAATAAAATAATAAAAGACTTAAGATTTTTTTTAATACTTATTGAAATTAAAGAAATAAAATTACAAAATACTTACTAATTATTATTAATTATTCTTTCATAAAGAAAACGTTTTTCCATAGGAATATATCTTATTTGTTTTTTAATGTAATTTTTTTTTTCTTTAGATATTTCTCCTCGTAACGATTGTAATCTTTGAATTTCTATGTATTCTGGCCTTGTCTGAACCGTGCCTTTTCTGCATAAATCAACTATCAGAAACGGAGTATTAGGATCGTAACTTTTTTTGTACATATAACTTCCAAAAGTATCTATTTTGATCCATCTTACTTCATCCCTAAATTCAACTTTTTGGCCCAATGTATTTTTTGATCTATTTATCAGTTTCAATTCTCTCTGAACACTTTCGACGTCATATAAATGTTCTTTCATGTCTACTACAACAGATTTTTTTGACGAGCTTTTCTGAATAATATTTCGGTATTCTTCCGGTGTAATCTCGCCAGGTGATTCCTGGCGAGATTAAACTTTTATTTATCACTAGGTTCACTAGCACATCGTTTGAATCTCGCTCTGGCAGCTGCCTTCTTGTGCATGAGGGACTTAATTTCGTCCGTGATCCACGGAGCCGGTAGATGCTTTATTTGACCAAGCGGATTGGTGCATGGACGTCAAACAGATTAATTAGATAAATAATGCTGGACAATCCACACAGCGTCATCTAGCCCCAAGCAAAGCAGAGCTTGTGTTATGGGTACTAGATGACTGATACAAATAATACGATACATTACATAGATAGATATATTTTTATTATACATAGAAAATACCCAGAACAAATATTTGCATATCGTACAAACATTTGTCGGGCGGGAATCGAACCCGTAACCCCCTGCGTCGCAGGCGGACCTTCGCCCGCCGCGCCACGTCGGTCGTCGATAGTAAAATATTTATATTTATGACCCAAATGTTTTTGTGTGCTTTGGTTTTTACCTATCAAGGTGACTACACTCCTCCGGTAACGTTAGGTCATTTACACCCTTCTATTGCCAATAAATTGTGTTTAGCGTGTTTAGACAGAAATGCCAGATTGTAAAGATTTTTTTTTTTGCGAATTTGAGGAAACTAAATATACAGTTTGATAAGAATAAGATTGAGTAAAACTGTATTACTAACTCAATTTCGACCAAATGTCCTTATCCCTTCGAGCCCGGGGGTATCGATCGATATGGCACACGGTCTGCCGAACACCCTGTATAGTTTTCGAAAATTATATGTCCACATATGAAACACAAATAAACCTACATTCCTGACCTCGGACGCACCTGCACTGCACCTGCCCTATCCATCCATCACCTCGTAGGTGTTTATTGATAAACACTGATACGTCCTTATTCCTAATCCGCCCGCCCACAGCGCGCGAGGGCGGCGCGCTAACGCCATATGTGGCCATGTATTTAGAAGGGCCTGCTAGCTGCCTCCTACGGAGCTGCCTACGATCATCCGATAAGAAATAATTGCCAAATAAAGATTGTTTTACGATTGTTTAATGAATGGGAATTTTATTATATTCTCATTTGTTTCGATTGTTTCTTTGTTGTGGCGATGTTCTTTTATTGTATCATTTACTGCACTCCTCACTTGAGGTTGAGAAGTTTGTTGAGAAGGGAGCTTTGTCTATGATTGGAGATCTAAGATTTCAACATCAATGAGACTTATTTCTAAGTCTTCATAATAAAGTGAACTAGGTTTGAGACTAAAACACAACCTAAGTAGGTATCTACTAAGTATATTTGTACCTTACTTTATTGATTTAGACTCATTCGCAGAAGTGGACACTTAGGTAAGTACCTACCTATTCAGGTGAACCCACAAGGTACCTATATAAAATGGTTTAAAGGATACGACATTCAATCACTTACCTGGCATTCGTCTTCCGACGTCTACGATTTGTAACTAATTAAATTCTTATTTTCTTTCGATCAAACACTAAAACAATGCCATCAATCAGCCCTACCTATGCACCTTCCGGCGCTGGTGAAGGGCTCCGTCGGCCATGGCTGGCAATGGGCGGCGCGCCCACGCCGCCCGCGCGCCGCTATGGATATGTAAAAATTGACTAATCCGACATGTGCCCAGTTTTAGGTCATGTTTGTTTTTATTCTGCCGTTTGTGATTTGATTAGCATTTAATAAAATTAAGCAGGTAAATAGGTAGCTTACTTAGCCATCGCGGTCTGCCGCATGGACGCTCGACGGTTATGGCACGATGAATATGGAATGGCGGGACGAGATAGTTTGATGCGCATATTTTGCACATTCCAAACTGGTCCGGAAAAAGAGAACACTGGAAGAAAGGAGGAGAGGCCTTTGCTCAACACTGGGAAAAAGCGAACTTAAGCTTGCATGTAATAATAAGTATTTTAAAATAATTATATTTTTAACCAAGGTAGATACCAGCTCCAAACACTGTTGAGAAGGAGAGCTCGCAGACTTTAATTAAAAGTTGCGAAACTTAAGTTATTAAAAGTAGGTACCCTTTTCACGTGACATAAAGGACGCTGGTAATGACCGCGAGGGCGTCACTTGTGCCCACCACCTGGTGAACAAATCCACGCATTATAAACTCTATTTCAACTGGTTAAAAGCTATTTTAAACAGTGCCTATGTATTTTTGTGTACCAACTAGCAGCTGGTGACCTATTTCGTACAATAACTGACTCTATCTTTGCTGAATAAGGTTCTTTTTTATTCACTGCTTGTACATTTTTGGTAGCAGTATTTTATTTAACTGTAAAAGGAGTTGTTTACCAACAAAATTTTATTATGCATAATGATATTATTTATTGTCCGACTTCTTTGCAATCTTATTTGTAAGTACAATTGTAGAGTAGGAGCGCCATATTGGGGAAATTTAATAAAGTGCAAGTCATTATAAATTAAATTTCTTGTTTTTGTGTGTTGAAGACTCGATTAAAAGTATTGTACTGCATAAATTTCATTCATTTCAACCTTAAAAACAACGGGTAATAAAATACAGTCAGTTTTACTATCGCGATTCCCGACATGATCCTGACGATTTTACAACGACAACCGCCCTAAATAAAAACAAGATCCGTCAAGTGCGAGTGTGACTCGCCGAGGGTTTCGAACGGTTGTCAAGTATACTTTAGGTATAGGTTAGAGACTTTGCTATTTGATGAATACCAAAAAATGAAGGCAAACTTCGGAGTAAACCTGTTTCGAGATGTACCAACCGATACCTTTCATTAGATACCACACTTTACATAAAAGGTATCTTTTAAAATTTCGACATCACAATTTGTACTGAAAATTTTCAGTTTTGATTTTTTTTTCTTTTAATCTGTACAGCGCACGAAATATATTATTATTTTAAATTTCACGTTATATGCGGCTGTAGCTGCTGAGATATTAAAGACGGAAAAAAGGACAGAAAAAGCGAGACCATATCCGATATTTCGAAACCGATACGCGATCTTCGAAACCCTAAAACCACCCCCTAGACCCCTAGACCGGTACCAATGTTTACTGAAACATTTCCATACCTCCTTTCCACTCTACCCTTTCCACGAACCTCTCGTTACTTTAGAGTAGCTCCGTGGTAGTTTTGGCTCCATAGGGTGTGGCTAAGACTATCTAACCAGAGCGAGTCTAGTCTAAGACATCTCTAATACCTACTAATAAAATACTTAACTACGTCTTGTGTTGGAAGCAGTGAACCCTGGTCTCTGTTAAAAAAATATGAATGACTGTCGGGAAAGCAATCTCATGTCTTATGCCCATAAAGTATAATCATAAACCTGCGTGTAATTGATAACCGCCACAATGATTCCCATCCCATTATCGACTACAATAATTATCTCCATTATCTTAATTACCGGCCGTCAGACGCGGTGTCAGCGGGTTTCGAACCCGACACCGCTCCCACACTGCCAGCAAGCTACCCGTGTTCCGCAGAACGTAACGTGATCAATAGGTACCTATCTAAAGGTGTCTCAATGTGCTGTTGTTTCACAGAGGTTGTTTATTAAACTTGTTTTTATCAACAGAAGCACTGGAGTGCCAGGCATGAAGATTGTTGTCACTGAGCTCAGGTACTGGTTTAATAATTCTGCGTAAGGTCGGGTACCAACTTGTCTGAGGATGTTTTAACTAAAGGATGGCGTGTCTGTGTTAGCTGAGTTTGTGGTGCATAGGTTAAACCTAACCTATTTACTTTCGAATATCCATAACCTTTTATTCCCTCTCTTTCTTCATTAACTACAACAGACGCGATTGTTTTCAAGATGTGAAAAGTTGTCATATTACGATATGGACGAAAAATTTCTGTGCCTACTGTACCTGCCTATCGAGTTTTTTAAAATTTTATTTTGGATAGGTAGGGATCTAATAAGGTACCTACCTAATACCTATCCAAAATAAAATTTAAACACAACACAAACAATTAATGAATTGTTTTGTTGTGTTGAAACCTGTTTATTTAGGTATTTAATGTCTTAGGCGTACCCCAAGTATCAATACGAGACCCTTTCTTGTTCCATAAACACGCATAATTTGTGTGTTATTTTGTTTCCTATGTTTTGCAGTTGTAAGTTTATTAGGCAGTTAGTTACAGTTGGTTTTATAGCATCTCTTTGACCCAGAGACATGACCACGACTTCCTGTCCATGATCCAATAACGGAGACGTAATTTGGTGATTGTGCTTTGTTTGTTTGTACAAGACATTAGGTGAGATGAACATTACCCTAATGTGCAGTTGAGGTAGAGTCGGATTGTTATTGAGCTCTACCAAATATAAAGTAGGTAAGATAAACATTCAGGGAACATTTTAGGCCTAGTATTAGGATGTCTAGCTCTGTTTGCCTTTGTTTACTGTCTTCGGTCTATGATTTATTTATTAGCAGATAAAGAAATATTGTCGATCCTCAGGTTTCGTTCAGTGTAAAAAACCCCGATATCCTGTAAAATATTTGAATTTCAAATAAAAACTTCGCAATAATGCGAATAGCAATTGTAATTTGTAATACGAGGAGTAGCTACTCGTAGTATTAGGTTATTGCAAGTATTCAAACTAGCATATCCACAAAACTAGAATAACCTGGTATGTGGTGACACTGTGCAAATTACAAGTGCCTGTAATAAACGAAAACTGGTATGAAGCAAGAAAAGAAATTACCTGCCGAGCGGCGCTAAGTTTGGCAAAGTGTACCGGATGTTACAGATTGCAAATACAACATTTAACTTTAAGCCCCTCTTTGCAACACGATTTAATTTAATATTCAATGATACTCGTCGTACTGGTATCTATGAATAAGAATGCAATCGTTTTGTCGTTCGTTTGTAACTACATAGATTGGGAAACGTTCTGTCAAACAGAATAACAAATTTCCGATCGCTGATATGCGTTGCCGTAGGTATATTTAGGACAATTTCTTAGTAGGTTAGGTATCCATCCAGTGGGTAATTTATAATAACTGATGGGAATGAAACTTGAATAGCAAGGTTGACCTACACCATTAATGTTAATGTCATGACAATGTAGTACCTAAATCAAAACACAACAAGCCTTTGCCATTTCTGAGAAGCTTTTGAAGTACCTAGGTCTGGAATTTCTATACTCTAATTTCATTGATATAAGTATATTTTTTATTAGGATTAAATTTAAAGCCTATAACTTAAATTAAGGATTTATGTTAGCTTTCGCAAACAGGGGAACAGTTAATAGATTCATTTAGATTTAGATTCGTAGATTCATTTATTTATTGCCAATACATATGTACATATATAGGTAGCTTAAGTTCTAATTATAAAGTTAGTACATACACCCTGTTGGGTATAGCAATTTATTATTTTGTCACAGATTACGATTATTATTAATTTTTACTTTTGTCATTTACTTTTCATTATAATAATTTTGTTAGATTACATTACGAGTACATTGTAAATTGTAATGTTGTCTCATATTCATCCAGCCAGAGAAACAAGTCATAATTTCAATAAACTTAAAAACTGACGATACTTCTTCAGACCCAACATTCTCGGCCAAAGTTTAACTTAAAAAAAAATGCTACCTGTTGTTAACAAGACAACAATCAATAGTCTGATCTGATTATGCGTAACATATTCACGGTGTCGCGTTGGGGAAGCTCTACACATCAAACAGTTACTACAGGGACCGGTTCTCTTCTCGGACAGAAATGAGTCCGTGGAGTCTGCTGGCTGTATGCAGTGCCAAGCGTAGAGTCACACCGCACGGAGCATTTGGTATGGCAAAGGTAGGCACATATATAATGAAACTTACCTTTATGTAATATTTTTATTGTATTGTTCAATTATTATTATTTGTGTAAGTGGTAGTTTATCTGACCATTCTATTTAAAAGAATAAATTGAAATTGAAAGAATTTTCGACCACGGCGGCGGCGGCGCGGCGGCCAGTCTCCACTGAGAGAAGTTATGTGTGCGAGACATACATACATCATATACATATGTACCTTATTATTGAAGTGCACAAATGTGTGCGTGCGCGCACGTTAGAGGTGACATGTTTGATAAGTTTTTTGAATTAAAAATCAACCAGTCTGACTGTATTCCTTCACTTCTCGCTCGTTTCGGTGTGAAAGCAGTAGGTACCGCTTCGACCTCGCAAGGCCGTATCCGCCGATGGCTCGGTTCATTCCAACTCAATATTCATACGCTTATTTTGTAGTGTTTTTATCTCCGAGCTGAGATCTAGCGGTACCACTTTTTATCCCAAGAAGAGGAATTTAGATTATTGCGCAGGGTTTTTTGTATTCACACGCTTTTTTAGAATGTTATAGATATTGGTAATGGCGGATGATCTTTCGAGTAAGTTAAGAGGTGTAGGTATTATTAGTATTTATTCGTCCGTGGTATTATGTAGAGGTATTATTGACATATGCCACCTGCGGTTTTGTTCACTTGGTTCCTGAATGACATTCAGGGACATCGAAACTTTGTAACTATTAGGAAGTCTAAGAATTTTTACAAAATTACCAGTATTCCCGGAGAATACCTATTCCAAACACTCAGTACAAGTTTAGTTACCTACTCTATGATGTCCTATTAGACGGATTTAGGCCACGGCAGCAGGCAGTCTCAACTGACATTAGGCATGTGCGCAGGTCCTAATTATTATAAAACAGAAGTGTGTGCGCAAAAAAAATAATTGTAGGGGTAGGTGGAAAAAATGGTAGAACGTTGAATTGGTACCAAATTATAATAGGCAAGTACATACTCAGACCTGAATAGAATAATACCTTCTCATTAACAATGACATGACCAAAACAAATCCTAGTGCTGAAATATAGGCAGTTCCCATGATACACATTGTTCTACTAACATTCGGACGGACAATGGATTAGACATACTTGCTGTAGTGCATAGTAGCCTGGGGAGGTTGTGTGGTCATTCACAGATCTCGTTACCGTGAGCTGCCCTATTGTCAGAATAGCATGGTCACATTCAGGCATCATCATCACAATCAAGACAACGTCACATGCCCACAGCTCGACATAGGCCTCTCAATGAAATGGGTAAGTCATTTCGCCACCTGACGACGACCGTTAGTTGTTATGCTAGCATGTTACGCTGTACAACATTTGAGGAACAAAATGAAACATCGCGTACTTAGCTACTTATTAGGTGGTCGAAATATGACCATTCCTGTGAACACAATATTCAGCTCGTACTAAAAGACAATGAAGTTCGCTTTGGCGATAGGTACCTACCTGATTAGAACTCCTCATAGAGTCCTTGTCATCAAATGCAAAATAATTATTTCTTTGTAGGTAGGTATTTCGGGATCATGGCTCTTGCAACTGCGCCGAAATAATAGGAAAAATAAAAACACCATCATGGTCATTTCCCGTTAGTACTTTGTGTTTCTATCGGGCTGAAATGATAATGATGACGATAAGCCTTAGGTATAAGCAAATCCTGTATCAGTTCTACGTTTCTACTCAACCACACAAAAAACAGGATAGCAACAGCGAAAGCTCACCGCAGGGTCGATAATGTGAGGAAACCGTGGGTGAAACAATGCAGCAGGAGCAACAAGGGTGCTCGAGCGTCGACCGCGCCGGCGCCGCCGCACCGTGGGAGCGCCGCTGCCGCGACCGCAACCTGGTCGTTCCCAGGGAGATCCACTGAAGGACGGAACAGCCCTTTACGTCATATAGATGGAACCACTGGAGGAAGTCAAATCTCTAGCAAGCTGTACCAATGTGGGATATTGAGGTTTTTATTTAAGTATCTTATCTATTGAGGGTCACTCACTATGACGTGCTGAGCAACAGCCGTCTTAGATACCTACCTTCGATAAATTATATGTCATATCATATAATTGAATACACATACTACAAATTTATCGAAGCTACCAATAACCTATCATGCTCCAGTTATGTTATGTTCTGTAGAAGTTCAAAGAATTGTTTATATTCTGTTGCTTATGTTATGTTTGTCTGCTCTCATCATAACATAACTTATGGTGCGCAATCATACAATTCTTGTTTTTGTATATATTACCTTCTTAATATTTTCTCATTTAATCAAGGTCAGTATTAATTTCTATTATCCCTATTAACCAGGAACGTTTCACATTTCCGTAGTACCTAATATATTTTAATGTTTATGCGGCCAACATCGACACGACACCTATGAGAGCACGTGAACCACACTCTCCGTCACGCATATTGAGCATGTATGCGCGTCACCCGACACTCGCTCAGGAGATAGACGAAACAATCCAAAAAGGTTGGCTATCGCTCTCGCAGCATCGAATACCCTGGGAGTTCATGCTCGGTGACCAGCTATGCGATACTTGACTCTTTAATGATACCTATGTACCTTGGCTCTCATCAATGTGAGCTTTCGTTTCACACACATAAAGATGATAATTGCTAATGGAATGCAGCTTCGTGTTTCAGAGATGTGATCTCATGAGAACAATGCTCTATAGGTAGCTTATTTCCTGAAATAAGAGCGCGTGAAATGGCACGTCTTTAAGTGAGTAGGAACATGATCTCAGGGCAGAAGCTGGATTGAACTAATGACAACAGGATACTATCGGTTGCACATCCTCCCTAGTGTTCTGGATTTTATTGAAATCAATTTTTTTTTTTTATTGAACTAGGCAGAAATGTACGCAAGGCCAAATTCATTTAAATTAATGTATTGTTTAATGTAAATGTCACACAGTTTCAGATAATTAAACAATTCAAAATCAATTGAATATGACGTCCGGGTGTTCTAGGTATTCTATAGAGAATATTATACATAGGTATAATAAACATAGGTATAATAAAAAATATCTATCTATGTATTGTGTTGTATTAAAAAAAAGTAAAGTTTATCAGTCATCTAGTACCCATAACACAAGCTCTGCTTAGCTTGCGGCTAGATGATGCTGTGTGGATTGTCTAGCATGTTATAGTATAATAAAGGTAATTACCTACACATAACAGAATTACCATTACAATTTAATTATTATTTGATTTCTTATAACAAAATTAATTTAAATAATACTTTGGTTTGGGTTGATCAGACTTGACATCCACTGCCTTTGCATATTACTGCAATGTCTATCAGCCAGAACCCCTAACAGACTGTTGGTGCAAATAAAAACCGCATTTGACGAAACCTAGGGAGGTTCCTATCAGCTTACACCGCAAACTTGATGCCTCATTTCACTCACCTCGATGCCCTTAGCAGACGTTCGAGGATTTCCCCGAGTGTGTAGTTCAATCACCAAGTTATCTGTAAATGACCGACAATGGAACTGTAGACTCTCTTCTCATCCTTATTCTTCGATCTCGACTTCAAATTTTCAAGGGAATTGGTATTTTTAACCGATTTCAAAAAGGAGGAGGTTCTCAGTTCGTCTGTAGACTTTTTTTTATGTATGTATGTTACTTGATATATCCGCCTATGGTTAACGGATTTTACTGATTCTTTCACTATTGTATAAAGAATGATCCCGAGGTGGTCTCATAAAAATTTTATTCCCGAGGTATTAGTATTTATCCCGTTAAACTTAAAAAGCAAAATAAGTAAATAATGTAATGTAAATATTTTTGGAGAATGACGACTAGCTACAACATTTTTGGTGATATCTGCGCCAATTGTTAATAGATTTTGATGATTCTTTCGTTGTTGTTTAGAAATTGTTTTTGAGGTGGTCTCCTATAAGTTTGATTCTCGAGGAATTGCTATGTGCGCCGTAAAACAGAGATTTGTAAAAATTCTACAAAATATGATAATTTCAATAAAACCTAGGTAATTAAATATTTCCATGGCAACAAACGTCAACAGTTTCCATGTAACATCAAAGTAAATTAGACTTGAATTATAACTATAGAAGTCGCCAGTGTAAACCAGTACTTTGTGATTGCAACTGTCATGGTACCTCGATTGAGTTTGTTGAAGATTTGCGGAAGTTTAAAGAAACAGGAACGTCTTAGAATGGGAATCACCCATTCAAAGACTGTTTCTTGGTTGTTCCTGTTTCTTGGTGGTATTGGTTAATGTGATGTCAACACCAAAGCGACCAGAACAACGCTCATCAGTTCTCAATAATCTTGGTGAAACTACAAGTGTGGTAGCATAGCAACTCTTCAAGACAAAGGAGGGTGGTTCCCACGCTCGCTGCCTACTTGCCACTTGGTTTATTGATCATTGTGCGGTGCGGTGCCACCGATTTACTTTTCCTATAACTGTATTTTTGTTTTGAGAATTGGGAGGACTGGTTCATATTTGCAATTGGTCCTACTTAGAAACAAAGCAGAGTTAAGAACTGGCCAAAACTGCTTGTGCTTGCTTGCGGTCACTAGCTTAGCTTTTATTCATTCATTTGCAGTCGGATTTCATTTGACACTGCTAGGCCTCGCGAAGTTGCCATCTATCACAGTCTGCAAAGCTTAGCTAACATCTGGCAAAACTGCATGAGCTGGCAGCCCCGTACTACGAACTAGTATTTAGGTCACATTCTAAAATAATTCAGCATGTTTAGTTGATCAGTCAATTCCACCATCAAAATTCCTGTTGCGTTTAACTCGCTATAAAAGGAACTATTCAGTTTTAATGATGTCGTAATGTAGCTTCCATCTATATTGCTGTATTATACTTGAAGAATATTAATTTAGGTATTTAGACTCAACAAGAAAGGAGCAGGAAGTAATAGAAGAGGTCAAAAGACTTTTAATCAATTCTGAGTTGGTAAAGTAGAGAAATATCTAGAAATACGTAGCTCTAAAGGCCACAGATCAGATTTATCGAAAGAAAATCTATCGCCCGACAAGCTAAGTATTTGAGCTTCGTAATGCAGAAAAGGGTAAAGCAGGTGGTTAAACGCTACCTTTTCTTACATTTATTATCATTGCAGTAAGTTATATATAACTTCGCGGGGATATCCGCAATAAAATGCTTAGAAGTAAACGCAGTAAATAAGCCATGACACCTGAAACGCCGGCATGCGTGTGATACTCGACCCGGCGCACAGTGGATCGAAAAAGCCCTTCCTATAGACATAGAACTTTTTTTTCTAAACATGATTTTTCTTATTGGAAACCAAGACAGAATCTTATTAGAAGCCCAAACTATATCATATTTTATGAACCTAGGTAATAATGACGCAGAAAAGATTTTTTGAACTTTAATTTGTATGGAGAAAAACATGAAAATCGATATTTTTCGGCTCTCGTGCGAGTGCCCGTTATTTCCTAAGGCATAAATAATGTTCCTATTTTTTACTATCTTTTGACATATAGCACATATGGGGCACTCGATGGACTTCAGGTGAAAAAAAATTAAATATATTTTTAAATTTTCATTTTGCATTTTATTCATTATACAAGGTACATTACGACCTAAAAATAATATTTCAACTCACCTAATTATTGTTACAGTTTTAATGCAATATTTCACCAGCCATACTTTATAATATTACCTGATAATTCCATATTATATGGTGGTTTTATGATATTTAGCCGTTAAAGACGATACCTATTGTATATTTTTTTGTTAAATTTACAAGGGGCCATTAAGTTAGGTACTCGACCTTATCATTGTTACAAAATTCACTGCAGAGGTTTACCTACTTATCTTGAACTACCTGCTAACCCGTCACTTATGATTGTATTATTATTCTAAGAATTCCTTAAGCCCCTTTGCTTTGTTATTAAAAATGGATGTTATTTAAGTAGGTACTTACCTAATTAACAATTTGTCATTGTCTAGTTTTTTATAGTAGTCGTTAGCCGGTATGAAGTAAGTATAAATATGGAGGGTTCTGAATATTTTTTTAGTTATATTAAAACTTACTACGTAAAACATCTGTGAAATTTCGAGTTAAAAATGGAAAAGCATAGTGTGGTGACCAGTCTGGATCTATTTGTGATTCTAAAACAGTCTGGCAAGCTTGGAAACTATTTAAAACTGTTAGAAAGTGTTAAATTTCAGTTGAATTTGAGTTTATCTGAAGAAGATACAGACACTCTCCAAGAATTCTGTCGAAGGTTTAGTCAGTCTGTGATAAAAAGATGGAAATCTGCAAAATGTAACACAGAAACTTTCAAAAAACACTATACAGATTGGTTGGAGCAGAATATCGAGTGGCCAACTTGTGTACGTGAAAATATACGACCACAACAGCTAAATACTGCAATTCAAGAAACAAGTGAAGCTGGCGAATTGTTTTTACCCTCTCCGAGTACATCAACTGTTGGAACATCAACGAAAACGGCTCCCAGTCCGCGCAAACCTTTCACAGAACTTGGAACAAAACAAAAGGTACGAAGGATTGAAAATTATAATTATAAAGGCCGAGAAAGTTCAGAATTGGCCTTTGCTTTAATTGCTAATATGAAAAATGAGGGTAAAGATATTTTGGCAGCAGCCATAGATCATATTCTAAAGAATCCAAAAGAGGCGGAAAAAATCGTGGAACAAGCAAATGAAAAAAATAAATGTGTTTTCACCCCTACCAAAGCGCTCGGCTTATTACAGTCACTTAAACTATCAAAGTGGCAGTATATAACGTTGAGAAAATCTGCCATTCAAGAAGGCATTACAAATTTGTATCCATCATATTACAAAGTGCAGCAAGCCAAGATGGATTGCTTTCCTCCGAAAGACGCAATCACTGTTACAGATACAATGGCCAAAGTAGCTCTTCAAGCACTCCTTGACATAACTGTTAAAAGAATAATAAAAAGTTTACCTGACGAGATTACATACCAATCAATGATATTAATATCGAAATGGGGATTTGGTGGTGCCTCAAGTCAGAGCACATTAATTAATTGATCCAGAAGACACAGATTCTGACACAGATGCTGATATGGATGTGTCTTTTAATATGTTCTAATTGTTTTACAGAAACTTTGTAACTTATATGTAGGTACATAATACGTGTTTTTTAAATAATTATTGTGTATGATAACTTGTAATATAGAAAAATTTGCCTTGTGTCTAAAAAAATAGTAATATTTATTTCGTGTGAATTGTTTAATCGCCTTTGTAGTTTGTAATTATTATTCTTTTCTTTTTAAAAATAATGACTGTATTTGATAATTATGCTTTTACTTTAACTAAATATAAAAATTTTATATATTTTCATTATTATGATAGGTGAAATATTACATTAAAATTGTAACAATAATTAGGTGAGTTGAAATATTATTTATAGGTCGTAATGTACCTTGTATAATGAATAAAATGCAAAAAGAAAATTTAAAAATATATTTTATTTTTTTTCACCTGAAGTCCATCGAGTGCCCCATATGTGCTATATGTCAAAAGATAGTAAAAAATAGGAACATTATTTATTATGCCGGAGGAAATAACGGGCACTCGCACGAGAGCCGAAAAATATCGATTTTCATGTTTTTCTCCATACAAATTAGAGTTCAAAAAATCTTTTCTGCGTCATTATCACCTAGGTTCATAAAATATGATATAGTTTGGGCTTCTAATAAGATTCTGTCTTGGTTTCCAATAAGAAAAAGCATGTTTAGAAAAAAAAAGTTCTATGTCTATAGGAAGGGCTTTTTCGATCCACTGTGCGGCGGAGGATTACGCGCGCTTTTCTAATTGCGCTGAAAATAGATGCGCCAGCGCATAGACTGCACACCTGGGTACGGTGACTATACTTTTAACTGGTTTCTACTTAAGTAATGTAGTAAATAACTTGATATTATGAAGAAAGAGTGGAGTAGCTACCTACCTACTTTAAGACCATGCTCGATCGGTGCGAAAGAAAACATTATTATGCTGAACTGATAATTTTTAGTGAAAGCCTTTATGTGTGTGTCTGTACACACATAATTATTCAATTCACTATGTACCTACACCACAAACATTATGGTTTGTCCACACGTTGGCAGACTAATTAAGTAATTACAAACGTCTCGTGTGTTTTCTTTCTTTAGTCAGCCATTTCTGAGTATTTTTTCTTTCAAAAACAGTTTTGATATGTACAAATTGATACCTTTCATTATCAAATGAACACCACTTGACACTTTGTAGGTCTCTTTTAAAATTTCGACATCACAAATTGTACTGAAAATTTTCATTTTTAATTTATTAGATTTTTTTTTTTCATTTAATCTGTACAAGTGCACGAAATGTATATTTGTTTTAAATTTCACGTTATTTGCTGCTGTAAACGCTGTGTGGGAAAAAGCGATGCCATAAGGGTTTCGAAACCGATCTCCGATCTTCGATCTTCGAAACCCTTTAAAAGAAACATGCCGGTAAAATCCTCTAACTCACAACTAAGCAGTCACCCTAGCACCGGAAGCATCGAAAACAATAAACGAGCGATATTATATACGCGGAACCCGCCGCGCCGCCGCCGCTGCGCAGGAGTCACGTAAACGTGTTGAACTCGACTTATTACCGGCTATTTCTGTATATTTACGGTTTGCACTAGGATGTGGGCCCATGACATTTATCATATTTATTTATTTGGACCAGGACCACCAACATAAAGTCTTTGATGAGAAGAACTTACTATGAATTGCATCCTATTTGTTGATCTGTAATAGAGCTGCAGGATCTAGGTGCCTCCCCTGAATCATTCCTATCTCGATTAAATTACTGCACTGTGCTGACGATGTCGTTAAGACATTCACTGCCTAGCCACGGCGGCAGGGCGGTGCGGACCCGGAGGGGTGCGCCGCCCGCCGTCACAGCCGCCTCCACAAGCTGCTGTACCATGAGCATCGTGGGCTCCAAAAGGTTTTTTAATTTTTTTATTATTGTCTAGCATACATAATTAAATACACTAGAATAACATTACAATCTAGCCATAGATTTGGCTTATGGGTAATTTTGTTTTAACTTAATTTTATAAATACTAAGAACGTGTCCATCGGCACTTGTCTTATTGTTTCTACTTAAGGGGAAGACACTTGGTTCATGTGTTCTTATAAATTAGCACTTATGCACTTACGCTATAACATACTACACTAACTCAAAAGATTTAGTTCTTTTGAGCCTTCTCACGAGGTCCGTGTTGTCGAGGAGCTGGATAGCCTCAACGTTCACATGATGATGAAGCCTCAGTTGTTCATGAGCCTCTGCGTATTTTTGTATTATTTTATCGACGAATTCAATCGTCAGGTCCCGATGAAGATCACCATTTCTTACATACCAAGGAACATTAACGATTGCCCTGAGTACTTTATTCTGGAATATATTCGGGCTCTCAAAGTGTTAAAAAAAATTTAAATTGATAAGTGGACCTTACATCATAGGAGGTACTTTAAAAAAACTCCAATTAACCGTAGTGCAGTTAATCAGATACTTACTAATACCACGTGTGGACTGTTATCAGAATGATGCCCACGACAATTGCCATGATGTTTTCTCATGGTCTTTTGAAGACATTTCCCACAATGGTCTGTTGCAAAAGGCGCAGTTAATTCACCTGGATCGGGTTACAGACAACCACACACAACAGCAGCTCAACAATAGGTCAGCAGTCTAACAGTATCGTGTAGGTAGAGGCTTATGTAATGCAATTATTGCATATTGTTTCTTACTTCTAAAATATTTGCGGACAGTCCCCAACGACGCGCAACGATCTGACTGACTTCATTTCTATGTATTTTAAAATTTTACTAACACCTACCACTAAAGTTTAATTTTGCTTGATTTAGTTAGATCAATACGGAATAATGGTTTCATTGTCTAAAATCACATAATATGGTCGTATTATTAATTTTATTCATGAATTCTCTTTTCTCTCAAGTTTTTAAACGAAATCTTTGAAGTTCAATAATTGATTTTGTATCAGACTCCTGCTTATGTATGAGTCCATGTGTTGTGTGTTTTAGGAAGTTCTGTGGAAGGCTAATACGCGACACCGCGCGCACGTCATCGTCCGCTGTGTTTTTATAATTATGTCGATGTAAGTATGTTAGTCTCTAAGGTATTTATTATATGGGCCCTAGTTAAGTTCTTTTGTATTTCTCTTGTGCGCCTGAAATAAATGCTTATTATTATTATTTATTGATGAAAGTTCCTACCATTTCTACCATCTATCTATCATTCATTATCATCTAGATTTTTTTATTGATGATGGTAGAGTCAGCCTGACTCTACCATCACATCTCAGCAGCACACATACACACGTCCACTGCAGAACACAACTCCCCAAACAAGAGGGGTTTCACCATAATCACTATTGGATTGGTGATCGTGACTCTCTGTGACTCTACTCTACTGATTGATTGTTGTGTTGGTTGTGCTTCCGACTGTACCTACAGCTTAATTTAATATTGCGCTCCCACGTGCCAAGGCTGTTGGAATTTATATTGTTATTTATTAGGGCTCCACAATATAATGTTATCTCTACAATGTTAAATAATTATGTATCTACAGATCCATTAATAAAAGTTTAGAGTATAGACTCTAAACTTTTATACTACTAATAATAGTTAAACTTTTATATAGCGACGTAAATCAAAAACATAGACGACCGATGTGGCGCGGCGGGCGAAGGTCCGCCTGCGACGCAGAAGGTTGCGGGTTCGATTCCCGCCTTGGGACAAATGTGCGTGTGTTCTGGGTATTTTCTATATATAATAAAAAAAATATCTATCTATGTTATATATTGTATTAAGTTTATCAGTCATCTAGTACCCATAACACAAGCTCTGCTTACTTTGGGGCTAGATGATGCTGTGTGGGTTGTCCAGCATTATTTATTTATTTATTTTATTTTATTTATTTATATGTCTATTCAGCTTAATGTAGAAGACACCACATACTCCCCTTACAAGAGAGACGATTCATTGCCGACGTTGTATTCCTTTGCAAAATTGCACAAGGAGAAATGGACTTTCCACGACTTCTTGAACACATTAAAATTAAAGTCCCCAATAGACCTACTAGACATCCTATTCATCTAGACATTCCGTTCACTTTCACTAATTATATGCAAAACTCCTTTTTCAGTAGAGCAGTAGCTACATTCTACGTTTTGGTCGGTATCCCCGATCTCGATTTATTCGACTCAACATCACAAAGTGTTAACAAACTCCTCACAAAGCGCTGGTTTGATGCGTTAGCATCTTAACACAATCAAGTATGTATTTTGTTACCAGTGAGTATTATTTGTATCTTTTTTTTTGTATATTATGTTATTTTTTCCTTATCTATCAGTTCGTGTCTTGTAAAATTATTGTATTTTTTGAAATGTTTTGTTAATTGTTAATTACACTTAGCTTACATCATTGCACCTAGTTGTTAACAAGACAGAACTGTTTTACCATTTCTCCTCCGCAAGCAAGCAGTCTTTCAGCTACTACATGTGAGGACACTTATATGAAAGTGTGTACAACTGTTTGTTCTCCGAATAAACCAAAATAAAATAAAATATCTACTGTTCAAAGTTAGGAGCAGGGTTTGATCAGGCTAGGGTCATAGCCTGATCTAACCCTGCTCCTAACCACCAGAACTGAAACACGGAGACCACAACTGAACAAAACACTTTTCTTTAAATTTAGTCCAAAGTAAGTTGAGTCATCACATCACAGATTCAGGCCGCCAGGTTACCTTACAACAACAAACCCACATAATAAGTTTACATTACCATCCTACCCTTCAATATATATGTACTTTTGACCGGGTCTGCACAGTGTTGGCAAACACGTATGAATCTACGACGACTACGGCTGGAAATCTCTCGCGGCGAACAATGTTTTATTGCGGAAACTGTCAATAGCTTCATCAAGTCGAATTCAAGTAAGGCATATATATCCTGGGAATTGTCCAAAGTAGAACTAGAATGCGTGTGCGCAGATTCGTTATCAAATTCTCATGGGTAAGTACTTATTCAATAATAACTAGGATGGCATGTGATCATCAGCACATCTTCAAAAACCTAACAGCGCACTGTCACCGGAGACGAGATTCTATCAACATTGTTTGTTCATCACCTGTAAGTACCTACTTATTTGCTGTAGGTGACAGCCTTTAGTTCCAAGACCGTACCTGCATCGACACCTTTTGAATATGCTTTCGTCAGAAATATTGCACAATATGTCTTGCTTTCTTTGTTTTACCATCGGTTCTCAGAACTCAAGATTTGTATACTTATAAAATAATAAACTTGTAGCAGGTGCGAAGCCGCAAATAAACAAGTGAAGTAATCCAGGAACAGTTAAACTTAGTAGAATCCAGAGCTGGGCTAGGCTCGCAGGATGTTTTGGCCCCAATGAGCGCGTGCGGTTCTCCATAATGCTCGCTTTCCGTATTTGCTGTGTTCCGATTGCTGTGTAAACACTTCCTAAACGCAGTGAATTATACTTTATTGCGTTTTAAGTAGAAGGATGGAGAAGCAATCTCTCGAAGAAAATGAGAAGTCCTGGGCGTAGAAATGTACTTTACGTTTTGCTAGAATAGCGAAATAATGGTTTAACATTACGCTGATTTCTTTGACAAATGGGGTGATGGTGGGACGGTTCAAATGAATTGTACAAATAAATCATAAATCGTTCGATTATTCGGTTACCATATGATATCACGCACGGTGGCATTCAAGCACCCACACTTTATGGTCTTTGAGATAAACAAACGAGCGGAATACGGTTAAACTTTCGATTTACGAGCAGTTAATATTTATAAATTGTCGTAACGGCATCTCCCGTGACCCATGTAGGCGACAGTGGCGCCATCTTATTTAAACCGCGCGTAGGCGAGCCCTTCCATCAACACAATACAAAAATCATTTAGTAGAACTTATCTTTGTATGATACTTTTCGTAGGCGTAAGAAAGAGTGTAATTTGATTTATATGTAATAATTGTACAAAGTTTTACATGTATGTAATAATAAATAACAAACAATAGAGCACTAACGAATAGCGTGGAGAAAAAAATACAAAAATAATTGCAGTTATGAAACCTTCGTAGAACAATAAGGCAATAAAAATAATGATTTTCGTAATGATTTTTATCTCTGACACCTGAATTGCCCCATCAACAAATGCAATGCCTGAAATAAATGAGTTTTAAATATCTTGAATATCTTGACTTTATTCACAGCTACAAAACTATCTTTAGTTGATTATAAGTAAAATTTAATTAAGTAATTAGTAATACCTAAAGAGATTCTTGCCAGCATTAGCCAGATTAGAAGGACCAAGATGCAGCGCAGAGGTCAATCAACAATAGCTGCGCTTGCCCATTGAGATGCAATCTCAAGATGGCGGACAATGACACATAGTATTAATTAAGACTTACTATTTCTTATAATAAGTATGTTTACTTCGTTGCTTATTATTAGCTGAGTTGCCAAGGTCTTCGAGATCTCCCGAGAAGTTAAAGAGTTCATGAAATAGTGTGGGAATCGGTATATTTGTTTGGTGACTTTAGAACTATTGTTCCATTGCTCCGCGGTAGCTCCATTGTAAATGCATAATTAGAGCTTGAAGGTTTTGGAAGGAATTAGCATTCTGTTCTACGTATCAAATTACTTTGCATTAGGACTCCTTGTTATTTTATTATCTGCAATAGAAGTTATCAAGGGATATTTAAATTCAGAGGGAGTACAACTATCAACTTACTCTACCTATTTATTTATTTATTGATTGATTGATTGATGATTTGATGATTGCGCTTATTTTTCAAACTTGTGTGCAACCGATCTCAACATATCACGTTTTTCAAGAAGTTAATCCGATATCATTGTAACTCGATTATCTATTGCCTGAGTGACGTATTTAGGGCAAATATCAAATGTAGGAGTTTCAAGATTGCTTTATTTACTTAAGAAATCAAAAGGAAATGATGAGTGACTTCCACAGGTGATCGGAATGCTGGCTTCTATTTCGTTCAATGAATTAGCATTGCCATTCAACGTGGCAATGCTGCCAGCACTCTGGGCACTCTGCCTTCTGATGACGGTTTAGGTTTAGGTTTGTATAACTAGTTGTAATTGTTAATAAATCAATTTATAATTAAAATAACAAAGTCAGTTTTGGTAGGTAAC
This sequence comes from Eupithecia inturbata, assembly GCA_963662085.1. Classification (NCBI taxonomy): domain Eukaryota; kingdom Metazoa; phylum Arthropoda; class Insecta; order Lepidoptera; family Geometridae; genus Eupithecia; species Eupithecia inturbata. The sequence goes on along the minus strand of OY759180.1, from coordinate 15,798,892 downwards.
AACGCACAGCTCAAATCACAAACTGGAGCTAACTGAGATTTGATGATTTTATTTTTAATTTTTAATCAGAAGCGATTTTCCATCTTTTACCCTGGTACCTAGTGGTGTCTTTTCTTCTCGGTTGTTGTTTCCTTGATACTTCATCAAGAATAAGAAACAACTGGTCACTTTATAACTATTTCACCGTGCGTGATTAAGGAACCTATAGTTACCATGCCGCCATTACGGCGGTCAGAGTGCGTGAAGAAGTGGTGCCACTTCACCGTAACGACGCGTGTTTTACTTGCTTTTTGCTGGAAATATCATTAGGTACCTCTATCAAATACTTAATTTTTAGCTTTAACATTAGCATCTAGGCGATTTTATCTTTCTACCTATTTTACTCTGAAGAACTTTAAGTTACCTAGGTAGCATTCACCCGAAATGGATTCAGCCTCCTTGAGATGTCCCCGGCTAGTCCAACGCTGTTTCAGTCTTTTCGCGACGGCAAGAGATCTGAAGAACTCGACCCTACCGGCATATGTCTCATAAATCCTCAAAGCCTTCTTGAAATGAACTCAGCACCTTCGTGCGTGCCTTTACTAAGACCGTCTAATTCCCATAAGCGTATAGTTTACTTCCGTGGCGGAATTATTCATTAAAAGCTAATTCGGTTCGATCCCCGGTCACGTCACTAATTTCCTTTTCCGAAAGCCCTAGGCCCATCTTCATATTAACTGTTGACATCATCTATGGAGATTCGATACTAACTGTTGTAGAAGCTTGTAGATTTGGTAGAAACTGTTGTGGTAATCTGTGAAGGCCAAAGACACGGGATGTGCCATCGATTACATCAATACACATCACACGCATAGGGCATTCCAAAACTGATGATGAGGATAGAAACAAAGAAATATACTTAGTAGGCACAGTGTGAACCCGGACAAGGTTTTTAATAAAAATTACCCGATTTTAAGAGGTTTTGGAATTAGGTACCGGAATGTGGTGTGAGGCCCATCGTATCGTAAGCCATTGCATCGCCCATTTCTTTTTAAACTTGGCTGGCACCAGCTGACGCTCTGTCGCAGGTCGAGATGCAGAACAATAATTGTTATATAGTATACGTATTGGTTTTACTCGGTTTCAATAATTAAGAAGTTGGCTGGTTTACACAGTGCTAGCTAGCGTACGAGTCAGCCTGCCGAGTAGCTGCAGTAACGCGCACCGTATGGACGTATCTTACGAGTTACTCGCACGTGTGAGTTGGATAGTACATACCTAGCTCGCATGCGAGTTACTACAACATTTTTTGATTTCATTCGCCTGCTCGCGTGACAGCAGCTCGCACAACACTCGCATCGTTCGGGCGCGTTCGGCAGTAACTCGCTTGTATCGACAGGCGAGCGGTAGGTACGGTACCTGACCTTATTAGTTATTACAGTTATTTTAATCAAAGCACGTTGACTCGACATCGCGACTACTCGCATAAGTCTAGGCAGCTATTCGAATCATGTGGACAGCACAGGTGAGCCCAGCTACTGGCATGCGAGTACACAATGCCAGCATCTGCCTACTATCAGGTCAGAAGCTCGCATTGTGTAAACCAGCCAAAAACATCAAAGATGAAGAGAATGATGTCTAGATGTCTATAGCATTCCAAGCTTATTCCAACACTGAAGTTATGTTTGCCATGTCAACCCAAGTCTTCCCCCTACCAATATCACGGTTTTATTACAACTAGGTACGTGGTTTTGTGAAGGCTAAAATAAAATGTCTAACAAGTTTTAAAGACGTTTCTTATGAATTTTTGTATTTTTTTAATTTTTAGGTACGACAGAACTTATGTACGTTCTTTTGATTTTTCTCCTGTGCTATCTGTGCGCTAGCCCCGAAGAGCTTTATTAGAGTTCTCATTTCAGGCCGAAGCAGTGCTTTACTTTACCAGCTTAAGCTTACATAAAAACACAAACCTACTGCAGATGGTTTACTCGCAGATCTACATACCTACGAACAGGTCACGGGCCACGGCGCAAATACAATGGGCCGCGCCGCGCCGCGCCGAGCGGAGCGACGCACGCGCATCTAATTGAAATAATGGCGAGTTTGACTCGTTTGTCTTGATCGCAGCCTGATTTATTCAAATCTTGTATTTAACGTTTTCGTACTTAGAGAACTATCACTATTGTGATGTGATGACCTTACCCTACCTCGCACGAGAGCTAGTTACCTCCCGAGCGTAAACTGGTGCGAAGGGCTAGCGGGGGTACCAAGTGAAAAAAATACTGGGCAATGCTGTAGCTACCGAAAAATTAATGAAACCTTTCAGAGACATATAGGTACATATTGCAGGAGGTGACTATATCACGTGTGAGGGCTGTGCAGCGCTTACACATATTGATGACTTAGGTTTACAAAACCAACAAAACAGAGGGTGGCGGCGTTAGTGAAGGAGAGACCGGACAACATGTGGACCTATGGTGAGTTGTTGGAGTTGTCGGAGGTCGGTAGAGTCACATTTGGTTAGGGTCCTCAAAACTTTAATCACCAACTCCTGTGTCTCAGCGGCCCAAAGTATTTTGGTTTTCGTCTCAAGACTTCCCTAAGCCTATAGTTCTGAGCTGAAGCTGAGCTGTCTCTGTCTCGACTGGTCTCTTCTTGCTTGTGGGTTAGTTGTGATTTGTACGCAGGTTCTATCTGCGCAATATATGTTGCGTCGTTACCCAGCAGTTGTTTAGTGTAGTTCTACTGTAATGGTATTAATGTGATCAGCACCGTGACCAACCATCAAGGATGCTCAGAAAATAATAGGCTGGTTTTTAGGGTTCCGTAGTAACATTTAAACAAACAGCTGTAAACTAAATAACACAGAATTTGCTATGTCCAAAACATCTATGAGACCTCGTCAAAAAAAATCTTATCTTGATAGCTTTGTCAGCACTGCACTTGTCATTTCCTTTTGGTATTTGATTTTCTTAACGATTGTTGACTTTATAGCGAGATTTTTTTATGTTTCGAGATCGCAATTTGTTTTTTTTATACCTGATTTTGTCAGTATTATGTATTTAGTTTTAGTCACATAACATAACACATTCTACAAAATGTTATGATTACAGTGTTTATACTGAACCCGCAACCAACAAAACAGATACCGCCTATTTAGTGATAAGGAAATAAATATCCCGGAAGCCACTGCCAAGTTAATCATTGTTTTGGATTCTGCTTTTATTTTACTCAAATTCAATTGAATGCATCTTCATCAGAGCATGAGTCTTCCCAACATCAAAACATTTTATTACCTATCTCACTTAGTTTTGCCTTTCGTGAGACCTTTGGGGTACAAAGGTCCTAGCTACTTATTACAAATCCCATTGAGTGGAAGATTTGGTAAACAGCCAATCAATTGAATGATTACACCATTTACACCTAAGTGGTAACATACGTCATGTCCGTTCGTCACTCGAATTTTTGCTCAATTATTCTATTTTTGCCGCAATTTGAGATAATTAGGATGTTTTGCGGACATTCAATTTTAGTTCATTTGGCATCTGTTAGTTGGTCATTTTGAAACCTGATGCGACCTGGGACCAAGATAAGGCTTTAGATAGGTCATACATGTATAAGAATGAAGTTATAGAGTATGCACCTGTGTTGGCTCACACACTTGTGTACTATAAAATGTGCGGAAGTCACCGTTGGGACTTGTGTTGGGTATGTGTTCTATGGACTGGTGAGACTGGGCGCCCGTACACAGCTACCGTAGGGAGCTGCACCAGCCGGTAATGCTGGCGGCGCTGCGGCTGCGCCCGCCCAACGACTACTGGGGTGCACGCCGCCGCCGCCGTCGCCGCCCCGCCGCTGGAGGTGCCCAACTGTAAAAACAACCTACTAAAGTTTGCCCTCACGACATTCGCGATTTACTCTATATCCTGTGTATAACCTGCCGAAAGTCATGGAAATGGATGGCACAGCCCCTGATAGAAACAAAATGTATTTTAGATTACTTTATTACTTGTATTTACGTATATTTATAAGTTATTTACGCAGAAAGCGTAGATCTAGCATCTAGATTTAGATCTAGGCTTAGGGTTAAAAAAGAAACCTGTTATGATGTTATGATAAATAAAAAACAAATATTTATTTGTTTAGATATTACATATATGTACATTACTATATTCGTAATCAGTTTGTCTTTTAATGTTTTTTTTTTAGTATTTTTGGTTCACAACACAAGGTTTTCTATGCGGCGGCGATGATTTCCTAGAAAATGTATGGGAAACCTTTTTTGCGATTTCTGACTTTTGTAGTCCACCTACCTCAGTTGGTCCCATAGAGGTTTTTGATCAGTATATGAACAGGATCGATAAGCATCAAAAAAGTTTTCTCGTAAAATGCCCGTTTTCTTGCTAACTGTATTATTTATTATCTGTGAATGTGGATGAAAATGTATCTAAAAATCATGAATCGTCTCCTAAGACAATTTTCCTTTAGCTACACCTGTTAGGGTACCTGCCTTCACTGCCCCGTCGAAATAATCTACCCTATTTAAGAGAGTTAATTGTGTATATATGTATATATATATATATATATACATATAGTTATAATGTGTGAAGTGAGCTCCTATGTTTTTTTTTATTATATAATGTTTAATCATAAGTAACAAGTGTAATTGGTTAAGTTTAATCGTTCTAGTTATAAATAAATAAATAACTAAACCATCTAAAAAGTATATTGCTCCTCACCTGTTTCCAAGAAACTCATCAAAATGTATGCTAAATTTTTCCACCGGCCAATTGGCTTGGTCTCTGTTTTTGCCGGTAAGTCACTGCGCTGGCGCATGGCGGTTCGGAGCGTGACCGATGACTCAGTGCTTGCGCGTTAGTTGCTACTGTGCATGCGATTCTAGTACTTAGCTGCTGTGGAAGCTGTGCACGCGAGCCTGATAGGGTTCTACAATAGCACCAGGTATATTGAACTACGTTTTCAATGAATTCAGCTGAAATGTTGTGTGAACGTGTCTTCAGTAAAGAGTTATATTATCTACAAGATACCAGCTTTAATGTTCTACTGATAATACTTAATTTCTTGTATTCTATTTTGGAATTTTAGTTTTGTTACTGATCAGTCCACACGGTAGATACTGCAACTTTATGCAACATGGGGTCCCTTTGTAAATTTGCATCTAACCGATGAAAACCATAATTACTCCATTTCCACTGCTATTTCAGGTAGATATTATTTCCCAATAAGTTTTAATGACTGCTACCAACAGCAGGAGCATCCGCCATGGCGTCGCATGCTTGAGTGGCGCCAGTCGTTTCAGCCAGAGCCCTTCATAGCCTTTTGGCCCTCGAGTTAAAGTCGATAATGTGCTGGGTAGAGTTGTGAGAGAGCTATTGTTTGGTAATTGCTGGTACTCCAGGGTGGTCTGTAAGTAGATGTATCAGTAAACCCGCATCATTACCGAAACAGAACCGTTTTATGGGTTTTCACCCTTGTTAGCGTAGAAATTGCTGGAATTGCTAAGTTTGGTATTTTTAAATGTGTTATGTAGGTACTCAATGGCCTTGTTTATCAAGGGAAATCGTAGCTTTGTTCTTCGGGTACTTCCTAACGCTTTAATATTGCTGAAGAGATCTATTCTATCCTTGCTATTGTACTTTACGAATTTAGAATAGAACGGCTTATCATAATTATTATTTGAGTTTATAATTATTTTTGAAACATTCATTTTTATTTTTTTCGAAATTGTTTATTTAAATATGTTTACAAATAACCCTTTATATGGTAGCAAATAATGAATATGTCTATGTGATCGTCTCTACTTTCACGAAGGTGCAATATGCAGTGTTCGTTTGGTGGTAGGGACTCGTAGGTCGGGTATGGCCAATACGGGAATGACAGCTCTTGTTCTAGATCAATCAAGACAACAATACCATACCAACAGAATACATACACTACAGCTTATCCGTATTGTTTGTTTCCCTAATTAGAGCTTGTTCTATTTACTGACAAGGCGTGCTGGTATCAGCTACGTCGCGGCGCGGCGGTAGGAAATTAGTGGCGGTATGTAATCGCATTGTCTTGCGAGGAAGTCGCCAGTTCCTCCCTGTTAGATGCTGATCCTGCTCTACGCGTGTCGTGCTAGATCATTGTGGAAGTATTGCGCAACAGTATGGACAACGGCGGTAGATATACGGCTTCGAATATTGTTCATTTTCTGGTGACGATCTCTGGTTCTGCTCATGATGATTCTTGGAAACAACTCGATCATAGTCTGGTCATAGAACATTTTTGTAGAGCTACTAAATAAGAGACAGAGCCAGGAAAACAATAGGTATCTTAATTTAGTAAAATCTACCATTACATTTTTAGAAAATAGATTTAATAAGTGTAATTGCTATATATATATTGATAGTTGTAATTGTAAACCTTCAAGTTGTAATTATTTTCTTTGTTAATAAATAGACTCCCATCGTAGTATCAAGTAGAAGAAAATCTGCATAGCTATTCTTATAGATAACCTATAGTGGTAATCTAAATGGCCTTGCTGAAACGACAAGCAATTGTACTCAGTGTGAGGAAATATCGATGTCGTAAATCTTTGTTTCATGAAGGTATGCGTATTCGTCACCACCTGGTAAAATTTTATCGCCTTCGAGTCGTTAAAATTCAATGTCACCTGAAAATACATTTCATGATATTGTAAAACCTGATAAAATGCACCCGAGATTTGGTGTGGTGATCAAAATTTTTATCATCATCTTCATTGCCTGCCAGTGCCACATATTTTTCTCTCACCTCTCCTTATTATTTTCGAGCACCATAATCATCTGAACCAGCAAGCTATTCTCAAAGGTTTGCACTTACGTAATCAAAACAAATCACAAGAATTCGCAAGATGATTCACAAATGGAAATGCCTTCCGATCAAACAAAGCCAATGTACCTTTAGTTGAGTCAAACGACACAATAACTAGACTAATAGACAATAATGCACCACTAAGTGCAGAATTGACTCATCAAAACCTAGGAGTGGCAAACTCGGTACAAAGGTGACTTTTACAAACAACTGTAAAAATATAAACACGTCTTTTATTTATTTAATTTGTAATCTGAGTATGTCATAATCATAATAATTTGTCCTCTAACAAATGCATAGATAGACGCTTTTATTGATGCAAAGGGTATTTCCTCTACTTACAGTAAATTACAAAATACTTACTTTATATCCCTGTTTTTCTAGTGGCTTCTGTTCTTTTTATACTCTCCCTACTATTGTAATAAAGCTGTGTTTTCATTTCGGGTTTTGCCCGTTGGGTCAACTCTATTCTACCTCTATATCCTTTCTTATTTAACCTTTTTAATCTATCAATTTCTCAATCAATGTTCTGTTGATATTTCCTCACGAGACTATTGAAAACAAGCCGTCTCGTGCTGCCTCCGCTATCGCCCACGTGATTGGGCAACTCGCGACCAAATGTTATTGATAATTCTTGTATTGTTACCACTTCCTCCGGTACCTGTGCGACAGGAGAGATTAGCCATGGTTTGCGCAATTTTCAAGTTTCCATGCTTTATGCTATACCTACTGATAAAGCGAAGTTCTTCTAGTTTTGACGAAATATTTTGAAGTAGGTAAGAGCTCTACTAATTATTTTACCAGCTACACTTACTATGGTCTTTTATACAGAAAATGGTTAAATGAAATCTTCTTCACTTTAAACCATCTCTTTAGCTATTTTTTTTTTTTTTTTTTTTTTTACAAATGGACTAACAGTTAAAACCAAAACGTCCAAGAGTCAGGAAGTCACACAAAAATAACAAATAAAAACATTGCAAGTTAAATATTATACAATACATTCCAATGAATACAAATAATTTCAATACAATTATTAATGCTAAAATTTAAACTACATAAACGAGATACTAAAGAAATAAATAGTTTAAGATGTTATCATATTGCATTTAATTTTTATCGTATGCTTTTACGATACAATTATTAATGCTAAAATTTAAACAAATAATACTACATAAACGAGATACTAAACAAATAAATAGTTTATGATGTTATCATATTGCATTTAATTTTTATCGTATGCTTTAACGTTTTTATCAATGAAATTTTTTTGGAAATTCATTCAAGTTTATGTGATTGGCAATATATTTTATGGCCTTGTTAGTAATTGATTGATTGGTTCATTCAACAAGACGTGCGTTGTTAAAATGTTGCTTTACCGATTGATTGTATGATCGACTCGCCTTTCAGAATCAGACGTTGCGTGCAAAGCAAAGGTTTTCTTCTTAAAAATTCCACAGTATAAAAGCCGCGCGTGATCCGGATCGCATTTCAGCATTACTGTAAGTTTTTAACGTTATTTACTACACTTTCTTTCAATTACTTATTTCTATTGAGTATTTAACGCATTTTCTTTAAAAGAATACTTCTCTGTGCACTTTCCGTGAAAGGTTGCGTGTTTTCATAGCTTAGCCAGGCGCACCGCACGCAGCATCTGTGCGCGGCTGCGGCTGCGCGCGCGCATTCCGCGCCGACCCTCTGCGCGCGACGACCGCGTCGTGTGCCCGAGATTCCCGCGCAACTCGTGTTACGAACCAGTGCAATGTGTTATGGAGCTTTGTTTCTGTGAAAGCCCAAAGGGCAATTGTGTTGTTTCTTTTATCTGGATTTGAAAAGACACTTGGTAAGTTAATTTTTTCCTAATTTAATATTTTGATTATTATCACTAACAGAACAAAATATTTCAGCGGCAATACGTGTGACCATAGTAATTGTTTGTTTACTTAATAATTAAATAAATTGATGCCTATCTTGAAAATTATTAGTATTGTAGGTACTTATCTGCTCTAATTATCACATTGATACAAATTAGTTACTAATTTAGTTATATTAAATTTTTATTCTTATCTTATGCTTTATAGTTTAACGAATACTTTGTAAACAAATCGCCATATAACAAGTGCTACAAAAATTGTTGCTATTATTAGATTTCTCACAATCAAAAATCAATAGGAATTTATCTGAAGTAGGTTCTCTACCAAGCACTGAACAAACAAACGAGTGCAACGCCTTCGCCTTCGCGGTCGTTTTCAATTGAACGATATAAAACAGCAACTTTATGGGCTATTGTGTCCATGCCGCATGCCGCATGCTGCATGCCGCCGGGTTCACCGTTAAACATAACTTTTAGCTATATTTGCGGCAGTTCTTATTTTTACCACTGAAGTTTTATCGACGTCTGGAGCCGTAGCTTTTAAATAAACTACTTCTACATCGTCGTGATTATATTGTTTAATTTTTAGGGTTCCGTACCTCAAAGTGAAGGAGGAACCCTTATAGGATTACTTTGGTGTCCGTCTGTCAACCGGTCAACCCCTTTTTCTTACGATCGCGTGAAAGTATGGAGTTAAAATTAACGTCCGTAACCTCTTGAAGCAGTGATATAAATCAAACTTTTAAGATAACACAATCAAAACTTACCACCGTTTATGCCCACATATATTTTGAAATATCTAACGAAATCAAATTCAAATTTAAATTCGGGTAAGAGAATCACACAATCGTTGCACTGCACTCTAAACCTATAGGGTACTTCCCGTTCCGACCTAGAATGATGAAATTTGGCAAGAAGCTAGGTTTTATAGTACAAGTAAAGGGGGAAATACGAACACCACAAATTTGTAGTCAAGAAATAAAAAAAAAATTATGATTCTCGCCATGGACTAAAACCTATAGGGTACTTTCCGTTGACTTACAATCATGATGATATTTGCTGTGATATTTGTCAAGCTGCAAGGTGTTTTAATTATATGGAACCCTCGGTGTGCGAGTCCGACTCGCGTTTGGCGTTTCATTTAATTATTCTAACTATAAAAGCTTTATGATGCCCTGTGTTTTTCACCATCATTTTATCGTTCTTCTGATCAACTTTATTATTTAGTTTCTCAAAATTCTGTTTTATTTGTTTTCTGGACTGACGTATGCAAATCCTGGCTAGATTCGCGTCCTATGGTATCTAACATCTGCTCTACATTGTAGCGCAAGAAAATGACTCATCGCAAGAAACTTTACTCATTCCACATGATTCATTAAACGTTTGTGTCATGATTATCATGTAATTTAACCTCTGTGTGTATTATGTACCGTTGATGATAATCTGCGATTAAATTTAACTTCACTAAGTAATCTAACGATCCCTAATTTTTGACTCCTCTAATAGAACCCTTTGTCGGAGGACCCAAGGCCTGTGTTTACGGACTCCTAATAAAATAAACTTGAGGGATAGCGGCGTGAATTCCAAGAACATAGGCACAGATTAGGCGTTCTGTCTACTAAAGCGTTGTTTGTTTCCATGCCACTATAAGCCGTGGTCTCTTATTCAATTTGACGATTGTCGTGAGTTTATTCTAGTGCTTTGGCGCCAGACCGAACTACTACTACGCTACTTTATGTTGTACTGATAAGTAACGGCCACAACAAATAAAACGTCAGTGTGCGAGTCAGATTCGCGCACCGAGGGTTCCGTATTATTATATAAATAATAAGACCTTGCTTCTTACCAAAATTATTGTAGGTCAACGGGAAGTACTCTAAATGTTTTGTGTGCGTGTCATTCTCTTGGAAATTTCAAAATATTCGGGCATTAACTGCTGTAACTTTTGATTGCGTTGACTTAGAAGTTTGATTTATATCACGGCTCTAAAAAGTTACGGACTTGAGTATTGGATGTTAATTTCAATTTGATACCTCTACGCGTTCCTGAGAAAAGAGGGTTGACAGACGGACAGACGGACAACAAAGTGATCCTATAAGTTTTCCTTTTTCTTTTGAGGTACGGAACCCTTCAAAGTCGGAATTGCGATAATGATGTGTGCACCTGCATTCCTTATCAACGCAATTGTTTTCGCCATTGTCAAAGGTAATGTCTTCAAGCCACAATAACGTTGGATTCCTGTAACTGTTGGTATCTGTACACTTATTTTGTAATCATAAATACCTTTAATTTATGTACGTACTTAAACTTTACACAATATTTTAAGGTATTAAATAATGAATAGAAACAAATTAGAACTAGTACTGATAATTGAAACAGTTGAGCTAACTGCAGACTGTTGCAAACAATCTAGAGGTAGCTCAACTGATCCATTTCAATACCAATCGCGAGCTCCGAGACGCTGGCAATGATTGATTATTTATTTATGTATGCTATGTATGTAGTTCTGCATCTAGAGGTTCAGTGGTCGGTGGCATGAACAACTCATCCCGCTGGGCACGTTCATTTATTGTTTTATTGTCCTGCTAAAGCCTTTATAACCTGTTTGGTGCCTCCTGTCGTCTCTGGAGCTACTTGCGATGCGCGGGAGTCCTTGGATGCGTGGTAATTTTCGATTGTTCTGATAAAATGCTTAGTAGAAATTACTTTAAAGACGTGGTACTTGAAATCCTTTATGTCTGATTGATTTCTAAGAGTTGGTTATTGAAGTTATAATAACTGAACACAGAGATGAGTTTTAGACATGTCGAGGTACCTACTATATATTAAAAGTTATTATTTGAAGTTATCTTGGTAACAGAGTAGCAAGGTAGCGACCACCCCCTAAGACCTCCTATGACGGTCTCTAAATACCTAGACATGCCAGTTAGCACTCACTAAGTCATAAACATTCTGATTAAATAGATGTTCACTCAAATCGAATTTGTGATTGCTCCATTCGGAACTCCCTAACTTTACAATCTGGCCGAAGTTTCGTACATCGTCAATAAACGGCGGTGGCTCTTGAAAGGATAATTAGAATTCTGGGAGCTGCTCTATGATCCATTTTATTATTCCTTCAAGACCTCACTGCTCACATAAAGTTTAAAGTACCTAATTAGCTAGCGATAAACCGATAAGATAGGTGCAGTTTCAACGTAGGTATAAGATGCTCTAACTTACTGCCTGTAGAGGAAATTTTGAATCGTTTCTAAAGAAGTTACGTCTTAAAAAAAACTGTTCTAAAACAGAATGTGACAAATTTCGAAGCGACGTTATCTAAAACATATAAATCGAACATATAATCGAACCGATTGATTCTAAACTGAATAAATCGCCCGATAAGCTGAGACCAACAGTTTATCAACCACTCAATAAATAATCTAGACCTAATTTGACGAACATTACGCTACGAGCTGATCAAATGAACTACGACATTTAACTAGTAATTTGAGAGTCATTGCTCTCGTCAGTCAAAATATAATTACATTAAGTTCTTGTTTTATAAGTGTATTGATGGTGCAATAAAGTGATAATCTATCTATCTATCTATCTATCTAAAACCTCATAAGTAACTGTTCTCTATTGAGAGCATGTCCTGAGCTTAGGTTAGTGTACTGTTAGTAGGGTACCTATAACCTAGTAAAAACAAAAAGAATCACTTGATGAACCAACTTAAAAATACAGTAACCTAACCCACCTACAAGTTGCCTTATTTATTTTATTTTGCAAGTATTAAAATAACAGTAAAAACTTTAAATAATAAAAAGTTGTAACGCAAAAATTATACCGTGATGAATACCAAGTAGGTACCTACCAATTATTTAATCATTAGTTAGATTATCATAGTTTTTGTACAATTGAAATCAGTTCAAGAGCATAATACCGTCGAGCTGTTTTGTGATGTTATCTGTCAATATTCTATGTACTGCAAACTCTAGGCTGCACTCTGTCCCCTATTATGATAGCTTATTTCTGTTTATCTACTTAAGTAATTTGATACGTCTAATGCCTACCCAGCAACAATAACTGGGCACAGGTTGTTGATTTACTGTTTCTGTCACGGATGCAACTTTGCAGAAGATAAAATTCAACAATACAATACTACGTGTGAAATCACGTTCTAGTATTTATCGTTAGTGTTATTATTTAGCAAGTGGCCTTGATGAAACCCTTAATTTGTAAGAAATAGAAATAGTGTGCTTTGCGCAAGAAGTCCACGTTCACAATGGAGCAAAAGTTCCGAGCAAGAATCGCAAAACGCAACAGCATTTGCAGTCTACATTTTGTTCGTTGCATTAGCTTAAAGGCCTTTTCTGATTAAAAACACTAAACTTTTAAATACTCCTTTTACTTGGGGATGAAGATGCAGAAACGTGATTTACAGTCATGTGTGGACGAGGCACAAGGTGTTGCTGATTCGACTCCAGTACAAGTTGCATTTCTGCGTGGGAACCGGCCACAATGCGGCTGGCTCTCACGCTCTCTGCTGTTTCTTGCGCCATTCTGCTCGCATTGTCGTGCTGCTGGTTTAGCTAATTGATCCCGGTTTTGTTGACAGTTTAGTATCAATCAATATAAATAGACACACATTTCTTACTGAAATGATAAGATAGATGATGTTACTTCTTAACATCGACCATACACAAAGTACTCAGTGAAAAAAAACCAAGCCATGGTCTTTTGCATGCTCTATTACCGCAATCATTTGTGGTCAAGGTGTTGAAAGTAGACTTTAGAAGCCCTCTTAACATCTTCCAAGAAAACTACGGTCCGCAATCGATGACTCACGCATGATTCACATCTCGCATAATCAAAGTGGAATTTTTTTCACCGATTTGTTCAGCCAGCTGGCTAACATAATCCGTCAATTATCCGTAAAAACAACAGGCAGGTGACAAGCGAAAGTCGTGCGGAATCCTAACAACTGTTTGTATCCAAATTGCGAATTCAGCACGCGATATGCCGTGCCTGCGAAGGAGGAGTTGGAATGAGCAACCAGCTTTGTAATCCACCTCTGCGCTATTCCAACGATTGATAGCATTGCTTATGAATATGATTGATCGTGCGTAGTAAAAAAACATACTCACACACACACAAACACTCACTCTTTTTTTGTTGGTATAGCGTAACGGCCTTTATTAACAAAGAAAATTATTATCAAATAATTAAAACAAATTAAAACTAGTATTCTAGCGTTACTTGATGAATTAAAGAATTATGAGATGAAAAACTACCTGGACATTATTAACAGACACTGTTACCTGCTCATATTTGTATGATTACACAGCAACTTATGAGGCTGCCGGCTGATAAGTTGCTTTTCATTATTCCGGCAGTGCAACGCCGTGCGGCGCGGCGCCCGCGCATCTTCACTCAATGTTCTACCTTCGGCATATTTGTGTAATATTTACATAATAAATGTTATGCAGTATGCTATGCCCCAAGGTCTGGGTCTATTTTTATAGCGCCATTTACATCTCTATATTTTACGCCTACGCTCAACTTTGACTTTGTTTATTTATTATCGTCACTTATTTTTTAGTAGTATAATTATAGTAAATGCTAGTCAGATTCGGTAGTTCTTAAATTGAATAGGTACTTCATGTTTTATTTTAATCGATCTTAATCTCCAATAATGATATAGTACATTGCCCCTACAACTCTCTCCCGGCGACTGAATGCAGTTCGGTTAGAAGCGCACTTGCTATGTTTATTACTTCGATGACTTTGAACTTTTTTGTAGCACGCGGCGCCATCCGAAATAGTAATTCCAATCTTTTGTTGCACGACATTCTTCTCATGGACATTGCCCTTTATAGAAAATAATTTTCGAGGATCATCCATGGGAACTGTATTGAGTCACGCGGCTTTCTAAAGGTTACAAAAATGGTTACAAAACGTTTGAATTCGAAGATAGGATTCACAAATCCTATATTATGAACTGACATTTAAAAAGGTTTGAGAAGCGTGGTTTTTCCTCGACTGCTTGTTTATCGTTTCCGCTTACAACCTCTTGATATCGGGTACGTAACATATCGATGTATCCTATTCATCAGGCACAACTATTGACTCCCATCATTATGAGAATCATCTCCGTCCTCGACAACATTATGCCCTTGATAAGTTTTTTTCTAATATTTGCCCAGCTATCGGCCCAACATCCGCCCGCTGCCAAGGCTGCACGATAAGCCAGTAGTTAAGCCCAAGCTGGTTTGCCTGTTGCATAGATATGCTGGTCAAATATACCAACAAACTGGGTTAACCTCTTAAAATATTTGATCACAACTGTTATTATAGTTGATAAGAGTTATTGGAATGAACGGGTCTTGCTGGTTTGGGTTTATTTAATAGCAAGTGTCTCGCCAGTGTTTATAGCACTTCATTAAACAGTGTCTATGTTAAGACAAGTCCCTTTTGTCGAGTCGTTTAAGTTTGATTTAGAACGACTATAAATAGATAAACATTTTATTGCAGCTCGTGGTTGATTTACAAAAAGTAAAAGCCCTATTAACATTGGAACTAATAGATGGCGTGGATTTTTAACGAAGAGGAGCTAGGATGTCAATCGGATGGCATGTCCAAATATGCAAGGTCCACTTTAATTTGACGGCCCAACGTAAAATAGCGCCCTCTATTCAGTTTGTTCGAACGATTTTGACATGAAGAAAACGCATCATTGTCAATTTTCAAGTTTATTTCATAAAAGCATCGGAACCAACTCTTGATTTTTTATTTTTTATTGTTCTTCTTCTGCTATCTGTCTATTATTATCAGCCATTTCAAAAGTACGACTTATATAATTTGCCTACTATTAACTTATTGTAATAATCAAAGTCTGGGTAATGCGAAGGCATTGATAGCATCAGGCGCCGCGCTCATTTGTCACAATTGGCCGCAGCTGCGCGACCCCTCGAGGATGCTTCATGGGTTACACTTCTTCCTTCAATTATTATTATGATATCCTCATTCCTTCATTCTTCGTCTTTAGTTAATTTATCATTCACGTTATACTATCATCGCTGCTTTACTGTGTGTAAATATATGTTTGTGGCACAAAGTAAACAAAATAACTTCTTACACATTTTTAATATTACTCATCATGATAATTATCACTACTTGATGGTCTTCATCGCCTTTATGGGAAGGTATAGTTTATTTATGTACATTTTATAGAAATTACCTTTGGGGCTTCTTTATGTATGTCTTTTAATATTCAAACTAATCGACATCATCATAGATAATTTTTATTTAATTCACGCACATCGTCAAGGCTATGGAAACTAGACATCACAACAAAAACAATAAAAACGCATCATTATCGCCACTTATCGTCACGTTGGCCGCTATCGGTTGACGCCCTGCCTTGCGCAAGCGCATCCATAAGTCATCACGACTGATTTATGGCATTGTTTTGTCAGTTTTACATTTTTTTATATGTCTTATCAAATAGTTTCGGCTTTTTTAGGTTTGGTGATAACGAAATCGGGAAATTATTTATATTTTCTCAGCACCTTTCTTTTGTGTAGACACCTATTTATACTACTCACTAACTTTCGAACTTATTAAAATATTCTTTAAAATGTACAAGGTTTTTAATCGAAAGCTTGAAATTGAGCGTATATTACTAGTGTTCACTCACGCGATACACAAAAAATGCATAGCTAACCCACGAAATGTTGTTCAGCAGTGGGTACCTACACCTCACCAGGCACCCCCAACCTGTTCCGCTGGGGCTGGGCGATCAGCCGAATGTGTAACTAACTACTGATTCTGTAATAAGCAAATCATTCACTCGGAAATTATTATTCTTTGAATGTTCCACGCAAAAATTCAGTCTCATCGTGATCTAATCACACTTCAATTATGTATTTAAAATTTTCATTTCTATTATTTTCAATAGTGTCATCTGATAATTTGTCATAATACTAGTCACTGACTACTTTAGAATCATTCCTAGCCATATAGTTAGTATAGGACGACCAGCTTTATCGCAAACGAAAGTAATCGATTCTTTTGTATCAGTAGCCATTAATTGTCGTTGATTGGTCGTTTAGTGTCCGGATCGAGAGACAATTTCACCGTTCTATTCGCCTGTACCTACCTCTGGTACTGTTTGCGACTTCCGCTCAATTGATTCGCACTTTCGATTGGAAGGACATCTCGATCTCCCAATTTTTCTTAAAAATAACTTTATTACTTTATATTTCCTGCTGTTTTAGTCCAAATATGTACCTATTTAATTAGTTTAACATTTTCTTGATATCAGAACAAAACTATACTAAGGTTGACGATTCTAAAGATTTTTTTTTATTTTATTATACTAGTGGTTGTACCCACTCAGTAACATCACTAAGTAATACAATAATTCTCACACAATGCAATAATTTATTTATTCAAGTTTAAGGATAATAAAAGTATTTACAAATAAATAGGTACTACGTAATCTGTTCCATAAATAACATTTGCAAATGTAACAACAATTACTCGTATATTACATTACAGCAGTAGAAAGTTAAACGCTGAAATTACACCGTTTTGGAAAATTACATTGCTTTACATGTAAGTATTTGTAATTATAGTTATTTACAGAACTGCTAACCGGCATTGTGTAAACAAGTTCATGTAATCTGGGTGATGCCGCGATTTCTACGATCACCTATTGAAATAGGAAAAACATAGGGAAACTCCCTGGATTAAAATGTTTTGTAACTTCTTTCGATTGAACTTACAGTTATAATGTTTGGTAGGTAGATATTTTTCCAATAGGCCAGTATAATTTCACAAATTAGCGGCAAAGTAGCGTAATGTCTATGAAAGTGTCACAAACAAAATTGATGCGATTTGGAATGTTCAAAATTGATCATTTACTTTCTGCTTGTTGAGCATGCGGGTCTGCGTAGTAGGTGACTACTCTCTTACGTTTACCGTATTTTATCCCAACGTCCATTATAATCTTGTCATGTTTAAAAGCTTTCAAAAAATCGTAGATCGTCTATTCCTTACTATTTCTTATAAAGAGAGAGAATCTATTTTATTTACATGTTATTTCCATGTTTGCGTATCACAGTTGTGTTCCACCTGTGTCGTGTTGTTTTCCTATATCCACTTCGAATTACTTGAATGCGTAATTGCTAATCTTTCTCTCGACGATGCACTTGACCATGTAATGAAATTCTTGTCACTTGTTAATTGCGGATCAATAAATGTATGAGACTGCATTGCTGTGTGCTGAATACTATATAAGATCTTTCTTTTGTGAGAAAGTTTAGTTTTTTGAGAAACTTCTAGGCTTTCAAGTTGTCAGATTCTGCGGTTTAAAGGAATTCAATTTAGGGACCTCGTTGTAGTTAGCTGATGCATCTGGACAAGCGTGTTCTGTGGTTTTTAAAGTTGGTTACAAGATAGTCCATTTTGTTCGTCAGGTATTGTTTTGATCATGTCAACATACTGACTTCGGTCTTCATAACTAAAAAAAATTTCGCCAAATGGGTAGTTTAATTTTTTCCACCATTTTAATATTTTTCATGATTTAATGGTCAAGTTCCTGTGTATTTGTAATGTACCTACAGCACCGCCGACAGTTTTATTAGGCCGTAAAAAGAGCCAAGCGTAAAATTAAAACATTCATCTATTAGGTATGTACCGTGCCTATTAGATATTTTACGTCTTTTCATTAGATAGTGTTTTTTAAGTCTACGCGTTATTAAACTTTTACGTGGACTGATATGATAACAGATAAAACAATCTTTGGAAATGGCTGAGTGTGTTTTTAATATTTTCCCCCAATTACTTTACAAAGTACCTTGACATGACTGATAGGCACGGGTTTCGTACTGTACCTATGAAATATATTTACTGTATTTCAGAGGTTAATTTTCATATTCTGATTCTAATGTGATTATATTATATCTATTTGTTCCTAAACTTGTAATGTTTAATTCAAGTCCCGTTCTAATGCTATCTGTATGATGGATGTGCTAGCGCTTGGTTTTGTTCACATTACGATTTTGGCGCGACGACTTCCGCTGACATCTACCGCTGGAATTAACTAATCTAACAAAGCATTACACCCACAGAAAATACTAAACAAATATATTTTTTTCTTTTAGTTTACCTATAAATACACTTTCTTTCTTACTTTTTGTTACTTAGTTTGTGTTTCTTTGTTCTACATCATCAGTCATCAATCATCATATTTGCCTAATTAACTTTAGAGATGACGTAATTTTCAAACCCATTCTTTATGTATTATCTCTACACCTGATTTGTTTGTGTGACTTATTCGTATAATATTAAGTCCTTGCAAAAATCTTTCTTTGTACCTATTATGGTATCATCGACACCATCCCTTGGCATATAGTATTATCTATGGCTTTACAGCTCACGTTGCAAGACAATGAACCATGATGATACTGTTTCTATTTCTAGTATGTAAAAATAAATAAAATAACGCTGGACAATCCACACAGCATCATCTAGCCCCAAAGTAAGCAGAGCTTGTGTTATGGGTACTAGATGACTGATAAACTTAATACAATACATAACATAGATAGATATTTTTTATTATATATAGAAAATAACCAGAACACCCGGAGCAAATATTTGCAGATCGTACAAACATTTGTTCCAAGACGCGAATCGAACCCGCAACCTTCTGCGTCGCAGGCGGACCTTCGCCCGCCGCGCCAAATCGGTCGTCATGATGTGATGTCATGTCGGATGTGATGGCTATCGGGTTTCTTATTTTTTTTAGTCTGTGGTTTAACTGATGTATGCCTTTGCCTGTGATGCCTTTGTTTTGATTAGGTAACTTTCCTCTGCATTATAGTACAACAGGTTAGATATATATTATTTAGCTAAGGTAATGCGCTTTGCACATGCACTATGTTTGCAGCAGGTAAAACATGACTAGTTTCTAGTATTTTCTGTGGTTAGATTATGTACCTACACCTTATCATCGCGTCGGGGTTTTCCTAAGTGTACATAATAGGGGTTCAACCACAAGAACTGCATAAATAGGTATGCAAACGAACTTAGATTGGAAAAATGAAGATATTGTAGAGAATTCACTAGCGCATACTCGTGTTGGTTTTATTGATTCATTCATTAGCACTTTTATTCGACCGGATTATCTGGAAGCCATTTCAAACATTGAGCAACATTTCTGAGCATTCCCTGCAGCCGCTCCCAGCTTTTAATAAAAAGATGTCAACGATTCTTGGGAAATTACATTTGGGACGTCAGGTTATTTAAAACACTCGTCTTACGTCCGTTGCTGAGAACATGGAAAATACGATTAACAGGAAGTAGGAGAAAAATTTATGATTTTAGCTTCAACTGGCAGACAGACACATTTCTTCAGAATTACATACGTCGGAATTAATTATTTGATGCATTATTTTTGTTGAAAAACCTATCTAGTATTCATAGAAAACACTCGTATTCAGTGAGATTCTAGGCAAACCGAAGGTCTTTAATTAAAACTCAACAAGCCTAATCTTGGATATCACTTTAGTTTGATGGGTTTGTATCAAATAATGTAGTTGTTTCCGCGTGTTCCCACAATTTTATTTTCATATGATAACGCATTTTGTCATAGAGCCAAACAAAAATAGAACTTACCATCCCGGAAACAGAATTAAAAGCCCCATGACGAGTACAGTTGCCGTCGAGCATACAAATGGTTCACAAATTGTATAGGATCGATGCGATTGACCTGAGAACTTGCCGTCAAGGCTGTACTTTGTGTCATTTTATGCTAATCGGCTAATTTTAGCATTTCCAGTGCATGCCACATAAGACCCACATGAAATGGTTATGATGTCTAATTCTGTACTATTTTTGTACTAAACTTTCCTAGTTTTTTCAGATTTACTGAATTAGTTTTTATCTACAGCTATTTAATGCTAATTTTTCTATTTAATTTTTATCAGGTGTGGAATTTGTGTAAGCTCTACTTTACGATCCGCCACAGATTAGCTTCCTCTGTACTATGTTTCGCAAATAACAACTCTGTCATAAACGTTTGCAAATATCCAATGTCGACTACATATTATTTAAATGTCAAGATTCTGCTGTGATAGGCGACAACCAATTAAATTGAACTGAATTATCGACGCTTGCCCAAGCATTCCACATCCCATGACCGTTTCCTCCATACCCAATTAATTTGGATGCTATTAATCAACACAAGTAACCGATGCAAGCGGATATTCTTCCACCTCTATCGGATTGCCTTAGAAAAAGAGAGATGGAATTTACCATCTCGCGTTTCGTTCATCGTTTGTGCCATATTTGGTACAGCTTTGATCGTTGTCGTAAATGGTTAAAGATGCTGCTTATACGGATGCAGCGGTTTTTGGGATTACATAACTGGGTTCGGTGGCTGCAGCATTTTAACAACCTACCAAAGTAATTAATATTCATTACTTTCTTTAACACATTTTCAAACTGCACGGAAATCGGTAAGATGATTCTGAAGGTTTGTTGGGTTAATACTAAACCTTTATTAACAAACAAAATTCCAATCAAATAATAAAAACAAATTAGAACTAGTGTAAAACTTGAAACAATTAAGCTAAATGCAGACAGACTATTGCAAACAATCTACAGGTAGCTCAACTAATCAATACCAGTCGGAAGCGTCCCCAAGACGCTGGCTGCATTGCTTCGCTGTATGGCAACGCTGATGCGCTGCGCCAGATACCCATCAGCTCTCGGGTCACGCGTCGCTTCGACCAGACGCTCCGATAACTTTTTAAAAACCCGGAGAGCCTCGTTACCCCACGGACCTAGGGTCTCGACCCCAAAGGGAGCAAATGTGTAGGCTCTGTCGAGACCTGCATATTTGCATATTTTTTAGGTTAAATAATTTTTCAGTAGCCTTTGCATTTTAAATTGTACGCGGAGTCCATAGCCATATTCGATAACCAATGGAGGACTATGGCAGAACCCAATTGTCACCAGAGGCCAAATAATAAAATCTACTGAAATGCCGTACAATAGCGGAAACTAGATATAATTTACAGAATTATGGTCCCGCCAAAAGTACACCGCCACGTTTTAGTCCATAAATCTTATGCAGCACATAACTTATAATCAGGAGGTTGAACTGTGTAAACTGTTATTGGAGAAATCCGGCTTTCGGATCCTAGTCAGGCTACCAAAGAGAAAACTTGAGAATAACCATAATAGGAAAAGGAAAGGGTGATGTCAATGCAAACAATAATATCGTTAAAAAAACACCAGCGATAAATAGATTGTAAAACGCTAATATTTTTTTCGAAAAAGACAAAGAAGTTACAACCCTATCATAACATACGTCACACAAATCAACGTCAAGAACAAAAGGAACGCAATCAACCATTAGTTGGATCAACATGTCGGATTAACATTCAACAATCCACTATTTCTGTGCAGTCGTGGGCGAGCAAACAGATTTGTTTGCTAAATCGCCCGAATCGTCAGTTACTGATGGATTGGACAGTGTTTGCTTCCACGGTATTATTGGTTTGAACTTAACCAGAAGATCAAGGTGCTCTTAACCCTGATTTGAAGATGATTTGTTGATTTTGATCTTTGTTTGTTTAATGGTAACGTTTCTAGCATTACTTGATTGACAGAACAAATATAATACAAATACATAACTTGGTTTTCTTAGTACCTACCAAAACGTATGCTTAGCATGGTGTTTGATTATAGTATGTCGAATATTCATTTTAATTTGTTATCGTTGAATATGTTATACATATTTATATTAAATATTTTTGAATGACTTTGTATCTTAGCTACCATTCACATCCGTGTTAAAATCACGCACTACAAGTTTGCTGATTTTGTCTTGATGTCAACGTGATCCATATTTGGCACAAGTTGTATCTATCTGCCCACGGTTGATTCCCACTTGATAAAACTATAAAAGCCTACGATAAAATGAGGCCTAGCTACAATATACCTAAGTAGGTACCAATCTAAGGTGAGTATCCGGCGCAGCGCATCAGCTTTGCCACACAGCAGCGGGGCAATGCAGCCAACACGTCTTGGGGACGCTGCGACTGGTATATGACTTGCGCTTGGTACTGGTATGGATATGGATCAGTTAAGTCCTACATCTAGATTGTTTGCAGCGGTCTGCAGTTGGCTTAACTAGTTCTAATGTTTCCAAGCAAAGGAATATTATTGTTTTGCTGGAAAAAGATGGTTATCTAAGTTTCAAACGATTTAAAAATACCTAATGAACAAGACTACGACAGCAAAAAACCAAAGTGATGAAACGGTCAGACTGAAGAAGAAATAACTCTTATTCAGATGATTGTCGATGTCAGTCCAATCGATCAACGCACAATAAATGTCTGCTTCAGTCCTCACTCAGTGTAATCAAAATAAAATGTGTTGACATACAGAACCTTGCACAACTAAAGAAAATAGTAGCACTGACCTCGTCAATTGTAAGGATACTAGTATTCGACAGTGGAATCTTGTACCTGCATTATAATAGAGCTTAAAATGAAACAAAGCTTTAATAACAAGCTTCTGGTGATCCATGCAAAAGTGGAACATCTGCGGTAGGCGTTGTTGCTTTGTTTGCATGTAGGTCTTGCCAAATTCAGTAAATGCTAACGAGTTTACCAGTTATTCTTTTGGAACATATGCTTACATGGGGACTTGAAGGCCAAGTTTCATATAAATCCTTTATGGTTTAAGGTTGATGATCTTAAAATAAATTATGGGTTCTTCTGCTTCTTCAGCAAAGGTCATTTAATTTACAAGAGTTCGCGCAAACTACCACCTACCACTTTTCTTGGTCAAGTTTAACTAATAAAAATCTATATTAAAACGCAAAAACTTTCTTAGGACCGGAGTCTTTTTATTAAATAACTGTCTTATTATTATTAACTTAGCATGTCGTATTTGTATGACCACCGGATATTTAATTGGCCTGCATTCCTTTGCCCGCTTTATTATATCCGTTTGGATGTTGTTTGACTTTGAGTTTAATAGCTAAAGTGTGTTAAATTAAATACTTAATGCCTATTACCTACTTGTTGACATCGATATTATTGGGTTATTTACTCTTAACTGAATAAACTTATAGAGCGTGCATATTTTTGTAACATTCCCATAAAAGTTAAATAAGTATATTTTCTATAAAACGGCTATGTACTTAGTTAAATTACAGTATTTAACTAGAACATTAACGTACATAGTCTTATTTTTCTAGACAAATGAGAGCCATTATTTAATGTTCGTTAGCTGCGTTTTACTATCCGTAGAAAAGCGATTGTTATCGTCTCCCAGCAGTTTCCAACCAGCACTGAGAACGCAAAAACAATGGGTTTGAGCATTTCATACAAGAAATGAACAGATGTACCGGATGCAAGTGCTTAGGATTTTAATGGATTTATGGATAGCAATAACTTTTTTTAGGTTATCCTACTTAGTTCAACAAAGCTTTAACTAAATACCTATTCCGTGAAACGGTTATTGTCAAAATCAAAGAGGTGAACCGTAGCGATGATATCCAATAAATAGTCTGAACTCTCATCCAAATTCTTTTTTTTTTTTTTTTATACAAATATTAAGGGACTTTGTCGCTAAGGATTCTTCTCTTCTTTAACACATTAGTCTTTCTGTTCCCTTCAATTCGCCTCCACCTGTATCAAATGCAGCTCAATAGGATCTTTATCGAAGGGCCAAAACTGTTGATAAATCTTCAAAATTATCGAAACCCCTTGCACTTGATCACGTGGTGGACATATTTGTTTTGTTAGGGCGCTTCCAGGAACCCACTACCTTTGGCTTTGTGATGGAAGGAGACACTTCCGTCATGAACTGTTTATTGTGGAGATCCTAGAGGTATTGTTGAATATTGACTGGTGTCCGTCAGTGTACTGTGTGATCTTTGATTAATAGCGTTGCGTTGTTCACGTGATCAAATAAGATCGACTTCCTTAGTTTAATTTTAATGTATTGGGAAGAAGAGGTACAATTGTGATCAAAATAACGACTATCAGTACTGTCACTGCACAATAACACTCGTAAGATGTGATTCAAAATAAGTGAGAATTAAATAAAATGTATGTATAATAATAATGTGTGCGAATCTGGATACTTACTGCTTAGTAAATAATGAATTTATTGAATCGTCATCGTTCAGAATATTTAGACATTTCATAAGGTTTATTTTTTAGTACCTATATGTATAATTCTGATTCGTCTTCATAGTTCCTTTGTGCTATTTTCCGTAAAGTGTACTGAATATGCAAAAATAAATGTCCTCGACTTGACAGAGTTAGATAGATAGATAGATAGATTATCACTTTATTGCACCATCAATACACTTATAAAACAAGAACTTAATACTAATTATATATAATGTGGCACAATCGGCGGCCTTATCGCTAGAGTTATACTGCTAAATTATAATTTTTCTAAACTGCTTCATCATCCACTAATCGCGCTGTGTATTGTTTCAGTTTAGACTATGCTGAAGCACGTGGCCGTGTCTCCTCACCGCGCCCGCGCTGACTCCGTCAGCCTCGCCTCCTCCGCGTCCTGCTGCTCGCTCGGCAGCCTAGACCACCGCCACGACTCCGTCACCGACCTCTCCAACAGAACGGTAAGTCTCTCTCTCTCCTTTATATTCAGGTTTCAATCTAGACTGCCAAGTTCACTGACAAACCTCTGTGGTACGGATTATAACACACCGTGGTATTTTCTTGATTTGGTGTACTTTCTTATAAAGTATACGTACAACAAATACTACACACCAAAATAGCCGGACCGCCGCCGCCGACAAGCGGACCAAAAACTACCGCGCCGACTTACAATATTCATACACTGAAATGTCACACCATTCTACCGGACAATGTCGGTGGGTTTGGTGTGCGAGTCCATTATTATCTACATAGAGTTTAGAAAAGGGATGTAGAAAATGTCTACATGGATTATCAAAGAAACTTCGAATTTAAAAGTTTTCGTTTGGCACCAAGTAAGTTAAGTAGACTTTTTAAGATCCCGATGGCAATTACTGATAAACTATATAAAGCAGGCAAATACATAACTGTTCATTGGCAGGAAATAATATGGGCAACGAGGTCACAGCCTCCTATGCAATTTGGCTCGACACAGGAGTAAAGTAGCCAAGTTTAATGGTATTCAAAGTTGCGACATTGATTACCATTTCCAATCGTCGCGTGCGCATGTCTTAGATCTACTGATCACTTCACTCCCGGGTGGTCCTTCCTAGCTTATGACCATTATTTTCCCATGTCCCTACCCTACTAGTTTCATGATATTCCTAATGATTCTGCAATAGTACCTAACGGTCCATGATTCTAAAGTGATTAGGATGGAAAAAGCAAGGTCTTTTGGAATCATCATCGACAGCTATCTTAGATTTGATAATCATGTTCTTAATTTAGTAAAAACTTGTTCTTATTAGCTAAAGTATAAGTAGTTCTAACCACAAAATTAGAAATCAATTGTCTGAGGCATCTCGTATCGGCCTCGGCCTTTGCGAATCGCTGATTATCTCAAAATTAAATTATAGGGACAGTGTTTTTGGTCCTCGGTTACTTGAAAGAACGCAGAACTGTACAAAGAGTGCAAAATGCTTGGTGTCGCTTTTACTTCAATATTCCGCCTCGTAGCCACATAACACCGTTCTTAAACAATATGTCCCTGTTAAACATGGAGTCTTTATTAGTCAACTGTTTAATATTGTTTATTTTTACTAGTGCACTTTATAACTATTAATTAATTTTTTGAAGTCTTTTTTTTATGCTCTGATGTCCTACCTTTTTGTTGTTTTTTGTATACCTTTGTATTGTGTGTTGCAGTTGCAAATAAATGTTCTATTTATCTATCTATCTAATTACTGTAGTCTGTATGTATGTGCCCGAAGTTGCAAATAAAGACTTTTATCTACCTATCTACCTTCGGTTTATGGCGAAGAGATGCCATCTGATCATTATGTGATTTCACTTTCTGCTTGTACACCGGAATTGCCATCGGTTCCCATGGTAATGAGAAAAAACATAATGCGACATGCTGCTAAGCCACTACAGGAAACGATTGTGTAGGTACTTTGCAAAGGGGTCTTATCACACCATAATGTATTTTGGAATACTTCCCACTTCCCGTATCGACTTTATCGGCTACCTTATGGCTGTGTATAGTTGGAAGAATGTTTATGCCGATTTGCAAGGAAACTGGATTCGTGGATTTGGTTTCTGCAAAGTTTTGGAAACGATAAGCAGAACAGTTTAGTGTACACTTATCTTGAATTCCCA
Organism: Eupithecia inturbata; assembly: GCA_963662085.1. NCBI lineage: Eukaryota > Metazoa > Arthropoda > Insecta > Lepidoptera > Geometridae > Eupithecia > Eupithecia inturbata. Next base: position 15,771,850 of record OY759180.1, on the reverse strand, counting down.
TGGTTTTATTGCATAACAGCTAATGGACGTTCTCAGGCCATTGCCATGTTTTAATATTTCTATACTTAGCCTTATTTTGAAAATCAAATGTGTAGGTACTTACCTACCCTTCATTTATCATCAATCGTGCAAACGTCATTCAACCCGCTGAGAAACAAATTTCTCCAAAACTTTTCCGAAATATTTCTCCACTTTTGTTGTTTCAAAACAATAGGCAGTTTCAACATTGAAGCTTATGATCACCTTCCGAGGTTGCTAATTACCGCGACAATGACATTTGATGGCCGACTCAGATACGCTGATCTCTCAATTGTTCGGTGTGAGCAGTATGGTTTGAGAGCAGGCTGCCATTGTTTGTGCGCAATGGAAAGCATAATACGTGGGAGAGTTTCCAAATTTCGAGCGTTTCGGGTGATACGAATTGCAGGCTCTTTAGTAATTGAGATATGACCAAATGACCTTTCTATTTTGCAATTTTTACAGCTGGTAAATGTTGTTCACTAAACAATGAAACCAGTAGCAAGCTGAATAGAACAGTACAAAATTACAGAACAGAACAGCTAGATAGGTAAAATTAACCAATCAACAAACTATGTTGTGCGACATCAAAACAAAGTGGGTAGGTATGTAGGGGAGAGCAGGTAGCATTCATACACCAGGAGCATTCATACAGCGGTCATAACTTCTATCTATACGAAACACGTCAAAGCGTTTGTATTTGGGTGCGTGAAGCCTACCCATACGCAGAGGCTACCCGCGGAGTGGCGGGGCACTGCGGCCGCCGGATTCGTTAGGACAAGTCTTAATATGTTTTCGCTCCTTGTGAGTAATTTTTGGTTCCACATTGTAATGGGTTTTGTAGTATTAAGTTTTTCTCTAAATTTATATTATGATTTATTTTAGTCTTTTAACTATGCCCAAGTTTATCAAGTTAATATCAGTTTTGGGTTAATTTCAACGTGTATTTTTATTTAGAATGAATTTGATGAAAGTATGTTTAGTGGTACATTCATACAGCTATAAGTGGGGTACATTAGTACAGTACAAAATGTACCGTAAAAAGCAAAAAATATTTGAAAGACTTGAGATAGGATCCAGAACTGCTTAAGATGCCTGTACGTTAGCTAATAATGCTGTAAGCACGAAGGTAACAACACATACTCGAGGTTAGGGTGGTGGAGCCCCCTCAATATATTCGCTGACAATATAAATGTGTTGTATAGGCTGACTTATATGTTTTTAAATGCAATATGATAACATCTTAAACTATTTATTTCTTTAGTATCTTGTTTATGTAGTATTATTAGTTTAAATTTTAGCATTAATAATTGTATTGACTCGAGATTGACATTAAGATTGGTAATTATTTGTATTCATTGGAATGTATTGTATAATATTTAACTTGCAATGTTTTTATTTGTTATTTTTGTGTGACTTCCTGACTCTTGGACGTTTTGGTTTTAACTGTTAGTCCATTTGTAAAATAAAATAAAATAAATAAATAAATAAATAGAACTAAACAATAAAAGACGTAATAATAGGATCTGGAGTCGCCAGTAATTCCAGTTCGTCAGCAACCAAATGCCTACAGCATTTGGCACCAAGTTTACAACAAAAAGCGAGGATTAAGGGGGCTGGAGCCCCCTCAAACCTATGTACGAAGCCACCCCGCGCGTGGAGTGGTTTCATACGTTTCCCATTTTTTTGGAAAACTTGCATAGCTTCTCTGTGTTAGTTTGTATTAAACCGGAACTTTACTAATTTTGTAGCCAGATATATAGGTAATAAAGTGGGTTTGAAACGGTATTGAAGTAGCTATTACTTTTTATATTATGGGGCTTGAAAAAAAAACTGTATGAATGGTACCTACTCTCCCCTACCTAGGTAAATATTTAATATTATTCTCCAGTATGACTGGAGAACTTTACACATCGAGCACATGACTTTACATAACAAAGCTGAATAATCTTTATTTCTCAGCGTGCTCCCATGTGTAGTAGTGTTTATTGGCATAGCATAATGTTATATTGTATAGAGAACATGTGCTAGTCTATTGCTTCACTCCACAGCTTCTCATCAAGATTTACTCTGACCCACTTTGGTTACATAAATCACATCTAATGAGTGGTACCAGCCCTTTATGTGATTAGCAGATTTTACTTACCACAAAGGCATACAAAGACGTATATTTATTCAAGGTCACCTACTACGTCTATCTGTTGAAATTACTTACCAATTTTCATTGCCAGTAGGCAATAAAGGTAGCGTTAATGAATCAGTTAGAAAAGAAAGATTACTATCTTTCTTTTCTAACTGATTCATTAACGCTACCTTTATTCTCACCAACAACGCAGTGTCTCATAATGTTTTCTTCATTCTAATATGCAACCACACTTCTGATCTCCTATTAACTTTTTCGGGCCATTGTCTGTTGTATATCAAATGCGGTAAAGTTGTGTTGCACTGCAGAATGTTGGGTCATGTAATCGTGGAGTATGTACCTATTTTACATAGAACAATGGGAACGCCCCCGATTCTATAGACTTTCCCATATCGTTTAATTATTGCTTGCGCTTATAACGGCTTGTAATGAGTTTGTATAGATTGTGTGAATACATGGGAACGTGACGCAAAACCTGTGCGGCATGGATTTTATTTTTCCTGTGTTATTAGAACATACCGCAAGTTTCCCACATCAACATGGGTCTGGTCTAGCTGTAACCATGTCTTAGTTATGTATGTAAATAAGAAAGGCCCCTTATATGAGAGAAGAACTCAAACCCACGTAATAATTTTCTTTGTCTACAGTAGTAGGTGCCTACCACGGAGTAAATCCGTGGTGCCTACAGTCATGGCTTAATAAACATTATTAAGTTATTGCCGGTTCATGTAGGTAGATTTTCTGTAATATTAACCATCATAATCTTCTTGCATCTCCCGTTTTGTTACGTGAGTAATTACGCACTTATCTACTTCCATAATAGGACTGAAAATCGTATTTATATTATCATATACATCCTTGATACAATAAATCTCACAGCCATTTTTATCATGCACGTTATTAGTTCTTATTATAACGGGCTTAATACTAATTTCCGCTGGCAAGTAAAATCTTGTAAGACAGTATGTTCGTCTTCCCACGGTCTCGTTGACATGTGCGCGGGAGTACATCTGCAACTGCATTGTTGACTCTTTTCCCATTACTTAGGTAGAATGTGCACTTTTTGCGGAATCCTCTTTTTTGCATGCTTTGCACCATTGTTTTTGGGATTTGTATGGTGTTACAATACAGTGAATTTGATATTGATCAGACAGTTGTCGGAACTCGAAGACATTGATAGTATTTTATTTCTAGATATTAGCTTATCACAGGCTGTGTCGCAGGTATTGTGCACTTACTGCAGATACTATATGGAGAGTCTTTTCGCACGAATTTATCATGACTGATAATAGCACTGAGGCGGTTAAATCATTAGCATAATCTGAAGCTTGATGACTTCATTCGGTATTGGTATCAAAATCCATAAAGTCTTAGCTCACATCCTGCATGAATATGCATCTCGTTGCATAATGCTGGGCCCGAATGGAACTCGCACCGTCTCGTGGTCTTGCCGCAGTTGGAGTCATATATTCATAGTCACCACATGGTCACCATGGTCTTTCACTTCCGCCCATTACCTAGCCATATCATCGGGATCGGCTTTCAACTACTGCTACTATTTTCTATGTATAATAAAAAAATATCTATCTATTTGATGTATTGTATTAAGTATATCAGTCATCTAGTACCCATAACACAAGCTCTGCTTTGGGGCTAGATGATGCTGTGTGAATTGTACAGCATTATTTATTTATTTATCTACTTTCTAATCCGATAATAAAGTGAAACACATATTTGTACAAAATATGCGTCAACGTAGGAACCTCCTCCTTTTATTGGTTGAAAACATACGAGGGATGATTATAAGATTTACAAAAAAAATTATAAAGCTATATGTCATAATAAAATTAGAGACGTTTTACAATGGTTTTAAGATTGTCGTGGCAGAATCTATGAAAAAGTGAGAGTTGTATCCATCACTTTCATCTACAGACAGTCGAGTCGATCTGTAGAAAGCAATAGCAGATATTCGATTCACCCTTGTCAATGGCGATCAAATTGCAATTGGCTTCTGTTTTTAGAACAATCATCACCTCAGTAGGTACAAGCGCCTCACTATCTATCGTATTAGCCCTACTTTCACAATAATGGAGGTATGAAGTAGCTTTAGCGGCGTGTCATTTCACACTAACCGGATTGTCAGTAAGTAGTATAGCTGCTGCTGTGGTTTGCAAGGATCAGATAAAACATTTTCATCCCTAGTCGATGGCTCTACAAGGTCGTTGAAAGCCGCTCTAGTTTACAGTGATTTTGCGTAATTTAACGATATTTAATTGTTTGCTTAGAGGTTTCGTAAAATAATATAAATATTTGCAAGCATCAATACAACTTTAGCAAAAAAACTCTGTCCGTGCATGTTTCCAGCAAGCATAATCAAACGCTAGAAGTTTAATTAGATAAATGATTTCGAAATGAGGTTCCACAAAAATGCCTCCAGCTAGTGATGGTGCGGTAACCTTTACCTGTTATCGACTATCGATAGTTATTCATCGTACGGATAATACGAGCGCTGCATACGACGACACATTGTGTTGTGAGAAACGGATGTTGAATGAACGTAGAGGACGCAAGCGCATGTTGAGGAATGCCGGAGGATTTTACGAATGCAAATTCTATTCATATGAAGTGGTAGGTCTCAATCTATAAACAGATTGAAGATCTAAAAACCTCTAGAGGTAAATGATATGAAGTGCATACTAATACAGAAGATTCAGAATTAATAAGCTACAGAAAAAGCCTGGCTGCTTTTGGTCTGTAGGCCAAGCACGGGGATGGTTCTTTAGGGTAGAATAGACAAAAAATAGTAATAAAAATATAAATATAAATTAATTCCTTCAACTTCATTAATGTACCTACGCATTCATGTATGATGATGCGATGTCATTCTAACATAACTAAGGATATATTCTACCCTAGAGAACAATCCCCGTGCTTGCCCGCGTACTGTTGTCACAAAAAAGAGAATAAAAACAAATGACATGTTTGAAATTTTAATATTGAAATAAATGAGAGGAAAATCCTGGAATCGTGCAGAATATTTATTCTGGAATACAACGTTTCAGAATATAAGTGTCGCTTACCTTGTGGCACTACAACATAATAATTCCAAGTTATTATTGAAATGCGCGAGATTATAGTTCTAAGATGCGCTGACGCAGTCAAGCGCGTCCATGACATCAGCGTACGCATTCGGGTATGCTTGCGGTATTACGCCTCGTCGCTATGGAACACACGGACGTCACATTTGTTGTTACCTTATTAACATTATCTAAATAAAAATTATATTACATACCTAAATTTACTTACCCGAGGGTAAGTACCTATCTGGCGCAGCGCATCAGCATTACATCAGCGGCATGCGGCAAAGCGGTCAGCGTCTTGGTGAAGCGTTTCTTTAAATTTGGGGTGGATTTGGATCAGTTGTATCTGTAGCTCAACTGATCACTAGATTAAAGACAGCTGACAGACTGAATATATCTCAACCTTTTCTAAAATATAATTATGCATGTGAAACAAGTAAAACTTCACGCAAGGCATTAAACGTTGAAAGAAAGAATGCTTGTAAAAATATCTAGGTACGCAATACATTTTTTAGTACCGCAAAATTATGTTTTTGATTGGCTTATAATGATAGTATCGCAACAAATCATTATAATTGCGTCCTGAGGCAAATATTTGTCTCAATAAATGTCACGTAACTTTAATACCTACTTTATGGTAGGTATGTAGCAATCTGACCGTAAAGTTGAAAATACCTAAATGATGTGTCTATAGGTTGGTCTTGTCATCGCAAACGTCCTTGTTTATGTTAGATTTGACAGCCTGTAAAACTGTTCTGGGTTTGACTTAGTTTCTCCGTCATTAATCGTCTACATCCATTTTTGCGTCAACAAACATCTTTAGCAGAGTAGATAAAGTCTACTAATTGGCACCCAAATACAGTAGCAATTGGTCTATTGCTTTAATTGTCCGAATGAATTGGCGTCATGGCCGCTGGTGGCGATAACCCTGCTGTAATTACTTTCGGAGCCGTCCGCGATATCGGTGCTCCATGCGGTACTATGTTGTCGTACGGATGGGGAAGGAGCCCACATTCAATCTATCGATGAAAATTGTAATTTTTGTAAACATTGAGCCAAGAAAATCGGTGATGAAGCCATGCTATTCTTTGCATGAAAAAGACAAACAATTGGGCGCTAAAATAAACTTTTATTATCTGCTAAGAAAAATACAAAAAATCAGGACAGTCGGAGATAGAGATTGCTTCAAACACCCCCTATCCCACGAGAAGAATCATCGACAAGGGCCGGCCCTAGCCCGGATACCGGACGAAGGGCGAAGGGCCCGCAACGTCCAATTGAGCCCAATAAAGGAAGGAAGCTATCCCGGAAATGCACTTGTTCGCGCTTACCAGAGCGAACCCGTGTCAATTTTCGTAAACCAGATAACAAACTATCAGTTACGGTTATGATTTTGATCACTGATAGGTATTAGTGCTATCAAAGTTTCCATCCCACGATTTGCAGGACATGGTTTCTAAGGTCTGCTAGAAGCGAGTGTCGTCACGTCACTGAAAGGAACAAGTCACAAAGAAAAAATACTTTTCTGAATGAAGCTCTATATCAAACCTACAATATACTTACTGATGTTTACTATGTCAACAAATACCTATTTACTTATTGATACGCTTTTCGACGACTCTCGAGATTTCATCTGCAAAACAGCAAGCCTTTCCCATTAGCTGTCAATCGATCTCATCCTTATAAAGGTCAATAGATGGTTGATCCCAATAACATGGATGCGGAGGAAGGAACTGCATGCTCCACGATTCCGGAACTACACTTGCTGCGCGTTCCAGTGCGTGATCGCGCTATTTACGAGCTAAACACGAACTCAGTTCCGTTGGATGGTAAACAATAACAAATCGCTATGAAGCGAAGTCAAAAAGAGCGGATGTTTTTAATTTGAAAAAGGTTTTGTTCCAAAAGTGTCCCCAATGAAAACATGGAGAGTCTAATGGTGTGTCAGTTTGAAAAGTTGCAAAGTTTGAATTGGACTAAACCTTGTAATCAGCCACTTGCAAAATAAATTGCAGGTACTTGCTCATTCACAACAATTCAATTCAAATTGAATCCAATAACATTGTCATGTGCCACCGGAGGCTTTACGGTATTACCTACCTTAAAGGTTAATTGTTTAATGCGAGCACGCACAATCAAGCTCACCTACCTCCTCGTATGTAGCTACTCAACCGAAAGTTGCATCGGCACGCGCGCGACCTCGCCGTTCTGGGAAATGACCAGTGGTCGCCAATGCTCTTGCACAACTCGAATAGGTATTCACCAAGACATTCGACATCGGAATTTACTGAATTGATCTGCTGTCATTGAACATGTTCTAGGAAACATCTTAGAATTTTAAAGTGCTTAAGTAGTAGGTAGCAATCTTTTGTTTATTTTATTTGTTTCCATCGTAAGTCCTGTAATTTGCTACATGACTATGATCAAACGTGTATCAGTTAGGTATGTCAATAGGATTTTCCTTATATTATTGGAATTTAAAAGTTCAGCAGTGAATGTACCCTTTCAAATAACTTTTTTCTACCTCCGCGTCACTAAGGAAATTCCAATCGCCGTTAAATAAAAACAGTAGCAAAGCCAACAAGTAGGTTCCTAACAGCGACCTTGCGCTAGTCCGTCTATGTATCCGCCTGCTGTTGATTACAATCATAGTTAGTTACCACCTTAAATGGTGAATGCTTATTATATGGCGCCTGAAATGATAATCAATCTTGGGTATCAGATATTAATATTCACTTAATCATCCATTAAAGTGACTTTATCACCTTAGGTCTCTTGAATTTGCATAAAGACAGAACAGGAGGATAACTTTACAAATTTACATGTTCTCTTTGTACCTAAAATGATTGTTTAGGTACAATCTTGTTTTAATCGTAGATCTATACTAAGATAGATTTTATAATACAAGTAAACGTAAGTGATCTTATATTTTGCTCAATAAGGTTGCCTTCCATTGCTTTATCCTCATACCAAGTTGGAGTAGTTAATTTGTTTTTCCATCCAGTTGTTGCTTAAAATTCAGTATCATTGATGTCAGCTGTACCGTTTCAAATAAAAAAATGCCTAATCAGTTCAGCTTCGAGTTCACACAAAAGTTTTTAAATATTTCGGGGGAATAACTGAATCTTTGGTCACACTTCTTTGCTGATAAATAGAATAACTGTGAGTCTGTTGCACAACAAATATCATGGAACCGCCGAAGCTTGAAAGTAGGTATCATCTTCAGGTCGCTCTACTCTTCATTATCCATGCTCTATATTTATCCTAACCGTTGGAACTTCATGATTCCTTTAGATTTCCTTCTTATTTTAATCTGTATTTAAAAATATTTTGTGGCATTTAACCTCCATAACTATTCAAAATCATGTCGCATAAAAATACTATGTAGTTTTTCTCAGTCCATACCTAGTATAATATTATAAAATCTGTGGTCCATACTAGTATGTCTGTATCCTTTAGATCATTATTACCAACAAGCTTGGTGCCTAATCGTTTTCTACAGAGACAAACGAGTCAAGTGGCCCTTTATCAGCTTCCTGGTTCATACAGTGACTAATTCCTTGAGTAAGTTTCATTGCGACGTCATCGCCAATGATTTAGTTGATGAGTCATTTGGTTTAAATTACCTTTGAGGCAATGTAAAAAGAAATATGTGCATGTACATATAACAAAAGTTGTCGAAACAACGTGCAATTTATACTAACAATATACTTAAGTACAATCAGCAACAGATCTGCCTAGACCCCACGAGGATGATTTTTTTATTTTGTTTTTAAAGACCAATAGGAGCTTCGTATTTCGTGGGTCAGGTCAGGTATTATTCCGGCATCGCATTGGCTCCGCATAGAATTTACGAGGTTCTCGCACAGATCCAAACCGCGCAATGAGTCCCACATCTGGTCAACATGTGCGACTAGGGCTTCTTTTGTTCTCTCAGCCCTTGAATCCCATCTCTGAACCATTATGGATGGCCTATAAATTCTCGATAGGATTCAAGTCTTCAATTCGGTTCGTAACTTGTATTTTTCAAACGCCATAAGTGCCGACGACCATGTTGCCTTGATCTACAACTTTTTTAGTAGTCTCTAGCTGTTGTTTTGCCTTTCATTCGTAAACAAAAACATTTTGGCAAAGGAACTCATACTAGGTACTTACTAGTTTTAACTACATTCGCGATCTCGACTACACCGACTGACTGACTGACTGACTGGTTGACCAGATGACTTTGCAATGGAAAATAATAATTAAAATGAACCTTTACATGTTGAGCAGATGTTGACTGTCCGAACTCCGTATTGGTCAAACTAGACAACAAAAAAAAAATAAGGCGTGACTTGTTACCCAAAACCAACGCAAAGCAAAATATTTTTAAACTGGATGGCAGGTATTTTGCTGATGGTACTGTAAATAATTAGGATAATGAAGCAATTTTGGCGGAATTTATGATGGGGTTAATCAAAATAATTGGATTGCAAGCCATCATGATCCACTTCCGGTCACTGTACCCACCCACTGTACACAATTAATGGTATATATTATATGGAAAAAATATATCTAAGTTAGATTTCTTTAAAATCAAAACAAGCGTTTTTCATTAAAATAAAATTGCGTTTGCTAACAATTTGCAACTGGTCGTTAGGTAGTTGCGACAGTACCTAAATTACCATAATTACCATTAAGATGATGACGGACGGATACCATGTGATGAACAATTTCTGGTATAGATAAGTAGGTACTATTTTAAAAAAATATTAGCTAATTTTCCACTGATTTACCAGAGTTGTTATTTTGACAGCCTTTAAGGTGAGTGATCCATTTATAATATGCAGATTTCGGTCTATATCTATTAGTGTTGTCTGCTTTTTGTCATAAGCAAAAAGAGGTAGGAAGTGTCCGCCATTAGGTATATAGACACATTGTATTAATAAAATGTGTTACTCTACACTTCTGGTAGAGTGTATTGTCACGATCACGGAATTAAACTTCATATCTACGTCATTAGCCCATTACATTACTCACGTCGATCGTTCATTACGTCTGTATTAATTGATGTATTTCTCAATTAATTGGTTGTATTTCTGTCTGTTTCTCCTTATTTCCTATCTAAACCAGTCTATGACGTATATTCTACGCAAGTTTGTGTGTGACCTTTCCGTATTGAATTGTCTTCCAAGAAAGACCCATGATTGACTTTGAGGACATTGGCTGCATGGTGATCAGTTCTGAGAATGTTTTTGGGTGAAAGGTGAGCTCATCGTGGTTTGGACATGCTATCGACGGGCGTATTGCACAAGATTTTTAGGAGGTTTATTTATTTTATTCGCGGAGAGCACAGTTGATTATAGTTAATGCAACCTTCTAATGTCGATTACTACATCCAACTAACTAACAACTTACTAGGATATGCTTCGTAAACCATATAGATTCCCCCACGACTGAACTGTATAGTGGTGTATTATATGTTCGTTAGCTCTTCATTTCTAGAATCTTTGTATACGTTCATTCTGACATGCGCTTCTGATATTATCCTACGCCTTATAAGTAGTAGGAGAGTTTATAAAATACCCCGTCCGGTTAAAATTCGCTCCGCGCAACGTTTTGGTGATGGCTTAAAGGCTTTCATTTATAGCACAGTTACTAAGCACTGTAACATCAAAGGTAAGTCACTTTTAGAAGCCAAACGCTATATTAACAATTGGCTCCTACGGCTCTACCTAAGAATTAATACTTCGCATACTATGTTGAAGGTAATTTTTACTATATCATGCTTGATATTTGTGTTTCCATTGTTCTTCAAACCACATTTAGGTTAGATACTGGATTTATAAATTTTGTTTAATAAATAAATTTTGTTAAATTTTGTTTGTATTATGATTTAGTTTGGGAGATATAAATATCCTGTTTTTATCTTATTCTCTGTTACATTATGTTTGGTTCCTTATTTAGTTTTATTTTTTATTTTGTTCGCTCATTATGTAGTAAGCTAGTTAGTAGCCCGAAACGTTAAGTCAAATTACTGGTCTCCACGATACAGACTCTGCATTGTGTGGAGACTGCAGGAAAACTTTAACTTAATTGTTTTTATTTTTGTATTTTTTGTTTTTATTTATTCCACCGTACACATGTTTCACTAGATGTTGTTACAATCTGTTATATATGTATATAATTTATATTATAACAATCACACACAAATTGAATAGATAGGAAACACCATAAGGGTTGTTCAAAGAAAATAAAAATAATTGGTCAGACTAAAATGACTAAAATAATAAATAAATTAAAAGGTATGTCAAAGTATGCTGCTGTACAAGAGCATTGTCAAACTATACTAAGAACAATGTACCAAATTATATGTTATTACTTAAATAAATATTTTTTCATTTTATCTTGTAACATGTTGTTCTCAAATAAAGTCTAGCAAGGGTTTACCGTCATCTAACCACAAGAATGCTGCAACAAAGGCAAATAACTTGCCAAACGTCTCACACTGCGGTTTTATACTGCCAATACACAAGTGTCTTACATGTTGCCCGTGGATATCCCCATCCATCTCCCTTGTATCAAAGTCGGCACTTACAGGCGGGCTTGTTGTTGATTAATGACTGGCGTCCGTTAATTGGTGCTCAGAGACTGCACAATAAAGACGTTGCCCTAATAGGGAATAGGAATGTGTAGGGCTGGGTTTGAGGTCTGAGTGACTGAGTGTTGGGGGAAAAGCAGCCCTTTGAATCTCTGAGGATTTAGCAAACTATAAATACATCGGCCGGACACAGATCTAACCTATCAAGTTCCATGCGAATGATGCGTAGGATTAGTGGGACAATATTTTATGTTGGTAGAGAGGTTTCAAATATGTAGGTATCACGTGCACAAGACTACGTCAAGGATACAAACAACCGTGTGGCTTGATAGGTAGGTTAGTGACGTAGTCAAAATTAGACTTTCTTCCAACTTACGTTATCTGCACTTAAGTAAAATGTCGTAGCAGTTAAGCATGAATCATTGTCAGTGATTCTGTGACCGGTTCCGAAGGCTGCAGCCTTAATGAGTGCAATTGCATGTTATGTGCTGTGGGCGAATGCTACCGTATGTTAATTGTTCAGGTATTTTTGTTGTAACTTTTATTGCACAAAGCTGTAGTTAGGTACATTGTTCTATAGATATTTGTTTTAGATTCGCCCGTAAATGGTTCAACTACCTGCAGGCCGAGTCACTGCGAGCTTGTAGGTACATGCTGTCGTATATCATGGCTAAGCTAACATGTAGTACTATTTTCGATTAAGTTGTACAGAAAATTAGTGTCCTAATGTTGTAAGTTAACAACTAAATCAGCATCCAGAGCTGTACGGTGATTATAACGTAGACATATTAATAGACTCAAATAACTCAAAAAATTTCAACATATCTTGGACAACTTTAAATGTACTTTTGTTATAAATAAACCAACGAGGACCACAACCACTAAAAAAGGTACTAGCTCTACATGTATCGATAACTTTATAGTAAATTTTGAAAATGTGATAGGAAGTGTCCTCAACACTAAAGTATCAGAGCACAATGTAATAAAATTAACCTTTACAATTGATTATAAAAATAAACAAATCTCTACCACTGAACGATATGTTAGACAATTGACAAACCAAAACTGTAACTTCTTCCATTTCTTACTTTATCAAGATTACACAAAACTTAAACAAGAAATAGATAACACTAGCGATGCAAATAACAAAATGTCTATACTTAATAGTGCCTTATTACATTACTTTAACGTAGCATTTCCAAAAAAGAGGCTAGTTAACTATAAACAACCGGCTAAAAAGTGGATAACCAAAGGCATACAGGTTTCTAAACAAACGCTCGAAAAAATGGAAATGTTGGAGGAAATGCAACCAAATAAGGACTTAAGAAAAAAAATTTAAATGTACAAAAAAGTTTTAAGAAAGGTAATGAAAACAGCAAAAAAACAAAAGTATACACAGAGAATAATAAAATCACAAAATAAAATAAAAGAAACATGGAGGATCATCAATGAACAATTATATAGAAAAAGAAACGAACATAGAATTATCACTAGTATAAAAAATGAGAGGAAGGAGCAAGTATCTGACCCTATCGCGATAGCAAACATGTTCAATGATTTTTTTAAGAACATAACCAACAACCTGACAAATAATTGTAATATTAATCTAGATAAATGTAAAGAATATTTAAACAATACAAACAAACCTACTAATAAAATAAAATTTGACCTAGTGACGTACTCAGAATTAAGACTGATTATAAGAAATATGAAAAGTAAGACATCTGTTGACATTTATGACATGAATACCAAATTAGTTAGGCAGTTATTATTAAGAAATTATTTATTGTTTAAATTGGTTTGTGGTGTTATTAATGATTGCATAATAAAAGGGGTGTTCCCAGATGTATTTAAAGCTGGAAGAGTAGTACCGTTATTTAAAAAGGGGGAACAGGGAGAACTTAACAACTACCGACCAGTTTGTATTCTCCCGACTTTATCAAAAATATTAGAGTCAGTAATTAAAAATAGAATAGTAGGATACTTTGAACACAATAAATTATTTACTGTGGCTCAATATGGTTTCCGACAAAATAAATGCACTGAAATGGCTATAAGAAATGTCAGTTATTTTGTACTAAGGGCGTTAGATGAATCTAATAAGTGTGCAAGTGTGTTTTGCGACCTATCTAAGGCTTTTGATTGCTTAAGGCACGACATTTTGTTAGAAAAATTAAAGTACTACGGCTTTGACGAAAATGAATTGAATATAATGACAACATATCTGAGCAATAGGACACAAATTGTAAGTATAAACAGAATAAACTCTGACCAAGGATATATAAATGTAGGTGTACCGCAAGGGTCGATATTGGGCCCAGTACTCTTCCTTATTTACATGAATGACTTACCCAGATGTGTACCAGACTGGGCGTTCATAAACCTCTTTGCGGATGACACACATGTAGGGATTAAAGATAAAACTAAACATAAATTAGAAGAGAAAATTGAAAACTCAATCCAATTACTTACAAACTGGTTCGAGGCTAACGGCATTGTTCTAAATGCTAATAAAAGTATTATAATGCGATATAAAGCAAGAAGAACTAGGCACGCAGAGGGGAGCATGTCACATGTTTTCCTTGGGTACACTATTGATCACACATTAAATCATACATCACACATTGAAACAATGTGCAAAAGACTAGCAAGTGCCAACTACGCTCTTTTAAAATGAAAATCTGTGGTTACTAAAAGGACATTGGTCACAGTGTATTACGCTTATGTCCATTCCATAATAAGCTATGCCATAACAGTATGGGGAAACAGTGCTGTTGTAAACAAGGTCTTGATTTGTCAAAAACGGGCCATAAGAATAATTTGCGGATTACATAGAAGAACGTACCCAAGTTTAATAACTTCTATGGACGAAGAACTATAGAATTTATGATACCCAATATAGTAAACGCTTTGCCACAGAACATTAAAGAAAAACTTAATGATAAAAACTGTAGACGTACATATGCTCCACAAATATTACCACGATCAGCTGCAGAGTGACTAGGAGGTAGCTTTCTACCCCCTGGTTTAGTTGGTGACGCCATCATCAATTTGTGCCACTTACTGTACAACTAGCAACAATTATATCTATGTACCTATAATATGCCGTATATACCTACCTAACTTATATTATATATATTATGTATATTTATATAAAGATATATAATATACATGCGCGTTGATTCTGGTAAGAAAGTATGAGCTGCCTTAAAATTATATACATACCTACCTACCTGTTTGCAAGAAGTTTTCCAGTGAAGTTTTATTCTGTTTGTAATTATCTTTTCTATCCAAACGCAATGTTGTATATAAATATAAGTACAAAACGAGTGTGAGCACCAATACAAACCAACGCTGGTTTAATGGTGCAATATCAGCAAAAATATGTATACTTTTATAAATAAATAAAAATATTCTATTCTATTCTATTCTATTCTATTCTACGTCAGCTAAGAAATATTTTGAGAAATATAAAATAATGACTGTGATATCACTCTATATTTATAAAAGTCTCTTAGAAATACATAGTAACAAAGAAAACTATCTACAAAAAAATATACTCATAACTATAATTTAAGAAATAAGGAAAAACTAGTCAAACCAATCGTACGCCTTGCAAAGGTACAAAAGCAGGGAGAATATATTAAAATACAAGTATATAATAAACTACCAATTAACAT
Source organism: Eupithecia inturbata (assembly GCA_963662085.1). Taxonomy (NCBI): domain Eukaryota; kingdom Metazoa; phylum Arthropoda; class Insecta; order Lepidoptera; family Geometridae; genus Eupithecia; species Eupithecia inturbata. Next base: position 15,756,349 of record OY759180.1, on the reverse strand, counting down.
TACGAACATTGACAACTTTGAACATTTTAAAAACATAATCAAGCATTTCTTTGAAAGCCATGCATTCTACAGCATCAGTGAATTTATGAGTACTAATCTATTGCAATCCCTTTCTTTACATAATGTGAAAACATGACATTGAACTTTATGATCTGGAATGAAATGACATGTGTATTTTATCTTTTCAAGTTGTACAATTTGTGACTGCCTTGTATAACGACCTATGTTATAAATGGTAAATAAATAAAATAAATAAATGTACGGTCTCTTCCAGTCACGGTCTGCCTGCTTCCAGGAATGTTCCAATCGACATTCGATCAGTCAGAGGCAGGAGTGGGACGTCACTCGACTGTGACGAAAACAAGAATATTTAATGAGTTTGTAACGAGAGCCAAAGGTTATGTTATGTTATGAGTTTGGAACTGATACCGCGGCAGCTGGTTAACAATTGTTGGATGGGCAGGAATTATAAGAAGTGATCGATTATTTTCTCATTATCAGTGGCATTACATCCACGAAATATGATGAGAAAAAGGCTTTTAAAGACACTTTCGTATGTATAGTTGTTTAGCACATGCATCTGCCAAAAATATTTTGAGTAGAGGTTAAAGATGGTAAGAATGTTGACAAACTTAAGTAAAACGGCTAATCATGGCATTGCAATATTTAATCTACAAATTTGGTTAAAAATCTCTAGTTTGGTCTCTTGCGACATATCCAGCGGATTTCCTCTCGATGTTTCAAGGAATTTATCGACAAGAAAAAATCCTAGGTGCTTGACTATTTGTACCTAATTCAGTTTGCCGACAAGTTCTTGCTCTATAAAAGTATTGTGACAACCTGTTATAGTTTCTTGTGCTTGTGTTGTAGGTTGTCGACTCTCGCCTACAGCATCGCCCACACTGAAGGTCTTGTAGACGTCTCGTATGCTATTGTTGTACAGCTTTGCTGATGTTGTTTAACCCATTTGTTTTTAAACTTGTTAACACAACTTACTATCTGTATTAGTGTTTTTTAATGGATGATAGAGAAAGGTAGGTACCTACCTACCTATTTCTTAAGGAACAAGTTAAAACTAAAGCATCTTCATAAGTACTAGGTATCTTTATAAAATGCCAAGATACAACTTACAGCAACAAAATCTAAACTCTACTAAATCACGTGGATGAAAGGTATTTTTGCGAATAGCACGTGTTCCAGATTACGACTGCATTTCATTATCTTAGCTGAAGGCACAGCTATTTAGTCACGCACCTCGGCAGATCCGATCTCGTTTTGTCTGCGTCTGCGCATCTTTACGCACCGCCTGGAGCCTCATTTAAGGGTGGCCTATGCCTCAACGGCCTTGAGAACACAAAATAATTATCTGTAGCCGTAGAAATAATTTGTTTTATTCGTGAAACGTACCATTTGTGTAAAATACTTTGACAAACCTATATTTGAGTGAAAGAAAAATAATCAAACTCAATAGCGCTTAGAAGATATATCCAAATTTAGAATTTTAAAAAATATTCAAAATTCGGAAATATCGTCGAAGCGCTGTTGATTTTGAGTATTTTTCTTTCACTCAAATATTTGTCAAAGTATTTTTTTTACACAAATGGTACGCTTCACGAATAAAAAAATAAATTTATATGGCTACAGATAATTATTTTGTGTTCACAAGGCCGTTGGGGCATAGGCCAGCCTTAACTGAGTTTTAATTAGATGCTTAAAACCACGTTGGTTCTAGTTAAATTGAAATAAACAAAAACGATAATGAATAATAATGGTGAAAACTACCAATTTATTGGATTTTCTTTTGGTGTATATTTCTTAGAATTCCACTGTATATTTCTTAGAATTCGATTCGTCGATCACTTAACCGGTAACGACACCAACAATCTATTGATGGTTTCTCTCTTCACCCATAGCAAATTCGTCCTCGAACAAATCAAGCCATAGTTACCATGAAAGCAATCACAATTATTTCTTGATTGATGCATTCGTTAATTCTACCCGGTTTCCTTTTAAGGCTTGCACAAGTAGGTAACTGAAGTCTTAATTTGGTAATCGTTACCATGCGTTAACGATAACGTTAACCTGACAATATGTGTCGGAGGAAGGTTATTTAAATGAAATTATCTGTCTATGTAGTGATTGATCGATCGGATCGGATGTATGATCCAAAAATAGTAACGTTGATCCCAGTTATAATTATTTCACTATTGCAACAGCTTTAGTAGACTGAAAAATAATTAATAACTCTCTCAAAAAAGAAGAAAAGTACCCATAATGGTAACCCTCTGCCAGCACAAGATTCGTTTGTCAGTATTTGCAGACACAAATTGCAGTTTGGTCTCGAGTTTCAGGATCTTTGAAAGCCGCCGCTGAAAGAGCATCATTTATCTCTATTGGCATACCGAGAATGATCCGTTTCATTAACCCCTCTTTAAAGATTGCCGTTGATATTGTATTTAGTTAATTAGGTACACTAGATTTTAACCCTGTAATGTAGCAAATGCTAATTTAGTGCGACCGATAATGGTAACCTGACGTGCGTTGATTGCAGTTGTACGTTTTACGTATTTCTAAGATTGTGTAGGTAAGGTTCAAATAAATACCAAAGTCTCGTATATTTTTGATTCCACAGTTTAAGTCACTGCAGACAAATGGCATCACAATTTTGTTTCTACAATATTTTAAATAATGTATAATGTTATCTCCGACACATTTCATCCAACGAATACGTATTTAGATAGTTACATCAATGTTTGATGTTTACCGAAAATAGGTCACTGTTAAGACTACAATCGGCCATTATCGTTGTAGATACCTACTCCGCCAAAGTAGGTACAGCCCAAACAAGCGCACTTCACGTCCGGCTCAAAACCAGAAGTTTTTGTATTGAACAATGATGTTTTGTTGTAGTTTTTATAACAAACCCTAGTGTTTCTTGGGACAAATAGGTACCTACCTTTATATAAGGTAAAGTCTGTTCCACAATGTCCTTTTACGCACGAATAATGCGAATGTTGATTACCTACATTTTACTTTCTGCCTATTTCTTTCGGTGTGATATATCTGTGTTTTTAATTAAATTAAGTTGATTACAATCCCCTGCAATGGTGCAAAAATTGCTGGTTTAATCTAAAACACACCTATTCAAATATTTACTCTCACTCCGTTGGTAAAGTAGTTATCTATAAAAGTTTTAAAAGTTAACTCCTTCGTTGGACATTCCTATTTCAGCATCGGAAATCGGATGTTTCCTATTGAATAATGTAAATAGATCTTTAAAAATAGTTCACACATCAAAGCTTTGTAAAAACTGATCCTAAAGTGTAAACGATGCATGCCTCCTTCAGATGTTGTTCTCGGTATCTGCCTCATTGACTGCTTATGATGGCTATTAACACTTTGTTGTGTTTTTTATAAATTTTTAATGACACTATGATTTTTAATCCCCGGAGCAGAAAAGGGGTGTTAAAAGTTGAACTGTATATATCTGTGTGTACGTGGCATCGCGGCTGTAAGATGACTGTGAACAAATCATATATTGATAAAAAAAAAACACCTAAATAACGACCGTAAAATGGCGTGCGTTGATGAGAAAGCGAAACAAACACTAGTGTATTGGTTTATTAAGTGGATAATTTGTATAGCGGCAAAAAATAAAGGAAAATATTGTCTAGCCTAGTGAACATCTACATCTTTGATTTGTGTGAAGCATTGCCACAACCGTATGAAACTTGACTTGAGCTTGACTTGACTTCACAGATTAAATTACAGAATATCCAGATGGAATTTCTGTGATCTGCGCGCGCCATAAGTGAAGTGGCTGAAACTATTCTAGTTTAGAATAGGTAGCATAGCATCAGTTGGCCTATGGTCAGGTGTCTGACGTGACGCGCTGTATTCTAAAATGTTTTATAAGATTACGCCATTTTGTGTTGTTCAAACGTATAAAAAACAAATTCAGGCTTTAAAATAATAATTAAGGGATCACAAATTTCACACGTACATGCTACATTTACATCGACATTTACACTACCAAAATATTCACACTAGTTTCGGTTTTATAAATCAGCCATGTAATTTATTTTACAATATATAACCCTACTAGCAAATTGCCAAGGCCACTCAACCATTAATTAGGTTACTTGTAATCCCTTTCCCTCGAAACAAGTGACCAAATATAAAATCTTTCCTACACACATACATAAGCCTGTATCATCCCATTCTTTGATAAAGACTTCTTCAGGCAGTGGGAAACTTGAGAGCTAAAATGTTGATGATGATCTACTCAAAATAAAATTATCCCATAGATTAGCAAATAGCAAATAGCACTGCACAGTGCATACGCCAACTGGATATTCTGTAATCTGTGCTTGATAGTTACCAGGCAGGCCAGTTACAAGCAACTTTTTTAACAGCAATTCTCTGTTCTCTGATTTGCTGTGTTATTTGTTATTGTTTTGTCACCTCATTGCAAAATTCCACAACATTTAGTTTATTTCGAGCGTGGTCGGTTAAATAATGACCCGTCAGTGATGGTGGTTGTGCTACCTGGCAATTGGCACGCGTGCACTAATTGCAGCCCGATGCTTGCCTTGAGGTGGAAATTGAAAGAGTCAACAAGCTTACAGACATGGGCTGGGCACTAGGTGTTCATCTACTCTGAAACAGCTGTTTTCATATTTTTTTTAATTTGTTAGACTCAACAAAATATCACTAGTCGCCGCTTCAATTAGGTATTTCTTCATCATTTTCAATGAATACAAAACGCTCTTGATTCTGGAATATGTGAATTTAAATTTATTTATGTCTTAAAAGTATTTTTTTTGAGATTTGGTTATATCGGTCATTTATTAAATATAAAAGTCGTCCGTTGCTTTATTTCTTCACATCAGTCTAACGTCATACAAACATTTTGAAGTAGTCTTGTTCGTGACCAAACATTTGGCTGGCATGGCGTAATGGTTTTAATAAAGCAAACAATCAGGCATGCCGCTGAATTGCACATTGATTAGTTCAGCTGTGCGACCGGTTTCTTTTTAACTCTATCAGCTGGTAACATTGCGATTGAGATCACAGAAACCTAGCATTCAGCAACAGTTCGTGAGTAGGTAGAGCTTGTTGATACACATAAAAAAATTATAACGATGTATTTCTGAAATAACAACGTAACGCATGGGATATGTTTAGATTGAATACGTATGGTATGGTATCAAACCCTCCCAATACACGCAACAGCGTAACACACATTGTACATCATATCATAACCTAGGGATGATTTGTCCCCAATAGAAAGTACCCATTACAACACTGCTCCAGATAATGATTTCCCAATGCACCTCTGATTCATAAATACTGTTTGATGACGATACATTGTGTTCGATTGCTATTGATATCTACTGGTTAACAGATCGATATAGTATATATAAGTGTTAATGTGAGTATTAAATTTTACTATATTTATATGTGTATTTATTTATGTTTATGTCACGATTTATTAATTGTATTTTTCTTTGTTTCTTGTAATTTTTGTTATCTAGCACTACCTACTAAATTGTTGTCAACACTACCCAAAGGTTAGCAGGTAGAGAATGCTATCTAGCATTAAGTTCGCCCATGTACAACTTTTGTGCAATAAAGTATATTATATCTATCTATTGATGGGGAAATAATTGGTGGATATTTATTGCATCGAAATTGGACAATTCTTCTTTTTCGCGTGAGCTATGGTTCAATAAAACTTCGATAAAACGATTTCAGGATACATAGGTTATCATCATAATAATATCATAAAGAAATAAATTCCAAATAGGTATAACTCCAAACACGTAAAACAAGCAACATCTGCAGTTTTTTGTTCTAGCAAGATGATAAAAATGATCTGGATCACCCTGATTCGTTTTTTCTCGACTTCCTGCGCACCTGGCGCGCGCAGCACGTGCGTAGACGCAACTTTGTACAAGCTTCCAGGGTTCCTTAGCTGAAACACGATCCTTTATTGCGCAGGCTTTGTTTGTTCAGGCATACGTGTTTGAGTGCTTTTTTATCTTCGGTCTCCCTCTTTTGCATACCTTCTTGTGTGTTTCTAACAGCATCTCAATATTAAATAATATATAGAAAAAGTTTTCTCAGCTGTAGGTTTCCTAGAAAGTTTTAGTCGCCATTGTATATGTACATCGACAAGTAAATCAGTGTTTTGCCTTGGTTTGGTTTTGTCTTTACTTTAACTTCGTTCGAACTCCGTTTTAGAATGCGACCTCTTTCTTTCCACCTATTTTGCAACATTCTGAAGCTCTCTTAGTAATCGTTCTCACAAAATGAGTATATTACGAACTTCCGTGCATTTTTTGCCTTAGAAGCTCTAATGAACCCTTTGAATCCCCTTGACAGCTGATGGTTCACGTTTTAGTTTATGAAAATACCCTCGAGTCTGCGCAGGCAGATAAGATCGCAGCTGACATTTAGATGTCGTCTCGCTGATCACTTGATGAATAAACATAGTTCTAAGGATAAAGACTTTGTTCTTTTTGCGGAGGTTGCAGTTGATTGTTTTAGTTTGCGGAGCAAACAAATGATAATCATCATCTTTGTGGCTGCTTTGTGTATGATGCTCTATCCATCTCACAAAGGCCTCTTCACTTCTCAATTTCTGGCAATTTTGAGTTCATCAAATGTTTTAGCGTCCGTGTCGTCCTATACCATCCTCCCAAACGCTGGCGTCTAAACAATAATTTGCTTTATTTCACATCTGTCTAACAACGCCACAAATAATTCCGTCAAATCACTAGCACACTTTCAAAGGGTTTACAAGATTATTTCGGATCACTTCACTGCTGTTGTTACAGTTGTCAGTAGTTTGAGGAACGATCTATAAAATATATAAAAATAGGCCGGTCCGTCAGTCTGTGGCACGGGCGGAGCAGGTCAGGGCTCAAGAGGGCTCTCCCTTTACGTATTAAATTAGATTTGAAGTGCTAAGGTTCGGTTTTTATGTGGCATCTACTATTAGACAGTGGCGTTTTGTGTTTTGTTTTGAAGTCGTTGTTTGTTTTGAAGAGAAGGTTACATACAAAGCTCATGCAATGGTAGCTTTAAGTTGAGGTAGCTCAGAATCAATGTTATATTGGAGGATGTAGATAACTACCCAACCACCTAACCTAACCTATCCATTTAGTTTTCTTGGGAGACAAAAAGCACGAAAATATGAACAATTAGAATATAAATAAAGTTAAAGCTGTAGATTTTTCACTTAACTAATCTACTTACTTATATTGCGTATTAAGTTAAGTACCTATCTATCAATGAATTTACGTCTCTCTCACAATAAAGGTTTATTATAGACCAAAGAACTTTTTTGATAATTATGTTTTGAAAAACCTGTTGCGCAGAGGAAATAAATAAACTCTTATTTCATTTATTTACGCATAAGTTGAGGCTCAACCATTAGTTGTAATCACAGAGGTTCAATAACGGTGAACTTACCTACTTCGCTATTACGTGCTAACAGCTGGCACGCGACCACATTACGTCGTCAGTAGGTACATGACCGTTACGTAGCCATACCATCTAGCGCTAGGGAATCATTGTGACATGACAATTAAAATGATAACCACTAGTCATACCCACACACAGGGAAGACGCAAACCCTCCTGAAATGGGAAACAAACTTACGTTAACAACGTCACATTTCGTCAATGTGTAAATATTGATAAAGACTTCATAGTCGCCATGTCGTGATGTCATACAATCCAAGTTAAGAAAAAGCAGAAATAAAGGGAAAATTTTGTAACTTAGACGCTCACCAACAACCAAATAATGTTAGCCATAACTAACTCAGTAAGTGTGCCGGCCAGTCCCATAACTAAAAGCCCAAAATACACAAATCTTCCTAAAGATATCTTATCATTCCGCTCCCTGTCGGTCGTTTGGCTCCCGGCCGAACCACTCCAATCGAATTGAATGCTTTATGCTGAATACATAGAGCAGTAGGACTCCGCGCCGCTGATATTTAAATAGAAGCATGATAATGTAGGCTCGCTGTATTTGTATCACCACGCGGCACGATTGTTGCAAGGTATATGTTAATTCCAGTAATGTTATTGGTAATACAAAATAACCAAGCAAGGAAAAACAATTATGTATAATTAAAATATTCCCTGCAGAGTGCAGTCGGAATCTGAATCTGAAGACATGGCATATAGCTATAACACTGATTAAAGGAAGCCGTTGTCCAGCGGTGGATTAGTCTCGTATGCTGATGTAGATGATAATGAATACAATCTGGAAACACAATGAACATCACATTGCGAAAGGAGCAGTTTGAAGTGGCGTTAAAACCGAACTCCACTGATCATAAACTTTTGAAAAGTCGTATTACATAGACTACCTACTACATACTGCTATGAAGAAAAAGCTCTATGCCTTATAGCAACGCTAGATATCAGTGATTCCAAGTCCCACCTGATCTGGGTACTATACTCATTCCTCTCCTATTCTATGCGTAGCTACTGTGCAGTTAGTTGGCTGACAGGACGCTACTAAATTGGTTGAATGAGGTGTGACGGCCCGCAGGAAATTAGGAAATGGGAAGCACGCTCGATCGTGACGCTTTTTGTAGCGAGCTTATTATAGATCTGTTCGGTATCCGGTCCAAGAGATAATCAGTTCTGATTCGACTATTTATTGAGATTAGTCTTATTCCTTGCATTTTTAACACCACGTGTTCTTACTGACGCAATGAGAATATAGTCCACGTGGGCAAAGATTCAGTTGGACAAGACTTCAGCTCAGTGTTAGCACCATCACATACAGCCAGCGGAACACCCAGAGTAATCTACCACGGTTTTGCGCTAGCTGCCATTCTATTCTACTGACGCTTTTATGGCCCACCCTCCACTAGCAATGTATAGCATGTAGTGACACAGTTTAGCATTAAAGTACGCGGCGCACACGCGTTTCGTGAAGTCAGCTTTTTCAGTAGCTAAGCCGAGTATAACCAGTCACTCCTCAACCCTCTGCAGTATCATACATATCCTAAAATAAGGATTAAAGATATCGTAAACGTTAATTTTATGTACTCGTGTCTTGTATATTGAATAGACGCAGTAAAGTGAAACAAACTCTCATTTAATAAAATCAACCCACAATAGTATAATGACTGTATAGAGGTATGTAGTAAATACAAAAGTGGTGACCCCGACGTGATTATATTTCTTTGTGGGTTGTGTTTATAGTGAAAAACAATACGGAGTGACTCCCTCCCGATGAAGTCCACACCTCGGGAGGTTAAAGAAACAACCATCTTTTATTAGAACCAACCCACAATAGTATAAAGACAGTATATGTATGTAGTAAATACAAAAAGCATAACATATGTAGATGTTATGTACCTATAGCATAGACGTTCAGGCTAGTAAGCCCGTAAGCGTCCTATGGACAATAAGTTAATTTGATTTTCACCAGCTTAAAATGGTGGGAACCCCACTTTATTGAAAGTACCTATAGTAAGATCCATTCTCGAGGTTAACATGGACATCTTCTTTAGGCAGCTAGTCATGATGATGAGGCCACTGATTGCTCTATTACTTAAGCAACCATTGCTTCACCCCGACACTTCATTATACGTTCAGTTTCACAGTCAATTGCATTACGCATTGAAGCGTCTTCGGTCGGAAGTTGTAATAGCACAAATTGCCGGAAAATCGTGTCGCCTGCAAGCGCTTACTGTCAGGGATCGTGTTTTGAGGGTCAATACGGATTCGGAAGAGAAGTACGTAGGAAGAACTTCCACGTGTAAATGTTACGCGAACAGTTGTGATAAAAAAATCTAGTACACATTTCAGGAAATAGGCTCTAATACCTATTAATATACTTTCCTGGACGATTTTTCCCAAGATGGAAACAAAGTTCCTCAGGTAAACGCGATGAGTGTAACTATAAATAAATCTTCATTTTGGTTCCTATAGTCATGCGTCTCGCTCGCTATATTGAAGCAGTTGAAAGCATCAATAAACAAAAGAATGCGTTAAATTGGCACGTCACCTCTTGTCTTCCTAATGAAGGTTTATCTTCATCTCTAGCTTCCTGATTAAATCCCGCATGACATTCGCATCCTGATGATGATTGAATCAGGCTGACCTTTAAACTCAACATTTTCTTTGATGAGTAATGTTGTTACTACTTATGCCCTCAGCAGCAAGAGGTGTACCACTTGCTAGTTTCATTTCCCAATTGTTTAAATAACTGGTCATGTTGTTGCACAAACTGATAACAGCAAGTAATTCATAATTTTCCACTAAAAGTAAAACTTTCCTAAGCATTATCATCCCGTGGTCATCATCCGACATCTTGACCCTATAAATGTAACAAATTACGTTTGTCAATCAAAATTAGACGTTATTCCATTGTAACAAGCGTGTGGCGTGACGGCGCCAATGTCGCAACGTCACGGATGCGCCTGCGCTTGTAAAGGAGGTGATCGATGCGTTACGCTCTTGTTGACCCTTTAGATAATCCTGTTAAATTGTCTCCAATAACTGAAGATGGAGTGGGGAACTTATTGCTAAACGCCGGCTGAACGTAGGTGGTCACTTCACTGGACATTACTTTATATTTATATTTTTATTTATATTTGATTCAGAAAATAACTAAGAATCTGACTTTGCATGAGCAATATTTTAAAGACATTTTTAACATACGAAAATGTATGTTGTTTACATTCACACTTCTATTGAAACGTTTTAATATTCAGGTTAAATATTAAAACTAAAATTTCGCTTAACAAATTTTTTCCTGCATGAATGTATATCTTAATCAATCATACATATGCACACATGCATGTTAGCTAATTTTATATTCCTGTTATTTAGATCTAACTAGCGCTATCTATGCCTCTACCTCTGCACTTCAAACAATAGCTTGGTTTGTTTACAATGCACTCCCGCACACTCCGTCCTCTGTGTGTGAGTATGAGTACCTAACAATGAGCGAGTAGTGTTGCTCGGAACTTAGTTCAAGCGTGTGCGCACATCTTTACAGTGGCGTTGGAGAGCTCATCAACAGTACACTCAGAAAAAGTAAAGCACAATTATTATTTGTAAATAAGTACCTACTTATAGCTTCAAAAACATTTGACTACCTGTATTTACCCTTTCTATTATGGCTTTGAGTATCAACGACTAAAATTTCTGAACCGGGTCAACTTCCCAATAGCATATTAAAGATAATTTTATCGGGTATTAATCGCGTTCCTTTTGTTTTATTTTCCCCTACGTTTCCACCCCCGTGACCACGATAGCTGCAACGTGATGGAAACGTAGGGGAAAATAAAACAAAAGGAACGCGATTAATACCCGATAAAATTATCTTTAATATGTTAACAGATCGCAAAAGTTTGAAGTTCCCAATAGCATTTTATAAGAAATCAAATAATATCCCAAAAATTTTTTGACTACGAAGGGATTTAAACCCGCGTCTTTCTCTCAGTACAGGAACGTGCTAACCAACTACACAACGAGGTCAAGTGACGTAGGAGTCGAAAAACTCTGGGACATCCATCGGACTATAGCGCCGTTAGCTCCACCTACAGGAGGCACATTGAAGTTTTATCCAATCCTGTTCAAAGACTAAAGTTACGTTTAGTTACGGTTAGTTTGTTTAGTTAGCATTTTATGTAGGTAGTACCTACGAGGCCATAGCTTTTGTTCCACTAGTACTGGTCGTTTACTAACGCTACCTTCTTTACATGCCATACCATAAGCCTTGACCATCCCGATTTCAAGAAAAATCTGCTCATTACATTCTTCAATCGATTAAGTAACAACAAAGCGTTGCAAGCGCAAGGCAGCTCGGTACCGCATTCCGCTGCCATCCGTCCGGAGCAAGGTTTTTGCACACCTTCGTTCAAGGAGAAAGATGTCCACTTGTACCGACGACGACGTCGCTTTCCTTCGCGGATGCAGCCTTGCCTTTACTTGCAACTCTTGTAAGTGGTTTTATTCATACGGTTCTTTTGCTCGTAGCATCATTACGGCATCCCGTGCAGAGCAAACGCAAATTAATTTCCACGTAAATGTATTTAAGTATGGATTTACCTGTTATGAAGTTTCTCTGACGTAGTTTCACCGATATTTTGTGATTTCTATTTGTGGGTTACTTTATTATAGAGTAAATATTAAACATTGGAGGTACCAAGGTTAGAAATTAGTAATGATTGTGTTTTGTTTAATTCACCAGTATCGTTAAAAAGGCCGTAATAATTTTAAGCGCGTTTATGTCTTTTGTTCTGAAAATTTGCATTACACCGAAAGTGTTTGTATTCAAATGTCATGAAACTTTTTATATTAAACGACTTATGTAGGTACTTTTACAAAAATATCTCTTTTGTCCTTTGTATAGCCCCCTCGAAACACGGAAACGTGGAAGTTTCAAACCACATGCGAAGTGCAAAATTTGCGATAGTTCGTCAAGCCTGAGTGCATGAGAACATTGACTACCTACATATCCTGGGAACGAATACTTCCTGGTCCGACAGGTGTCCCGACAGGTGGCGTCCCTGGTGGTTCCGTTTGTGGGATGCAATATGAATGCTTCGAATCTGATTTAATTGACTGTGCCTGGGATGTTATGGGAAAGTTTGGGTGTATTATTTGTAGGTGTGTTTTGATGGATGGTGGTTTTGATAAAATATTTTATTACATAATCACAATAATAATCATAATATACGCTTCCTTATTTTCTATGATTTGTGCGGTCTCAATAAAAAGTAAAGTTTGATTTTACAATTAATCCAAAGTCGTACTTTGACTCTACATTTCAACACACACTGAAAATAGTACTAACTATTTGGCATCTGTTTATTTATTTAAATACTTTATTGCACACATTTAACAAAAGTATACAAAAGGTGGGCTTAATGCCGATGGCATTTTCTACACATGATAGAAATAAAACAAAAAGGCGTACTATAATTAAACTAAGCTAGATAAACTACAAATTAATAATAAAACTTGCACTATATAATAATAATACATATAATATCTACATATTATATTAATAGGTACTTTCAATTTTTTATTGAAGAAAGGTAGCAACAAAAATCACAAAAAGTTAAAAAGATGGTTGAGTTACCTAACTAGAAGTCGGGTAAAGATCCATAATTCGATTTCCTCAATAATTACCTGATTATTTTGAAAGGTTACTCCTAGGCATGTTATCAACCGTGTGAAGACCACGAGAAAGCTATAAATTATGGACTAGCTCAGCTTTAATTAGTATTCAGCCGTTATACATTAATCAACTCTAAGCATTTTATTAGCTTATCAATCAAATACCCGTAAATCTCTATCAATAACCGTACCTAACACCTTATCACAATAAAATTAACCTACTACCGTACGCTCTCACCTCACCACGTCTCCCTAGTCCCTTACCGTTCCATTTGAGCTGCCCTTCCTTTCCCGTACTCAGTGTTCGTCCGACCGTCGTGAAGTCCACACGTGTCAACAATGCTTGCTCCTATACCGGTCCCAAGGACGCGCCTTACGCTACACCCCCATAATACCCATGTGAGTGTTCCTTTCCTACTATAAAGTATTTTTTCTGTAAGTGTTGTTGTGTTTCTGGTCCTACTGTGTGAAAGTGTATTGTGATTTCGGAGGCTAGGGTTGGGTGAACCTGATTTTCTGCAATCCAAGCATTCTAGGTTTAGGTATAGGATTGCGTTGCGATAGATAATCTGGTTTGTGAAGGGATTGGGTTGTCGGAAGTCTGATTGTGACAAGTGAATGGATTGAATTATTGCGTGTTTCCTAACGTAACTGATTCGTGATTTCAGAACCTGTTTAAATAAAGGACAAGGGTCCTTTAATTGGATCAAAATGTGTTTCACCTTATAATTTTAGCCTCAGCTGGCGCTACTTAAATTTATTGTAACGGTGCCTAAAGCACAGTTACAATATTATGAATTATTTCTCATTAAAAATCCTGAATCTCGACTCGTTTTCTTTTATGTCGTAATAGGAAGTGGTCCCGGCAGCGCATGCCATTCCAGATACTAAAGTTGAAGGATAAAACATCCTGTGTCCATAGGGCTTCGAGCAGAAGCATCTTGAAAGTCTTGAACTTCCTGCATTCTTTCTTTCTGCATTTTTGTGGTAATATTAATTGCCTGCACATATATTTTTCTCTTTTTTACCAGTATTTTAATTTCAACGACAAAAACATAAATTCAAGTTAGGCACACTAAACGTTGGTAATGGAGTGGTTATGGACTTTGCATAAATTGTAGAAATTATTCAGTGAGAACAATCACAATATGCAAAACTACCTACAATTTTCCCTTGCCCTACTTTGTATAGCATTCTAGTATTTTCAATTTCTAAGCTATCTTAGAGAAGTGTATTTTATTATTATACTAAACTTCATCTTTCTTCTTCCACAGACCACAATCAAAGTGTACGCCCGGTGTCTTCGCCCCGACATCGAATACAAGACCCTCTCGGTAACATGGGGCACCCGCGCCCGAGAGGTGGTCGCGACTCTCCTCGGCAAGTTCCGGATGCGGCACCGGGACCCGCGGCTGTTCTATCTGAGCATGGAAGTCAGGGTCCGAACCGCCAACATGAAGACCACGCTGGTGCTTGATGATGATGCCAGGCCGGCCGCGCTGCAGGCCTGCCATCCGAAAGGATACTCTAAGTAAGTTGTTCTTGAGATTATTATTGCCTTAGTTTTTTTGCAGGTTTCTTTTGCAGGACTGAAACCCAAAGCTACGCTGCTGAGTATGGTGGTCAATTGGTATTTTCGGTTGCTGGTTTTAGAGCTCATTTTACACTGACAATGTAAAATGTTATTTTACCTTGTAGGTGCAATACAAATTATGTGGGTAGAAAACACATAAACCTAAATTATTACTCACCTACTCCATTTGTATACAATATGACTCAGAAAATGACTAGGCAGTTAGTTGTTGTGATGTTGGTAGGTTCCTACGCTAAAGCAGCATTCTCAAGTACCTACCTACCTAATCCTCTGTAGGAATAATGAAACCCAGCATCTGTGTTTGTACAATTGACTCACTTGTTTTATTTAACAATAAACTTTACATTTGTCGCGAGTTTCCTTCATCGTGCAATTTTACAAGCCAACATGCATTGGCATTACTTAAACGCATAAAGATTTTAATGCACTTTTTTGCTGTTCATACATTAAAATTGTTATGGGTTTTTATACAAAAGTTAATTATTTATTCTTTTAAAATCATGGATGCTTATTAGCATACAAACAACCATTATATATCACCTATTCTTAACCCTCCATCGGTCATCACAACCTGCCCAGACCACCGAGGATGAAAAAAGATCCACTTTTGTCCCACTCCCTTCCGGTACGAGCTATTCCCGTCCCACAACAAGCAAACGTGAACTCTTTACTGACCATATGGATAAAGTTACTGTTGACAACTATTGCGTAGGGGACATAGGATAGTAACTTTAGATGGGACAATAAACGGAGGGGTTTTAAAGGGTTAGCGAGCTTCGGAGCTGTTCTCTGTTGACTTTTCAATTTAATTTTACGACGTTCAAACAGAACGTAAAGTTTTACCGCTGAATTTATAAATGCTTTGTTACGTTCATTATTGTTTGTAAAGTTTAAAAATTGGTTCTGATCGGTTTAGAACCATTTTCAACCACCTTTGCATCATTGTCCTCTTTGCGGTCAGCGACAGGTGCAGTCATCATCCTGTAAAAACAACAGTTTACCGGTCGGATAGTACCTACTTGTATCGAACCGAGCGATGATGTAATTATGTGCCTATTATCTCGAAGCGTATAATTTGGCCTTATTGAACGCAAACTTATTTTGTATGACAGCTGTAGGGTAATTCATATTTCATGTAACACCTGCTAGAATGGTTTTTTTTTGTAGAGCAGCAGGTGATCTATTTTGGTTAATTCTGTCATAAAATATTCAGTAAAGATGTAATGTCAACGATAGTGTAGTAAGGTGACGGAGTAGATAAATGCTAGTCTACTAGTATTTTACTAGCATCTCCCTCTGGCTTCGCTCACGCGGTACTTAGATATGACGTATCCCATAGGTGCCTGCTCTGAGGCGTAACTATAGATCAGTAGCTATCTACCTAAAAGTGAATTTTTAGAAACAGAGCCCCGAGTTTTGTTTGATGATAATATCGAGACGTTATCGTGAAGTCTCTTATTTCTATGGGATTTGGTACAGCGTCTTTATCGTGCGGACATGGTACTACGCAAATCTTATACAAAAAATGAGACCTCACAATTAGGGAGTGCAATCTTGCAGCAAAACCTTCAGTCTCGGTTTTCGCAAGATTTCGGTATTTTGCGAGATCTCGCAAATCTACGAATTATTTTTAATTAGTTTAATTATTTTGTTGAAATTTGGTAAAGTTATTATTCTAGGGGCGTAATAACGAAATAATATACATATATAAAAATACTGAATCATTTATTTTTTTATTTAATTATTTATTCACGGCAACAAACAATTATACTCAGCTCTTACTGTAAACTAAAATTAATACTTAAGTAGTCTTACTCTAAGTATAATCAGCCCCGTTGTCCACGAATTGTAACAATTACATAATAGGACAAAAACTATAACAGAAACTTGATACCTAGTGCTAGTTGAGCAGGAACCTACATTATTTGTGAATAGGTGGGCATTATGTTTGGTACCCATCAAATACTTAAACAACATAGAAAAACACCCCGATCGGGAAAAGACAAAAAATACATTTATGGTGCTTAACAACAAATAATCAGGAATCGAACCCGCAGTAGCTACAGTACAGTACAGTACGGATGGGTACAGTCAGCAACGAATGTGCAAACCAATATTCTAATACAGCACAAACAGCAATCTATGTAAGTTAACGAATTAACATTTCGAACATGTTTTATAACTTCTCATTTCTCACATCAGAGATATGAAAACTGTAATTACGGTAAAAAAAACTCCTATGAAAACACAACATAGAGGTATGTACGAGTATCTCTCTAGATATGTTATGTTTACTTAGGAGTTTCTTCACCAAGAAGGAATTGTAATTGGATGCATGGATGGACGACACTCTTCATCATCATCATCCTATATTAGTCCACTGCTGGACATAGGCCTCCCCTAATGAGCGCCATAGCGCCCTGTCTTCAGCTTGCCGCATCCACCATCTGCCTGCAGTCTTTCGCAGGTCGTCGCCCCACCTGGCCGGAGGGCGTCCTACATTACGCTTGCCGACGACACTCTTGTCGTCTGCCAAGAGGCCTCGGATGTTTCGTGCCAAATACCCAGCAGCAGAAAGGGCCTGTACTGCCTCTACCCTTGTTGGCACCGCTGATAAGGCATTGATACTCTGACTGCCATTGCTGCCTTTTGTGAGCGGCGCGTGCGGCTGCGCGGGCGGGAAGGAATTCAGTTTGCGCGTGGCTGCGCTCTCGAATGGTCATGGAATCTTGCAAATCTTGCGAGATTGCGCGCGATTTTGGGTGCAAGATAAATCTTGCAAAATTGGTGCAAGATCTCGGAACATCGACTTAGTGTACAAACGCCTCACCTGCTCTTACCATGCCTGATCTTTTTAATAAATTTCTGAACTTTATTTGGAATTAACTGAGAGCCATATCATTTCCTCAAGCATACAAACACATTTACTGATCTCCTTATTTCCCTCATTTCAGATTCGCCCTCCAGATGCGTCCAGGCGGGCTGGTAAAGATCTACGACTCGGCTCTGATGTCCTCATCGCAGTACAAGTGTCTGCTCACCAGCGAACAGACCACGGCTGACGAGTTGTTGGCCATACTGCTGCATTGCTATAACTCTACGGAGGGGGTGGAGCGGTTCTCGCTGTATGAGGTAAGGGATATCAACATCATAAAGTTAGTGAGCACGTTCAAGTCTTTTATTTAGCTGTGAAACTCCTAACATACCCAAACATATTAACTAAATGATCGATAGATATGACAAATGAAATATCCAACCGTCTGCTGCCATAAGTCTCCTTCAAATAGTCGGCTGTAGCCATTCGGGCGACAAATCTGGGATTACGTAAAAAGTTATTGGAAAAACAAGAAGGATGTTGTAGCATTTTGCATTTATGAGATCATAGAGTAACTTTTACATCATGGACTACGTTCTAAAGTGGCGCGTGTAGTCGTGTCCTAGAGACAATAAATTCACGTTTTTGTACCTTTCTAACGGGCTTTATATTTATTTTCAGGTGTGTCCGTCCCAAGAGTATGAGCGAAAGCTGCACCCCGACGACTTACCTCTCCTAGTGCAGCGATCCTGGCCGACGGACACCGAGTGCCACTTCCGAGTGCGTCGAAACCCCCGTGCACCGCCGCTTCCTCCTCGAACCCTGCCCTTGACCATTCCTCAAGAAACGTCCGAACAGGAGGAACCCACCCG
Source organism: Eupithecia inturbata (assembly GCA_963662085.1). Taxonomy (NCBI): domain Eukaryota; kingdom Metazoa; phylum Arthropoda; class Insecta; order Lepidoptera; family Geometridae; genus Eupithecia; species Eupithecia inturbata. The sequence continues at coordinate 15,737,905 of OY759180.1, read as the reverse complement.
AGCGCTCTCAGCTCTCTCCCTCGAGTCAGAGGGCGACAAGAAGAGATACAGCCCTGTATATAAATTTCCCAGCATCAGCTATTGCCGGGAAACAAAAAACGACTATTTATACATCTGACTAGCGCTCAAATTGCAGCGGTACAGTCGACTGGTTAGGACCAAGCGTCGGCGGAAAGACAATCGAATTCGTGAAGTGTAAATAAATAGTGTAATGGAATGTGTAAATAAATTGGGACGGGAGTAACTCTAAAGTGTGAAACCAAAGACGTGACTCGTGGGGGTAGAGACGATACCGTAATGAAAGATACAGTTTAATTTGTATTGAATTGAGTTGTAAACTGTGCTGCTAAAGAAATTATGTTAACTTCAATGTTTTAAACGACAGGTATGGGATAGCATAGTACCTACCTATATCTATGACAGTAGATAATCAATTATCATATAATTTTCTAGTCTTAATTTTTCATAAAGGCGACAGGAATTGAGGAGTATCCAGTGTATTTAGCATTTCACTTCAAGTTTCTGGTAGTATAAAATTGTATAGAGGTATAAAATTAACATAGATTCTAATTAGCTAGTAGACACCAAAGAGGCAAGCGAGAATATAAAAGTAGATTTATTTATCTGTTATTCATTATCATGTTTAATTTATTATTTGTGGACATTGTGTCATCTCTGTACGTTTAATTATCATCGAATTTACTTCACTCACGCCTGTAATAAACTGCGATAAAGTTCTTAAAAATATGTTTTAAATGTTTACCTGCACAGCCACCTGTTTTTATTATCCTGAGGGAAATGCGCACGCATATTGTACGGCCACGGGGAGACAGTACGATTATGTGGGACTCCGACACGACTAAAACCCTCAGCGTGTTTCCGCCTCACCCGCTTGTGGTGGGAACGTGGGCACGCAATTCTTCCGCGAACCCATCGCGGCCGCCCGCTATCGGGCCCCTAACTGGGGGTGTGGCGCAACCCCCTCGGCGACACGCCAGACACATAACATCCCCCTGAGACGGGTCAGTCGAGTGGCCCCACCGCCTGCCAACCCCGAGGAGCACTCCCTCCCGAGGCTGGCCGTATCGCCGTCTGCGTTGGCACGGCCCTACGGGTTCCTAGCTTCATCGCGGTTGACCAGGCCGCGATTACTAAGCCCCCACTCCCCCGCCCCGGCAAGGCAGGAACCCTTCGGGGGGGGCTGCACAGCCACCTAGATAAAGTACCTACCTACTTATTTACTGGAACGAATTATGTTAGACTGGGGGTGGGTATCAAGTAAAAGAGTAAAATGGCAACATAGATATAAAGTATTTTATTTACAAATGATTGCAACAATGAAGTATAGACGATGCAATATAATTACAGAGTATGTTCAAAAAATGGGAAACGGATAATATCTTACGGTACTAAAATTAAGTATATTTTATTTTAGTATTTATTTAAAATTTATACAATCGCGAGCTCAGTACCGAGCGCGAGCTCGTCGGTACGCTAAACTATAACCACAGAACACGCTTTAGCACAGAGAAATACAAAACACCCTCACGCGGCTCACATCGAGGCGCACCGACGCGACGCGCCTAAAGCTCAGCGAATCAGAACAGCGTCCGGCGCGGGAAACGCTCAACAACGAAAGGACAACATACGAAAGCGCCCTCGGCACCGAGCGGCCTCCTCTCAGCGGACAAGCGCGGGCAGGCAGCAAGCACGGCCACCCGGCGCCCGCGCAGTATGTACAAGGGGGCGGGGGGCGCGCCCCGCCGCCGGCCGCGAGCGTCACAGTGCCGTCTCGTCGCGGTCGGGGGCGGGGCGCGCGCGCGCTCACACCGCGTTGAGCGCGCGCCGCTCGCTGCGGTAGTCGTCGGGGTCGGGGCGGTCACGGGGGTCGCGGTCGCGGCGCGGCGCGCGCTCGTCGCGGTAGTCACGTCCGTCGCGGGTGTAGTCGTGTCCGTACGTGTCGCGCTCGTACAGGTCGGGCGGCGGTGCGGGCGCGGGGTGGTCGCGGGGGTCGGGAGGGGGCCCGCCGCCGCGCCCCGCTCGCCGCTCGTACTCGTAGGGGTCGTGGTAGTCGGTTCGGCGCGCGCGGTACGACTCGCGCTCCCGCGGGTAGCGCGGCGGGTACCGGTCACGGTCGTAGTACTCCTCCTCCAGCCGCTCGCCGCGAGACCCTCGCGGTCGCCCACCTGAGGGAAGACTCGCAGTCACTCACACGTTCGTTACTCTATGTCGATCGAGAAGCGTGAGCCGTTCCAGATATAAAACTTTCATGCACGAAGCCTCTCCGGATCAAGTCCTCTGGAATGTCTCACGTGGCTCGACCGAACCAAAATGCAGCGCAAAACCAAAACCGAAAACTCAATCGCATTCTTGAAAACTTCACAGTGGGGGAGCTCCGTAGACACACCGGAAACGGAAAGGGGTACACCCTGACTTACGGTACGGGCTAGGAGTCGAGAGGGGGGGTTAAGGCCCCGAAAGCGCGCACTCTGCCGGAGCAGGGCATGACCACCTCCGCGGGTGCGGGCGCGGGGGGCGCCGCTTTGGCCGCCGTCGCCGGCGCTGCAGACAACCACACCGTCAGCTATCTCCCTCACCGACCACGGTTACAAGGGGATGCTCAACTGCTTCCATGGAAACTGATTTGGTATGGGCGGGTTAGATCTGAACGCGATCCATGGAATGCATTGAAATGCTTAATGAAATGCATCTTAGGATCTTGACATGCGAAAACATGCTCATTTCCCTGACCAAAATCGTCTGTTGATACCTGAAGGTCTGACGGTATTTTGTTCTTGTATTCACAGAACACGTAAGCAGTTAGTAGGGCCAGATGCCAGATCATCCGAGGAAGAGTGTGTAAGCTGACAGATCAAAACTTGAATTGGTTAGTAAAGCGTCACCCTGAGTTCTGGTTTAACCTTATTTTCATGGTCCCGTAAAGTTTGATGAACTCCTCATTCTGGAGAAGTTGTTTTGATTGTGATGCTTCATTTATTTGCAAGCACATTTATAGGTAGAGGACCATCAAACTGAATGAGTAAAACCCATCAGACAAGCAGGTTAGGGTGGGGAACCGCAAGAAAATGGTTGGAAAACCTGGGCAGGGGGCATCGCCGGTTCTGCAAAAATGGCAAACATCTGGACTTATCTTCCGCAGCACTTAGTGAGCTTGCCCAGATGCTTCGACTGAAATGAACGGAGCGGGTCAATCGTGAACGATGTTCTGTAGTGCATAGGGTCCAATGTCGAGTGAGGGGACGACATCGATATACAACACTGCTATATTAGTAGACATTGATGGCCGTGAACCGTTCAGAATAATATGCGCATTGAAAGTTGTAGATCCTGGAATATAGAGGCTACAAGAGTCTTAGTAAGCTATAGGTACATTTATATGTATGTAGGCAAATACGTTATTTTCGGGCTTCAGGCGAAAAGGAGTCGTTTATTCTGTTAAGTTACAACTCCTTTTGTCCAGCAAATAACGTTTTGTTTTCCGTGGTCAGAGAATTGTAAAACCTTGAAAGCTACAAGAATCTTAATAAGCTAAACATAAGTGGGCAAATAAAATCTTATCTCCAGGTGGAAAACAGTCTTCAAGCAAGGAGTCAATAAGTCAAAGAAGTCGTCGTCCACAGAGCTAATAAGTGTGGATTAAAGACGCTAGGTACAATTTTTTTTAATGTGAATATACCTTTGCTCGATCATAATCTCACCTGACGGTAAGTGACGATGTTGCCGACGATAAGACGAAGGTGAAATAATATAGGTAGTATGAAATTGTTCAAAATATGGTACCAAACAAATCGGCTGAAAATAATGGTCAAATTGATGCAGATTGATGACCCTCACCATACCATCGTATGGACGTCGATTCCTGGAGTATCCTGTATATGTGGAACCTTTACTTCAGATGAAAAAAAGACCTACCACAGGGATGATAAGATGTTATTTGCCACGGCGGCGTTAGTTACCTCGATCCCGCTGGTCCCGCTCGTAGTTGGAGTACGAGTCGGAGCGCTCGCGGTGTCCGACCGGGGGTGCGGGGGGGTCAGAAGAGGCATTACACGTTAACATTGCAGTGTTAGTAGTATACATAACTAGGTAAGTAGGTAATTAGTTACTTAGTTGGTAATCTGGGGCAGGGTGTTGCCCAATGTCCTTGTTTTATGGATGAGCATATAAATATGCCATGACTATTTTCATCGATGAAGGCACCGTAGAAAAGAGGCAGAGAATTTTCTTCTGAGCCGGTTAGCATCGCGCCAAGGGTCAGCTTACTACTCACGCTTAAAGAAGATTCTCCTGAAGAATCGAATCAAGCTCGACCCCAACCCCCAGCTTTTTGACATGAGTATTTCCTGCCCGTTATTCCATATGATGGAAACTTAGAAGAAAGTGAAATAGCCGGTTGTTCGCACGCTGATTGGCTCATCAATGCTCAATGACGTTACCAAGAGATTTGATCATTGATTAGTTAATTGTAGAGAAGAAAAGATAGATAGATAGAATATACTTTATTGCACAAAAGTTGTACATGGAAGCATAATGCTAGATAGCATTCTCTACCTGCTAACTTTTGGGTAGTGTTGACAACAATTTAGTACGTAGTGCTAGATAACAAAATTTACAGAAAAACAAGAGAAAAAAATAATAATTATAATAAATAGATACAATTAACAATTCGTGTGTTTACCATCAATATAAATAAATATTATATTGATGGTACCGAAATGAAGTCGATGTCGATTACCAGTTGACTTAGACAATAAGGCTGCCGGCCTGTTCCGGTGGCTGGAACTCGTCAAGTCTCCTAGCGAGACTTGAGTCTCGTGGCCACTTGTGATAACAGCATATATACATGGATCAGGAGAGGTGAGTGATGGATGGTGGTCTGTAGTTTTTAAGGAGGATTTTATGTCCTATCTTAAAAGTGAGCTCCACCAAACTCCCGCACCACGCCTTAGGAGTTCTCCCACTGCGAAGGGCGGTGTTAAAGAGGTTCTGTAGCTCCTGTATTACAGAGGCTCCTCCGGCTTTCAGAAGCTCTGATGTAATTTTTTGTCACAGTGTCGAGGCTTTGCCATGTCCACTGCCTTGAGGCTGTTTCTTATAGAAGGAGTTCATTAAGAACAGCCCTTCTTTCTCAAGGAAGTTGACTAGCATTTGCCCTCTGTGATTTCTAGCTCCATAGCCATGCGGATGCATGCTATTCGGGATTCGTTGCCCGTCTGGAATCCTACCTTGCTGTCAAAGCCCCCCATAACAACGTTGAAGTGAGCCTTAGTAATGAATAAAAAGAATGAAGAATTTATTTATAGCCACACATGTTATATAAAAATAAGGGAAATACAAAAAAAAAACAGGTACGTAATAAACAAAAACATGGGCTTTTGGATTTAAATTTAGAACGTAATACAACAGCAAACATGCTGTTAGTGCCTTAGTGGTGTTGTGTAAAGCTTTGGATATGTCTTCATACATATTTTCGACTTCAACATCCGAGTGTGCCGAGGTCGGTGCGTAGACCTGAACGACCTTCATGCTATACCGCTTGGATAGCCGAAGGATCACATCTGGTCGACACACTGGAGATTTTTTGAACGTTGTTAGAGAGGGCCTTATTGACGAGGAAACCGGCGTAGGTTTCCTGGTTTGTTTTATCACCCTCGCGAAAGTAAAGGAGATGGACCGAGTCTAGGGTTACGGTGTTCTCCCCCTCTCTACGGACTTCACATAACCCCAGAACATGCCACATGCCATTGAATGTTCTCCAACTCCACTTCCAACTGCGCTAGATGATGGTCAAGCCTCAGAGTTTGTTCGTTAAACGTTGCCAGGGTCAGTTCTTTATGGTAGCCTGAGGTAGCCCGGATCACCGGGCTACCAGCTACTAGGGACCCGCTAGGAATCATCCTAGCACCCCCTGCCCCGCCGTTACCGTGGCCGCTACCATAGCCAGGAATAGCAAGGCGGACGGGAACTGGGGGCCATTTCCTGTGTCGACTTATCATTGGGGGGTAATGCCCATAATCCCCACGCTGGACATACGGGTTGGGGATCGTAGTTCGTTAGTGAAGTTGTTCTGCAGGGGGCGCTGCTGCCTCTTAAGACACCCATAGGGAGAAGTAGGGTAGTGCAATTCTAAACCGGCACCGCACGGCAACAATACACATATAACCATAATAAATTATATATTAGGTACTAACAGTAATAGGCACTTACACAAGTATAGATATACATACACAATAATAAATATACATATAATTACGTAACGAATTACTCTTGCAAGAGAAAGTGGTTATAGACTCTAGATCTGAAGACATTTATTGTGGATGCCTCGCCATAGCTGAGTTGCCTTTACAGCGAAGATTTTATGGTATCCCACAGTACAGGAATCCGGAGAACCAAGCTGCAGTCGTTTCGAGAGTCGCGCAGTGCGCTCCTGTCCGTAAAGTGGGCTGAATAGCGTACGAACAACCAGGTGTACCTACCTATAGGTATGTAGGTAGTACTTCTACATAATATTGTTTTGAACCCTGTAAGCGTCCTGCATGTATTTGAACCCTTATTTAGTGAAGTGTTAAAGTGAGGGTAGTTGGAGACTCACCAGGCACGGCGTGCTGCGCGTTGTGCGGGTGCGGGGGCTGGTGGGGGTGCGGCGCGCGCGCCAGCGGCAGCGCGGCCGGCGGGTGCGTCGCGTTCCAGTACTTCTGGAATGGGAGAACGGGAAATGTATCTGATTGACTGCTTCATTTCTTGGTTTGGTGTACCGTAAGGAACACCAAACCAAGAAGTGGGAACGTCCTTACCAGGTATGCAATCATTCGCTGCCGGGGATACAAGCGTTCCCAAATACTGCAAGGTGCCTTGTGCCAAAATCAGAAATCAGTCCTATGGACAGCACGGGTGATTGCAATGGAAATTTAGTAGGGTTATTTAATTGAATTTTGGTGATGATGAAAGATTTGACGCCGTTACCAATATTCAATCCATACTAACATAACAAAAGCGAAATAAGTTTTGTCTGGTTATCTGTCTGCCTTTACCTTTTTCAAGACGAAATGCTCAACGAGTCGAAATGAAATTTGACAGAGAGCTAATATCCCGGAGAAGGACAGGGCTTCTTGTTACCAGCCCGTAACCTCCCACATACATCACAACCCTGAGACACCTGAGAGGTCGTCACGCCATCTTTTCCTCGGTATTGTTTAGTCAAAATCCACACTAACATTATAAGAGCGAAAGTAATGATGTAGGTATGTCTGTCTGTTACCTTTTCACGCCTTAACGGCTGAATAGATCTTAATGACATTTGGCAGGGAGGTAGACGGTATCCTGGGGACGACTACTTTTTATTGCGTGCGAAGCCGCAAACAGAAGCTAGCTGTCTATACACGAACAATCAAAATTCAACCTGTGCCGATACACAAAATCCGAAGCGAGAACCGAGATGCAGTCTTGTTTCGGAAGCCATTGAGTCACTGGTTATTTGAGCATAGCAATAATATTAGATTATGCACCGAGGGCTTATAGCAGTGTCTTACATCACGAGTGTTATTGAATACCGAGCGTAACTCAGGATTCTAGAATCCTGAGTGACAGAGGGCCGAGCGAGCGAGCGAACCGAGCGGCTTTTCAGGGTTAAAAAAGCCGCCAAACTATTGCACTTGGTTTCACCTATCCCCAGTTACCATATGGCACACGGTCTGCTGAACACCCTTTATATGTACCTATATGGAAATGTTGACCAAGCACTCGAATTAAGAGATCTCATTCGGTTTGTTTCTATTTGGTAAAACCTTCACCTTTTTGAACTAACAGGGCCATAGTTACTTGCTTCCAGTTAGAGATACATGTCGTATACAGTGTGTTTTACGAGCATAGAGTGAAAATATTTAAAATCTTTCCTCTTCTTCCACAATTCACAGTGACCGCTATATCCTCCATAACTGACCTCTAGATACTCCGCGATGTGCTCACACGCGTCCTCCAGCTGGTTCTCGTCTAGGATTACGTCGAACATGTCCGGCGGGCACTGGCCGAGCTTCTCCGCCGCCACCAGCTGGACCGATAGATTCTTGGACTGGCCCTTGCCGCGGGACTTTACTAGTCGGGTTAAAACCTGTAAAAGAAAGAATAAGTAGGGGAATTCAGTCAGCAATTTTATATTTAATATAAGAATAAAATATATATAGTTTATAAACAGAACTTAGGAATTATTTCACAAATAGTGGTTGAATTTGCAACGACCTTCGTACTGTGGTCGCAATAAAAGCCAACGAAGCCCTCCCTCTAAAGCTAAATGGTCGTGGTCTCAATCAAAATTGGTCTGGATAACATAATCATCACTAATACTAAGTATATCACATGCTACTTGTGATAAAATGCTATTTTCTTGTTGCTATTGCGTTACTTTTGGTTTAAAGACAACGAGCGGAAGCCGGCTTCTTACGCGTGGCTTTCAAACGTTCAACAGTACTGTCATTACTAAGCTTTTGTAAGGGCATGTTATGGAAAGTGTAGTATTTAGTGTGTTTTATTACCTTTGGACTAGTAATCTTGAGGTAGACTATCGTAGGAGCTAGCGAGGTCTTGGCGAGCTGCGACGGATGGTTGATCGTATCACAGTCTAGTACCACCAGCTGTAGCGTCCGCGCAAGGTCGAATATCCTCTCGATCTCCGCCTGAAGTTATAAAGACAAACTGTTCGAGCGGGATTCAGGGGTAAAGTTGGGTTAGTTCATGCCTGCACATCAACACCGCTTGGTACAAACGGGTAGCTTTACGAGCATGCGGTTTACTTGGGGTTTCGTTGTAAAGACAATGTTGTTCGAAAACATTCAGATACATTTAGATCACCACAAACTGTAAATAATCACATCACATGGGGTAACATAGAAATAAAAGAGGAAAATTTTGTTAGATTTTTTAACGATCAGGGCTGCAGGCAAAGTTATCCACACTGAAAATAAGTAGTACTACAGCGGTTAGTCCAAATATCCTGGTTAGAAGCATCCTCGCACCTGGATCTCCGCCAAGCAATTGCTCCTGCTGTTCCCACGTTCCATCAATGGTTTCTTTGGCTGCTGGTTATTGAGCAGGGATCGCTTCGCCAGCGATATGTCTGCGGATACCCTGGTGATGATGATCCTGGAACAGCGGTGTTTGACATGATTACCTGGATGTCGACGATGCAGGTGTTGCGCGAGTTGGATCGCTCCATGATCGCGCGTTTGTTCGGGTTCGCGAGGAGCGACCGCTTCGCGACAGAAATGTCGGCCATCACGCGAGTTATTATTATCCTGCAATTGGACCAGAGTTTCAAAACGGGAAGGGTACCTTGTAAAGTGTCTTGTGTCTGCAGCAAAAGTGGCTTTAGTTCACGAAGAAATTGTATGTCTGTTAGTCTGTTTGTCCAAGAGATTTGCTTTGAAATTTACCGATTCGAAAGAGACTCTCGTTCTCTTTTTTTACACGCGTGAGGGTCAACCAAGTTATAGATATGTTTATGAGTGAGAATGGGTATGTTGATAGATAACTTAGCAAGCATAAACCAATTTCTAAGAGACTCTTGTTCTTTTTACACATGTGAGGGTTCAAACTATGGAAATGTTCATGAGAATGGTGTTTTGATAGTAGGAAGCGAACTTACCATACCAACGAAGACAGCAGTGGTCTTTTCCACTTGGCACTTACCTGCCCTCAAATCGCCTCTTAAGAAAGTCAAAGAGTGCTTTCTGCATCATGTCCGTGACTTCATATCCCTTGAGCGAAGGTCCAACGATGACCACTGGCCGCATGGAAGGCACTACGTCGTAGGGGGTACAAGCCTCCTGCTTCTTGAAGAATGGCTTCCGTTTCTCCTTGCCAGTAGGCAGCGCTCCGGCCGAGGCACCGCGCCCCCGCCCTGTGTCTGACTCATCACCTGGAAATAAGGGTTTGGTCGTCAAAATTATGTTCAATTAAAATGCAGGGTGAAACTGATATTAATAAATTGAACAGGGTTTCTCATCTCAGTATAGAAAATATTCTCGGGGAATTCCAGTTGCAAACTGGGACAGCCAGGTCACCATTCCAGTAGAAACACTACAGACCAGTTACAGTAGTGGGCTTGGGTTCGATCTTATGTCAGTCAATAGAAAAAGAGCCTAAATAGGGTCAGATACTTTTGTTCATAACGGCACATACACAGGACAAGACATTCCTTGGCTTACACATTCAGGAAGGCGCAAAATACGTAGCTTCAGGTCCCATAACCACAAGACAACATTTAGAAGGAAATTCATAAATAATATAAAATTGTTTGCATCCAGCAAAGCAACGGTTAAAAGTTGGAAAGCTGAAAATACATTAATAAAAAGAGATACTTGGTAATAAGAATACAATTTTTCTTTTGATAGCAATTGAATTGTAATGATTACTGCTATCAAGAGAAAAACAAGTGGAGAGGGTGGTCATGCGGAATGCAATGGGTTCGGGTGAGGTCGAGGATAATAAATTAGTAATATTGTAAAACAGCTCTATTCCAAACGGAGTAGGGGTGGATTTACGACATTTCCTGGTCTACTAATGATAGAAACAGCTTACCTCGATCGAAGGAAGGTACATCTGAAAAAATTGTATGAATGAGTGCAAAAGTCATTACCAACTATTCCTCTAATGCAATGACAACCAGGAAATTTTAGCAAATTCCACCGCAGATGTACTAATGAGCAGGTGTTGTATGGACCCATCGATGGTAGTACAAAGCAGTTATTCATTCCACACAAACCTAGTTTTCATACTACAAATAAACCCATAAATACTTCACTATAAAGTATTAACCAAAATAGATTTTAACCGAACCGTCTTACGTTATTTACAAAATAAGAAGAAAAAGTACAGTATACACACATCGGTCCACGACTACCGTCATCGTCTAGCTACGAGTAACATTTTGGATGCAAAGCATCTTTTGAATAAGCCAATTTTCGCTTATTCTATGAATAAAAATTTTGAGCAAGACGATGTTAAATCAAACACCAACTGCGTTGTACACAAATCACTAGAAAAATAGTAAAATTAAAACACTTTTGTCACACCAATTGGTCTGCTCCATTTGAAATAAACCACCATGGATTTGCACCTATTAAATTTTATTTGATTATAATAAGTGAAGACTATTGTTCTGGTGATATAAGCAATAAGCGTTTCACAACATGTTATAAGTAACAGCAAAACAATGACGGGCAGAAACAGATGCTCTGGCCATCATCATTTGAGGGTTGGCCAGTGAACTGGCCATTGACATGTCGTCCAAAAGACACTCATTGATTTTTTTCCAATTTTAATAATGCAATTGTCGGTAACCAATTCTTTCTCCAACCCTCTCATATCATCCATCTAGACAAACGTCTGTCGTCTACGACAAGAGTGCAATTTAAACAGACAGACATACTATTGAATCGTCACACAAAAGGTCATAGGTTCGTAAGGTATCAGATATCCCTTACCTTAGGGTAACAGATCAGCGTTTTATAATTAGTGCCCTTTTGTAGGCAAATTTTTATTTAAACGTAAAGAGGTAGTTTCCAACGTGTTTTTTCCAGCGAAAGTAAACCTTAAAGTAGGCTTTAGAAATAAACAATAGTGGTTTGACGGGAGTTTGTAAGCCATACATAACATACTCAGGAAGAGGTATCCCGCGCGCGTGATAAGAAATTTCCAAACACGAGGGAACAGCTGTAAACCATTGAAGAGAATATTGCACTAGTATCGTATCCTTGAGAGGTTCCTCCGCTGAATGTGTGTAATCTAGTTAGAGGTGAGGTGAGCGATGAGCGGGCTCGTGACGTACCGGGCGTGGGGGGCGTGCTACCTCGGGAGAGCGGCGGCGCGTGCGGGCGCTGCGCGTAGCGGCCGCGCGCCGCCAGCCCGGCGCGGACCGTCTCCAGCTTCACGGGCGACGGGATGAAGCCGATGTCGCAGCCTTCCTTCACGAGACGCCCGATCCACCAGTTGTTGTCGTACTTCTCCTGGAATTCATAATGAGGGCGAACTTGAAACAAAACTTTAGTGGCATAAGATATAGAAATAAGTAGGGATGGAAAGTGAGCCTGGCAATAGGAAAAATATACCAGCCAGAAGAAAAAAATTCACGCTGAGGTTCGAGATAATGATGAGCCATCCTCAAAGACTCTGAAGGTATAAATCGCTACCATGGCATTCGCATGTGACAAAAATCAACCTAAGCGGATAACAGAAATGTATCAAAACCACCGACGGGATAATGTCAAAATGTCAAGTGTATGACTTATACGAGATTAGGCGTTTCTTCATTGTCCTACCCGACCCGACACCGGCAACGACACCATGTCACCCAACGGTTATTTGTAAACATCTACGCTTCAATCTGCAGAAACCGGCCCTAATGGTGTTGGTGATGATTATGATAAAACTTGACATCTACGGTTTATACGAACAGCCTAAAGAAACAAACCATCCATGTTATATGAAGAAACATATATTCATATTTTCTATTGGCCAGCTGCTGTTAGTGAAACAACAAAATGATGGAGTCCATAAATCACATATTGTTTTCAGAAGTCTCCTAAACCTAGTTCAAAAACAATTCACAAACCAGGCAAAACAAATTATTGGAACTAATATGGAACGGAATGCTTGTGTATTACATTACAGCAGCAAACCTTTCGCCTATGCGGAATTGGCTCCCTGCCAGCTTGACTCAATATCAAAAGTAGACATTAGCAGCAACAAAGGCAATATTTATATTACATACAGCATCAGCATTTATTATTGACCAGTTCCTGGATGGAATAAACGGTTTTTTCTTGGTGTGCTTTCTATGAATTATTATTATATACTTCATTTAGTTAAAATCTCGTGCAGCTTCGCGGCTCAAGCGGACGCCGCTGACTATGGATGCAAAGCGAGGAACTTCCTGACGATACACTCCGAATCCTGGGGCCTTTTGGATTTGGCCCTTGATCCAACTTCCTAGCGAGAGTCTCTTTAGATGTTGATTGAGGCTCTTCGCTATTACGCCGTTAACCGAAATTATTATGAATAAGTAGGTATGGTAGTGGCTATGAAATTATCTGTATACTTACGTTTGATACACACCGAGAAAGTGACTTCTATTCAGAAATCACTAGGTGCACTGACACGGCAGGCTGAGTCCTAGATCACGACGATATAAAAGTGGTTGCAGTCACGATGTCAAAGTGGGCGGTATCAAGCTCGGGCATAATTGTAATGATGATTACTACTAGCGGAGTTCTCGGCCACAGCTGCCACTCTCAACGGACACTAGCTAGGTGCACACGACATTACTACAGTGCACAAGTGTGTGCGCAAGTACAAGTGTACTATGTATTACCTGACTCTCATAATTGTAATACTATTATGTTAACGTTTAACTCTACATAGGCCTCCCCAAAGAGAGCCAAAGCGCCCTGTCGTCAGACAGGTTTCGCTTGTCGCATTCAGCATCATTAAAATGGAAACAATAAAACATTTAAGGCCAGTTTACCTTGATGTGGAGAAAATCTCGAACCTCGAAGGAGATGGCACTGCCGTGCACCGGCGAGTCGTCGTCGAGATTGCCGTCGTACGCGACATTTGTGCGCACTGCGAACGCCACTGGCTTCGACTGGAAATTACAAATTTCAGTTAAAGTAATGCTATATATTTAACTAAATTTGCTTGTTATTTGACTTGTCTAAGAGCTTATTTTGTAAGCCTAAAGAAATAAAAGATGATTTCTGATTTCTGAAACACTAGACTACTTAGGCCGCACTAGTTGACTTGGGCCGATACGACAGCGGTAGAAGCACCGAATAGACAACCCTGGCGAAAAACGGGTAAGTCTTTGTTTGACCAAGATATATATAACCTGAATAATGTAATTTGGTTTTTATTACTGAATAAATGCTCTATTTTATTTTGCCCCTCTTTTTTACAAGCTCTTATTTAGTTTCACCATGCCCGATCTTGCAAGATAAATTTGACCCAGTTTCAGAACGAGCTCAAATTTGGCGTGCATATGTTAATTAGACCTTCTAGAGAGCAACAGAAAGATCTGTGCTCGGCCAGAAGCTTTAAGACAGAGTTAGAAGCGACCACATCAGAAAAACAACAAAAGCTACCGACGCAGTAAGTATGCTCTGCAAACTGAAGTGGAAGTGGGGGGGCCACGTCTCGGGAGCACAGGACGAAAGGTGGAGCGAACGGATCCTGCACTGGTACCCGCGGGATGCTCTACGCTCACGAGGCAGACCAAAAAATAAATGGCGCGATGACCTAGTAGAGGTAGCTACACCATTATGGACCCGTCTGGCGCAAGATCGCTCCAAATGGAACATCATGGAGGAGGCCTACACCCAACTTTGGGTGCTCAATAATAAACAAAGTTAATAATTGATAAAGTTTATTATAGAATATTTTTAGCCTATAAAGGATGACTCACGCTAGACTTTGTCGGCCGTAGCACGGTCAACTAATGTTACATATACATATTTTGTATGGACACATCACGCTATACCGAGCGGCAACCGAGTGACGGCCGAGCAACGGGCAACGGTCGGAAACAACTCGGTCCCGGCTCGGCTCGGCTCGGCTCGGCCCGTTGCGTGAAGACAGTGCCCCGCCGAGCTGCGCCCGAGCACTCGTTGTTTGTGTAGGGAGGTCGAGGCCCGTCTTTGTAATTACAGACATGGGACCGGCTCGGTGACCGTGCTACGGCCGACACTCGGCTCGGACCCGTCACGGTCTAGCGTGAGTCGGCATGGGGCCGGCTCGGTGACCGTGCTACGGCTGACACTCGGCTCGGACCCGACACGGTCTAGCGTGAGTCGGCATGGGGCCGGCTCGGTGACCGTGCTACAGCCGACACTCGGCTCGGACCCGACACGGTCCAGCGTGAGTCATTCTTAATAAGGAAACTTTGTAAAAATTGGAATAAAGGCTTTATTTATTTATGTAAATTAGGTGACCGTTGATAAAATATAGTTATGAGTTGTTATTCAAGGTGCTGATCTGATGATGGAGTCGGAAGGTCTTTAGAACTCTCTAATAAAATGACGTTACCTCATCGAATTTCGACTCGTTTAAATTTTGGTGAGAAGTATTCCTAGAAAAGCTAGCTAGTATTAAAAAAAGTATTTTTTAACTATGTCTTGTTTGTAGTTAAATTTTTTTAACAATTATATAATCTTAATATTATGGTCTTCGCCGAGCGACGACTTCCTCCCCAACAAGAACTAGAGAAGAACAGACCAGAGCCTAGAATATGGTAGATACTGACCCGTGCCTTGTCCAGCTGAGAGAGTGCCTGCGCTTCCTTCTCGCGGCGCAGCGCCTCTTTGTCTTCGTCCAGCGACAGCTCCGAAGACGGCTGCGAGTAGTTTGAATCAGCTGAGCCCTGCAACGCGAAAACAACGATGACCTTAGTGACAAAAGACTGAATTTAGCTTAATGGAAAAGGTATAGGGCACAAAACCATCATCAGCAAGACAAAAGCTGAACTTTGCTGCAACTAAATTTTGCTGAAGAAAGATAGAGAGCATGATAATATAAATAGAGAAACATTTTTAGCAGCTTAGATACTAGATGGAGGTAATAAAACGCAAACTGCATAGCTGTGGCTATAAAAATATTTCCAAAGAGCCAAATATACATTTGATTTCCCTGTACTGAGGAATTACTCGATCTTCGCATGGTGTTTAAAACTAGAATAGAACAACCACGTTAAACAGTAAAATATTAGAAAAATTAACACTAAAATCATTAAAAAATCTCACCTAAAAAAGAAAAGACTAGGGTATCTCAATGAAGGTAAATTCGCTTCATTATTACGAAATTTTATTTTTTTTCTATAAAGCACTAATTATAGAAACTAGACACTCAGAAGATTTTAGACTTGTAAGGTCACAAAGCGTTCTATGTCACTAAAATAAATAACAATGCTCACCTTATACAACCAAAAGACGTCTATAAACTAGCTAAACTATTTTTGTAGCATATTTTTATTCAAGCACTAAGGAACCTAGGCACTTAGAAGTTTTTAGGCACTAATGGTGCGGACTGGAGGTCCGACTAGGCGTCCGTTGTCAACAATACGCAATGGATGGATGCGCGCGCAACTCTGCACCAGACCACAGACTACCTAACAGTGCGGACTGCAGGTCGCGGCTTATCATTGGAGTAAGTATTATATGACGTGGGGAGACGTCATCGGCGCAATTAGAGGTAGTCTACGAGGTAGTACCTACATTGGTGGCTATTTAGGTTTTGTAGAAAAGTTAGGTTAGGAACCTACCTACCTATCTAGAACCAATAGCGCTTCGGAAGTTCTATTGCTTTAGATTCTAATATCAACGAAGCTGAATGGTATTTTCGTTTAATTTAGGTTTGTTATTTTTGTACTAGGTATTAATTTATTTACAAAAACGCGAAAAAATAATAATACATAAGTATAAAACAAATAAAGAACACAGATTACTTTTCCAATCTCAGAAAAAAGAGTAGGTACCTACTATTAATTTTTTGCATAATTAGGTACTAAGTGTTTTATGTACAATAAAATCAAATACATGCGTGTGCTAGGTTAGTAATTATTTAAAACTACATCTGGAACCCACAGTGGACACCAAGAGAGCGTGGTCGTGTGATGTGAAAATTCTGACAAATTGCAACCACACAAACGAAAAACGCCACATACAACATTTTAGTGAAAATATGCGATAAATCAGACTTTTGAAATAGAAACTTCGACAACATACTTATAAGAAAACGAGAATTATGAAAATAAATAGTTTTCTTTTTTGTGCGTTGCAATTTGTTTATAAGTTTCACACAAATTAAGCAATAACTAAATAATTTCCGAGTGCTGAAATCTAAGCAGGATCATAAACACACGGAATATAATGTCAAACATTACTAATAAAGCTTTCTTATTCTGTATTCTCGTGTGCTTATGGTTCATTGTTAGTATATGTCCTTACCCCAGTCCGTTCCAAGGGCTTGTAGCTAGACATTTGAGGGCCCGGGCCGCCTGTAGGTACGCATGCAATGCAGAGCACACACAACGCACAGTCAGACAGACAGGCTACGAAATTACATTTCATGCTCAATTATATTTTAATTTAGGATTTACTGTTAGTGGGTTAGTGTTGTTTCCTGATAAAACGTATTAAATATAGGAGAGAATCAGATAATGAAAATAATAAACATAACTTTCGGAGAGAACCAATCCGCTACGAACAGTCCAATTGTATAGGAATACTGAAAGAACGAAACAAAATGTAGCACTAACGTTATACAACGAATGAACATGCACTACCGGGCAATCTAAGAACAACAACAGAAATCTGATACAAAAATTCAATTCTAAGAATAAAAGCTCACCTTAGCTACAGCATCAAATAGAAAACAAAAATAAATCGAATCTTCCGAACATAAAACACTTTCATTTTGAAAACTCAAAACAAAACTAAATCAAAACCTTTTGCAGTCACAAAACAAACGCTTCTGCCTTATTAAAAAAGTACAGCTCGCGTTCCCTCACAAGGAGGTCGGTACCTAACGCGGGGTGTTTTCAGGCTCACAAGCAAAGAGGTCGGTACCCAGCGCGCGATTGATCAAGGTCTGCAGCGGAGGCTTCGGCGGCGTGGCGGCCCGTGACGTCAGTCGCCCACGCGCCGCGGTGGCACACTCCGTGCATATTTTACGTCCCGTTTTTGGGGCAAAGCCATCGGGCCGCATATTTTTGTAAGTGGGGTTGATTCGTTTTTCATGTTAAGCTAAGGGTACGTAGGGAAATACAGAGTTTTCCAAACTTTCTGTGACTCTACCTATTGCTTTTATTAAAACGGAGCTTTGCGACGCTGTGCCTGGTCAATTAGGTAGATCCATACAGAGTTTTCCGAACTTTCTATAGCTCTATCTATTGCTTTTATTGAAATGGAGCTTTGTGACGCAGTGCCTGGTCGATTAGGCAGATCCCATAAATACCTTTAACTTATGCCTGTTCGGATTATTTTTTTCCGAGGAAATCATATATTTTGAGTTTACCTACTGCCAATGAGGTCACGATCGGTCTACCTACTACAAGCTTCCCACTGTGGAGAGATGTTTATCGCGCGAATTTATGCGAGTAGTAAAATGCTAAAGCAGTTATCGGTTCCTGCTACCTGAAATTCCGGATAATTTTAACCTGAATTTTTCATATTTCAGGTTATTAATTTATCATCAGCGAGAAATGCCAACAAAGATATTAGTAAACCAAGGCAAGGAGTTCGCTGTAAACAGACGTCCAGACACACATTACCGACCGGATAGAACATCAGCGAGATAAAACTGAACTAACACGCAAGCATTAGACAAGTCAAGTTCATACATCAAGCTGAAATAGTACCGTGCACATAAAACCTGCCAATGTAAACTCTGCGCCTTTGTAATACAGGTGTAGTTTGTTTTATCAGAGTAATGGAGTATGGAGATTGGTTCAGTCTATTTATGGTTAGTTTCTGAGTTGCTTGATGGGAAAGTATACGTATCGGTTTATTTATTTTATCTAGTTTTTAAACCACGTGGAAACTTTCGTTTAGAGACGGGATAAACTATAGAGCTCGATGAAAAAATTTGAAAATCATTAATAATATCGATAACACAACTAAAAATTAAAGTTTGCTAACAAAATATCAAACAGTAAGCAATGGTAAACGCTCACAGCTTTTGTACGGATGTCTGCATTTGAAGATGTCAGATGTGTAATCCATAACAGAATTACTAATTAGTAAAAATAAATACGAACCCAAAAATAATCCAACAGTTCCTCCATCCCCGGTTCCCAATGTTCGACCGGTAGCAAGGATCATTGTAGAATGAATGTTTTCGCTTCCTACATTGTTCCATACCTACTACAATAGTTATGTACCCACACATCTATACATATATTTACATTAACATCAGTACAATCGCGGCGTAAATGTAATTCGACGAAATGTTTTAATCAAACACGAAGGTAAGTCACGAACTTTGTAAGTGGAGCTGTAATCAAACTTTAGTTTTTCGTCATCATCATCATCAACTTATCATAGTCTACTGCTGGACATAGGCCTCCCCTAATGAGCGCCATAGCGCCCTGTCTTCAGCTTGCCGCATCCAGCACCTGCCTGCAGTCTTTCGCAGATCGTCATCTCACCTAGCCGGAGGGCGTTCTACACTACGGTTTGCCGAGTCGCGGTCTCCACTAGAGAACACGTTTACCCCAGCGGTTGTCGGTTCTTCGCGACATATGGCCGGCCCGCTGCTACTTCAGCTTGCTAATTCTTATCACCTTATTACTTAGTTTTTCTTAAATAAGTATAATTATTTTATATTTATTAATGTACTTTCGTATCACGTACGATTATGTGTTAATTCCTTGTTTGAATAGGTATCAAACTTGACCTTATAGTTATTGCCTGACTAAGAAGACTAGGGCCCTGCCTCACCTCACCGGTCCCGGTGTGATAGCTCTGACACCCGGTTGTTCGTACGCTGATAAAACATTAAATATAACAATCTTTCAGTATTATTAAAATAATATTTATGAATTCTTCACTGCACTAAAGTTCTTCCAAATTAGGTAGAGAATACAAATACTTGTTTGTGACAGACTGGTGCCAGTGAAAGGTTGTAAAAGCTGTGTCACAACATAGTTACTTCTAGTTTTAATAATATTTAATTTCATATCTTATTAATACCTAGTAGGTACTTACCTATTATAGGTAAGTACTTTAGCCCTGTTTATTTTTTATATCTTTATGAGGGTAACGGTATTGATTCCACTTGAAGGACAACACTTGGAATAATAGCTATTTAATTAGGCTAAGAGTGTAATTGTTTGTTACCACGAATAAAAAAAAACTAAATACCTACAGTAGGTAGGTCAAACGCAAATAAATATTTTCTATATTTCCTTACTATTCTATTCTAGAAAGTATTTAGTATCTATTAAATAGTATCTATTATTAAAAGGAATGGACTGAATGTAAGAGAGAGAGTGAGTTTGACACTAGTGTGGGTTCGGTTTCACTCTCAGTCACTCCGCATATTGATAGACCTGTAAGATTGCTCCGCCATACATACAAAATAAACTGTTTAACGTGCTACTTCCTCGACTATACCTGACATAAACAATACGCGCGGTGTGGTGTGGAGTATGGACCACGATCAGTCTCCATAATGTATGAGTCACGGGTAAATGCAATCGGATTCAGGGTTTATTGGGAATAAACCGCGACTTAATGAGAGATGACCTCTGTGGCGCAGCGGGCGACGGTCCGCCTGCGACGCAGGAGGTTCCGGGTTCAATTCCGCCTCGGAACAAATATTTGAACGATCTGCAGACTAGACAGATACACTTGTTCTGGTATCTATGTATGTATTATCCATATTAATATCATAGTTTCAACAGTAACTCTGTCTGTGTGTCTCTGTTACCTTTTCACGCCTGAACGTATGTATCTCAATGAAATTTGGCACGGAGGTATATGCTATCTCGGGGACGGACATAGGCTACTTAAATAGCACGTGCGAAGCCGCGGGCAGCAGCTAGTATTACAATACAAATACAAAATGTTTATTAATCATTCTCTTAAGTTACATTGTACATTGTTCAATGTTCGAGACCTCCTTTTAAGTATATAAATACCTGTATTAGGAGGTAACGCTCTTCCTAATCATACATTATGATTATAAGTATTAAATATACTAAATAGTTATCACAGATTTGTTACTGAATATACACACGCATTTGAATAGAATGCTTTCACTTATTATGCCAATTCATCAAGGAGCTAAGCCGTGAGTGCCTCTGTTATGTTCTGGTCTGTTTATTTTAGTATTATTAACATCCCATTCACTGCCGCAACTACACCGCAAACAAGAAGTTCATGTGCGTCGCGTCATGGGCAATGAATGTGTTAGTGTAAGCTTATTGGGGAGTGGGGGGTACGGTCTCACTTTCAATGAAATCCGCTTAAAAATAGCACCTTAAGAGGGGTCCGTATCCTTTGAGTAAGTAACCAAAAAGGAATAAATATGAATGAGAGAGATTTTAATAAAAATATCCCACTAGACGTGACGTGACGTAGGTAGAACATAGATAACCCAATCACGTACTCTCTCCAATTCATTAGCCTTATCTAATCACTTGTAAACAACAACGCTATCACTTGTTGCTTACAAATTAAATACGTCATAGAAACAAACGACACATACACCACGTCAAAGAAGCTTAGGAACGGCCAAGCCACGTGCCTACTGAAGAAATACACGACCGACAATTAAAAAACACGTCGAACCTACTTTATTTTCAGTATCTCTACGTTCGTCTACACATAGCTCGTTCTGACACATATTTTCGGAATATTATAAGAGAAATCATTTTAGATTATTTTAGGATAAAAATATTTTGTAAGAATTCCGCGTAAAACCTTGGGTTAAGATTCAACAAAATGGAGTTCGCGTACACCGCCCGCAAATTGACAAGCCAATAATATTGTGCGATGGATTTCCGCACAGTAACGCCTGAATCTATTATTTCTTTAAGTTCCTCTGGAAATTTAACTATTTAATCATAGTTCAGACAGGTAAAGTCAACATAAGTACTTAAGTATTAGATTCTTTATCGTGTCTCTTTTGTTTCTATTTCCTAAGTTTACGCCAAGCCAACGACAAAAAACGCAATCTTCCAAAACTCAACATAAATCGAAGCAGGTTTTAGAAGTCCTTGTCTTTTTGAGTCATTCCCAACGTCTCACGCATGACTATTCCCAGCGGTTCACGAAAAGTTTAACGTGAGTCATTCATCACAATATAAGTACATAATTTATTAACCATCTTTTTGTTCAGTGACAGCGGTGGTTGTACAAGAAATTTAAAATTGTGTGCATTACCCCCATGAGATAAAAGTTAATAAGGCGTTTAATAGGGGGAGGCCGGCGTCCAGCAGCAGCAGTGGACCAATACAGAGGTCAGTGAGATGAGGTGCAAGAAATTGATTCAAAGCTTGTAGCAGTTCTTCCAGTAACATGATTTTGCACAATTATTAGCACTTATAACTGAATATTTATTGTGGATTTATAACTTGTTTTCGAGTTTCCATTTATGCACAGTTGCACGTGAATCTCCCAAATTATCAAAAGAAACAAACATACCACTGACAAGACGTTCCGGATTGTATATTGATTCCATAAATAATAATTAAAACTTTCGAATGAAGTTCAGCACAAATTAAAAACAGAAAGTCCCCGATTTTTTTCAAAAACTGAAACTTCTTTCTAGTTGAGTTGGACATGACAACTTGTGTCGTACCAGCTTATAAATAAACAAAAACATCGTGTTATTGTTACAACATCTGAAAAGCTATGCCCTTACTTAAACACCCTGTTTCAATAATAAGCAATAGCTAAGAAACGTTTTCTTAATTTCAACAAAGAAGAAAAAAAACGATTCTTAATAGCGGAATGTTGTAAAACGCTGTTGTCACGGAAGCATTCAGCACAACATTTCAACAACAACAAAAGGTTGCAAGTTTGCGCGCGCACCTGAGTGAACAACTTGTTGTAACCATTAGTCTGGCTGTTGTAGCCCATCCTGCGGGTGTGGTGGTCGCGGCGGACCACCAACGGGATGGCGTCCTGCTCCTCCGTGGTGGCAACATGCGACGGGCGAGGCGGCCCGCCGGACCGACAGCACTGACTGACGCTCACTTCATGATTCAGTATGGGGTTGCCAGCTAGGAGCTTGATTTGTTTGTGCAGGGTTTATTTTGGTGTTTATTGAAACTTTCATGACCATGATGTTAAGACAGATTTTGCTGTAATAACATCTGCGCACTAAAAAATATCACTATAAAAACGATTTGTGCAGAATATTAAACAGAATTATTTGGCAGAGTTAGATTTATATTAAAGAAAAAACGTTGTTCAAAAAAGGTTTGATAAGAACAACATATTATTTCAAAAGAAAAAATTTAAATGAAAACGTTCTATTTGGATGTTTTGAAACGATTTTTGAAACGATTAACAACAGAAAAGCTATTGAAATGCTGTACGCAAAACATTGACGATACTAAACATTACATCCCAGAAACCTATCATGAAATCTCTGACAGATTTATAATCCAAACCCCGCATTAAGTTTTATCAAGAGATCTACTCCACACTCAACCCGAATACAAAACGCTCCCCAAAACCCAGCAAGTTCTTTTCGCTGGCAACACTCCCGATGCGGTGCGCGCGCCGCCGGTTACTGCTAGGACAACTACTCGTAGGTCGGATAGGATGTTATGATGTCGAGGTGGAGAGATCAATGGCATTGTTGCTACGAACTCGGCAATTCACCTCTGTGCATGAATCACTTGAGATTATGAGGTTATTGATTGATAAAAGAGATATAATCTAAAATTACCTAAGCCGTACAAATTCATACAATCTCATATTATAAATGCGTGAGCAACTTTGCTTAGCAAGGACACAGATTGTACATTGTGACAGATTGTAATAATTTTTATCCCGGACAAGCGCGTGCGCGTGGTATAGCTTCTATATCTACTACAAAGGTGTTTTGACTGAATGGAAAAAGGCACTGCCGCTTTTAGGCCCAATTAAGTGACGGCCTGGCTTTGTGATGTTCACTAGGATTGAACGGTTTGCACCATAACTTTGTAACTGTGTTAATGCTCAAATATGTTTATCGCTAACAAGGTATCCGCCGCCCGGCCCTCCATACAATCACACGTCCAAGACACAAGAAAGGACAGGATTTCCTATTTTCAGTAAAGTTTTAATGCATTTTTACTACTATAATGTGCTATTGCGCATTACAGTGGTAAAAAATGCATTGCAAAAATGCGAGCCCTATCCTCAAGAAATCAGGGTTAAAATTATTTTTTGGTTTGCATAATTATGTAACGATTTTGACTTTGTTCTAAATTCATGAATAGAGAGGCTATTGTTTTTATATTTATTTTATTTTATGTTTTCGAGGGTTTATTTTTTTTCATTATAAAATACAAGTTTGCAATTATTACTGGTGCACAGATTTATAAAATAATAGCGATAGTTTTTTTTTATATTTTTGTTTTGTTGGATAATTTTTTTTGAATATTGCTACTACACAGAAACAGTTATGTGACTACACTAACTACCTACATATGTACCTTACTATTTGCTGTCAGAAATAAAATATTTTTAGTAACTATTTATTAATTTAATTATTAATTAGAAGGAACCAAATTAAATTAAATACGCTAAGTGCTAGATTAAGGTATGATTTTCAGATTGTTCCTATAAAAAAACAGCGTATATTATTTTCAGGTATCAAATCAAATCATTTATTTGCTGAATACATTATTACAGGTAGGTACATGTCAGATCTTATAACTAAAGCCTACCTACTAATAATTAAATTAAAATAAATTCGTCTCCACTAATCTCTTGTTCTGTATTCACAGAACTTGTCACGGCTCTGCGCACACTGTCTGCGTCAAAACAAGTCGTAAGTAGACAATTTAGAGTATTATTTTTCTAAGGTTCTAGGTCTCTACGGAGGAGGAGCTAGGCGGCGGATACCTGATCGAAGATCGCTTAGAATGTTCCTTTTCTAAATAAATAAATGTATGTATGAATGTATATTATATCATCATCTAACTAAACACTAATACTTTATTTATTACTTTATTAAGTATGAAGTAGGCCTGGCTTGTAAACAGATATGTAGTTATGTACCTATGAGTTAGTCTTGTCGAGTAAATAAGGATCCTAGGAGGGGACTTGTCATGTTTTGATGCAAACGTTTCCACTGAATTCATAACAATAAGTAATTTTAAGTCTTTCATAGAGTCAACTAATTAAACCAACAAATTCGACACCAAAATAGCCGTCGAACATGAACGAGAGAATCAATAACTTACACTGAAAAAACAGCGATTTCAAGAAAATACGATTTTATAAGCAAGTTTTCTATTACAAGGCATCGTCAAGCCATTAACACGTTCGAGGCGAGGGTCATTCGGTTTGTGCTCTATATAGCACTAACGAGAGAATATTCGCGTTAATATGGGACAAACAGCATGGTATTTTATAGGCTTTGTATTAGCCTTGACTGGAGATAGAAACACAACTCCAACTTTCCTCCTTTAGTTTAAAATTTCTTTGTCCGCTTCATTTTCAGTTTGCTATTATTTGATCCTTACCAAATAATATTAATATAATTTAAATATATTTAAATACATTTTAACAACTTAGTCTATTCTAGAAAACACCAGATCAAAACACAATGAAAGCAACAAATTAAAATATTAAGAGAAGTACATACAGACAGATTGGATGTTTGTTTGTGGGTGAGTGTGTGTGTATATGTGTATGTAGCCAGTGTAGTGTAAAATGTGTGGTATGCGCGCATGTTTGGTAGGGTACTCCTCAGGACACGGTCTCTTAAGAGTCCGGGCGACAGGAGTTACCCATGTGTGTGTGTGTACGTGTATCTGCGTGTGGTGCGTGTATGATTGTGAATCTAAGTAGGTACGAGTATGTTCATCATGCAGACCCTCCATCCTCCAACCAGATAGAAATTACGTATCCTATAGGTCAAACCGACAGATTAGTGGCAAGTACATTGCTCAAAACTAGCTAGAGGTTTCTTTCACTTATAAAAAACTTACTTATTTTAGGTTTAAAGTTTAATAATGTAATAATTTATGTTAAGGTTATGGAAAGGTTATGGAATGTTATGAAACAGTGGTTACGAGATTTTCAGTCTCTAGGTAGTTCAGTGTTTTCAACCATTCAGCTACTTCCGTTTTACACTTAGTTCGCGGTAAGGGAAAGATGTTGAGAATGGCGTTAACCTTGTTGTAGATATAGGGTCCCAAGAAGCAGCTGAATTTATGAGATCGGCTGGTGTGAAAGCTCTGAGCGGCGCACACCTTACCTTTCCTACGCTTCTTTTAAACTAACTCCTGATTGTACTCGAGTTGAGAGTGTTTCATAAGGATGATTTGAAGAAGGAAGGTTTGCCTTACAGAGAGAATTTTCCAATTTTCCATTCCTTCTATAAGGTGAGTTTTTGCCGCGCCACCCAAAGAGGTGATGCAGTATCGCAAGATCGACTCACACAGAGCGCCGTGTACACTTCCCGGACAGTTTAACGATCTGCTACATTTCTTAATCTCTTAAAAACGTATATTAGCTGGTGTCCTGCCAACCAGCGCATCTATTTGCCTTCTAAAAGTAAAATATGGAGATTCTGAGTCTGGGAATCTGGAAAAGCCCTGTTATACAGGCGTCCAACACGTTAAAATATAGTGATTTTTCTACATCTGTTTATTCACTGATTAAGAACAGATACGCATCGGGCGTAGTCCGCAAACGACCTTAGAAAAGGGCAAGTCCTGAACCTTTTACCAATAAACCTTGAAGCAGTGTAGCCACCTACAGTAAACATCGTTGCTACGAATTGATTGTCGATAGCCTACGAGTGCTACGCGGCTACGGCGTGCTACGGCGTAGCGCGCGCGTAGGCGTCGGCCTAGAGCGTAGGCCCCACGCGATAGGCGCCGTGTTGCGGAGGCGACCAAGTAATTTTATATTTTTTGTTTTATTGTAAGTTTGGTATATATGGAGGCGTAAGCTTGCGAATACAAACATAAAGTGGGACTTCATGTGTATTCGCAAACTTCATTATTATTAGGTGGACATTATAATAATGATTTTTTTGCCGTTTTGGTCCAAAAAGCTATGTGTGTCATTTTTTTAATTAAAAATACCTGCGGCGATTGTTGTCCTTCCACTACGAATGGACTAAATCAAGAAGAAGGTACACGATGCATTTTTTTTATTTATTTATTTAACTTAACATTACCTACTTGATTTCAAACTTACCTTCCTACCATTAGCCTCTCTAAGTAAGTAGGTACTGTTAAAATGAGGTTATTTTTAGCAAATATTTTTAGATTCGTTCCTAATTTAGAAGTCGCGTCAACCACTCCCCCTTAACACTGACTATTGACCAACTACGCGACCTTCTGACTCCCCAATGCCACCGAGGGAGCTCTCTCCACTACCTACTAACATCCTGCTGTCGCTCACATTCCTACTCGCTACTGTTGTAAGTCTGGTAACATACAGTTCTTTTATTGTGGTTCTATGTTTCTCCCGCGGCTTCGGTCTTGTGGTCTCACTCAGGGTTATTTTCAGGAGAAACGTGGAATAAGCCTTGGCAAGCTACCTATAGAATATATATTCTGGATCTGACTAGGCAGTTTCTGGGATTACTCATTGTATTTAAAGAAAACTGAATCAAACAGAATCCGAATCAAATGGGTTCCGATTCTGGTACGAACTCTGGCTTTACTAGTAAGTGACATATGATTAATTTGGGCAAGCTCGGTAAGGACACTATACTCCGGTCAAACTCAAGATACAATGTTTGCTAACATTCCTTGTTGTTGAAATTTAAACAGAATTTGCACTTTTAGTAGATTTGAGCTCTTTCCTACATTACATAATTTATTCCCGATTACTATTTGTCCCATAAAACATAAATAAATAAAATAAAAAGTTTGTTTATTCAGACAGACATCCAAGAATTACACAAAAACTAATTAAGAGAGTGAGGGAAAGTTTCAGAGTTTTTAGTTAGTAAGTTACATAGATAGGTAGCCAAAGTTACATAGATAGGTAGCCTAAGTTACATAGATAGGTAGCCTAAGTTACATAGACAGGTAGCCAAAGTTACAAAGATAGGTAGCCAAAGTTACATAGATAGGTAGCCAAAGTTACAAAGATAGGTAGCCAAAGTTACATAGATAGGTAGCCAAAGTTACATAGATAGGTAGCCAAAGTTACATAGATAGGTAGCCTAAGTTACATAGATAGGTAGCCTAAGTTACATAGACAGGTAGCCAAAGTTACATAGATAGGTAGCCAAAGTTACATAGCTAGGTAGCCAAAGTTTGAATTTGGCATTCAAACTTTGGCTACGTATGAGCGGCTACGTATAAATACATTTTTCTCACTGTATGCTCGTAAAGGCAGTGTATGTACTATGTACTATGTACTATGTACTCGTATCTCTAACCGAAAGCAATTAATTATGGCCCTGTTATAGAAACAAATCGAATGAGATCTCTTAGTTCGAGTCTCCTCATCAAACTGTGTATGAAAATGTTTACCAAGAAGATCCGTACAATGAGACCTTCAAAATTCGAACTGAACATAAAAAACCGCCAAGTGCGAGTCGACTCGCACACGATGGGCTCCGCACCGTAAAATTCAGGCATCTTTTTCAAGGAACATCAAATTTTCACTTGTTCGGAGACCCCTTTAAATTTTCGATTTTATTTTAATTTTAGTATATTTTGATATTACAGTTGACGTGTTACTTATATAAAGAAAGTTTAATGTGCCTACCTATTGTAGTTCAAGAGATAAGGCTTTGACCAATTACGAGCAAAAATAGCCAAAAAACACGTTTGCTGTATGGGAAAAGCCTAAGCCAAACTAATAAAAAAAAAAATTAAAGGGGGCCTTTAAATAGTTAAACAATTACATTAGTTACATAAAGCAAGCACTGCTCCTTCGGCCACTGCGTTTCTGAGATCATCGTCGATGTCGAGTTTGAGATCCCTACCAGGACCCACCCTATAGCAACCAAAGGTGTCAAAGTGGAAGCGGGACACGAAAACCTCCAAGGCGTCAAGTGGTAAACCTCCAAGGCGTCAAGTGGTAAACCTCCAAGGCGTCAAGTGGAAAACCTCCAAGGCGTCAAGTGGAAAACCTCCAAGGCGTCAAGTGGAAAACCTCCAAGGCGTCAAGTGGAAAACCTCCAAGGCGTCAAGTGGAAAACCTCCAAGGCGTCAAGTGGAAAACCTCCAAGGCGTCAAGTGGAAAACCTCCAAGGCGTCAAGTGGAAAACCTCCAAGGCGTCAAGTGGAAAACCTCCAAGGCGTCAAGTGGAAAACCTCCAAGGCGTCAAGTGGAAAACCTCCAAGGCGTCAAGTGGAAAACCTCCAAGGTGTCAAGTGGAAAACCTCCAAGGCGTCAAGTGGAAAACCTCCAAGGTGGCAAGTGGAAAACCTCCAAGGCGTCAAGTGGAAAACCTCCAAGGCGTCAAGTGGAAAACCTCCAAGGCACAAGTGGAAAACCTCCAAGGTGTCAAGTGGAAAACCTCCAAGGCGTCAAGTGGAAAACCTCCAAGGCGTCAAGTGGAAAACCTCCAAGGCGTCAAGTGGAAAACCTCCAAGGCGTCAAGTGGAAAACCTCCAAGGTGTCAAGTGGAAAACCTCCAAGGCGTCAAGTGGAAAACCTCCAAGGCGTCAAGTGGAAAACCTCCAAGGCGTCAAGTGGAAAACCTCCAAGGCGTCAAGTGGTAAACCTCCAAGGCGTCAAGTGGAAAACCTCCAAGGTGTCAAGTGGTAAACCTCCAAGGCGTCAAGTGGAAAACCTCCAAGGCGTCAAGTGGAAAACCTCCAAGGCGTCAAGTGGAAAACCTCCAAGGCGTCAAGTGGAAAACCTCCAAGGTGTCAAGTGGAAAACCTCCAAGGCGTCAAGTGGAAAACCTCCAAGGCGTCAAGTGGAAAACCTCCAAGGTGGCAAGTGGCAAGGGTTTTGAAAATTTTTGTATAGAGTTGTATATTTTTTTCTTTTTCAAAATCACCGCGTACAATAAAAAATATATATTTGGATAGAGGACACTAAAACAAATAAAAAATGTCGTTGAAAATAATTTTCTAAAGCAGATAAAATAACTATATTTTTTCATCATATGTGAATATCTCAGCAACCTGGCGCTTTAGGACATTATTTTATTTGTTTTAGTGTCTTCTATCCAAATACCGAACCGATGATATTAGGACCAAAATCTTCAAACCCATTTAACTTGTGCGCTATAATATGTCCTGCTAGTTGCATATGAAGAGGGTGCGTATGACCTGGCTAGTCTCCGTGGAGCCTGACCGCCGCGCCGCCGCGCCGCGGAGGATGGAGCTAGGAGGGCCGTGTGAGGACCCCATCCATCAATTCCATACTATAAATGCGAAAGTATAACTCTGTTTCTCTGTCTGTCTGACCTTTTCACAACTGAACGGCTAAACAGATCTTAATGAAATTTACCAAGGGAATAGAAGGTGGAAGGACATAAGCTACTTTTTATCCCGAAAACCGCAACGAGAATCTAGTATCATAATGTGGCCCGATGCGTCGATTCCTTTAAATCTTACAACAGTGTGCTCTAAGGGTCTCGCTTGTACACGTAGTTCATAAAACTTTTTCGGCAGTTCTTCAGCAAAATCTGTATGCAGTACACGGCAGTTCATTGACACTGAAAATGAACTTTAAGCTGGTGGGATAAGGTGGAGCTTTTGCGCATGCGCGCGAGCGGAGGAGGGAGCGATCGATGGCCGCCGCGCCGGCGACGTCGCTGACCCACTTGCGGCAGACGAACTAACTTACTCTAGTGCTTACTTATTACTAACATACATAAGCACTTAGTACTGGAATTTAAGTACCTAAGTATTATTTTAGTTAATAGCTGCTATTTATTTGAGTTAGACGAGTGGGAGATGGTCCATCTTTGAATGTAAAAGGCATAGGTTCTCGCCATGTCCCATTACCGTACTCGATAACACGAAGTTTAAATGAAAGTCTCAAAGGAGTTCAAAATTGACATAGCAGCTATCAGTACTACTTCAGTACAGAACACGACGGGCACCAAGTTTGTTGAAACCGTGCCCTAATCCTCAATTGCGTGGCTTTCACCACTTCCTGACCCTTCCGGGCGTGCATTCGCTATTCGCTCCATTGCCGGCTCACTGCGGGTCAATGGCCGCGGCTAGGCATTGACCCAGCGATGGTTGTAAAACATTGGACTATGAACGCTATCGATTTGTGGCAGCATGGTAGGTAGGCTGGGAAACTTTGCAGGTTTTTGTTTGTTGATTGCGGTTTCAGAGAAGCGATAGCGCTGAATAACTGTTCTAGGTATATATACAGGCTGGATTCTTGAGATGGGAGTGGATGGCCAAATCCTAAACAATGACTGTTAGAAAAAAGTCATGAAAGGAGGCTCAATTTGTAGTGTATTCTCAACTACCTACATAATAATTAATAATATGGTGGAGGGTAGTTCGGGGCGAAGGCGCCGACAGTCGGAATAAATTCACGTAACGGAACTGTTGCCTCTTATTCCTATGTATATACCTGCACATAATTAGATACTTCTCAGTGGCGATCGAGTATAAAAATTGAGCGTGCGAGACTATTTACGATGTCTATCGGGAAAATTGGTGAATTTGATATGAAGAGTGGTACGTGGTCATCGTATACAGACAGACTTGAAATGTATTTCAAAGTGAATGCCATAAAGGACGATTTGAAGCTGCCCACCTTGATATCTATCATGGGGGACAATATCTACGAACTACTAGTGAACTTGGCAAGTCCTAAAAAGCCCTCGGAACTCAAATATGAGGAGGTGGTGGAGCTTCTACAAAATCATCTACAACCGAATCCGTCGGTTTTGGCGGAAAGGTTTCGTTTCCGGCAGAGGAGGCAGGCTGCGGATGAAAGTACAGGGGAATACGTGGCGGAACTGAAGAGGATGGCGCGGTTTTGCAAATTCAACGACAAATTGGATGAAAATTTGCGAGATCAGTTTGTCTGTGGAATAAAGAGTGACGTCACGCGTCAACGGTTATTTGCGGCAAAGAACGCGGACACAATGACTTTTGCTAATGCAATGAAATTAGCTCATTCCTTGGAGACTGCAGAGCGGGATGCGGCGGCGGTCGAGGCACGGGCTGTGTCGGAAGCCGGTGACAAGGCGGAGGTGCATGCGGTCGGCGCGCGCGCGGCGGCGCGGCGCCAGCGTGGCGGCGCGGGCGACGGCGGCGGCGGCGGCGCCGCGACACGTGGCTCGCAACAAGGACAGCGGCGGTGGGCCGCGGCAAATCCTTGCAAAGGTTGCGGAGCAGATCATGAATATAGTGACTGTAAATACCGAGATTTCGTATGCAGCCGGTGCAGACAACCGGGGCACCTGCGGCGCATGTGCACCGTCGGTGGCGTCGGCGCAAGGACCAGCAAGGCGGGGCGGCCGGGTGCTGGTGGCGCAGCTCGGAGGTTCCACTACGGTGAGGCGACGCGCGACGGCGACCACACCGAGAAGGATTCCTCTTCGGACCAGGAAGAGGAGGTGGATTGCCTCGATTTACATCAGTTGTGTGTAAAGGACTATAAGGCGGTGAGTTTGCCCATGTCAATCGATGGCCAAATTATTTCGATGGAAATAGATACTGGTACACCAATATCTTGTATAAGCAAGCAACTTTATGATAGGTATTTTAGCTCCACAAAAATACTGACTCATGATTTGCGCCTTAAATTTATTGATGGTACGAACATTCGACCATTAGGTGTGATTGTGCCTAGGGTAGAATATAAAGGGGTGCAGAAAAAACTAGAATTGTTTATAATTCAAGACGGAACGACTTCATTACTAGGCCGGCAATGGCTCACCGAATTAGGCATATCAATTCCCAGTTTTCAGTGTAACAAGGTAACTTGCAGTAAAGGAAGTTCGAAGATTAATTCTCATGTAAAAATGTTGTTAAACAGGTTTAGAGATTTGTTCGATGGCAGTCTGGGAAGGTTCACGGGCGGCAAGGCAACGCTGCGGGTGCGAGAGGGTGCTGCGCCGGTGTTTCACCGCGCGCGGCCGCTGCCTTTCGCGCTGCGCGAGCGTGTTGACGCGGAGCTGGACGCCATGCTGTGCGCGGGCATCATCGAGCCCGTCGACTGCTCCGACTGGGCCTCACCACTAGTCCCAGTCAACAAACCTGACGGTACGCTTAGGATTTGTGTGGATTACAAGGCAACTCTAAATCCGGTTTTAGTGATTGATCGATATCCGTTACCTAAAATTGATGAGGTTCTGGTAGCGTTAAACGGAGCACAGTTTTTTAGCAAAATAGACTTGTCACAGTCATACAACCAAATTGAACTGGATGAGTCCAAACAGTACACGGTTATCAATACGCACAGGGGGCTATTCTGCTATAATAGGCTAGTTTTTGGACTTTCGTCAAGCCCGGGTATATTCCAACGTATAATGACAACTTTATTGAAAGGAATACCTAATGTAGCAGTGTTTATCGATGACGTTATCATCGGAGGTAGAAACGAGACGGAACATTTAGAAGCGCTAGAAACAGTGTTCCAGAGGCTGTTAAGCAGTGGGTTACGGTTAAAAAAATCTAAATGTGTGTTCCTCGTTCAAGAGGTTACCTACCTAGGATATGTTTTGTCAAAAGATGGATTGAAAGCGGACCCTAACAAAATTTCGGCGGTACTGGAAATGGAAAAACCACAGAATATCACTGAACTGCGATCGTTCTTAGGGTTATGTAACTTCTTTGCAAAGTTTGTAAAGAATTTTAGTCAAAAATTAATACCGCTATATAATTTACTTAGGAAAAGCGTAAAATGGCATTGGAGTAAAGAGTGCGAGCTAGCATTTACGAAAATAAAAAAAACTGTAACGGGATCGCAAGTTTTATCACATTATGACCCGTCCAAAGAACTTATTGTGACGTGTGACGCGAGCGCAGCGGGGGTCGGGGGGGTGCTGTCTCAACCGGACCGGGGCGGGGCGGAGCGGCCGGTCGCCTTTGTCTCGCGCACACTTACTAATGCAGAAAAAAATTACTCACAAATACACCGAGAAGCCTTAGCTATTATTTACTGCATGAAAAAGTTTCATCAATACGTTTACGGGAGACGATTTACTCTTCGTACAGATCACAAACCGCTAGTTTCAATTTTTGGACCGAATACAGGCATTCCTACCATGACTGCGAGCCGCATGCAACGGTGGGCTATAATATTATCAGCTTACAGTTATGATATTGAATATGTAAGAACAGACGTGAACAGTGCGGATGGGCTATCAAGGTTGCCAATGCGCGATAAGAAACCGGTTTCGCGAGTACTACCAGAACAGACGTATTTGCATTTTGCTCAGGAAGCTTGTCTCCTAGATTATAACAAGATAAAAAGCAATACCTTAAAGGATCCAATTTTATGTAGGTTGTTACTGTTCATTAGAGATGGTTGGCCTGTTAATTGTGAAATTACTGGATTGCAACCGTATTTTAACCGCAAAAATGAATTGTATGAAGAACTAGGGTGCGTAATGTGGGGTCATAGGGTAGTAATTCCATTACCCTGTAGGGAAAAGGTGTTAAAAGTATTACACGAACCTCACATGGGTATAGTTAAGTCTAAAGCTTTGGCTAGAAGTTACGTTTGGTGGCCCGGAATTGATGAGGCAATCGAAGTCATGTGTAAAGCTTGCGCCACATGCGGGGCGCAGGCCGACGCGCCCCCGCGGCAGGCTCCACGCCCGTGGCCGTACCCGTCTAGGCCTTGGTCTAGACTGCATTTAGATTTCCTAGGCCCGATTTACGGTAAAATGTACCTAGTTGTAGTAGATGCAACGTCAAAGTGGTTGGAAGTATTTATGGTACCTAGTACGGCGGCGACTTCCACATTAGATAGATTAAATGAGTTGTGTAGTAGATGGGGCTATCCAAAGCAAATTGTTACTGACAATGGACCACCGTTTACAAGTAGCGAATTTGAGAATTTTGTTAAGACTAGGGCTATTGACCATATACTCACGGCACCATACCATCCAGCTTCAAACGGAGCTGCTGAAAATGCGGTAAAAACCATAAAACGGGTAATCAAGAAGGCAGTCTTTGAAAAGAAAAATGTTAATGATGCGTTAAATACATTTTTGCTATATTACAGAAATACTGAACATGCATCGACGGGGGAAAGTCCGGCTATGTTATTGCAAGGTAGGCGGTTGAGAACACGTTTAGATGCATTAAAACCTGATCGTGAAGTAAAAATGGTTAAATCACAACAGCGCCAAGTAGATAACGCGGGAGGGGCGAGTAGATTGGTTAGTCCAGGTGAAGACGTCTGGTACAGGCAATATTCTAAAACAGACAAATGGTTGCCGGGAAAGGTAGAATCTCGAGTTGGTCCGTCCAACTATAAGGTTATTGGTGAGGAAGGTGTTAGGGCTCATCGTCATATCGATCAATTAAAACGTAGGACTAGGAGTTCCTTGATTCACCCAGATACTGAGAGTCCCAAGTTGGAATTTAAGGTTTTAACAGAAAACGATGTTTTCCATGATGCGGATGATGGTGGGCTAGTGGTGGACCAGTCGAGGCGGCCTGTCCCTCATGAGAACCCGGCGAAGGAGGCCTCGCCGCCCGTAGCGGAACCTGAACCCCGGGAACCTTTACCAGATCTGTCACCCGAGAAGATTTCGCCAAGGGCTCGCCCCATGAGACAATGTAAATTAAATAAACCAAATTATAAGTTATAAGCTTGCCATTGTTTATATAACGAATATAGTTTTAAGTGGCTTTTGTAAGTAGTTTAAGTTGATAATGTACATAAGTAATCTAGATTTAGTGTGGAGGATTGTAGTGTATTCTCAACTACCTACATAATAATTAATAATATGGTGGAGGGTAGTTCGGGGCGAAGGCGCCGACAGTCGGAATAAATTCACGTAACGGAACTGTTGCCTCTTATTCCTATGTATATACCTGCACATAATTAGATACTTCTCACAATTTATGAGAAAATAAAAACGGCATACTATACTTATTATTTTAACGCAATTTTTCATTAAAGTTTATAAATTTAATTACGATAACCTATATACATTTATGGAAATTGCTATTTTTTACAATTTTAGTTTCGAGACTCCATTCAAACTAAAATTGCAAAAAATAACCATTTCCTTTCATTTTCAATAATACATTTCTTTGCAAAGATTGATCACAGCAACCAAACCCGTTGGTGCAAAAATACAGGGTTTCATATTTTTTAAATCAATCAGTTCGATTTCCTGCAAAACTAAAATATATTAAAATTAAATCGATTTATGCAGTTTTTGTTTTCTTATGAATCGACATCATGACTCCTTTCACAACTTTTGTCTAACTCGCATGATAAATAAATAAATATGATGGAATAATTAATAAATGAAATAATGCGATGGAAATTGTTTTATTGTTAATATAGAGGTAGATGCGCAACCATACAAATAACAAACTTAAAACAATCAATAGATCTTAAGCTTAAAATTCGTTGCTTTAGTAACTAGAATACTTTTTGCTATAATACTTCATCGGAAATTATCACACAGCTTACAAAGTAGATAACAAGTCTTAATCAGTGGTATATTTGCCATTTTTGTTGATTAATAAGTTTATCTAACGATATTGATTTTGGAAACCATTGGTCAGTTATGTATGAGCCTGTTGAAATAATAATTCACACAACATGATCTAGCCCCATACTAAATGAGCTTGTGTCGATGACTTGCTGCCGCAAAATCACATAAGAAATGCCACAGCCATGGCCAATGACATCTTTATACTCAATCCACGCATTTATTAACTTTATGTCAGTTCGACTGACAACCAAATAGTCATGTCCTAATGCTTTACCGATTCGATTTTTATAACAATCGACTTTGTTCGTTTTGGATGAATGGATTAATCGTATTGAGTATTTTCTCCTTGTTTCCCCGACGCCGTTGCAGCAGGTTTACACGCTGCCTGCCATGGTTACATCTTTATATTCAATCTTACGTGATGACTATAAATACCACTTAATCCTACAAATGGTTTTAAGAACCAATAGAAAATAATAAGTACAAGACAAAGTCAGCCCACAGCAGAACGTGATATGGCACAAGTTGGCATGTTATAGGCACTTCATCACAACACAATCAAGGCCCAATGAGATGCTCATTATAAATATGGAGCGGCTAACCTTGTTCTATCGAGGGTGAGGGCTAGCCCCCAGGGAGGGCAGGCTAGGGTAGATTAACGCATGGAGCGGCTAACCTTGTTCTATCGAGGGTGAGGGCTAGCCCCCAGGGAGGGCAGGCTAGGGTAGATTAACGCATGGAGCGGCTAACCTTGTTCTATCGAGGGTGAGGGCTAGCCCCCAGGGAGGGCAGGCTAGGGTAGATTAACGCATGGAGCGGCTAACCTTGTTCTATCGAGGGTGAGGGCTAGCCCCCAGGGAGGGCAGGCTAGGGTAGATTAACGCATGGAGCGGCTAACCTTGTTCTATCGAGGGTGAGGGCTAGCCCCCAGGGAGGGCAGGCTAGGGTAGATTAACGCATGGAGCGGCTAACCTTGTTCTATCGAGGGTGAGGGCTAGCCCCCAGGGAGGGCAGGCTAGGGTAGATTAACGCATGGAGCGGCTAACCTTGTTCTATCGAGGGTGAGGGCTAGCCCCCAGGGAGGGCAGGCTAGGGTAGATTTACGCATGGAGCGGCTAACCTTGTTCTATCGAGGGTGAGGGCTAGCCCCCAGGGAGGGCAGGCTAGGGTAGATTAACGCATGGAGCGGCTAACCTTGTTCTATCGAGGGTGAGGGCTAGCCCCCAGGGAGGGCAGGCTAGGGTAGATTAACGCATGGAGCGGCTAACCTTGTTCTATCGAGGGTGAGGGCTAGCCCCCAGGGAGGGCAGGCTAGGGTAGATTAACGCATGGAGCGGCTAACCTTGTTCTGTCGAGGGTGAGGGCTAGCCCCCAGGGAGGGCAGGCTAGGGTAGATTAACGCATGGAGCGGCTAACCTTGTTCTATCGAGGGTGAGGGCTAGCCCCCAGGGAGGGCAGGCTAGGGTAGATTAACGCATGGAGCGGCTAACCTTGTTCTATCGAGGGTGAGGGCTAGCCCCCAGGGAGGGCAGGCTAGGGTAGATTAACGCATGGAGCAGCTAACCTTGTTCTGTCGAGGGTGAGGGCTAGCCCCCAGGGAGGGCAGGCTAGGGTAGATTAACGCATTACGAAATATCAAGGCATCCATAACTAATATTATAAATGAGAAAGTAACTCGGTCTGTCTGTTACCTTTTCACGTCTAAACGGCTGAACGGGTCTTAATTAAATTTAGCATGGAGATAGATGGTTCCCGGGGACGGACATAGGCTAATTTCTATCTCAGAGCATAGCGTGCGAAGCCGCAGGCAGCAGCTAGTAATTATTTCACAGTTAACAGACTTTTGTGTTTATGTCTTACTAGCTGCGCCCCGCGGCTTCCCCCGCGTTGATATTGATTGCACACCCCCTAGGGGTAGTTTCGTAAAAATAAAAATACGTGTGTCATTATAATTATTATGAATAAAATAACCATATATTATAATTATGACTATTACTATTATGACAAACATTCACACGAACTTTCGCATTCATAATACTAGGATGATCCGGGCCGATTTGGTTGAGCTCGTGATAGCGATTTGAACCTTCCTTCTGGCCAATTAAAAAGTACATTAAAACTCACGAGTAAACGAATATAAAGTAATATGGTGTAAAATGTAGTTCTTCCAAGATACATTTAATTAAAATTGTTTATAATTGTATTGTTAAGAAACGTTATATGCGTCTAATTGTTGCACCCGTGATAATGGAATGACCCAGGAACTAGTTTTCATATAAAATCATACGTTGTAAAGCTCAGTTACTGAAAGCTGGCGCGATCGCTTATTGTTTTTCGTATACTGGAGGCATACTTCGTTACGAAATTTTGTTTCGTTTCGTTTGATCGGTAGACTGTACTCTAATCGAACGAAAAATTAAATTTCGTACAAAGTTGAATTGCCTTTTCATTTAGGAATGAAAAGTATATTTTTATATTCTATTTGACCCTGAAATTTCGGTTTATTTGTCAGAATGTACAGAAAATCCGAGAAAATCATAAAATTCGTTCAAAAACGGCCCTTTCGTAAGTAATAACGCGAGTAGTCGACACGGTGAGTTTTGCTTCTGCGACCATAGGTACTTCGTTACTGCGGATGAACAGAACTAGAGGAGGCTCCGAGTGTCGACAGATTTGTGACGTCCGTTATAGTTAATTGTATGAATAAACAAACGACAATCGCGATATCTTACCAATTGTATGAGGTTTGAAATAAAAACTAAAGACTAATGTTTTTTTTATTTTATGTTATTAAGACACTTTTCGTGCTTATTTCAAGCTCTTTATGGTGCATATAATCCGGTCCCTAGTAATCAATATGCACTGTATGCAGCGTAGGGTTGGAGCAAATATGGTTGAGTGAATGCAACACGCGGGACCGTGGTGGATGGCACTAACGTCGGGAGGCCTACCCTACACCAACAGTCGGTAAAACCGACTGCGGATGACGACGATAAATGGAATACGAAAGAACTTGGAATATTCTCCCATAAACAGGGAAAGAAGTAGGTAATTTTGAACCTACGCACGTGGTAAGCATTCAGTGAATCATCTAGCAACAGGAAGTCAGCGGTGGCTCCTTCCACACATGATCTAAAGAATGAATCAGACCTTTCTCTTTCAACAAATATGGCAAGTCGCGCTCTTTCGGAGACGTTGAACACATTTAACACTGTTGTTGGAAAATTAATAACCCAGCCTCTTTTTCTACTTGCTTCTCCTATGATACAATCAAGACACAATTTATTTCCCTGGCAAATCCAAGTGCCAGAAGATCTACATTGAAAAACGAACGAAGTTGACGGATGACGTTGGATCGCACGAAACAAACAATCACCAAATTGCTTTGGGCGCGTCACCAACCTCTCGTTTCGGATTTCTGAGAAGTTTGCCAGAATCATTTTCATAGTAAACTTAACGAAAGAACGGATCTGCCGTCCTTCGTTTTGTGCGATCCGACGTTATCCGTCAACTTCTTTCGTTTTTCAAAGTAGACCTCCAGATCCTTTCACCAGTTAAGTCGTGACGTCACAAACAGAGCTACTGCGATAAGCTTATGAATCAATGCAAGTACCTAACTAGCACAAACTTAAAACCTATATTAAACCCCTATAAAATATCACCAATGCCCTGTCCCGTTTCCTCATCACCGTAATATCCGCGCACCTACATTCAATTGACCTACTTCCGGCTGCGGTATTAAACACGTGCCGTCCCGTGCGCCCTCAAAAACCTTTAAAAGAGGATAAAATGCTAGTAAAAGGGCTGTAACCTCGATACTTTCTGTTTGAGAAATCTTACTGGAGTTGGTGGTGGCATAATGGGAAGGTCCTAGATGGCTTATCCCCCAAGGATAAGCCATCTAGGTGTTTGATCTTGTGCTTGGCAAATCCAATTTTAATCATTTCAATCCATGCACCTACTATTACGAGTATATTACAGGTACACTTATCCTACCTAACAATAAAAATTCAAAATAGGTACCGAATTTGACGACCTCAGTGTGGCGCAGCGGGCGAAGGTCCGCCTGCGACGCAGGAGCTTGCGATTTCGATTCCCGCCTTGGGACAAATGTTTGTACGATCTGCAGATATTTGTTCCGGGTGTTCTGGGTTATTTATATGTATAGTAGTCAAAAATATCTAGATATATGTACGTAATGTATTAAGTAAATCAGTTATCTATGTAGTATACCCATAACACAAGCTCTGCTTACTGTGTATATTGTCCGCCATTATTCATTCATTTATTTATATTTATGTAAGTTACTACCTACGTAATTAAAAAAATAAAATCATATCGAAAGAACTGCCGAAAGTTTGATTACTCGACAGTATCGAGATCAGCTTAAGATCGATGTGAGTGGCACAGATTGGAGGCCTGCATCTCGCAGTGGGTATAGATAGATAATAAGGGCTGATAATGATGATGATCAGTGTGTAGTGAGCCTAAGTTGGCGACCGTCGACAAGTTGACAAATACGGTCGGCTGCCTACAATATTCATACAATGAATTATGTCCCCCGCCGCACAGTGGATCGAAAAAGCCCTTCCTATAGACATAGAACTTTTTTTTCTAAACATGATTTTTCTTATTGGAAACCAAGACAGAATCTTATTAGAAGCCCAAACTATATCATATTTTATGAACCTAGGTGATAATGACGCAGAAAAGATTTTTTGAACTTTAATTTGTATGGAGAAAAACATGAAAATCGATATTTTTCGGCTCTCGTGCGAGTGCCCGTTATTTCCTCCGGCATAAATAATGTTCCTATTTTTTACTATCTTTTGACATATAGCACATATGGGGCACTCGATGGACTTCAGGTGAAAAAAAATTAAATATATTTTTAAATTTTCTTTTTGCATTTTATTCATTATACAAGGTACATTACGACCTAAAAATAATATTTCAACTCACCTAATTATTGTTACAGTTTTAATGCAATAATTCACCAGCCATACTTTATAATTTTACCTGATAATTCCATATTATATGGTGGTTTTATGATATTTAGCCGTTAAAGACGATACCTATTGTATATTTTTTTGTTAAATGTACAAGGGGCCATTAAGTTAGGTACTCGACCTTATCATTGTTACAAAATTTACTGCAGAGGTTTACATACTTATCTTGAACTACCTGCTAACCCGTCACTTATGATTGTATTATTATTCTAAGAATTCCTTAAGCCCCTTTGCTTTGTTATTAAAAATGGATGTTATTTAAGTAGGTACTTACCTAATTAACAATATGTCATTGTCTAGTTTTTTCTAGTAGTCGTTAGCCGGTATGAAGTAAGTATAAATATGGAGGGTTCTGATGATTTTTTTAGTTATATTAAAACTTACTGCGTAAAACATCTGTGAAATTTCGAGTTAAAAATGGAAAAGCATAGTGTGGTGACCAATCTGGATCTATTTGTGATTCTAAAACAGTCTGGCAAGCTTGGAAACTATTTAAAACTGTTAGAAAGTGTTAAATTTCAGTTGAATTTGAGTTTATCTGAAGAAGATACAGACACTCTCCAAGAATTCTGTCGAAGGTTTAATCAGTCTGTGATAAAAAGATGGAAATCTGCAAAATGTAACACAGAAACTTTCAAAAAACACTATACAGATTGGTTGGAGCAGAATATCGAGTGGCCAACTTGTGTACGTGAAAATATACGACCACAACAGCTAAATACTGCAATTCAAGAAAAAAGTGAAGCTGGCGAATTGTTTTTACCCTCTCCGAGTACATCAACTGTTGGAACATCAACGAAAACGGCTCCCAGTCCGCGCAAACCTTTCACAGAACTTGGAACAAAACAAAAGGTACGAAGGATTGAAAATTATAATTATAAAGGCCGAGAAAGTTCAGAATTGGCCTTTGCTTTAATTGCTAATATGAAAAATGAGGGTAAAGATATTTTGGCAGCAGCCATAGATCATATTCTAAAGAATCCAAAAGAGGCGGAAAAAATCGTGGAACAAGCAAATGAAAAAAATAAATGTGTTTTCACCCCTACCAAAGCGCTCGGCTTATTACAGTCACTTAAACTATCAAAGTGGCAGTATATAACGTTGAGAGAATCTGCCATTCAAGAAGGCATTACAAATTTGTATCCATCATATTACAAAGTGCAGCAAGCCAAGATGGATTGCTTTCCTCCGAAAGACGCAATCACTGTTACAGATACAATGGCCAAAGTAGCTCTTCAAGCACTCCTTGACATAACTGTTAAAAGAATAATAAAAAGTTTACCTGAGGAGATTACAAACCAATCAATGATATTAATATAGAAATGGGGATTTGATGGTGCCTCAAGTCAGAGCACATTAATTCATTGATCCAGAAGACACAGATTCTGACACAGATGCTGATATGGATGTGTCTTTTAATATGTTCTAATTGTTTTACAGAAACTTTGTAACTTATATGTAGGTACATAATACGTGTTTTTTAAATAATTATTGTGTATGATAACTTGTAATATAGAAAAATTTGCCTTGTGTCTAAAAAAATAGTAATATTTATTTCGTGTGAATTGTTTAATCGCCTTTGTAGTTTGTAATTATTATTCTTTTCTTTTTAAAAATAATGACTGTATTTGATAATTATGCTTTTACTTTAACTAAATATAAAAAAATTATATATTTTCATTATTATGATAGGTGAAATATTACATTAAAATTGTAACAATAATTAAGTGAGTTGAAATATTATTTTTAGGTCGTAATGT
Organism: Eupithecia inturbata; assembly: GCA_963662085.1. Taxonomy (NCBI): domain Eukaryota; kingdom Metazoa; phylum Arthropoda; class Insecta; order Lepidoptera; family Geometridae; genus Eupithecia; species Eupithecia inturbata. Next base: position 15,694,815 of record OY759180.1, on the reverse strand, counting down.
ACCTTGTATAATGAATAAAATGCAAAAAGAAAATTTAAAAATATATTTTTTTTTTTCACCTGAAGTCCATCGAGTGCCCCATATGTGCTATATGTCAAAAGATAGTAAAAAATAGGAACATTATTTATGCCGGAGGAAATAACGGGCACTCGCACGAGAGCCGAAAAATATCGATTTTCATGTTTTTCTCCATACAAATTAAAGTTCAAAAAATCTTTTCTGCGTCATTATCACCTAGGTTCATAAAATATGATATAGTTTGGGCTTCTAATAAGATTCTGTCATGGTTTCCAATAAGAAAAAGCATGTTTAGAAAAAAAAAGTTCTATGTCTATAGGAAGGGCTTTTTCGATCCACTGTGCGCCGCTGGGTTGTGTCGTCGACTATGTGTAGACTCCTTATGATTCGTAAAAAATCATCATCAAAAGTTGTTTCAAAGTTGTAGTTGTGATACAGTTGGATCACACTTTTTGCTTTATGGAAGTACCTATCATTTCATTACTTATTGTGATAGCTAGGTACTTACATATGCTGCATTGCGTGCTAGGAGTTTGATCCTACAGAGGTTGATAGAAGCTGAATTTGATTTGAAGTTGATGGTTTCTTGTCTCTTGTACAACAGGTGGCAATATACATATCCTAAGAAAACTGCATCAGCAGAAATATCACACAGATTGTGTAGCTCACATCTTCCTCAAAAAAGAACTATTGACTTCTGTTTACCAACGACACACGCAAACATCAACTCTAACATCAACACAACTACGTTTACAATCGAACTCACGACACTACACATGAATGGAATCTCCAGACAAACAAAAAGTCCATGCGTGTATTTGTAGTAACGTTATAACCTAGCTACCAGCAGCTCTTCACACCACGCTAAATCAAGCTTATGAGTGTGTTAATAGAGGTTATTTTATTTTGTGAGTTTAACCGAATCTATTGGTATCAGCGTTCAGTGGCAACAAGCAATAGTCATCTCGTTTCTTCTAAATCAGTGTGATGGGAACATTGTGTTGGTATTTACCCGCCTCCGTCCCAGCTTGTACCGTGGACGCCTGAAGTGGTCCATCGCAGCCTTCGTCATAAAGTCCACATCACTATCACTACCACTCCACTATTTGTCCATGATAATGGCGAGCGTCTGCGCAGGCGGCGGTGCGCGCTCGGCCGCTGCGCGCTAAAAATAACGTGCACCGAGGTTGTCCGCAAGGGAATCACTGCCGGAGTGAGGCTGATCATGACAGATTAGTCATTAATTCAACAGCTGAACTAATAAACAGCTTAGGTCAAACAATCGAGGGGAGACGTTGTTCCGAGAGGTTCAAACCTAGATTTTCAAATTATTCGCAAATATTTAAAGAGAACAACAAGCGGAGGTAGGTAAGTCAGAAATTACCTACTCTGGGCAAAGATTTAAATCGTTAGATAGGCCCCTACCGTGTAGTGAGATCGCGCCGTGTTGTTGCCGTGCGAAATGAGATAGCTCGCTCACTTGGAATCAGTGTACATTTAGATGTAAATACGAGTACATCTAAACACAGTGTTAGCCGGGCGTGTTGTAATCATGCCAGTTTTTGTTGAAAAGTGTCACAAAATGCCATCGTGTGCATTTCGTGAACAATTCTAAAAATACAAATAAAGTCAAAGGTGTATTTCACTCGCAAGTATTGCGATTTGATTAAATAACTATTATTTTTCTTTCCGCTGTCAAAATCACCAAATTTAGATGACGAGTGCACGAAAGAGAAAGTAGTGTTTGCAACTTATGGGGCAGAAAAAGAAATGACACTTTTTTCTCAAGCTTGTTGTGCACAGATTGCACACTTTTTAGACGTAGACACATTTTCGGTTTCAGAGCATAATAGGATCTTTATTTTTTCACAAAAGTAAGTGTAATTTGATTCCACAATAAATGAAAATAATAATTATTAAGTTTATCGGCAATAACAAAATTTTGAACTGCTTAATAAGTAGTGTGCGTGCGTCGGCGTTTTGACGCACACTTTCAGATATTTTGTATTTCAGGGCTTTATAGGACATTTTTACTCTTTCACAATTGTTTGTGCAATATGATTGTACAATAAATGGTAGGTTAGTTAGGTTAGGCTTACTGGCAAAAACATTTTAACTACTTATTTTGTTAACGCATAGATTCAAAGATAATGCCACAGTTTTCGGTGTCAAGGCATCTCATAACTAACGTAACGATTTAAATCTTTGACTCTAGGAACGTTTTATATTTATTTGCTACGTCCGGCGATTTGTTCGGTCTTGCCACTGTCTTAGAATTTGACATAAACGACTGTAATTTTTGATTACGTTACTTAGAAGTTTGTTTTATATTACGGCTCTAAGAAATAACGGACTTTTTGGGTATTTGATGTTAATTTCACCTAGACACCTCGATATGTCCACGCGTGAGAGTGAGGTACCTAGTATCAACCAAAAGTATCATTAATTATCTATTATATCACTACTTTTTATTGGACTCGGTAGCGTTGATCTTTCAACTTCCATTCTTGGCTACGAATCTGTGTTGGTCACGACATCTATTATTTCGCCCGCATACTAAATACTTGAGACTGCACGTCCACAGAATCGGCAAACCGCCTTGGTTCTTGAATCTGTACAGTGGACATCGTAGTTCGCAGGAACGACTACAGGTGGCGCTGCTCATTTATTTAGTTCCATAATAAAGAAAAATTTGTAGATGGCGCTAGTAGCCACGATCAGAGAGTTTTTAAATAAAAACATTGCATAAAAACCATGATGTACCGAATAGAAGATAGAAACACCTACCAACACACAGTCAACAAAATATGACTAAGAATCCGAAACTTCTATGATGATTCCTTGACAAACTCAAAACATGTTTGCTCTCATTGAAAATAAGTTAGTATCAAATAAAAATATCGTCTTATCAATGAATGAAAGTCCATAAAAAACACTTTCGTTTATGTGATCTGGCACTGCTCCAGCCCCTCTAGTGGGTGTCGTAGTACTAAAGATTATTTGCGCAACATAACCATCAAATTGAATATTTTCTACGTGTACCAAAGAGGAATTTTACGTGGTGGCTGGCCTTCAGCCCGGCGGCGCCGGATTTAACAAGTTTGTTGATTGATTAGAGAGGTAGAGTTTTGGTTATTATAAATTAAAGAGGCTAGCTCTTGTCGGTGTAAATTTTTCTCCACTTTTCTCTTTCCAATGCAATGTCTTTTACTTCTTTCTCAACATGACAGCTACTTTCTCCTTGATCTGACTCAAATAGCTGATTCTTGGTCTTCCTCTTCTTCGTCTTCCTTGTACTTTTACTTCTATGATGTAACTTATGAAGTTGTCATGTTGTATAAGATGTCCAATCATCCTCCAATCGTCTTCTGTCTTGAATGGTGTTAGTTAACCAAAAACCTTGTCTCCTCAACTCTTTTCAACACGTCCTCATTAGTAACCTTCCCCGTCCAGCTAATCCTTTGCATCCTCCTAGAGTTTTGGTACCTAGCTTAATTATTATAATGCTAGGAGCTGCTGGTAGATGCTGAATGCGACAAGCTGAAGACGGGGCTAGGGCCTTGATCTAGCGGTAGATTAGTATAGGGCCTATACTGTAAGCTGATGATGATGAAGATGAAATAATACAGATGCTACGCTACATGTGTACAATACAGATGCTAAGCTGCATGTGTATGATACAGCTGCTACGCTACATGAGTACAATACAGATGCTACGCTGCATGTGTATAATACAGATGCTACGCTACATGTGTACAATACAGATGCTAAGCTGCATGTGTATGATACAGCTGCTACGCTACATGTGTACAATACAGATGCTACGCTGCATGTGTATAACACAGATGCTACGCTACATGTGTACAATACATATGCTAAGCTGCATGTGTATGATATAGATGCTACGCTACATGGGTATAATACAGATGCTACGCTACATGTGTATAATACAGTTGCTACGCTACATGTGCATAATACAGATGCTACGCTACATGTGTATAATACAGATGCTACGCTACATGTATATATGTAAGATGCTAGGTGCTGGGTGTTAGCACTGCGATGAATTGATCTACAAAGCAATACTGAATATGATAAAAGTCTGAAGGTGTTTACAGCGAGCGTTCGTGCAGTCAATACGGGAAAAGAAGGCGCTCGCAACGCGCATCGAGACGGATTTTAGCAGACCGCGTAACGTAACATGTTTAGTTTAGTTTTAGTTTAGTTTAGTTTTAGTTTAGTTTGCTTGCTGCAAATGGTACTTTACACCCCGTAACACCGGGCAGTACCCGGCTTGGCTGTACAACGGTTAAACGCAACATTCGTTACAACGTTTTGATTTTCAGTATTGTAAACCTATCAAGGTTTAACTTACCTAAAATACCTACTCCGACTTCTCCCTATATATTACTTATTTAAATCATTGTCTACCTAAAAGAAGGTCCAGTTATGTTATATTAACTAACCGCGAAAAAGTTTAAAAAGTTCGTACATGAGATGTATTATTGGTGTCACATTTTATTCCCCTGCCTCGTGAATAGCTGAAAGTCCAAATGCATGAGGCACCTTGCGCCGCACGACATTTCACTAAGTGTCTCGCAATCCAAACGTGGAGTTAACCAAATATGTCCCCGGGTGAACGACACCGTCTATTTCAGTGCTAGTAATTATACATAAGAGGAAGGACTTGTCTGTGAGTGCGCAATGCTATCGCGTGCTTCTTTAATTGGATGTTTACAGATTCTGATGTCGTGGCTTGGATTAGGACGGTTTCAGACGTCGGTGAAGACTATCTTCAGGTACTTGGTTAAGTGGATAAGTACTAGGACAACCAAAATCTTCTCATTTTGGGGGCCAAAACACTTACATTGCTATCCTTTATAAAAATATACATTATAGTACTTTACTATGTGTGCGAGTGCGACAGATTATAGATTTTAAAAAATAATGATTTTGAAGTAAAAGATTGTGATTTATAGTATATGAATTTATAACCCAAGCCTAGGTTCTATCAACAGTCAGCACCTGTAATCAGTGAAGTCTACAAACATGTTCTTCATTCAGTGCACGTGGCGCGGCGGCGCGCGCGCTCGGTGGGCGGGCGCGGCCGGTGGGCGGATTATAATGACGAGTTGCATTGCACGAGCGGGAATTACTTTTATAACCACGCTTTACTGTTTCTTCAATTAATTTGATTCATCCTGCTAATTTATGAGAGGTAGGGAGATATATCAAATTTAACGTTTTTAAACAAATATAATTTAATAAAAATAATCTTTCTTTTCTATTCTATTCTATTCTACTACTTACTGTTACTTAGTTGGCTACTTAGGTAGATTATTTTGATCTGCTGTGTATTGGTAAATCATACTGTAGAGTAGAGCATCAATATATATATACATATGCAGGTAGATTAACTAACCGCCAGAAATTACTAAATATTGTTAATTTTCCAAAAATTGTAATCGCCACGATTCATATGACAGTGATTATTATTAATAATCGATTTACATGATTTACAGCTCTGGACCCTGTTCTGCGAATTTGATGAAACGGTACCTACTTTATACCTTTGTATTTACACAGTTTTCCTTTTAACCATAAATAGTTTTCATCATCTCATCTACATATGTAAATACCTGTATGAATATTATATTACTATTTTCTTGTTACTAAATTCAGAAAGTACTGACTGAATTAATCTGCACATTTCTACCAAAATGCTACGATATTACATCGGTGTCTTGCAAACACTACAGTGTACAGGAACCGGTCAAAATCAACGTATCACGTACATTATATTCGTCGTGCGTGAGTCAGTCCCTTCGGCAGAGGGCGCGCGACACCTCTATTTCTAGACGCTGCAATAACAGTAGCAATGGTATTTTTATTACGTTCCCGTTTTATTTCAGCTTACAATTTAACAAAATAAAAATAAAAAGGGCCGAAACGCGACACGCGCTGCGCGTTCCGTCGCCGGGTTTCTTCAAGCTGGCTTTGATTTTATAATACAAATCCTTCAGTGGATAGCAAAGTTTGTTTAAAACCAGCGGCCCTTTAATGAGAGAGCGTTCACCTCAAAGTGGTTTAAGTTTAAAGTAGTGTGTTTTTGGACAGAACGTGTCGCCTGTTTCCGTATTACAGTTTGTCAGTGGTAATGTGCTGCGGAGCAACGAGCTTTGAAGATTACTTTCAGAGCTTTTTGGAAGTTGACGAAATGGTGCTTACGGTGCCTTCCTTGTTTCAGAGGCTTAAGAGGATGCTTAGCTACTTTATTTTTTTTTATAGACTTTTGGATGCGGCTAGCGCATGACCGTGGTGGATGGCACAACTTCGTAAGGGCGATACCCTGTAGCAGTGGGTCAAAACCGGCGGTAATGATGACAATGATGTTGATTTTTTTAGCTTTATTTTTAAATAGTAGTTATCTAAGATATTATTTATTTAAGGAACTACAAACAGTACCAACATTAATATTTAACTAGGATATATATATATATATATATAACTTACTGTCGAGACTACAAAAATGTCAGACCCACAGCTTAGTCCGCGGAGTAAACATTTGTGGTTATGTGTGCCAGTGTGATAGATATAGCACTATACAATACATTACAATTCTTTATTAATAATGCCAAGTTACACATTGTTTACACACTGATTACACACTGTTGAGATTAGTGTAGTAAGATGGGTCAACTATAGAGAGCTTTCAGACTTAACAGTAGAGCCTGCTACCAGGTCTTTTTAATAACATTAAATGGATGGACTGTCCGAGAAGCGCTAACAGTTCTGACTATTACCACCTAATTATGACCGACGTCCAGTTATAATAACGTACTCTTCATTATCATCGCCTCAATAAGCAAAAAGTATGGCAATATTAATAAAACCCCATCAACACCATAAAGCGGGCCCCGCGCCGCGCGCCGCGCGCCGCTGCGATACAATCAGACATAAACACGCCAAAACTTCCTTCCAACTCGAATAAATTTAACACCTGTCCGCTTCAAAACTATCCGAAAAAGTGGATTTATCGTACCACGTGACGTACATTGCCACTTTAGTTGGGGAGGAGTTCCGCCCTGGCTAAGAAAGGCGGGAAGCGTGCCGCGGCTACCGTGAGGAAGGTGATCACGCAACGCGACCGCACCTCGCTGGTTATATCCTCCTAAATAATTGTTGCCATCAACGATGCCGAATGTTTCTGCGTTACGGTTGCGCCACGTTTTCGGAGAAATCAGGTTAGAGTAAGACGTTCGACCACATTTAGTTTGTCTAGAAATTTGTAAGTAGCTTCGAATCTCTGATGATATCAAATGAGCTGAAACAAACATTTAACTATTTAATTATTGACTCTATTATGTCCCCTCCTAGAAATTATTCAGTAATTTGGTGGATGGGACAAACTTTGGGAGGCTTACGATACCCAACTGCGAGAAAAACCCAGTTGCAAACGAGAGTGTCGTGAAACTCTCTGGTTCGGTGTTTGTTGATTGATATTAAGGTTGCGGCCTATAAAGGCAGAATTTTTGTCTGGGCATCAGATAACCTGCTTGTTGTGTGACTGAGTCGATCCAATAAAGAGTACTTTCGTGTTATGACTGTGGCTATTTTCAGTTTGATTGTTACGTGCTTTCAAACTGCGTAAGTTTCTTTTATTGGCGCGTGTAAGCTTTCTAAGAAATAGGAATGATCTTATTCCCAGTGATAATGATTTAAATCGCAGCAGCGGTACGATCATTTTTAAGTCCATAGCTAGCTAGCTGGCTACTGTAATGAGTGGGCCGGATTCCCTTGAACGTGACTAAATATCTAAGACCAATATAGCAATATAGCGCGATCTGCTCCAGTAATGAGCTCCGAAACAAAAGCTTGAAAATCCTCATTGCTCCTCTCTGGAGTCAGAACAGCATGTTTTCTAAATGACTTACCACCTACCTAAGCCTGTCAAATTAGTAAGTACCGTTTTGTTTGCCAAGGAACCTCATTATTTAACGTAATATCTCTTTTCCAAAGTTTCGTCACTACAACAGAAGCGATTACGATCCGAATAACCATTCAAAGCCTTACGTGCCCATAAACAGAAATACTTTCCAAAAGACAAGCATTAAAGCACTGGAAAGGATAGTAAAACGGCAATAATATTCAAGTTTATTAGTCCATTTTCTAATGGTATATAACCGAGGTGCTAGCAGTGTCTATTTCACACAATACTACAGTTTCATACAAACTTAGTCATGTAAGTATTGGAAGCACGCACTTTGCGTGAGGGGTTGTTTTCACGAGGGAGCTACTGGGACGAGTCAGTAGCGGGCGGTAAGGAAAGACAGCGGGTTGGATATGGCCGCAAACCAATTATGTATATCAGATGATTACGGGAAGGTACTTGTTCGTTATTATATATCAGCCCCATGTGAAATGCACATGAGGCTTTCAGTGCCAGGCAGGAGTGGACCAATATTGTCAGGGAAAGTAGCTTCTCGCATGATGTAAAACATCACTTAACAAAATGAAATTTTAAATCCATAAAAACTCAGCGCTCAAACTCATACTCACTCAACTTAGTTATCTCAAAATAAACAGTCGAACGACCGACAGTTTGTTACAAGCTTTTGTAAGACAGAAAGATCTAAATCATATTATGTAATGTCCTAAATCAAGTGGTAACGCGTTTTATTTCATTCCGTTATGATTTATGAAGCATTTAGATTAATTAAATTGAAAATTAAAATGTTGCAGCCGATGGCATTGATGTGAATGTGATGGACGGTGAGAATCAGGATGTGCTCTTGACAGATGATGAACATGCTGATGCAACATTGCAAATTTCTGCTTTACTAGCCGGTGCGGATCCTGAGTCCTGATAATAAAGTCCCAGGATCTTCATAGGTCAGTCTTGTGCTTCCGAAGTTATTGACGTACTGTGCCAACCCTAACCGTGATGAGCTAGGGCTGTCTGAGCAACCGATGTCATTCAAAAAGTACGTCCACGTTCAGCTGGCACCTTTGAAGAGGACCTTGACTTATAAAAATCCAAAAAAAGAGTCGCCATTTCGCTTTGTCCGTTCCATCTGAGACATACGACTAAATAATAAATGTGCTACATTGCTCTATCACAGACCAGAGAAGATGGAATACTGCAGGAAAATAAATATGTACCAGCACTAGGTCATAAAGGGTTGTTTACAAAGTTGATATTGCCGAAATAACTGATATAACTGGTGACGAAACCATAAAAGCAAGTAAGCCATCCAGTAGCGCCTCCCAAACGTGGCTCCTGACTAAAAACACGGTGGTACAGAGTTCAGCAATTAAGGATCGGCACGCGAGGCGCCGACGTCCCCGCCGCCACCTGCACCCAAAGTGTCCAAATTACTAGCGGGGATTCTTCATTAATGTTGACTGTGACTTCGGAGTTCTAAGGAGCGTGGGTAAGGATAAAAATTGTTTATTGTCCGTTTTGGAATCATTAATACATATTAGATTTTACAGACAAACTTTTCACTGCGTCCTAAACAAAGAAGCAGACCACTGACGACATTGTTAAAATATCCGGGAAACAGTGGATGACTGGTGTAGGTGACACAGAGCCGAACAGAATGGCGACATAGAGAGGAGACTTATAGCAAGCTTATTGTCTGCTGACTCACAGCTCACAGGTTGCATGATAACGTTGTGTAGTTACATACCTTGATCTAACGGCTCTCCAAACGGTAGAGTTGTGTGTCTTCTTGTTTGAGAATAATACGTTTAGATGCTGAGCAAGCTCTTCCCAGACCATTCTGCAGATTTTCCTGCATGTCGATAAAAGTTATCTCCTATGTTTTTGGTTTGGTTTGGTCCTCTACGTTTTCAAAACAACTTATTATTACTTTACAGTTCCAATTACCCACCCAATAAAACTCAAGCACAGTACAAGACAGACTATTTTTAATACAGCATCGAGCAATTAATCGAAGTACACTTGCGAGCTATAAACTGGAATCACTTCATCGCTGGTTTTTGCAGACCATATTTTACAGTTTCCATGCAATAAACTGTAGGTTGTGGTATATTATTTTAAAGATAATTTTATTAGCTTTCAAACTCTTTCGATATCATAGCGAAAAAAATGTTCATCATAATGTCATGGAACGTGAAAACAAAAGACACACATTTTTGGAACGAAATATCAATTTTTTCAAACTCCTGAATCCCTATAAAAACTGGGAATTTATGCAATTTTGTCATCAGTCCAATATATCACGTCACTCAAAATACTGGAATTACAAGAAAATTGAAACCACACCAATAGAAGCCGCTCAAATCGTCACCCTAATCCAGCAAGGGTTCTCTCAGCGTACTATCGCTCGACAGCTTCATCTGAGCCAGTCCTGTGTCTCTAAAGTATACAAGAGGTTTAGAGAGACTGGAAACTTAGTTCGAAGACCAGGATCTGGACGACAGCGATGCACTTCGGCGAGAGATGACCGATTTATTGTCAGCACTTCTCTCCGAAATCGACATCTAACCGGCGTTGACGTCCAGCGGGAGCTCGGAGAAGTTCGAGGGAGAACTGTCAGCGAGTGGACAGTGAGGCGAAGACTCAAAGAAGCTAACTTGACCCAAAAAGGCCAGCAACGGGACCCAAATTGTCTACAGCCCACCGACAAGCCCGACTTCAGTTTGCTCGTGATCACTTAGATTGGGATATACAGCAATGGAGCCGAGTTTTGTTCGCGGACGAGACTAGGATGTGCCTGCATGGCAGCGACCGTCGACGGAGAGTCTACAGGAGACCGGGAGAGCGATACGCACAATGCTGTATAGCGGAAACAGTGGCATATGGGGGTGGGTCTGGTAAGATGTGGGCGGGGATTTCAATTGAAGCTAAAACGGAGCTGGTATTCGTACCCGGTGGAGGTCAGGGAGGAGGACTAACCGCAGAAAGGTATATCAACGTCATTCTGCTGGGCCATGTACTCCCTTACGCCGGGTTTATTGGCGAAAATTTCCTGCTAATGCACGACAATGCCCGCTGCCACACCGCTCGTGCGACTAGACAGTACCTGGAAGAATTCGGGATTCCCACAATAGACTGGCCAGCCGTCAGCCCTGACATGAACCCTATCGAACACCTGTGGGACGAGCTGAAAAGGCGGGTACGAGGAAGATCTCCAGCTCCGGCGTCATTAGAAGACCTAAAAACTGCTCTTATCGAAGAGTGGCAGGAAATTCCACAGGATTCCATCAGGAAACTCATTAGGTCAATGAAAAACCGTTTACAAGCAGTCATTAGGGCCAGGGGGGGCAATACAAAGATTTTAAATAAAAATTTGATATTTTCATATTACTTCTTATTAATTTAAACATCCACAACTTCGACCTATTGTAATAATTCACTAAATGAAGGTAGGAAACTTAATTAAATTTAAATAATTTTTATACCATTCGAAAGCTAACAAAATTTCTTTTCAAATGGTATACACCAATTTGCAGTTTATTCCATGGAAACTGTAAAATATGGTCTGCAGAAACCAGCGATGAAGTGATTCCAGTTTATAGCTCGCAAGTGTAGTTTCAGATTCAATAAAAAGAATCATAACATACAACGGTCGCCATAAAAATTGTTATATTGTAAGTCTGGTGCGGAGATTGCTGATTTTATTGTGGAGGTATTAATATCAAGAGTGATTTCTGGCCTCGAGAACAAACAGATCATGGAAACCAGTTACTGGGAACAATAAATGAGAAACTGTAACAAGTGAGCAGTAAATATAAAGTAAGCATAGACTTATTCCAGTTGAAATCATTACAGCAACGATATTCCAATTACAACCAAAATAACGTATATTTCTTTAGACATACATAAAAGCCCATAGACAAGTTAAATTTTAAACTATGTTCATACATAAAATATAAGAAGTAATGTGTCAATTGATTATCTTCACGCTACGAAGAAGTTAGAAGCTTATTCTAATTTTCGTATAACTGTATATTTTATTAATTTAAGCTTTCTGCTGTGTGAAACTCAAAACATAGGATCAGTGTCTCCACCAAAGCGGACCGTAGTGTAGATGTGTACACGCTAGGTACTAATGGAATCTTGAATGCTGGACGTGGATCCAGCATGGTCTCCCTCCACACTCTTGTATGCTGGACATACACAGGTTTCCTCACTCTTGCCCTTGAATACATGGTTGTGGATTGTGGATAGTTTAACACATCTTCGATTTTATAAACACCATCTTATTTATACACACCTAGACTTACTATTATTTTCTCTGTGTACAAACAAGGATTGCATACATAGACATGGTGTACATACATAGACATGGTGTACATACATAGACTAGGTAATGTTCAATAGGTTCACAGCAGACGTTGATGCTTACCACAAGTACTGTTAACTAATTGGAATAATTGGAATTTATTACTTGCAAATTGGGATCCTCTCTATAACTAAAGCAATAAAAAATATTACAAACCATTTGCATAAACTCGTTTTTTTCCATGCTTCTGGGCACTTGATACTTTTGCTTCATTAATTTAAATGTAGTTATTTTTCTGCAATTAATAATACTAAAATCAAATTTGATAAGTACCTAGTCACATTTCCAAATAAGTTTATTAGATGTATGTTCGATAAATCAGAGGGTGATACAGTTTTCAATTAAAAGATGCACTTAACTTACCCGTTTTAATAGCCTCGTGAATTCTATTCGAAATAGATGCTTTTCAATATTTTGTGATAGAGATGCTTAATCGATGCAAACACTAAAACAAAAAAAAAACCCCCTTTGCCTCGTAATTCTCGTAAATCGAAAGTTGTTACATCCGTTCAGACACAAGTACTTACAAACTCTTCTATTAATACGCGATTACGCACATTTCTCGTAATTCGTATTTGTCACATTTTTACCGTGCCCGTGCGCACGTGGCGCCGCCATCTTGGATTACTTATGATTTATTTAATCTGTACGTGATTCAGAATAAACGGTAGGTACCGTCGAATACACGCTTCACCGAATAAAAATATGCATGACACGTGTAATGAGTATGTTTGTAATTTATGTGTATTTTGGTTAAAGTTATGTACTTGCTTTAATTTGCCGACAAATATTTTATGAAACAGAGAATTCAGATCAACCGTCCTACAGAAATCTAACATAGCAAGACCGAGAGTCGTCCCCCGTGACCATTGCACGATCACTGCAACGCGATGGAAAGATAGGGAAATAAAAACACAATGTGTGCAATAAATAGCCCATAAAAAATCATTAACAAAACTAACCTAACAAGGCAAAGAAATTGGTTTCATTAGAACACAATAATGATGTAGCTACCTACATATGTTGGTAATTTTTACCTAACACCAATCTGTATCTAAGCGATTTATTTTTACTCCTGATAGTGAGTATTCCACACTACATAGTGTAGGCGTGTGATATGATATATCACGGCACAACCCGAACATGTAACGTTTCGAGTAAAAAGCAAAAATATATCGCTCAACATGAACGTGAATTATCGCAGAGACGAATAAAAGTATACAAGAGACATTATAAAAATAGAGATGTGTGAAGAGAAAGGGCTAAAAGATGGATGCGGCAATCCAAGGAATGCGAAGTTTGATAAAGTAAGAGGTTGTGTCTCACTGCCTGTTTCTTTTATATTTCTACCGAGTCATGCTCAGTAGAGCTCACAGAACATATTTTAAGTTAAAAATTCTCATTGCAGTCTCTTATTTCTGTCCAAATGGTCAACTCTTTAACAGGGGTTGGTTTGCCCCATGGTCCCCATTCTCCTTTCTCACCTGTCATGTCAGAAGGCGGGGTGTAGCGTCAAGAAGTACCTATCTCCTGCCTGGCTCTATTCATTCAAACGGATAATGTTTCACTCGATTGTTACTATGATTAGTTTCCTAGCTCTATAGTTTCTGGCATAATGTTCGCTTGTTTTTGGCATTAGGTATATGTTTAGCTTTCTAGCTCCATCGTCTTTTAATTATTGACGTGTAAGGTTATCCTAACTTGTACGTTTACCTAGTTCTTCGTGATCTATGTATTGAGTGCATCCCACTCAGAGCGAGGCGCGCATCGCGACAGTGTTGCCACATCGCGAGTTATGTGTTGTGCGCTACTTGCCGGCCATTTCTACAATTTATAAAGATTACGGATACACCGGTGTTGCCCAATACGTACAGAGATTAGAGTTATGTTATGTACTTGTGATGCTGGGAACGTGTGAGCTTGTTTATTTGGACATCAATTTTTATGGGTGTGATTGTACTGTACTAACCTTAAGTCTTACATTCTTTATTTTGGTTGTTGAATGTCATCAAAGCTGGTATTTCTAATCGAAATCCCACGTTCATACAAATAGTTAATTAACCTACCCAATAAGACCACATACGATTATTTTAATCTAAAGAGGATCTCCACCTAGCCGAATTTTCGACGGCCAGTCTCAACGGAAACCTTTAATGTGCACAGGATAACTATAGTGCACAAGTGTGTGCGCAAACACAGGTGCACGCTCTATTCCCTCACTCTCATTATCCGACGGGATGGCAGACTGACACGACCGGGGAGAGGCCAGGAGCAGGACCAACGGCCTTAACGTGCTATCTGAATCTAAGTAAGTAGTCATGAAAATATGAACAAAATCCGAATCAATACATATTTTATTTCCGTGAGCTTGAATTAGCATTTAAGAAGTCACCCACTCAACCAAGACACACAAACAAGTGAAAATAATCTCGCAAAAACATTTATTACAAAATACCGCAATAAATAAACTCACGGATATAATAAAAACCTCAATGATATGACCAATCACAGTTCTGTATAAAATACATTGCCACGTGCTTCCCGCGACGACGGAAGCGTCATCCAAGTCCTTTCTTCCCCCCCCCCCCCCCCCCCCACGTTCATACAAATAGTTAATTAACCTACCCAATAAGACCACATACGATTATTTTAATCTAAAGAGGATCTCCACCTAGCCGAATTTTCGACGGCCAGTCTCAACGGAAACCTTTAATGTGCACAGGATAACTATAGTGCACAAGTGTGTGCGCAAACACAGGTGCACGCTCTATTCCCTCACTCTCATTATCCGACGGGATGGCAGACTGACACGACCGGGGAGAGGCCAGGAGCAGGACCAACGGCCTTAACGTGCTATCTGAATCTAAGTAAGTAGTCATGAAAATATGAACAAAATCCGAATCAATACATATTTTATTTCCGTGAGCTTGAATTAGCATTTAAGAAGTCACCCACTCAACCAAGACACACAAACAAGTGAAAATAATCTCGCAAAAACATTTATTACAAAATACCGCAATAAATAAACTCACGGATATAATAAAAACCTCAATGATATGACCAATCACAGTTCTGTATAAAAGACATTGCCACGTGCTTCCCGCGACGACGGAAGCGTCATCCAAGTCCTTTCTTCCCCCCCCCCCCCCCCCTTGTCTACTCGCTGCTATTTCTAGTAACAGAGACACTTGCCATGTACTTCACTGAATGTTTATATGTGACTTTTCTCCAAGTAGAGCTACGAATTGTATAGAGTTGACCACGATTTTATTACCTGATGAAATATAGAGTAATTGATTATTCTCTGAGATATTTAAAAGTCAAAATAGGCGTCATAGCCTACTTTTGCGTTTAGAAAAATTTCAATACTTTTTAAGTAGTCAGTACACACATTTCTATTAATACAACGTCAAGCAATGAACCGGAAAGAAACCAGCACAGGATAACCACAGGATAACAAAAAGTATAAAAAAAAATGTAGAGGTAGGCCTCTGCATTTTATTAAGATAATCAACAGCGGGCGAAGTCAGGCTGTGAATGCTGATGTAATTTCATTATTTTCCTATCCGAGCCGATAACACTTCACTATGGGGTAAGGCGCAGGACGTCTACTCTCCCCGCGCCTCGCGGCCAGAACCCGGCTAGGAGGGCATCATCATCAGTACGGGGTACCCTATATATAATATATATGTATAATGAATGGGTGACCTAAGGCATTAAATAGGACGGCAACGCACGTGAAATGTCAAGAATGTTACAGGAGTTCATAGACTGCTGTATGCTATTCCATCTATTCCGTAGTTGTCACACAAATATCACATCTCACTAATATTATTGGTTGCCTGGAAGAAATTTCTTTAAGCGATAAGGCCGCCAATTTCATTGCCTATCTAAAGAATAATACATTCTTTTTTTATTTATAAGATTAATTTAATACAGAATGTTTTATAAGGCTATAAATAATATAAGCTACTTATGTAATAAAAGATTTGTATTTTTTTTTTGTATTTATTTTATTCCACTGTAGGTAGGTTACATTTGATGTCGTTACACTCTATAACAATCACACACAAACTTTTGACATAGGAAACACCATAAATAAGGGATTGTTCAAAGAAAAAAAAACAGACAGACAAGACTCTTATAAAAATTAAATAACAATAATTGGTCAGACTAAAATGAATAATACATAAAAAGGTATATGACAAAGTATGCTGCTGTACAAGGGCATTGTCAATATATACTAAAAATAATGTACAAAATTACATAATAAACAAAGAAAATATTTTTTTTTTTTATGATTATCTATCTTTTGTAAATGCGAAAGTGTGGATGTTTGTAAGTTTAGATGCTTGAATGTTTGTTACCTCTTCACGCTAAAACTACTAAACGGATCCGGCTGAAATTTTTCGTAGATATATAGTTCTAGTCATGGTTAACACCTAGGCTCTTTTTGCTCCGGTAAACACGTGGTAAGCCGCAAAAAGAAGCTAGTAAAAATAGATTTCCGATACTATGTGGACAATCTAAAATAAATGTTTTATGCCGGCTCTATCAGTTTCTTAAGTCGTCGTCTCATGCGTGTCGCGGGCAGCATCCGGCGCTCTGCGCACGCGCCTGACTCATCGCAATCACTGCCTTTTATTTATACATCGCCTTCATTATATTATTGCTTTTATCCGTAACAAATGTTGGAAGAGACGTTTTTTATAGACACATAATTTAGGGTTGAAATGAAGAGATTCAATCAATTCTTTATTTCTTATAGGATATTAATAAGTTAAATATGACTATACTGTACTTATTGTACATAATGTCTACGGTATGGTTTAGTTGAAGCACATGAAAATAAAAGTAATTGAATTTAAATATTCAGGTAAACTTCTGTAATTCATAGCACTACAGTAATAATGAGTATGTATAAAAAGAGCTTGAGCTATAAAATTCAAAATTCAGGACTCTTGGACACGTCACAAAATTCAAATTACATAATAAGTAAAACTAGAAAATAAAGTGATCACTTTAATTTTTGCTCAATTCAATATTTTTAAGGTAAAGCAAAGAATCGAACAAGAAACCTTTACCTTGTTAGGTTGTTAGTTTTCGAGATAAAAAAACTTTTCTCTTTATATCCGAAAATGATGATGATGAATGATGTCCAAGTAGCCGAACTTCGGCCAAGGCGCGCGGCGGCCAGTTCCAATGGAGACAAGCCACGTGCGCAGGACATAATATTATAGTGCACAAGTCGTGTGTGCGCAAACGCAGGTGCACTCTCCATTCCCTCTAATCAAATCAAATCAAAAACTCTTTATTTCCATATATACAATAAATATACACTTAGAAAAGGTCAAATTCTTAATACAACTTAATAAACACTGACATGGATATAAAGAGATATTTTTATTTCTGTCGCTTCGCTGTGTAGACTAAAGTAAAGAAGCGACGAAGAAACCTTTAGCCTGTTAGTTGTTATTTTTGGAGTTGGATCAAATCCCGTCCCAAGCTTTTTTATCCTGTAGCTAGATAATCTGATATTTTATAGTAAGCCTTTTTGCACAGGAAGGTTTTGACAATTCACTCTCATTGATCAACCAACGGCTTAGCGTGGTATCCGAGGCACGGGGTGTAACGCTGCCAACTTCCTGACTCCCGGCGCTACTGTGAATTTTTCTGATGATGAATAGCTCAAAAATGCTTTTACTTAACAGCTACCTATGATCTATCATCTTAGTAAACGTGTGATGACGAGTACCTACCTACATACTATGCAAGCACAACTACCTGACAGTGTACTTACTCAGGCTTCCTGTATGAGTAAGCCAAAACGGATGCAATGGTAGGACTTCGTCATACATACTAGAATTCTCAATGTTCTTACCAAGTGCTTGATGAGTAATTCTATATAAAATATTCACCTTCAGGTATGTACTTTAGTGTAATTTTTAATCCAAGCACTAGTCGTCATCATTACGATTGAGGATCGCTATTCACAGCTTTATTCAGCACTTCTCGGAACTAGCAGCATATTTAATTTAATATTTAAACGCAAAGCTCATGACTAAAGTTCACTTTGTCACGGAGCCGACGTATTTGAGTACTTTTAAAACAGGAAATAGCATTTCAGTGACATAACTTCTTACACATGTCTTGTTTTATAATTCTTTTTATTTTGTTCTATGTTTTTTGTTTCCTATGTCTATTTGTGAAGGAGTAAAGCTCGGCGCACATTTTTCCAACACCGCTACCGCACAGCAAAAATTGTGCATACAAATGTTGGCTTAAGACTTAAACTAATCTAATCTTTAGATACATTTTTTCATATTCTTTTTCTTTGTTTTCATTATTGGGTTGTTGTGTTCAATTTAATTAATGTTATAAATGCTTTCTGTAGAATAATGTGGCTATTTGATTGTTATGTACCAATTTTATTTTATGTATTTAATCTTTGAACCTATGTCTGAAATAAAAATTAATTATTATTATTATTATTTTTAGTGACAAAATGGCTCCCACAAGCTTCAAACGAGCGGACCACGAGCTGTTATTTTATGAGTAAAGCCCATATTTGAATGCACATTTTTTTGCTGTGGGGTAGCGGTGCGGCCCTGAGCTGCGACAACCTTTATGCCTCCAAAAAGTGAGCTTACTATCGGTTTTAAATATTTTCGAACCCCTTTAACTATTATCAATATCAATAGGTATTACAAATTGTAACCTAGTTAAGGTTTCACCCTAGCCACAGACAATTTAATACTATGTATGTAAGCTCTGGCATAATATAGGCCATTAAGTAACCTACATCCTATTACGGTACGGACGCTTTCGGATGCATTCCAGTCCAGTCCAATTACTGCAATCTAGGCAACAATCTAGGCGTTACTTATGGGCAGAATAAATGGGCTGTTCTGGTAATAACTAACTATTCCGCAGTTCACGGGCAGTGAAGACAGTTAACGCCTTCAGGGTGATATATGGTGTGAAACTTCACACCTGACCTACTGGTAGGTACCGCCATACTATATTAAATCCAGTTTGTTTGCTAGTGGAACCTAAAATACTTAGCTTAAATCGGAATTTCAACTGTTCTATATAGGCACAGTCTAGTGTAAGAGCACAGTGTAGGACTCGTTACAAATCAACTTGTTGGTATTCTTATTTCGGTTTTGTACTAGATACAGTAGAATATTTTAAACTTTCGATTATAACACAGCACTAAAAATAACATCAAAATGCTAAATTTTTAAAATCTTTTAGTTTGTGCGTATTATTATTTAGTTCCTTAGGTACTGAGCATGATGTTGGCATGTGGTTGACATGCTGTTGACATGCTGTTGCTTTCATAAAGACAATGTACAACGCACATGCAACATTTAAATCGACTCAAAAACTCAAAAACTTACCGAAACTTAAATCTAATTGGTCAAAAACATCTGAAATCTAAAAATCGGATCATGTTTTTTTTTTATCGGGTCAAGTAAGTTTGCTTTTCTTTTAATTGCATTCATCGTGGAGTGGAACCAATGGGAGTACTTAGAAAAGTCCAATATTCCTAAACAAAAAATAATAATTATTCATCCTTAAATTACCTGAATAATTACTAAACGAATAAAACGACGAGCCAATAGCGCGTATTATTTGATTCACAGGCAAGGCGATGATGGTATGATGGTAGACAATACCAATCTTATCTTTGACGTTATTAGCGTCAATGTAGGCGAGGGCTCCTGTGAGACAAACAGTAACCCGTTTTAACCCATGGAAAATAACGTGAAAAAGTCTTGAATAAATAACTAGATATTGAACACATAGGATAGATACCTAATAAGGAGAAAGAAGTGTCATGAGAAAACGGAATCGCAGTGAATAGAGCTCAAAGGAGACGATGTGGGACGACGACGGTCTAATAATGAACCTGATGTGCCTCCGTTATTATAGTCAGTCGGGTAATTTCAACAACATTACTAGGAATATTATTAGTTTAACTTATGTTTGAGATAAATAAATAGGGTCGTCGGACCTGTAGACAAGACCAGACAAGATTAAAAAATCCTGCGTTCATTTTATTTGACATACTTACCTTTCATACCATTTTATAAAATGAGAATATGGATGATGATATGGATCAGTTGAGCTACCTGTAGATTGTTTGCAACAGTCTGCAGTTAGCTTAATTGTTTCAATTGTAAACACTAGTTCTAATTTGTGTTTATAATTTGATTGTAATTTTCTTTGTTAATATGGCAATTAGTATTATAAAAAGTGCCTGGCCGTCTCCCATTACAACACCCTAAATGGGTACATATTATTTGTATTTCTTAATATAGTCAATAAGTCCAGTGACAAATGTATGTACAATAAATAAATGAAATGCCACTGCATCACCATCGAATTTTTGAATTGATATTGAATATCTTTACCGAGAGAAACAGGTACGTCATCAAATATATCAGTTTAAAAAGTATAAATGATAATAATGTGGTTTACGATATATACTATATATCATTACATTACCTATAACATGGGTACAGCAACCCTCTGTGTGACGCACTGATACAACTCATTAAAACTTCCCAAGCCAATCATTCAGATTGTAATTGCATGAATCATGCGCTACATACTTTTATTTTCTTACATTTCTTGACGAAAGCAACTCTAAGAGGAAAATCGTGCAGTGCGTCATCCACACAATTCCTAGTAGACATCTTTTTACTCTTATTTATAAGATCCAGGATGATTGGGGACGAATTCACAGGACGCTCGATTGTTTCGCGAATTCACAATGATCGGTTCGAATCAGAATAATAAACATTTTAATCCATCGATAAAAAGCAGTGTTGTGCGCAATTACACTCGATAAATACAGCATATCAATTTCAAACTCAGTACCTATTATTTGAATTAGCAACACTCAAAACAAAGCACCGCAAAAAGCGAGACAAAAACAATGGAACCTCCAAATTGCATGCGCGAAGCAGCTTGCGAACAAAACGAAACAATAATCTAAACCACTCTTCCTTTCTTAAATTATCCTGTCACGCTCACCTATAAAATGCAATTGGTTATATAAAATTGGAACTCGTTAGAATAACAGCTTTGGTTTCAAGTTATTGCATAACCAACTCTACCGACATGCTTATACAGTTCAAAATTGCAGAAGGGCTATATGCAGGTTGTGTTTTGGTGTCAGGTTGCGCGGACAATAGACGCACGCGCAGTACCTGCGCAAGGTGACCCAGTGAAGGGCACGGGGCTGCCCTCGCACCCCACACCCCGGTCCCGCGGGGTCCTGCATTCGCATGCATTGTCCGACACGCCATTATCGAAATGACCATTATGGCAAAGCTGTAGTGTAGGAATTGCCAAATTATCGATACTTTTCCATCGACTTATGCGATATCCAAAGTGTGCTGTGTAGCACAAAAAAAAAGTATGCGAGTAGGTGAATTTTAATTCAAATTTATAAACTGAATCAAGTGGTGCCGCAGTATGTAATAACACTACTTTATCTAACTAACCATTTGTAGGTGAATGTAGGTTAGACACATGGGAACTCGACACAAACGCGACAATACTGTGAATTTGACTAATTTAAAATTATAATAAGATACATTTTTCCGGTTCTGGAGAATGCACAAGCCATGCTAGGCCATAAACGAAAAGTGCCATCGATCGTTACATTTACTGCGAAACGGTGATTTATTATTCTGTCATCCTTGTTATTTATATACATACTTTTATCCAATAACGTACACTATTTTTAACAATATCACGTTAATGACCTAACGGACGTGATTCTTAATCAGACTGATCTCCATGCCTGATTAATTAATCACAATTGTAAACAAGGACAGTGTCATATTTTAAAGCGGCTGATGACATTCGTTCCCGCCCATTGATTTATCTGTAATCTGAATTGGGCGAAATAGACCAGTTCCACGATCTTACAGAACTTCATTCAAGAACAACTAATAAAAGATGAACCACCCACGCTTTTTTGTTTATAATTGAAAATCTTAATTAATAGCAAATATTTTTTCTGAGTTAAAATATTGATTAAGTTATCAAGAGATTTCACTGTTTTAGTTTACAGTAATTCAAATTAATTAAGTAACAAATTATCGATATCGATTAACGGATCCTCCCATCACTAGTTCCCGAATTGAGGAGATAGTGCTTGCAGCGACAGGTGCGGATTGAGGATCGTTGCAACACGAATTACTATGATAATGAACGTTGAAAAAAGCCAGTCATTGCGTGTGGTGTGGACGCAGACGGACTAATCGAGCGTAAATGAGCAATCGATGCCGATTCAGTAGGTACTTACATTTCGTGAATATCGTAAAGACTCTAGTGATTCGCGAATCGACTGGTGTAGGACTTCTAAAACTATCGTGAATTTATGTAAAAATCCGAGTGATTCGAATTGTGAGAGCGTGAGGATAGATTATGCAAAAATACTTTATTATAAGTTTATAATGGCGTGCGGCAGTAGTTGTAGGTAGCATAGAACTGGTATTATGTTGATAATTATGGCTGGAGATGTCAACGTACCGAAGATCATGTCTTCTTGTTTCTTTTAAATCTTAAAATTTTGTTAGACAATTATTATAATTAAATATTTATTTTTATACCTGACCATGTTAAGGATCTCTATATTACGTAGAATAGGTACATGTTTGTATTATTAACTTAGATACAATTTTATGGTAAGTAATAGGTAGACACATAATCACAAGGAATGCAAGGACGAAAAGACTTTAGCCAGCAGTGGGATAGTTGCGACTAAAAATACAACGGTAATAATTAGATACCTTCTCTGGACCCTACCAAACTTAATATTCATGCAGTAAAGATTTAGGTCATAAAACACTAAAGCTGACAATCCGACTTAGTACATTACCTCACCGCGGCGGTGAGTTACAAAAACTCGTCTGGGAACTAGAGTTACCCTTTCAAATATTTTATGCCCGATAAAGTTTCGGCGCAATAATTTGATCCCTATATTACATGCCGACTGATTTCTAGCGAACCGCCAGGTAGTCGAGGGTTAGCCCATGCGGTCTAAGTCTAGTTTTGAACAACCTTCATTGTTCTATGCGGTTCATCTAACATTGTTTTTGCACGTTATTGTGATAGGCTAATAAAGCTCTTGTTTACCATTGAACACAGAAACTATTAAACGAGTTTCCAGGACCTGTACAGTACAAGGCTAAATCTCAATCGATCTAAATTGTTTCATCGAATTTCAATGTTATATAGTTTTAAACGAGTTTAAACTGACAATTGTAAATGTAGAGCATCTTTTAGCTTTTCCGTTTCCGTCACGTCTAATTTCAAAGACATGGCAAAGGAAGGCGCGATTGAAAAGTGCAGCAATGAGGCCACGAGGGGCTGAAATGACCTACATACAGAGCCGTAGTAAGGTATTGGATTGTGATGTGATTATATTATTGCAACACATAAAACCCCAAAGCTCATTCGAGTCAGTTACTGGATTGAAATTCAAGTTCCTTACCTACCTATTAAATCAACTGTGGGAAATTTATTTACTTCGGCTTAATAACTTTAATAAGTCTACAGTAAGGTTCAGGTACACAAATTTACAAATAAATTTATAATTTAGCATTCAATGTTAGAATAGGCCTATTAACAGCGATAAATTTAATTTATTTTGAATGTATCAAAGGTTATTAAATTCATAGTCTTAACTAGGTAGTTGCTATCCTTATTTACCTAAACTTCTGTCAAGACCAGTCAAGACGCTCTATTTTGTTGACCACCCCCTTAGAACTACCCTAGCTGCCGCCCTGTCTTCGTAGACGGGCTTCCGGCCGCGCCCCCACCCCCTCTGAATTATGAAGGCTGCGTTAATTTTAACCGCGGGTTAGTTAGTTGGTGCTGTTGTAGTCCATCAGCCTCTGGTATTTATGAAGAAGTAACTGTGTATAGGCCTTTTTCAAATCTTGTTTGTTATGTTTTACTACTCGTACTTTTGCCTCGAGAAACAAGATTGTTCCTAACTTTAGCAGCAATTTGTTTTCGGTACATTTAATACGCGTGGCTCTACTGTCAATGATTGCTTGTGGTGTATCGCTATTTGTCCTCTTTTGTTTGGTACATGGAGACTCGAAGAAGACTTATTTGTCACCAACAACTTACCTATTTTCATGTTTTCACGATTAAATTAAAAAAGGCGTTATCCGTTTTCGACACAAGCTGTTGTGCAATCCTCAATGACTAAGGATTTTACTTGAAAAATTAGTTTAAAAAATGCACCGACTCACCTTTCATCAATCTATTAATATTTGATAGCATAATACCAGCGAATTAAATCGGCACATGCCAAATCGGGCGCAGGCATGCACAAACTAAAATCTTAAGAGGACGACATAAGATTGTTAATTCCCTGGCAGAATTTTAAAATTTGCAGCTGACCATGACAGGTGATGCTTAGAAATCATTTTTATGACTTTTTTGCGCACCCTATATGTATAATGTAATCACATACGATTCACGTACCATTTAGAATTTTAGACTCTAAGGTCGAGTAATTGCAATGTAGCGTTGGAACAAAAAGCCGACTGTCTGTAGGTATCGGTTGATTTAGCACGAACTTTATAATTAGTGGATTTAGACGATTGCAGCAAAAAATAATAAGTGTTTCCTTAAACTAACCGCCATTGTAGTTATTACCTCTTCAGTCCAGTTCAGTTATTTATTAATAAGAATATGTTCTTACATGTGAAACACATCTTGTATGATCTAGGACTTATTGTGCTTCTTATTTCCGGACATCACAAATTCAAGATAAGTTCTCTTTTCATTTTATTGACAGAATGTAAATAAAGCTGTAAGTAGATATTTAGGGGAAAATCAAAACCACCAATTCCTTTCTCAGAAAAATGCATAAAAATATTTTGCCAAAAACAAAAAAAAAGTAACTTAAAATCGCCCTCACCCTAGCGATGAAACATAAAGTTGCCCTATTAAATGTTTACAGCCTTCTAAAACTGAACGCCCCGACTGCAAGGGCGGGCCAGCGATAAAAACACTTTTGTAACTTTATAAATATATGTTATGACGTAAAAATCTACATAAGAAATTGTTTTTATCGCTTTTAGAATAGTTACCTGACTTTCCGTTTTAGTTTTTTATTGTCCATAGTTTCATCGTACGATGGGTTAAGATAAAAGACCTATCCTATAAAATTGGACATAAAAAGGTAATGTTGGGTTGATCAGATTACTTACGTAGTTAAAGCACCTGTGCTACAAAAATCTTATCACAATCTTATAAATATTTGTAACAAAAATGTTACAAATATTTATCTGTGGTTACTTCAGACCTGACTTCATGCAATTAAACCTTCGGGCTTATAATCATCAACAGACTTTGCGATTTAGATCTCTCTAAGCGTGATAACAACAGATTTGAAAAATTATCCATAAGCCGGATCCGAACTAGAAAACTGACGAACTGACTCATCTCGTAGGTACCAATTGTACATGAATATTCATGTTTCTTAGGTGTCTTAAAGTTTAAACGCGAATCGCTAATACATTCAGAAGCATAAAAGTTACAAAGCTTAATACAATAGTAGGTACCTTACAGTAGAAGTTGAAAACAAAAGCAAGAGAGCAGACGGAGCTCGGGAGGAGCGCAGAAAAAGGTAACGAATAACGGCCCGAAGGTTAGGGCGAGAAATACTGGGATAAACTGTGGCCTATGCTGAGTGCAAATGGGCTAAAAAGCCTTGGATAGTTCTATAGCTTCTATTCTAATGCACATTGTTCAGAGCCATGGCTCACGTCATGTCAGATCATAGGAGGCAGTAATTCGTAAAGTTTGAGACAGCATAATACGAAATATGAAGAAATAGTAATGGTTCAATCTGAAGTCTTAAGAATATAAATACACTGGATTACCTATATAAACTTTTACCCATGCAGAAAACCAACACAAGATCCTAGCAGATATTTCGATACAGCTAAAGATTATTTGTTGTTTTATATTAAGGAGTACCATTGCCCTAAAAGCGTTTAATAGTCGATTATGCACCGAGGGCGCAAAGCAGTGTCTTACGTCACGGGTGTCATTGAATACCGGGCGCAAGGATTCTAGCATAACTCACGAGCGAAGCGAGTGAGGTACTAGAATCCTGAGTGCGGAGAGGGATTTAATCACGCCCAAGACGAAGACAGCTTTGCGCGCGAGGAGAATACTCTACTTTTCATATTTTCTGCGAGTAAATAGTAAAAGTTTGGTCACGTGTTTCGCGGCATTTGTCTTTTATTCCCCCTCCTGAACAGAGGTTAGTTCGAATTTCGATGAAGATCCCATTGTACGGATCATCTTGGTAAAAAAATCACACATATTTTTGTGTTCAAAATACAATCTCATTATTCCCTTGAAAGTTATGTTCATTATTTCCAAGGGAGTATTGAGTTTGAATTTGGAACCTCAAAATATTTTACTATAAAATCTATCGTAGTTTGACGAATTCATTACATTACTGATGTAAGCGTGTTAACTATGAACCTTATTTGTGTTGGTGTTCTTCCAACACAAATAAGGTTTTTGTACAAATATGTACGGAAATGTTGACCAAGGAGGCTCGAACTGAGAGATCACAACGATTTGTTTGAATTTGGTAAAACTTACACCTTTTTAATGCATAACCTGGTCATCCTAAGAACAGCCCTTTGCAAGATATGGCCGCAGCCTTAGAGCAGGCAATGCGGAGCGCCAAGGACGCCCGCTCCCAAAGTGACCCAATGCGCTACAAACGAGTACGTACAGCCTGCGAGCGGCGCGTGACTGTGTTTCCGGACTGCTCGCGCGTTCGGGCAGTGTTGCTAGCAAGAACACAGGAAACTTTCAGAGGAAAATAGATACAGTATCTGGTGGTAAAAATTGTAAATGTTTGGTCTGGGTAAAACAAACATTATCCTTCTTCGGATTGGGGTGAGGTACACTTACACTTTTTGAAAATTTATCTACTTACTAAATACAACACAAACCTACTAGGTAACTACCCTACATAGATAAGACAGGTTGAAAATTTAGTTATATTTTGAGAAAAAATCAAGTAATAAAATATACTAAAGTAGGTAGGTAAGTAATGCAAAAGGCAATTTGTATTTTGACATTTTACATGAATATGCATGTTATTTGTATGTAACAATAATGTAAACTTATGATAGATCTGAGATTTATGATCGGTAAATCATTTAAATTTTCGTAAGACGAAAGTAGTAGTAGAGAAACTCTGTTTGATCAGATAGAGCTAGAAATAAAAGACATTTGAGATAAGATCGTTTAGTCACATCAGAACGCTTAATTAAGATTTATGGCTCGTTTAAAAAAAACTGTGTTAAGTCATTATTGTTTTTTATGGGTAAGTAGGTAATTCTTGAAGACTTAATGCATATATTTTTACCTTAAAACAAAGAGAATCTAGTCCGCTTGGTACTGATTTATAACCACGCGTAGTACCGCCGCGCCGTCCTGCCTGAAGTACGAACTGGTTTATATAATAAAAATGTAAAAAAATATTCAATAGCAGAAAATTCCATCACGATGCAAGAAGTCCCATATACAAACCCCATTAGTGCACTTCGCGAAGACCCTTAATGTTCCCTCTCACTTGCACACCCACAAAAAATAAGTACCTAACTGAAACGCAATCTGATGCATTCCATACCCTTAGAATTACATTAAAACAAAACTGGCGAACAGCGAAATGTGTCTCTCACCACCTTGAGATAGAGTCCAACAGCTTTGTGTTGTTTTTTCAAACATACTTTTGGATTTATTCTGTGTCCAAGTGCAAGGGTCTCGGCAATTCGACCAGCATTACTTTAAAGTGACCATCGATATTCAGATCTATCTCAAAGGCCTCAAGGTTTAAAGTTCTTGGGTGTTTTTTTTTGAAAACATACGCTTCGGGTCGGCAATTCGGACAGTATTAATATAAATAACAATAACGAGTGTGTCGGCTAAAGAAGCTTTTAAACTAAGGACGGCTTTGACTGATGAGGATATCGCATCCTCACCCTCGGATGTTGTACGTTTAGAAGCATTGTTTGGTTCCGTGTAGAGCTTCTTGTTTCACCTTTAGCAACCGCATTTCAATGACTATATAAATAATTACAGCTTTCTATAGTAACATCAACAGACCTACTTAGGCTAGCCCCGGATAAGGCAAAGTTCAAGAGGATGATGAAGATAGTAACATCGTTAAATGTAAGTGTTTCTTTTAGGTATGTAGGTGTGTAAATATTCAAATTTGAATACTTTTAGGCGTTTTCTTATTCTTATTCATTATTAAAAGACGATCTTATAAAAAAATAACACAAATTTTACTTATGCTCTTATTCAAGATAAGAACAAAGTAGTTACCCATCTCATAAATTTTTAATACATTCAAAACCAATATAAATAGAAGTACTTTTGAGTAGCGAGTGGGTATGGTCGATAATAGCCACAAAAGTAGTCCAATAAGAAACGATTGTGAAACACAAGAAGACGTAAACACCGTTAGCAAATATAATTCTAAGCACTAAATTTGCGCCCGCGCAACCATCCTATCTCAAAATGTTAAAATTAACATAAAATACCTATAATATTTTTACAATTGCCGATGTCATCGCAATCAAAGCAACGAGTATGGAAATTTTACTCAATCTGTTTGTTATTATGGATTATTAGCTGTGCTATATATATGTATATTTATATAGTATATATTTGCATTTTATATAAACAAGCTTTTAATTATGTGTCGTCGTACTTCTAAACAAGATGGAAGCACACATATTTAAATCGCCTTGGCTCAAAAACACCTCTACCTCTTGACAATCATCATCACACCCTACATACATATGTCTCTAGATTGCGAAGAACCGACGACGTTAGTTTTGCTACATTCGTACAAATAAAGTCATGCTGTACCAATTTAAGTTAGGTATTTTTGGTTTTTAAATGAAAAGTGTTGCAAGCATTTTGTACAGAACTGATGATATGTTATAAACTTATATGACTAGTTCAGGAGGCCAGCATTAAAACTACTAGTACCTAACGCTTTATAATTAAACTTGATGGCAATAATAAAATAATTCGTGCCATACTCGGTTGCCATCTTGAATTTTACAGTTAAGATTTGAACCGGGCGGTGTTGCCACATGTGCCATAAATTAATGGATTTATGGCAAGTAGCAGGTCATACATATAGCTCAAAAAGTCATCAGACGACATGTTTTGTAGTAATGATTTGATTTGATAAAATGCCTTCATTAAGATTTGAAGTAAGCTATTGTTTCCCGTTACCTATTGTTTTATAATTTCTTGACCTATTACAATTAATTTTTCTAGACATGAAAGTCAAAATATATACCAAATAATTAGTTATAATTATTATATTCATTTATTTTGGAGGTCCTAGCTATAGAACTTATTTTTGTTTCGTATTGAATTAATAATAAAGTGATCGAAAATGCATAAACAGAATCATTATTTCAAATAATTCAAGGAATCATCTTCGAAAACGTGATTAATATTTAAATTTGATTAGTACTTAATATTTATTACTGGTTCTGTACAGATTTTATGATCTGTCGAGTCAGATGCAATCAACTTATAGGTTAGTACATTTATAAATACAGAAACTAATTTCATTAATTAGGCACTTTATTCAGACGAGTTATTCGAATTACTTTGATTATAGTAATTACTTCTACTAATTCTGAGTGATCAGAAGTGTTCATGTGTTAATCAACCTTATTTATTAACGAAATTATGTATTTCCTGATTATTAGATCTTACTTGGCAGATAGAAATTACTCGTGGAAGCTTATAATAATGACGGACGTACCGGTATCCCCGGTTCTGTCGCCAAAATAATCTGTGTACGTACGTATACTTTTGAGATTTTAATCAATCCCAAAAACCCAACTTCATTGTCTCATAAAAATCTTGCGGTCTGAAGATTCTCATGATGATTTCACTGTTTAACAAACAGGCAGTAAGTCACGTACATAGGTACATTTGGTTTGATTTTAATTCAACAATTATATATAAGTTCACTTTTTAATCAATTATGAAATGTGGATGTATGATTAGATTATGCATAAAATGCAATAATTCTTCGAGTTGTTTTTTATTTAAATGCTCTCGATGTAATTTCTCAAAAGTGTAGAGCAACGCTTCCGGCGCTGAAGATTCGGTATTAATTAAATGTATCAGAGATGAACTGGACAGATTAGCATACCCACTCGCCATATCCACCAAAGAGCAGAGAAATATGTCCGAATGATACGACCAGATACGACTTAGAGACGCTCTCTACGCCTGAGGTGGCAGCATTTGGAGCAAAAGAGCCACAAATAGAGACAAAAGCTACAATACAATATTACATTTTTCCGTGATTATGGCGCAAGTAACTGTGCTGAAATACAGGAAAATGCAAACCAACACAAATCATGGTAAACATCATGGTTGAAATAAACTCGTTTCTCGTTTCAGTTTGATCCAGACTTTGTCGGTGACGTGTTGTAAAATCATTAATCGTGTACTAATAACTAGACATAAATAAACTTTTGCCTTAGCGGCTTCACTAGTTTCTATACCTTGTTACGTCGCCTTCGCCTCTATATTCTGCAAAGTTTCCTGGCTTTTTTAGTACTGCATTTTACGTAAGCACACCAGTTATGTTCATCTTCAACAAGTTTGGGTGTTTTATTATTTTATCCTAGATAGCTGAGGCGCAATATCGGTTTCTAAATGCTTTCAAGTATTTGATTTCACATACATTTGCATAATTGTAACATTTATAGTGACAATATACACAGCAAATCTCTGTGTTATTTAAAGACATACAACTGTTTTAAATAGCCAGTTCTATCAATTTGCGAATAGAATGCTTTCCAATAACGAACATTGAACTTTGCCAATGCTTTGTACAATTAAACATTCGGCAATATTTAGATTTGGTGCTTTTATGTCGTAACAAGTTTTTGCACGGCGCGTCGATGTAAATGCATCAATTTGTATCAATTTGCACAGATTTTTAACAGTTTTAATTAACAATCGAGAAACCTCCATCAATATTAAAGTAGGTACCAACATCAATATTGATGGAGTTGATACTAGTCAAGAAGCGGCAATCCCACATTTCAGGACTTGGGTTCGTTAAGCATACTTATATAATTTTTCTTAGAACTTTTCTGAACCTAAGTAACTGCATCGTGTACTACCTACTAAAGAATGTCCTCTTAGATAGTGAGCAACTGCATCTTGTGTATAAACTGGCTGTTAATTTATCGGCCCCAGCCATCTCATTCCAAATATCATCCCCCAATTTACTCAAAATTCTATTACCATTATCTCCGTGCGTTAAAAAACGCTTTTTTTCTTCGGCAGCTTCAGCTTCCCGCATAGACAATGGAGGCCATTATATCGTGACAGTGCGCTCATTACCGCGTTTTTGCGGCTGTCTATGGTTGCATTGTTCCCGCCTTTACCTGCGCCTATCGTTACATCGCCAGTTCAAACTTAGAACGGGTGGTGTGTTTTTATTTTGAAGCTGTTGTCAAGGGGTGTGAGGACCGAAAATTGAATTGTTGAGCGTAAGTGGCGGATAGTAATTGTTTTGACTTTAAGTATATGGCTTTACGTTATCACATTATTTCGCCACGTACCTTTCGAGATTTTATTCTTCGTTCATTTACTTGTGTTTTAGGCATACACATTAAAATAAATGCATAATGTAATTTCGTGTTTCAGTTCGTAGGTATTGAATCGTTCTTGACAAGACAAGCAAGAACTTATTGCATTATTAAAACTCATAATGTCAGAAGCTCAAGTCATTTCAAACGGGGTTCCAGTAATTTGTAAGAGAATTAAAACTCCCCTTTGTTATTTTATCTATATTTCACTGACACAGAGACAGTGGCCCACCAGCGATATCCTTTTAATAAAAACATATTGCCTTTACTTTTTTCTGAGGACGTGTGCACAATATAAGGTTACAATCTCCTCTTCAAATCGTCTGTGACAAGACCTCTTCTTATTAGAAAATCGTATCAAACGAATTTATTCTCTAATCCATGCGGTATAAAAAGTATTTTAGCATTACAATGGTCTACAAATTCGATTGCATACAATGGATATTTTATTTGAACCCAAGATATATTGCACTTTTATGGTTGAATTTGAGCTTTATGCTATTGATATAGAGTTGTAGCTGGTTTTTTTGATATGGGATAAGTAAATGTATACGTATGTGAGCTCAAGAGTCACAGGTAGAGTTTTTTGTGATATATTTACGGATATAGCACGGGGTCGTTACTTCTTGCTATTATTTATATTCCATAACATACGAACAAAGCAGGTCGACATACAATACCCGCTAATTCTTTAATATCACATCACTTCCCTGTGTTCATTAGGATCATATTTCAATTCTGTTTTTTAAGTAGGACTATTCAGACGTTAAAGATATTTACACAGAGAAAACAACGATTTTTATAAAATCATGAAAATTTACTTAGATTTAGATTTTTTCACTTATAGTTAAATTAAACCCTACAGTCATATACAACGGGATATTAACCATGATTTGAGTTTTGAGCTTTCCAATATTTCGGCACAGTTTCATGCGCCATGATCACGGAATACTTAACGGAAGGCACTGCGAGTGAGTGTATATTGGCAGACATACCGGTCTACCTTGTAAACGACTTTAGTGTTAATAACCATGATGGATTTAAAAGATTTAAATGAAACCCCTTTGTGTGCTCACAAAGGGGGAGGGGGTGGCTTTGCAGTCACGGGCAGAAGTTAGCACAATATATTATGGTCAACTCAAACCAATAACTATAAAAATACGTATTTTGTGACATTAATCGCGATATGATGATTTATTTATAATAACAGAATTATTTAAAAATAATATCAATGATTGGACGGATTTATAACCACCTATTTGATTTGGTTCTTTGCATTATTTACATTTGCATAGCTTTCTAGTTTTAGGGTTTCGAAGATCGGAGAGCGGTTTCGAAACTCTTATGGTCTCGCTTTTTCTGTTCTTTTTTCCGTCTTTAATATCTCAGCAACTACAGCAACAAATAACTTGAAATTTAAAATATACATTTCGTGCGCCTGTACAGATTTAAAGAAAAATAATAAAAAACGAAAATAAAAAATTTCTTTACCCTCTATCTACAAATTGTGATGTAGAAATATTAAAAGAGACCTTTTCGTTATTGGGTATTGAGAGGGTATTCGTTTGTATATCTCAATACAGTTTTTGAAATTTCATTAGGATTCATAGTAATAAAATATTTTTTTGAAAAAAGTCGAAAATTGTATTATTACCCGAAGATTATACTCTGAAGTTTAAAATGAACCTTTAATTTTTAGGTATTCAATAAATAGCATCGTCTCTAACCGGTACCTATAGTACATATTGGTATACTTGACAAACCTTCGAAACCCTTGGCACGCGAGTCACACTCGCACTTGATGGATCTTGTTTTATGTAATAAGTCTGTATCAAGTAAGCGACTTAGATGAGTAGCTTTTATACTAAAAATTTTTAGTTTAATGTTCAAGAAATGTTATGCAATTATATTCAAACACGACAGAAAGCAGAAACCTTAAAAAGAAAATTGGTCCACAAAATTATAATTTAGAAGCAGCAAATTTTAATTAAGTTACTTTCAAAATATTATTTTTAACAGTTCAACAGGACACTGTCAATGATGGTATCAACTTTAGTGAGTCAAAATAAAACTACACGTGGCCATTGTGCATACTACCCATCACCATCGATGGCGTCGTAGTTCGTTGTTCTCTCGACATTCGCGACTTATATCTAGAGTTCAGGGGTCAACACACTTTCAAATTATTCACCGGTTATCTAAAAGGTTGCCGTTTTAGCTATTGAGTTTTTTCTTTTTAGAATCCTGTCTTTTACCAGAAATAAACGCCTAAAGTTTGCATTATTTGTAGTAGTTTAATATGTTTATATTGTTTCTGTATAATCTGACAACGGAGACGTATAAAATAGATTCGCGATTTTAATCTGGGTACCTAAATACAATGGCAATATTATGTTTGTTAATTTGAATGGAATTTAATATTTCCAAATATTATTCTACCGATTGTTGTCTTGCGTAGGATACTATTTTACTAAATTGGTCTGGTTATTAAAGATCTATTCCATAAAACGTATGCTTTCATTAAGAAATTTCTGAATTAGATTAAAATAATCACATATATTCCAATTTAAGGAATACAAAGCAGATATAGCTTTCATAGACCGTCTGAATGAATCAACCGGTTCCAAATCAAACGATCTATAAATCAATCAATTAATAATATTCTCAGATTTCTCCATTCACCATCAAACACTACCGATTGCATTTATTAATGAAATCATTCTTGTAGGTATCACAACCCAAAATTTTTGAAGTTGCTACCTACATATGTTTATTCTAGTTTCATGTTCTACGTTGTTTATTTATTAAACCACCAACGAAAGATAAGACAAGTGTTAAATGTTACAACATCATCTTTACATCTAGATTCTTCTTTTATCTTATAAGACCTATATACCCCTAGATATCTATATTAAAATGGTAAAGATCTTTAGACCTTACTTACTCTCCCATATTTAATGACGACATAGTGTCATAACATAAATACCCAAAATACTCGAAAATTATGGTCTTCGTACTCTTTATTTCTGTTTTATCCATTAATTTTTGATTGATAGTCATATACCTCTATAAAGCAAAAAATCATGAGAATCTTTCCATAGAGCAGCGTCAAATTGTAAAAAATATCATTTATTATTTTTATCTCACGAAAATATGATCGTTATCAAGCAATTTTGGGCTGAATCCCATAAGGATAAGATTTTAAATTCAGCGGAGGATGCTGACCCGTGTCGCGACTCCGCATTGCGATTACTTTACGCAAAGTTTTTGCGTAAAAACGCTTTGAATGTGACTTGCGAGGGTGGCGGGATTCGAGTCAGTGACAGTGCATTCGATGCCAAAGTATTTAACACTACACATTTTTTTTCGCAGATTAATTAGCCGCTCATTGCTCCAACTGATGCACTATTCTCCAGGATCGGAATGCTTAGAAAGAAATGGAAGCCATAGCCCAGCAGTGGAATCTGATTAAATAGATGAGATTCCGCTTGCTTATCAATATTTTTTTAGCCGTATATAAATTATTGATTTTTTATGGTTATGAATAGAAGGCCTTCTTCTTTCAATTAAAAGTTCTAACCGGACTTTTATTTTACATTTAGCGTGTTTCAATATTGAATATGCTAATAATGTTTATAAGGTATATTTATTTGATATTCTTTCTCCAAATATCAAACGCCGCTGTGTGACGATGTTTATGCTGCTAGTTATATGCCATAAAAACGGTTTTCTTTTAATAAACACATAACGGCTTTTCTCGTTTTGAAGGTACTATAAAAGTATATCTGCAGCATCATCTAATGAAGTGCTAAATTGTTAATTAACATTTTTGCTTGCTTTTTCCACATTTTGTACTTTATTGAGCCTATTAAATCGCCAAGCGTTCAAATGACTGTATAAATTAACGTTCATAATTACGGGAAATTAATGTATTATCAAAATAAATAAGAGAGGCTTCGGTATGTGATGTATGTTTATGATAAATAGTGATATGACAAACTGTTATTATGTTTGAATATTTTTATGAAGATTAATATCATTATATTATACCACTTCCCGGTGGTTTAACGTTCAAATCTCAAAACGTGAAGTTTATCATAATTTGGAAGAATCATAAGACGGTGGACTTACTACTACAAGATAATGATTATCATTGCCTACCCTTTTATTATCCCCATGTATGTACCTGTTTCTGTTACTCAATAGAAGCTGCATTTACTTCATCTCTGTGTTATCTACCTATTGTATGTGTTATTGTAAATTTAGTTATAGTTATTGTACGTGCCTAACTTTGTATGTGTGTGCCTTGTGTTGTCTAATAAATTATTTCATTTCATTGTTTTTTTCATCTACCTATTTCTTACATCTAACATTAGTACGAGTACTTCGAAAAGCTTAATGATGCAGTGTTTAGAAAATTCTGATGAAAAATAATATGATGATAGTTTTTTTTTGATCTAGGTATCTACCGTACCTAGATCTAGGTACCTAGGTGTCAGTCACAGAGCAGTACAGTATCAAACGCAGCATCCCCAACGGAGTGGCCTAGGGGTCGCTCGCTGGGGTGAGTTCGCCTCGCTCGCGTCGATAAATCACGTGCTTTTTGTTCGCGCGTGAGAACGGCACTTGCAGTGCACGTGTGCTGCATATGGACAGTGCACTTTTTGTGGACTACACCAACCTTTGTGTAAGGTCAGATGGCTATGCTAGTTGTTCCGGGTAGAGATTGGCTTGGAGATTGTAGATATGAGCGAAGTATTACTGTGGGTTTGGTTGTGGTTTGTACTTAGGGTTCCGTACCTCAAAAGGAAACAAATAACCTTATATGATCAATTGATCACTTTGTTGTCCGTCTATCAACCCCCTTTTCTCAGGAACGTGTGGATCGAGTTGTAATTAACATCAAATACTCAAGTCCGTAACCTCTTGGAGCGGTGATATAACATTTCTATAACTTCAAAATTCTATGTCAACGCAATCAAAAGATAGGTACAGCTGGTTAATGTCAGAATATTTTGAAATTTCCAAGAGAATCACATGCACCTACACTACAACCTACAACCTATAGGGTACTTCCCGTTGACCTAGGTTCATGAAATTCGGCAAGAAGCAGGGACTTACCTATAGCACAAGTAGAGGGAAAAATCAGAAAAATGGTAATTTTGAAGCTTATTAAGAAATAAAACTCTCATTGACCAAAACCACACACACATCATTCATTACACATACATCACGATACATCGCGTAAATTTTTAATTAACAAAATAAAAAGAAATAATAATTCTCGCAAGGGACCAAAAGTCATAAGGACAAGGTCTTATAATTATACGGAACCCTCAGTGTGCGAATACGACTCGCACTTGACGTTTTATTATTTTGGTGGTCTCTTTATTTCCGACGGACAGTTCCTTTTTGCTCTTAATTTGTGAAGGCTGTATCTCTTGAAACACAATAGGTACATGAAACTCCTTATAAATACTTCAACACACTTACACTTCAACTGTAATAACAACAAATACTAAAATTTAAATAAAGTTGAAAATTTAAAGGGGTCTCCGAACAAGTGAAAATTTGATGTTCTTTGAAAAAGTTGCCTGATTTTTACAGTACGGAACCCTTCGTGTGCGAGTCAACTCGCATTTGACGTTTTATTTTATTTGATTTTATTCATTTTTATTTGATTCCTAAAACGTCATTACATCAGTGCGCTTAGTTCCGACGTTTGCATGCTGATACATTGTCGCCCTAGTCCTCTAGATCGGTGCTAAGCAGTGTGTTACTTTTATTATATACTAAAATCTGCCCGCGGTTTCGCTCATATATAATGCCAGGTCCAAAACTTATGTGATTTCAGTTCGAGCCATTCAGTTCGCAATAACATTTTGACAACGGACAAACTTTCGCCAGTACAATATTAGTAGCATAGGATTCCCTGGCAATGTGAATAAGCTACGGGTACATCTGTAGCTTGTATGCGGAAGCCTTATCCTTAGTTTTCTCACGGTTCACGTCTCAAAATTCAAGTCACAAAAATGCATCTCAACACAATGTTACCCGCATGAGCACAACAGTCGCGTCATGTCGTAGGTAGTCGTTATTGTTTGTTTAGGACGCCAATACGCAGTTCACTCCAATTATATCCCTCTTCTTGCGATAATGTACGAACTTGCTATGTGCCGGTGTTATGTTCAGCCAGGTAGAGATTGCTTGAAACACAAACATTAATCGTTTCTTCTAGTATTCAATGCGCGATAAAAAGGGCAGATCAAGTGTTTGTTTTAGACCGGCATTTTGTGTAATTTGTGGCATCAGAAAGGGATCTTTCGATTTTGTAATAATATTATCACCTTGAACGGGAGAACACAATTATATGTATTTTTCGCGGCTGGGGTGTTGGAGTACAATATTCGATATTAAAGCTCTACTCAATTAACCCCTGTTTATCCAAAAGGGAACAATTATGCCAATGGTTCTTCTGCTAGATTGTATAACTAAAGTCAGTTAGCAGAGGCATATGTTTTATAAATATTGAATAAAATACTTGAAACACAACGCCTCAAAGATCCACAACATAAGTAACATCGCAGCTGAACCATAGAGACGCGGAGCAAACGCTGAAAAGACACGAACGTAAACTCAACATACATACATAGATCTAGGCATTTAGCAGAAAACTGTCTCGACCCTACTTATAGCGTCGCATCTGTACGGAGCAGCTCTCGCGCTAAGTGTGCCACTGTGCACTGACCTACTTCGCCACAAAGAGCTCCGCGTGCACATGTCAGTGCCTAGACTAGACTAGACCTTGTGCATCTATGTCATGAGCGCAGCTATTTTCATAAGTCAATGGTTGGAAAGGCTGAAGTTTTTTTCTAAGGGTTTTTAGTTGAATGCGCTAATCTTCTGCCTGTTTGTGTGCCTAACTACCTTCTTTTTTACACCATCGGTTAAACAAGAACAGCAATAGGTGTACCTCTAGATGTCGCATAATACCAGCGCACAGTAGCTCATCGTTACTGCGCATAATGCTGAGCGATGACCTTTTTTGATGTCACGTTGTAACTTTATTCGTTTGCACCAACTTTGCTTGTAATTTTGTAACACAAAATACATACTTTTTACTTTACTTTACTGAGAGCAATTTCATGATATTTACAGGACTAAAACAGCATGGCGTAATAGAGGAGGCATATACCGAACAGTGGGTGCTCACGGGATGGGTAGATAAGAAACAGCACCTCAACACAAATAGCGAACAGCATAATTTAGTAGAGGTATGTGTGGTTCGGTGGCTAATGATGGTTAGGATATTTGCAGGAACAACCTCTCCTCAGGCTTGATTGCCGCAGTCTGAACAGAGAATTACAGATTCCTTCGTAACAACTAGACTAGGTCATAGCTACTATTGCCTGCCGCGCACGGAAAAATAAAAATCTCTACGTAGGTGGGTGGGTACATAGTTAGTGTCATAAGTTAGTGTGCTGTGAAGTAGATTTAAGGAGGGATTCAAAATACGTCACCCGAGCCAAAAATTTATTTTGCGCCCGAGTGATACGTTCTACTTTTCATCACCCTCTTTTAGAAAATAAAAGGCGCCTCATATTTTATTGTAATATATTTTTTTAATAAAACATAGAGTAACAACTAAATTGAAATTAAATAGTATCTAATAATAAAACAACTAAAAACTTATATTTACATTTGAGACATTTTCGCAATTATGAAATGTATTGTTACAGTTTTATTAGGAATTGAGATTGTTGTAGATTTTATATTTTGCGTGTTTGAAATAATGTCCGAATCTGGCTCATTTTGAGGAAAATGTGACAGTGAATCTCATTGTTTGGATGTAGTACCAGCTAGTCTTTATTCAAACAATATTTATTTTAAAAGTTGCCTGGAAGAGATCGCTTCTTAGCGATAAGGCCGCCCATTGTACTTGTGTCTTCTGTAATGTCTTTTGTATTGTATTTTTGTTGGTGTACAATAAAGTATTTTTGTATTGTATTGTTGTATTGTATTTACGTTCGATTTATCTGGCGCTGAACACTAAGATGTTTCAAATTCAAAAAGTGCGCGGCAAAGATAATTGCGGTGCACTTATAAAGAGGATTAAAAACTCATTACTGCCCGCTAAAAGTTTCTTATAGAAAACACCACCTTTGGGTGCACTTAAAGGCGAACCAAGTCGTCCTTTTCGAATAGATGGGATGAAAAATATTTTCTTTCTTATTTTTTTTCTTTTACTACCTCCTGCTGAAACACTTCCAGTAGCAATTTAATTATCTTTCTAACAAGGCTTTGAATTGCTTTGATTATTGGCTGGAAAATGGTGGAAAAGACAGTAATCAATAGAATTTCCACTCAATTCCTGAAGAAGCAAGTTCAATGGCCGCCTCCTGATTGAATCACAAATACAAGTGAACGCACTGCCAATGAGAATTGCAAACGAGTAAGGCCATCGTGCTCTTGCCAATGCCTCACTTTGTATTCACTTTTCAGATTTCAGAGTATTGAATTAGAGTGCTCCGAGTTCTTGTGAACATAAAATCAAACAGAGGTTGTTGACTTTGTTTAATTATTGATTTCTACTTAGGAATACTCTACCACGCATATATGATAAGATGCCAATCTAGTTGTAGAAAATGCTTTTGAATAACTATTTAAGAAATAATCATGTCAAGTGGTCTGCAAGTAAAAATGAGCATTTCCTAAATCAAACTAATGTGACGGAAGTTTGCCGCCCCGCCCGCTTTCGAATTCATTTTGTAGTCAAACCGTTTTAACCATCATCCTTTTGTTAGGAAAGATATTTCAAAACAATAGGTACCTATTCGAAACACAAATACCTTGATGTCATTACCAAAAGCCACAAAATAACATTTCATATGAGCTACCAAAGTACATATACGTACCTACGGCAGAGTCCATAAAAAACTGTCTTAACCTTTTGTACTGTTAACGAAGAATACGGTTGCACATTGCACAATAGAACAACACCATTTACAAATCCTTCCATTACTATTACGTTCATGGTGGATTAGAAACCACATATTTCGGGGGTACTTTCAACCCTATTCCAACGGGATAGGGATCTGTGATAATCGCGTTAAGTTTACGGCATTAGTGGTGTAACCGACTGTAAGTAAAGTAAGTAATGCTTTTAGCGATGGTTCAGCCGGTTTTATTGAAAAGATTTGAAACTAAGTCGACTTCTCAATGCTTTTACAAACAAACTTAGTAACAAAATTACACAGAAACGATATATGTACGTACAGTCAGCTGCGGAAATGTGTATACACTCAGAATAGAATAGAATAGAATAAAATATAACTCAGAAGTTTTCAACTTAACTAAATAATACGCGTATTGTAATTGTGATAATTTAAATACCGCATACTGACAAGTACGATGACTACTATCTGTAAAAAATGTGTGTGTCAACTTTTATTGGAAAAGTTCCGAGTAAAATAAAAGTGAAACTTGGGAGTGTATATATCTGAGCAGCTTACTGTACATACCATGTTAATATGTAATTTTATTACAAATTTAAAATTAAATTTATATTAACATAGTACCTACATAAGTTTAGGTATTTGTGTATCACTTCGTCAACGTCGTCCACTGACGTCCTAAACTTTAGTATGCTTGTCCGTTCACCAAGTTGAACATAGGCTAAAAGTCGAGGGATATTGAGTCTTATCAACCTTTACCAGATAGAACCTTTGAGCGTTTCCATAGAAACAACGCATACGAAGTCGCGGCCAGAAACTAGTACCTAATACACAACATACATCATTCAATAGCCAGGCCAAAATAATGCACCTATTTAGAAAATCAGACCTATTCCATAATAGAAGTCTTATCGAAGTCCTAGTCTGTACTAATACTCGGTAAACATTAAATCTATCACTTTGCAAGTTCCCAGAAGGTCGTCACCCCCTCCTAACACAATAAACCTAGAAGCAGTTTACAATATCGAATCGTCTACGTCTGCGGATCAAAGCCTCTCCATCGGGTTGCAAACGGATTGGCAAGTGCCTGCGCCTTTGATCCGGTGCAGTGCCTCTAACAGCCGCTGCTTTGTAGGCGAGTGCATCTCCTTTGAGACTGATCGAGACGAAACGTCTGTGAACGGAAGTAGGCATTTGTCGGATTATTTAGTAAAACACGTGCTAAAGCTTCTTTAATGTATCGGTATTGTTACTAAAATGAAGTGATTTTGAGCTATTGCTGCTGAAAACTATGTGAACTCAAAATTTTTTACAGCCTTTATGACCTTTTCTTCTACTAGTGGACAAAACAAATTTATAAAGAGAAAATCCATAAAACAATTTTGTTTTTATTTGATAATAATTTATATTATAAAATTTGACTTGTCTAAATGCTTATTTTGTAAGCGTAAAGAAATAAAGTTAATGAAATCTGAAATCCCAACAGCCTGTTGTTCGATGTTCGTCGACGGATAAACTACTCAGTGATAAAATCTCTAATCAAATAATTATTTATCTTGCCGAATTGACGCTGACAAGAGATTTGATACCATTTAATGATAGTGATAACCCGCGTACGAACAAGAGGCTACAACTAGGAAATAAGTGCGATTTATGTTGCTGTTCACTTCAACGTTCCTTTTCTTGCATCTTCTTGGTCTCCCTTGATAAGAATACGAATGGCAAGTGCCTGAGCCTTTGATGCGGCCGCTCGCTGCTCTGTAGGCAAGTGTATCTCCTTCGAGACTGATCGAGAACGGAAATAGGCCTTTGTCTTTCGTCTGATTACTTCATTTAACCCTTGTTCAAAGTGAACGCACACCTTTTCAAGACGAACTCACCACCCTCGTTCCAGTACTAAATAAATGTATTCCAACAATTTGCCAATCTCGGCGAAGACAACCACCTAACATATATAAGTAGCAGACCTACTCAGTGTATGTCTCATAATACGAGTTTAAAAATTCGATTCCTTCAACGCTCGATTTTGTTCAGCTAACTGAATTCTAATCCCATTATCATGTAGAACTGTTACAAAGTTTTAATCGTATTTCCTGTGTTGCAGTACAATGATCTCATTTCCATTCAAACGTTTCACGCAGGTTATTTAATTTTATTTTAATTGAACTGGATCACTTTCCCACACTCATAATTGCAAAATGACGTATCCTTTGTTTACTGAGAAACGTACTACTCTTTCCTTAGACCTATAATAACTTTCCTACCCTTCCAGGTAACTCATTTTCAGCTTTCTGTTCTGTACGAGAAAATTTAAGTTGGTAAATCTAAAATTGGTAGGTACGATGTTTTGAATTCAGCGTTTGTGACAAGGAAAATTCGAGCAAAAGCTTTCTGAATGAAACAGAGATGTAACCTGTTTTGAGAATGCAGTCTCCACCGAATGCGACCCACTGGCCGAATGACTCACACCTCTCAGAAATTAAAAAGAAATGGACGAATGTGGTTCAAAACGTCGCCTTCTATATTTGCATTTTTAAACTCTTATGACGAACTTGGAACTGCGTCAATGATTTTCATCCTTTGGAACCGTTATATCTACACCTCTACGAAGTTTTTATACCATATGGAGTAGTTAGGCACCTACTTGTGCATGTTGCCCGCGTCATGGGGTCGTTCTATCCATTGCCAATTTTTTTTCTCAGCCAATGCCGAGCCTGGACTCGCTTGCTTGTAGGTACAGGCTGACAAATCTATCATCGGCCGATCTTTACTACTTTACTGCAATAATATATGTACGTGGTCTTGAGTTGTTTATTTTTTCAGTGTAACTGCAAAAAA
The DNA here is from genome assembly GCA_963662085.1 of Eupithecia inturbata. Classification (NCBI taxonomy): domain Eukaryota; kingdom Metazoa; phylum Arthropoda; class Insecta; order Lepidoptera; family Geometridae; genus Eupithecia; species Eupithecia inturbata. The sequence continues at coordinate 15,650,967 of OY759180.1, read as the reverse complement.
AATTAAATTTAAATAGTTAATAATCGGACTATTTGATATGTTAATCAAATAGTCCGATTCCTCAAACTTCTTCATCAGAATATAGCACTTATAGCTCTAACCTTGCACTTATAGCATTGATTGCCGTTTTATCGCGAGCAAATAATTTCGATCGCCTTTAAATTACAAATCGGTGCTAAATAAACCCATAATAATACAAATACTGAATCATAAAATGAAGGGTATCGTTCCCGGACTCTAAATAAGTACTTCTCCGCTGGCATTATGTGAGGTATTCGGATTTAAACTACAAATAAAAGGTTGAGTTAATACAGGTCGGTTTACCCTTTTCAATCACTATTGCCCATAATCGTGCTCGATTCAGTTTATACTTAGAGACGTGGGCAGAGTATCGGCGGGGAATAACGACACGATCCTTTTAACCTATCTTATAAAGAAAATATTTGCAACTTTAAATTGCTACGAGGGAGTCCTCTTAGCAATTTAAAATTGCAAATATATAACATGTTTTTGGCACCCGCCAAAAACATATTATAAAACATGAGCGCACAGCAAGAGTGAGATAACTCTCGTATTATTGGTTGATCGTAGGATCGAGAACGAAAGCCAATTTTTCTGCGCACCGTGCCGATGAAGGACAAAAGTTATACATATATTTTGTCAAAAATTAGCTTTTGTTGTCCACCGAAAAACCTGGAGACTAGATTCCCGTAATATACAGGAAAAATAAATGTAATAGATAATTCTGACTCTACAAGAATAAGTTTATCCGCTCAACGCTCAGAGGTAAGTCAACCACGCGGCCACGCCGCGCCGCCGTGCCCTCTGGCACTGTGACCGCGCCCGCTAGACCGCCTAACGCCATATGTAAATGTACCGACACGGGACCTTCCGAGAACCATCCCGCTCCCTAATTATTTTTAATTGCCGCAAGCACTCGGCCTTCAATTTAACTTTTAATTTTTTTCGCGTCTAGTCTTTGAATCACTTGGATTACGCTATAAATGACTCATGATACTGACTTCTTCCGACAAAGACTGCACGCGATGCTAAAACAAGTGAGTTTTATTTTGTTACCGGTTCTTAGAATAATGGTGGGATCGTAAATCAGTAATGGCGCCCTATTATTTGAGTTGTTCGCATAAATTTGGGGATCGAAGCTGTAATTGCAAGTATTTGGCGGTAGTTTAGTTCTAGCCGGACGGAGGACGACCGACGGAACGCCGCGGGTGGTTACGGAACTGCAAAAATGCAAGGTTATGGAATCCTAATGAGTTTTGGACTACTGTTGGCTTTGTTGTTCTCTGTTGTTGCTTTGTGCAGTAATATACAGCGAAATCACTTGACAGAACAGGGCAGTGCCACATCCAAAGACTTTTACGCATTTCTTCTACATCCTCGATGGAAATTCCAGAGCATCTAGATTAGCGGATATCGCAAAGATTTGTTATTACTTTTCCTACTAAAATGATGATATTTTACAAAACATATCAAACCTTTACGACTCCAGCTCAAAGCAATGTCTTCTTCATTCCTCATTCATTGCACTTGCTTATACCAATAACGGTAGCCTTTGCATTATCTACTTACTGCTCACAGGCTACTTCTCTAAAACAAAAACCATTCCTAAACTCATTGCCATGGCCACATGTCCATAAAGCCGCCATGTTGGTTTTTATTACGTTTTTTTAACCCTCCCCGTTTTTGCAAGCCATTGTGGCAGTGAGAGCACTTTCGTCTGGTCAATTTACTTTTGGATTTCGAACGTTATCTGATTTTTTTTATGTGTTTTGAATAGACGCGTCAGGGTGTAATTTTACTTTAATATTTTTATATTTAGCTTTAGTGTATTTTTGCTACATAGCATACTCTATTTTATTTTGACTGATTATGGAGACGAGTTAGAATAACTTACGTGCCTACTGCAAAGTCACAGCATACTTTTTAGGGTTGTAGGTACCTAACTATCTAAGCTATTTCTGTAAGTACCTAAGCTCCATATACATAAAGAAGCTGAGGTTAGGTAGGTAATCGCATTCACATAAAAATCAAACAACAGTGTCTGAAACGCTGAGTATTCATGAATCAGATTATGCACTTAATACCGCATAAAAACCTCTAAAGCTCGACATAAATTCCGAATTCCTTTTACCATTTATCTTTACCCTTAAGTTACACAAAGTGTCCGTAACACCCCCGTGTTTGCGCAAGTGCAACACACACACACACACATATCACTTATACGTACCACATGCACACATACGTAAGTATCACACATGCGCATACGCAGGTACCAAAAGTTAATTGCCTTCGTATGTTCAATGCTCAATCTACCTGAGGGATGAGGGTAAAAAAAGGAATGATTTTTATTTTTTTATACTTCTACCGCTCTGTGGTAAAACAATTTTAGAATCAGACGTCTAAGAGACAATGACACGGTAATGATGAGTTATTTTTGCCTTAAAGCTTCTGCATGTTCATGACATCTTTGCAAATTAGTCGTTGAAAATCACAATATTTTTTTGAAATGAAGATATTGTCAAAACTTGAGAATCAAAACAAAATGTTTCAAAATGTTCTCCTGCTTGAAACAATTCAGAACCTTATAGAACCTCCAGTTACGGATTAGATGGTAGGTACCCGATCTGGTCCAGATCAAATCCGATCACTTCACACGTCGATAATTCCAGCCATTATCGGAACACAGTCTACTCTTTCTCTCTCTAAGCTTTAGAAAGAGACTTCAGATATACCTTAGCTCTTTCGCGTGGTTTATTGAAAGTGTACCTGCCAGAGCCCGACGGTAATTTTTAATTGACAAAAAAACATGACCCGACCGAATTTATATGTGGAATTTATTTTATTACGTGGCGGTAGTGTGCGTGGGTTAGTTATTATTCTTTACAATGGCTTTAAAAAATGTCTGAGTTTATGGCGTCTACTTAGATCGGATTGCGATGTCATTGTAAAATACTTAGAGACTTCAAATTATGTAGCTTTAATTGCATTAGGTATTGGTGTAGGACACTACAGAAAGAAAAAATATATCAAGTAAGTACCTAATCAAAAGATTATCCATAAAAATCTGTTTTCCGAATTATTTTCTCAAATTAGGCTTCTTCTATGAACACGAGTGAATACGTTCCTTTTTGAAAAGCGTGCTCTACCTTAGGCCATATCGACACTCACCTATTCAAGTGAGAGGTAGCCAAACGCATGACCCTGATCAATAAATGAACCGCTAGTGCGGGTCGTCTCGCACTCGAAGGGTTCCGCACCGTAAAAATCAGGCAACTTTTTCAAAGAACTTCAAATTTTCACTTGTTCGGAAACCTCATTAAATTTTAAATTTTATTATAGTTTTAGTATTTGTTGTTATTACAGTTGAAGTGTTACTCATTTATAGAAAGTTTCTTGTGGCCTTGACAAACGAAGAGTAAAATTGACAAAAAAAAATCAAGTTTTTTGTATGGAATTCAATTTGGATATTTATTTTCTTTTATTATTTTTTGTTATAGCGGCAAGTGAAAAACACATTCTATGAAAAATTCAACCGTCTACCTTTTACGGTTCATGAGATAGAGCCCTGTGACAGACAGACCCGTCCGTCTGTCTGTCACAGGGCTCTACCTCATGGACGGACGAACAGCGGAGGCTTAGTAATAGGGTTCCGTTTTCACCCTTTGGGTACGGAACCCAAAAAAGTAAAATAATTATAAGATTTCCAATAAAAAATCTGCCGATACCGAAACTAGCTAGATATCTCAAATCACGGGCAAGATGAAAAAAAGTTAAACGCAATGCACGCAATACGGGTACCTGACCTTAGCACAAAAAATTATGATTAATGAAGGTAGAAATTAAATGATTTCGACTCAGGTAACGTACCCCGGGGGTAAAGTGGCGATTTTTTAAGCATTGTCCCTGCTGCCAGTCCCGGGTATACTTCTTGGTAATTATGGATCTGTCAAGGTATTGTACGGTGGATAAATCGTTTTGCTACTTTGATTAAAATTGTTTTATTAGGCTGTGTGGAAAAAAATAACATTGTTTGGATCGTTTTTTAAAAAGTCAAGAGGTAAATAATATGACTAGGTAATGCAAATCTCGTTCACTATGTTTTTGGTTAAAGAAATGTTAAAACAGTTAATACTTTAATGATTTCCCTATAAATGACAATAACGAGAACTGAATAAGGTTCTTTTTCCTGGCGTCAACGTGGAGACAACCTTCTCACGGGACAAGTCATAACAACTTGACAACTTTGGAACGAAGCCTTATCTACAAACTTACTTAGATAGAAAACAACACCCTACAAAATGTATTACCAAACCAACCCTCCACCAAGCCCCTCACGCACTATCTAGAGTTTTTTTCATCTATGGACGATTCTGCGACAATCCCACTGTCCCAGTAAAGCTATTGGTTAGCAGGATTCGGCCCCAGGTTTGCAAAGCTAGTCTACTTAGTTTATTCAACATTGCACAGATTTATATATTTATTTTTATTTATTTATTTAATTTAATTAACACGGTATACACAACCAATTACATTAAATATGATTACAGAAATGAACACATAATATACAACAAGAAACAATAAAATTAAAGAATGTCAGAGAATTAATATTTACGTTCTCAAAAATTAAGGCACTGTCTCATTAAATTGGTTCAGCTGTCGACAAACAGATCAACTACGGGGCTGTCGTCCAGGAGAGCGTTGATGGCACCGAGTACTCGGGGGATGGGCGACTCAGAGTGAGCTGCCGTACGTGACTGTGGGACAGCAAGCAGTCTATGTTTCCGAGCCCGGCAGTAATTGTTCGGGACATAAAGTCGACACAACTCGTCCGTCACTCAAGCCCGAGGCGTCAATTCTATTTCAATAGTCCGCTTTGTACTTGATACCTAATTGACCATTGCGATACCAAACGTTAATCACCGACAAGTTGTTTTGTTTTAGTTTTTTGTTCTTCAATACGAGCACGTATATCGATATGTCTCACGACTCGACTACAAAAACATTCAAAAACAAAATGTATGCTAACGGAACAAAGCTCAATTTTGACATTTGCTTTATAGTTTATGGAAATAATATAGAGCTTGCTGATGAGCTTGTTGTTGATGATGAGTTTAGCATCATATTCGCAAAAACCACGTAGAAACATATAGAGCGATTAGTTTGATTACAATAATTGTCGATATGGATGTATGGGGTTTGCGAATAGGGTAATATAATAAACCGTCAAGTGCTAGTCAGACTCGCGCACCAAGGGTTCCGTATAATAGTAAGACCTTGTTTCTTGCCAAATATCATGACTCTAGGTCAACGGGAAGTAGGTTTTGGTCCATGGCGAGAATAAAAAGTAATTTAAATTTATATCACGGCTCCAAGAGGTTACGGACTTGAGTATTTGTTTTTAATTTCAAGTCAGCCAGCGTGTTGGGGACTCTTCCGACTGGTATTGATATGGATCAGTTGAGCTACCTGTTGATTGTTTGCAACAGTCTGCAGTTAGCTTAATTGTTTCAATTGTAAATACTAGTTCTAATTTGTTTTTATTATTAAATTGTAATTTTCTATTTCAAGTCCATACCTCCACGCGTTCCTGAGAAAAGGGGGTTGATAGACGGACAGACGGACAGACAGACAACAAAGTGATCCTATAAGGGTTTCTTTTTTTCCTTTTGAGGCACGAAACCCTAAAAAGTGCTAGTTATGTGTGGACGGACTCGAGAGTCAAGGATTTAGGGATGTATGATAGGGGCATTGATAAACCGGGCACTGACCGGCGCGTTACGGGGCGTAATGTAACGTGCCACACAGCGAGTGTTCGTGCAGTCAGTGCGGGGAAAGAGGGTGCAACGAGCAACGAGACGGATTTCTGACGTTTTATGCTCGCTGCGAATGGAACATTACGCCTCGTGACACCGGTCAGCACCCGGCTTTAAGCTGCGAAATCTGACTTGACAGCGATTTCAACTAATAACTATTATTCCGTGTAATCATATAAGGATTTTGACAGAAAAAGAAGCAGAACAGAATAGTGCTAATGCAAAAATTTAGAAGACAAGTTTATCGTGGTTATGAAAAGCGCGGGTACGAAAAGGTTTTTTTTTCTCAGCTGCAACTTAATTCCAAACATTTTCTGAATTAGGTAAGAACTGAAAAGGTATCTAAACTCACAAGATGTTAGGTACTTACGTTATTAACTCATTGAAACGTCATAGGATGTACCTTTAAAATTATAAAAATACAAATAAAATAAAAAAATAATAAGAATAATAAAATTTAAAATAATTACCTTTGACCAGGCATTTTCCTTTTCCCCACATTGCCAAACCTCACTCCACCCCTGTACTCAAGTATTACCAAATCACACGACAATAAACAAAAAAACGCAATAAAATCCGAAGTAAGTACGTTAACGAATACATGTTAATAACGAGCGGCGGCGCACCAATATGCTTTGATATTAAAATTTAACCATTACCAGGCTGATTGTAAAATTTAACAATCAATAGGATGCGCATTGTTGAGGCTTGATAAAAAATTTCGATGTGTTTAGCACCTCCACTTGGCGGTGACTGCCGCCCACCCTGGGCGTAGTAGGTAGGTCTATTTTTGGTATTGTTTTTTTATTTGTGGTTGTTTTAATTATTTTTTCCTTATGTATACCTAAATACTGTTTTTGTTGATTTGTTGTTTTCCTGTGCTGTTTGTGTGGGAATTTAATAAAAAAAATTCTATCTATCTATCTATCCACTTACTCGTACTTGTCGGGTTTATTTTATTGTTGAGATTTTTGTATCTACACGTCATCGGAGGCGGCGAGTGTGACTAATTGAAAATGTAGAGCTCCTGGCTCTACATTTTCATTTAGATATAGCGTGAACAAATCTCAACTTTTGTACCGTAACAATATAATTAACTAACTAAAGAGATCCAGAACTACGGCCCGATTGGAAGCGTCTCACGCAATGTACTCGTATCATAGCAGAGTTTGTTAAGTTTACGCGATGTTCCTGTCTTTTTCAGAGTCGTTTTCTTAGGAAGCTAGCTATCGAAGAGACTTAGTTCTGCAGCATATGCTGTCAAAAAAATCCGTCATCTTACAAACGTGGATATATCTAGACTTGTTTATTTCAGCTACTTCCATAGTATTATGTCTTATAGTATACTACTGTGGGGGAACGCTGCAGATATTAACACCGTATTTGTGTTGCAGAAGAGGGCTGTTCGTGCTATCTATAGTATGGGTCCCAGAGAATCCCTGCGTGATAAATTCAAAGAAATAAACATAATGACAGTACCATGTCAATAAAATTATGAAAACCTATTGTACACTCATAGAAATATCAATCGGTTCCCTAAAAATAGCGATGTACATAATTTGAATACAAGAAATAAACATAAACTCGCTGTTAAAAATTAATGTATCTTATAGAGGGCAATGTATACGCTTCTAAAACAGAACTCCTAGTGAGTTGCAAAAATTACCAGTAAATAAATTCAAACAAATTGTCAAAACCTTCTTGTGTAAAAAGGCCTACTATAAAATATCAGATTGTCTAGAGGATAAAAAGGCTTGGGACGGGATTTGCTCCAACTCGAAAAATAACAACTAACTAACAGGCTAAAGGTTTCTTCGTCGCTTCTTTACTTTAGTCTACATACTGATAGCGACTGAAATCAAAAATACCACTTTATTTCCGTGTCAGTGTTTAATTATTAAGAATTTGACCTTTTCTAAGTGTACATTTATTGTATTTATGGAAATAAAGAGTTTTTGACTTTCACTTTGACTTTGACATCAAAAAGCTGCTAGTCATTGAAATACTTGCGAGATAAGGAAAGATAAGTGAAATTCACTTGAAAACACTATAATATTGCGGACATAAACTGACAATAACGTCATATGTCAGAGGCCCCGGCGCGGCGCGGCGGGTCACACTGTAACCCGACCCGCCAGATGGCACGCTCCTTGCACTTCCGAAAATTTACAAAAAAAAACTCTCAACGCGAGTAAAAACTAAGTATGGAACATATTGCTCTTGATTTTGGGTGTAAGTTCCGTAGAGGTATATTACTTTTATAATGACAGGAGTTTTAGCGAGCTCGACAACTATTGAACCGGACTGGCGAAGTAAGCGTTTAAGACTCTTAGTTCGTTGATCGATTACAGGATAAATTGAGTAAACGTTAAATTTTGTAAGAAAAAAAACATGGAAGAAAGAGAACACTCATTTGGGAAGATTCACCGGAACTGCAGCTATGTTAAAATCCAAAGTAAACTAGTGTTATGTACATATATAATGGATCTACTAACGGTAACCGCTTAATAAAGATCAGAAATAGCCAATTTATTTACTTACTTATCTCAAATGTTTTGGTAAATTTATAAAACCACGGATCTCTGGATCTAAATGAACATCAAACGTACTCAAACTGCATGTGCGGAACACTTGGGAATAACATCCGCATAACGTCCATCTGCTATTCACAAAAACTATACATTTACCCGAAAAATTACAAAAAATATTGATATTCTGTAGTCTTAGTTAGAATAAGGTTTACGTGAACCTTATTCTAACTAAGACTCTATAAAATAAAAATGTTTGCAGTGTTGGTGAGGTCTGTCTTGAGGAAGGTTCTCCTCAAGCTCGACAGCTGTGTCATCGACCGTCTGCCTTGTCAGCTGTAACAAGGAGCTGGCGATGATCTGACCTCGACTGTGGTGGTCTTGAGCTCTGCTATTAGGAGCTCAGAATCATTGGTTACTCGGCTGCAAAACCTTTCGTTGCGTTTGGTAAACCCTTCATGACCATTTATAACTTGACTTCAATAAGTCTAGTACTACCTATGACTCAAAACTCAATAAGCCCTAAATGACCTACGTCTTTAGTACTCGTATTTTTCCTCCGTTTCTCAAATTATTATTTCCTTCAAAGTCAACGGTCGGTCATCAAAACAAGGTAACGAACCACGGTAATCACCGCGCCATAAAATGTAAAAAACAAACTTTCTACGTTTACAAAAACAAACCTATAATAGAAAATAGAGGCAAGTTATAGAATAAATTATGCATTTCCATTTACAAGCTGTCATTAGCGAACATTCAATTTTCGTGATTTTATCGCAATCTGTATGTCACGAGAGCTATAAAAAAGAAGATGAAGGTGACCGTAGGAACAGTTAGAAAGGCCCATGTTACATGTAAATGATATAAATCTATCTCTCGGCTTAATTAAAATCATTTAATCCGCAATCTGAATATATTATTATTAAGGTACTACGGCCAATAAACCACGATTCTTTTTTTAAAACACACGAGGCGAAATAGTAGCCGTTTAGAACGCTTAACGTAGCCCGTGTAGAGCAACGAAAATATCACTTAATATCACATAATACGCGTCGGCTTAAGATCGATGTCGTTTTAACACTGAAAGTTGTTAATCAGTGTTTTGTTAAAGTTGTTAAACACTGATTATGTTACTGCTTATGTCAACAGAAGAAAACAAACGAGTCCTAATTGCATAACGCTGAGATAGTTTCAAGTAGTAGGTAAGAGCATTAATCAAATGTTATCTGCTTTGGCGGTAGAAGTTAGGAATATTTATTTACTTCGAACCTGTCCGCCAGGATGACTAATTAAAGTAATAAATAACATACAATAGCGGACCCGTGCGGGCCGTACGCGAATAAATTGAATTATAATCTTACTTTAGTTTTTGTACCAATGTTCTTCGACCGTATTTTTATAAAACTGGATCTCCCGTGAGTCGCCCTGATGGGACATGTTATTCCGGTAATATGGCCGCAATCGTAATAGCGCTGTGTTTGCGTCACTCCCAACCCAACATCAGCATATACGTGATGATAATGTACAATCTAGAACACTATCATTTGCAGATTGTTATATACTAGGGAGTTGGCAAACCCACATAACCATTGATGCACAATGCGTGTTTTTACGTGTAAAAACACAAATTAAAAGCATAACATGTTACACAATAAAACAACCATCACAATAAAAAGTTTGTAAAACGTGTTTTGCAAACTTTTTGCTGAAAATACACTGGCCTGTAAAACTAAGTAAGTATCTAACTTTTAAAATTGCAATAACTTTTTAAGTACACAAGATATACTTCCGAAATAAAAAGGACTCGAAGAAGAGTTTAATTTTGTATATAAAAATTATTTATTGTTATTTTGTATATAGAAGAATTGGAGAATATTCCCCAAAATCGGCTCCGAAACCTCGTGTTCAGTATGCCAAACCGGCTCGTGTATGTAGGGTGACAGAAGTATCTGGACAAATGTAACATTTTTGCCAAATCTCTTAGCCAAATTTTTTTAAGATCTAAAAGAAGCATATTGCGGGCTTCTACTTTTATATCTGTCGAAGCTCGACGTTTTTATTAATGAAATATTTTGAATATCTATAAAACTATTTTGCATTTTAACACCTTTTACACACGACACAATTAATACGAGCGGAATTTAGCGGCTGTATAAAAAAACATATTTCATGCAACATTTCAGCGTGACAGTATTTGGACCCTGGGGTCCAAATTTGAAAGTATACACTCGGCGAGATATCCACCGAACTACGCAATTAGAAATGGGCCCACTAAACATTTTACGATGCTGTCATAATTACCCAGTCGCATCTTTCCAGCCTGATCTCCTCTTATTGGTGTTATATACAAGGTAATTTTAATTTGTTTTTTAATTAAAAGAAAATTATAATCCGGCTTTTGATTGGGCCAGGTCCAGTATCGAAATTATTAAGATTGTAAAAGAAGATAGCTTGTATTAACGAACTGGTTGCAATCAAAAACTGTTTACTTAAAACATTATCTTGATTGCACATTACATTAAAATCACAGAGGCGAGGGGGTCAATAATTTGGATGAAGTTGCCTGCAACTTCATATTCTTTATTAGAAATATGCGGTTATACGAGTACAGCCAACAACATGACGCCCAACAGTCTACAAACCTCTGTCTGCATAACCATGCACCTAATACATAATGTATATCAAGCATAAGCAACTCAACAAGTAAGTACTATGCTATATCTTCTACAGATTTCTCATTTGGAACATTTAAATTAACGAGTCGACACTCATACGCATATTCAACTAAATCGTTGACAGTTAGGTAACTCATCAAAGTACTAATCGTTGATGTAAATGATTATAACTATTGCGTACTTAAATGACGAGATAATAAAGTCTAAAGTTGAAGAGCCGGTGGTAAAGAAAATGGACTCATCTGTCACGGACCACGATGGTCAAGATACGGCTGAGGAGACATCGGTAACTATTGAAGTGTTAAATCCGATAAATCACCTACAACCTGGTGATTAATTACTAGAGCAACAATCTTAACCCTTTGCCTACACCATGACACGTAGGGCTCAAGACATAAAGATCAAATTTGTAGTGAAGATAGTAGGCATAGATTGGCATTTCCATATTTTTATTGGTAAGTTTATGGATGTTTTATAGAGGCATGTAAAATGGGAAAGTCCGGCGAAATGTCGTAGATATATTGTTTCATTTTAAAGCATAATTTATTAATATATAATGAAGTACAACTAGTTCAAATATTGCGCAAGCCAATTTGATTTATAGATGGAAACTTTGTTTGCTGTTGATGGTTGGAACATTTGATAAGGCGGATGAAGTTGATTAAACGTGATTTAATATTCATCAAAATACACAACATACAGAACACAACCCGGGTATAAATCACCACAACAATATGGATTCCGTTAGAATAAGTCAGAATAATTTTATCTGTCGTTTTAAATATTAGAATGTATGGAGTAGGTATGTCGCAAGGGCCACTACAGATTCCTTTTGTAAGCTCAACAGAATCTACTAGGTATCGTAACTATTCAATTATTTTTCCGTCGGAATAAACATAATTTATTCCGACGGAAAAATAATTGAATAGTTACGTAGAAAAACTCATTATTGATTAATGAATAAAGTGTGGCCGTGATCAGTTTCGTTAAACCCATCGTAAACTCAGCCGATATTAATTGTAATCGAGACCGGTCCATCTCTACTTGATAGGTAAAGTCGGACACCGCGTCGCTTACATATACGAGAGAGGAGCATTCAGAAGTAAGCCTATAGCGCTTGTGATCGAACACAACACAGCACAGTGTGTTGTGTTGTGTTCGATCACTATGTCAGTTAGCGCGTTGCTTTTCCCTATTCTGGATTATGCAGATGTGTGTTATCCCGACGTTACAGAGGAGCTGAAGATATTACAAGCTGGAGAGATTACGCACTGTACGGCACTCAAAACGACTGCAGCTAGGAACACCGGATCACTGTAGTAGTGGGCTACCATAGAACCTTTGCCGTCCAGGCCACACGCTTATGGAACAGTCTTCCAGTGGAATGTCGCGAGGTATCCTAAGATCATAGAACATGTCTTCAGATCTATAATCATTTTCTTTTTCAGGAATAATTCGGTACGTTATATATTTTATTATTCATGTATGTATATTTATTTATAATATAATATAGTAACATTATAAATGTATTAATGTGAGTAGGTACCTATTGTTATTATAATTTTTTATGTTTATTTATGTTAATATCTCGATTTATTAATTGTATTTTCCTTTGTTTCTTGTAATTAATAATTTGTTATATGTTATATATCAAATAACATGATTTGTTATCTAGCACTACCTACTAAATTGTTGTCAACACTACCCAAAGGTTAGCAGGTAGAGAATGCTATCTAGCATTATGTTCGCCTATGTACAACTTTTGTGCAATAAAGAATATTCTATCTACCTTTTCTGCTCATCTAGCTTTTTATTTCGAGAAGACTAGGCCCTTTCTTTTCTATAAATATTCCCACGTCTTCCATTCTTTCTTCCTCCTCCGTGTGTTTTACATTCTAAATCACAAGATCTCTATGAACGAGAGTCCTATTTGTCTCGTCTGTGTCTATAAATAAAAAGTCATAAATTACAAGTGTCCCGTGAATTACGAGGCTGTATGTTCGTTGTGTAATGTTTGTTTTCATTTCCGAAGATATCTTGAACTAGACTGCATGTTTGTTCTATTCCATGAAATCCTCTGTTCTGCACGAAATTTAAAAATTTCGTTTCAAAGGCTTTCATTTCAAAATGATTCATGCATAGCAGTATGTACTTAGCACTTAGTTTAGAGCATATTTCTGATGAAGTTTGTTCACATGAAACAGACAATATTATGTAGAGATACAGACAGTAAAATAAGACATACTCGTAGCAGCAAAAAGGTTTCGACCAAGCAGAAAAGCATTAAGTATCTACAATTGAAATACTATCATTACCTACTATACCGATGTCAGCGACGATGTTGATACCAATACCAATATCGTCGCTGATATTGCGCCGAAATCATTTAGTTAGCCACCAGATCAACGGACTGTGTAAGGCTCATAGAATAGTAAAATATAATTATCAATAATTTGGCAGATATTTTGGTAATACCTAAGTCAAGAACCGGAGTTAGAGATGGCCCTCCGGCAATTACGAACAAGTTGTGAAGGGAGAGGCGCGAGCTGTTAGAGGTAGCCCTGTTCGCACGGTCTCTCATTCATAAATAGCTACCTCATACTACGCTATACTGCCCATTCATCACTGCGACCGAGTCAGAGAACTTGCGCGCGACTGAGTGGTTAGTTAGATGGCGACGATAGGAATCAAGCCAAAATACGCAGAATATGCTACTAATATTGTGCTTTACTAACGAGCTACAAACAAACTACCTTTGAACATCAAAGAAGTGAATTATTGTCATAACGCCAGTTACTGGATCATAGAGGTATTTACCCGCTTCTGTTTCTACATCGTGCGTTTGCTTGTTTTGATTAGGTACCTACTAATTAAAAACAAAAGATAATCGCACCAGCTTTAGGTAGTTTACCTATAGCACCACCAATTCTCTACAGACGCAAAGATCTCTGGCACAGACTGAACACACCTCGAGAGCCGAGTTCCAAGCTCATAAATCTGTTGTTAAATCCGTCATCAAGTCCGCTAGGGAAACTTCTGATTGCACTAAATTAATGCCCGTGGGCAGATTCCACGTAACTTTCGAAACGATCTATTTTACTGTTTTCGACCAAATCTGATTCCGAGTGATCTATTGGAACTAGTTGGGGATTGGCTCGTACGGTACTTACTTAGATATATCATTTTGATGTTAGCCGATATGTATTAATTAGCAAAAAAAAAAAAACAAATTTTTACTTTTACTTTACTTTAGTAAAAACCACCTACTGGATACAACCTCATAACTTAGAGCACATACAAAAGATAAGGGTAAATATAGAAGTGACAAATATGCTAACAAAAACATCTTATCTCTAATATTATTCTGCGTCGAATCTTATTCCAAGAATGCTGTTATGGGCATACATAATAGCATGTCGCCTGTCCTATTTTCGTAATAGATGCCCTGTATCCTGAATTTCAAAGACACCTTAATATTTTCTTCTAATGGAAAAGTGGAGCAACGGAATAAGACGCGCGCTAGAGCGTACGGCCAAATAGCAGTGAGTTTTACACGAACCATCGGGCACGCGTGTGGTTCCTTCTGTATCTTACACGTAGACATTAACAAACCTGCAGGCTTGCTATATTGCATGTTTGGTGAGATCCATGAATAGAGTAGGAATACCAAGTACGTACATGCAAAATAATAAAATATATTATTTTGCATGTACATACCAATGTTGTGAGCAAGCCTAACCGGCAAACTATAATATATTTGACATAAGACCAATATTAATGTAATGTTACACTTAGTTTTACGACAATAAATTCTTTATCTTTATAAATTATAAAGAGTTTGAGTTATTGAGGTCCGAAACGTATCATTTATAACAACTGAAACTGACTCAACAAAAATCTAATCCACCTCTAGATAACATAGGAAGTTGAAATTTGGTATGAGGGAAGATGATCAAACCTTATCGGAGGAAATAATGCGAAAACCAGAAATGTTATGTTTTGACGTATTAATATCGATGCCGATATTGATTTACGTGAGGTTATTTGTGAATATCTCAGTGGATTATACACCTATTGTTTTAAAATTACACACATAGACACTTAATAATGACCCAAAACTGGAAAATATATAAAACAAATAAATCATGAAAAATAAGAAATAAGAGACACAAATTAAAATAATGAAAGAACGTAACGAGTTAATATTATGACCTGCTATGAGCACTATTCGAAGGAACGTGGCTAGTTTTCACATTTATGTTTTTGATTAGATATTTATTCCATATACAAACAAGAAGCTTTGTTCTACAAACACGACATCAAGGCAAAGATGTACCAACCGATAATCTCTCAGGTGGGTTGAAATTATAATAAATATGTGTAATAAATGCGGAAAGTGATACATCAATACATTTAGTATTCAAGCTGTAAAGCTCCCACGCGCGACCGTTTGGGTAATAGATACATACACAATCACAAACATATCTATGAAGTTAGCAGTGGCGCTAGTGTTCTACATTTCTTCACAATCAGAGATTAATTTCAAGTAAGAGCTGTAGTTCCAACTTTGCCCACCCGAATCCCAAATGTCTTGGCCGCACTGCATGAACAATTCTACAATCCACGATACATATGTCAAATTTTATGTTTCCACTTTTGGTGGCTTTATCTTGGAGTGATGTCATGCTTCTAACAATGGTTATAAGTACAAAATATGGGTATGTCTTATTTAAATCATTTGAATTTGTAACGGTCTTACTAAGCAGGACTTATGGCGGTGTTTGTTGTGCAACTTAGAGAGAAGTGTAAGTACCTACGGTGGTTTCACCTTCGTTTAAGACATGCTCTACAATTGTTTGACTAGTTTATATGCCTGTAAATTCCACCCTTCTGTGACCCTTAAATTTAAAGTGCGTTCTAATATGCGTGCGAAACTGTCTGGCAGTTTTGCTACAATAAAAAAACACAAAACAATCATTATGGCCAAGTATAAACACAGAAGATAGGTTTAAAAAGTTAGGTATTCCAAATACCAATCTCATGACAGTCTCATGAAGCTCTACATTTCCTAATAGACATAGGTACCTAGATCATTTCGAAAGGCAGATGACACCGAGATCAGTGACGACACTGATGCAATGGTTACGTGGTCGGGTAAACCACCCAGTCCCACATTATCGATCTCACGTTACACTTATAACCGGTTACATTTTATATTATTCATATACATATGGATCATTTATGCTGTCTATGAATTTAATTTTCTTAATTTGCAAGACTTTCTAAACTCTCTTCGGGGGGTTTTTGCAAAGACCCGACAGGTCCTTGGTGATGTAAACTTTTTTCGCATTTCAGATGTTCCGAATAATTTGTTTTTCTTTATGTTAACCTCAATAATTTTTTGACTAACTCTTTATTTTTTTTTGTTGTACACCAAGTTTTTCTTTCCATCCATGGGCCGGTGTCACGAATCCATGGTTCTTGTATATCACACTCTACCTACCTATCCCTACGATTTAATCAAGCTGCCTAGATATTATTCTAATACGGTATTATTTTGTAAGTAAAGAATAATTGGATTATTGTTTGAAAAGGAAAAGAGTTTACAAAGACTACTACTTCACGTATGGGACTTGTAATCAGTAGACTTGTCCGTCTTGTCCACGTGTTCATTCGTGTAACTGACCACGTAGTTAATGTTCAGTAATTATAAAGTGTCGTAAACTTACTCAGTGACATTTATTGTTCTAGTTTTTAATTAAAACTATATTAAAACCGTCACTCAAGTGGAAAAATCATTACATTTTATGGACGCTTAAAAGCTATACAGCACTGAATTAGAAGCGGTAACAAGGGCTCGCATCTAATTAGATACCTAATTACCTGTTATGTACTTGCAGGTTATTAGAAAAAGTGACAAATTGTGGAGTTTTGGAAAATACTGAACATTTTAGCTAAAACAGGCTAAAAGTAAATATTCACTATCGATATTATAATATTGATTTGAGACGTTCAAGGTGAAGTTCGGTGTCAGAGACAAGAATCGAACTCGCGGTAGAACAAGGCGACTACGGAGCGATCAACAAGATGGACCCTCAATGGCAAACTGTGAGAAGTGAAAAACGCAACTAGTAGAAGGGAAACCTCCTAAAAAGCACCTGTTCCACTACGTTCAACTTTAAGTTCAACCAGTTGAACTAATTGCACCAAAAATCCAGTTATTTCAACTTTGATATTTTTTTTGTAAAAGTTGAACTTTCTGGACAACATTGATCCTATTAGTTCAACTTTCTATTTATTTTTCAATCAAAAAGAAAGCCATTTGATTGTTCTTAGTTTATACACTTTCTATTTTATTTTGTAATTACAACAGTTTAAGAACGTATACTTTCCAAAAACAAGGGTACAGACAATTCGCCATTTACTAAGTGCATTTGCATGTCCAATATAATATTGTCAATATCATATTCTCTCTGTTTTCAAAGTCTTTAAGTTTTTCCTCTTTTAAATATTGTTAATTTCGCGCCGTCATGTAGCACTTTTAATAATTGTATTAAATTTACTAGCTTACGTTTAATAGCGTTATTTAATTTTTGATGCCAACCAAGTTAGTGTTTGTGCGGTGTCTTTCTCCGAAAACCACCATGACCTTACAAAATCACCACTTTTCAGCCAAAAATATTCAAAATAAAAAACAAAATAATTAATTCCGTTACATTTGCAACATGAAGTTTTAAGAAACCAATTTTATTTAATATACATACCAATTATATTTAATATTTATTTAATGTAATTTCCAACCTCCTATAATGTGTTGGTTGGGCAGAAGGGGTAGCGCACTAGTAAAAGCTATAATTATTTTAATGTGGTTAATGTGGTTTGGTAAGTAGTTTAATGTGGTTTGGTAAGTTGTTTTTTTTATAGAAGTAAATGTCGGTACTTTACAAACTTTGTCGTGGCCGCTGTCCATGATAGATATAACTGCATACTATATACACTTCCGGAACACTTTTATGTGAATCGGTGGTTGCAATTTTGCTTTTACACAAAGCTATTTCTTTTTCTAATTCAAATTGGGCTATATCGGATTTTCAATTTGCATTAAGTATGTTCTTTACATTTTTTAATAACTTCATTCTGTTAAAAGTAATGACTTATAAATAAAACTACATCTGCTTTGTTCTACATCAACTTTATTCTATTTTGAACAAAAAATCCTTCTGGAACATATAGATGAATTTCCTTTATGTTGAGTTTTCTGAATGTAGGATTCCCATTATAATCGGTGTGCCAACTCCAATATAAAGTTTGATGAGTGGTAAGAATACCTAACTTTATGGTCTGGAAGGCTTGATATTATCTTGTAATTTTTAGTTTTAAGTGGAATTATATTTTGGAAGAAATTGACGTACCTTTGTTGTTAAAGATCCGACGCAGTTAAACTTTCCAGATGATTTGGACGAGCATCTCCAAACGGTGGATCCATCTTTATATTGTCGTACTCGATAATATTTAAATCCGTTCGCACATAAAATTTTTTTTTTTTTTCCTTTTTGAATAAATGATATCTCACTGTTTTCCATTTTAATATATTTTGAAACGTATTATACTATTATAAATATGCAAGCTAAGAGTAAACATGCAAGAAAAAGCTAAATGTCATAGAATGTCATTAAAATGGAAATTGTAATGTATTAGTTTGTAATATAGTCTTAAGATGATGGCCTGTATCTAGATATCCTTTTTGTATGAAAGGAGATTGCATTACTGTTTAGGAATATCCACGGAACAGAATTTCTATTATTTCGGATTATTATCTACTAAGAACTGTAACTTGCTTGCAAAGCTTGCTTTTTGATTGTTTACAACTTTAACGTTTACTTTGATATTTTTACAAAAAAATATGAAAGTTCAAATAACTGGAATTTTTTGTTGCAATTAGTTCAACTGGTTGAACTTAAAGTTGAACTTAGTGGAACAGGTGCTAAAAAGTTAGCAAGGTTGAGAACCCTGAGGACTCCTCAGGGTTTCATCATTAATAATAATTTATGAAGTCTATAATGTCTAAAAATATATTTTTTTGTGTTTCTTTATTAATATGTTTTGTTAGTTATTGTTTATATTTATTTATTATTAGTATTTAGGTATTGAAAATGGTATGTTAATATCTATTCTACATAAACTTTGGTACGCCCCCTGCCTTTCTTAAATTCAAATAATTATTTCCATCCAAAGGTTGCCTGGAAGTGATCGCTTCTAAGCGATGAGGCCGCCCATTGTACTAGTATTTTGTGTTGTCTCCTTGTAATGTTATTTTTATGGTATACAACAATGCATTTTTGTATTGTATTGTAATACTATCACTAAAGCAGTAATATTTTCTAGCAATATGTATTTATTTCCTTATTTATATACATATATAGAAAACCCGCTATCAGCTGCAAGACAAAATTAAAATTAATTAGGTAAATTAAACGAGATAATCAGTGAAATGCCCAGTGTTAGACAAAGTAGGACTGCAATTAAAGACTCAGACCGGTCCATGGAGATGGAGATACGAGATGGTCGTAAACGAGTAAAGCACATCTACTTATCTGTTTCAATTATTATTCTAATGTAGATTGTGGATGAATATTTATATTCGTCTAGAGCTGTGAGAGAGTCGAGAGCTTATACCACTCCTTATCAGCATACTACGTCCACCGCTGAACCCACCTTGTTCGGCTTAAGTTAGATTCTGGTACCGACGTATGCCTCCTCAAACAAGAAATTTGCCTGAATAACCACGCATCAGCGGATTGGTGATAGCAGTGTCGCAGTGGAGGTGTTAAGATACAGAGAAGGAAGCTACTGCTTTTCCTCTAGTAGGACTCCTTAGTCGGCTCCAGAGTTGGAGGGGTGGATTCTTACGCCAAGACCGTCACGGCCATGATGAGTTTAGAATAAATTGGAACTATTTCTGTATTAGTATTGATACAAAATAATAATAAATAAATAAATAATGCTGGACAATCCACACAGCATCATCTAGGCACAAGCTAAGCGGAGCTCGTGTTATGGGTACTAGATGACTGATAAACTTAATACAATGAATACATAGATAGATATTTTTTATTATACATAGAGCACACTCAGAACACCCTGAACAAATATTTGCAGATCGTACAAACTTTTGTCCCAAGGCGGGAATCGAATCCGCAACCTCCTGCGTCGCAGGCGGACCTTCGCCCGCCGCGCCACATCGGTCGTAGTAACTGTTGTATTTAACAAAATGAGTGCCTAATAGATGTTAATACTAGTTGGCACCACAGTATAGCTACTAGCTTTGCTCAGAGGGGTGACTCGGTTGACGATGGAATCGAGACGTGATCGCGACATATCCTTTTTGGATTTGGTACAGCGCCTCTATCGTGCGGACAGGGAACTACAAAAATCCCATACAAAAATGAGACGTCACGATCACGTCTCGATAGTATCGTCAACCGGACTCAGGCTCAGGTACTATAAGAATGATGTATGAAAATGCTCACAGAATTAAGTACCTAAGTTTTGACGAGAAACGAGAGTAACTTGCGAAATCTATGCATTTGTTTAACATATTTTAAATAATTGAAAAATTTATCTGCTTTTACCACCACCCCGATAGCATCTTGAAGTGTGAGAAATAATTAACACTAAACTGAATTAATTTCTAATTGGATTCTTCACGTTAATTAAGAACGTATTGCATATTGATTAAATTGATTAGACCTCTTTGCAATATTCTAAATCACAACTAGGTAGTTACATAATAACGGAAGCTAATGTACATCTGATTATCTCTATCTACAGCCTATACCAGTCCACAGCTGGACGCAGGCCTCCCCCTTGATAAACAACTTATTGGGCTTTGTAAGATGGGGGTAATGCCAATAATCCCCACGCTGCGCATCGCAGTTTGGTGGTAAAATTGTTCGGCAGGAGGCCTTGCTGCCCGCCCCCCGGTGGATATCCCCGCGCGGGAAGAGTTGGGGTGGAGCAAACACTAAGCCGGCGCCACACGGCGGGTACGTCTGCTTATTTTAATAAAACTGTACATGAAATTACATAGTTAAGTTATAAGTTAGTTCAGAATTATTGATGAAGTAATGTCCGAAAATATAGAAATTACGATATTTTTTCAGCAACGCCATGACACCCCGTGGAGCCTACGATATAACTTGCTCATGTCGTCCAGAAATCCAAACAGCAAACCTCATTATTCAACCTAAAGATCATTTCATCTAAGAGCGGTACTGTCAAACAACGCAATCGGGCATGTCGCAACGAAGGCGACATTACGTATTCATACAATAAAACAGAAATAATGAGATGTCCCAAAACGGTCGCCAGTATATCTAAAATTCTTCAATTTTGTACACATACGCACAGGGTGATTCGTTCAACTTGGATCATCGAGAGAAATTCGAGGTCAGGGCTTTGTAACTGACCAATCAACGCTTATTTATCGAGGATTGGTTATTAAATTGTGTTGTCGACCAAATTCCGATAATAGGCAAAGTTTATTAACGATTGAGTATGGATATATGAAAGACAGAATATTTTAAAGTTAATCTATATTTTTCGAATAGTTTAGATTGAACCAATATCATCGCAACACCCTGTACAATTTATATGGCAATGTCTACTAATTTACGAAACGGCTAAGCACATAAATTCGACATTATCTCTCGGAACAAGTTTTAATGAGAATTTTGTAAAAATATATTGTTTCACGACTCATTCTGGTAATTAGAATAATCTTCGGTATTTTTCCGCATAATATACCGATGAACTGGATTAGCTCTGACGCAAGAAACCTGAGACATCTTTACATATATTCTAGTTTATTCTAGATAGGATCTAGAAATCATTTTTATGTTAGATGATGGCGCCAGGCATCTACTTTTTAAGAAGATATATTCTCATACTGACCACTACTCAAAGTATTGAATCTCTTGAGCAAACAGTCTTTTTTCAATTTGACTACTTTAAACCTATGCAACGCGTTGACTGAACACTGTGTTTTACGCTTTGTTTGTCCCGTCAGGTAAGTTGACAACAGATATATTGTATCGCCTACGTTCCTTGTCAAAACTCTCTACCCAGGTAATCGCCACATACAAGTCCAAAGTACCGTCCACTCCATTACCATCTTTACAGAGGACATAAACCCAAGAAAGTCATAAGCACGCTGTAAACTCGATAGACGTTGCCCAATACCGCCAGATTCGAAGATAAGCAGATCGCATCAAAACATTATAAAAATGTACTTTATTTCGGTTATTATAGCACAATAAACATTTGAGGAGGAGTGCAGTTAACGGCAAGACAATCCGATCTGATAATGGCCTGGAATGGTATAAAAATTGTTTACCGTGATGGTCGCGGCGGCTGGCTGGCTGGCCATTTTATGTGCTGATGCAGGGTTCCTCAGGCCAGCGGGGATCGGTCAATTTAAGACGAAACTACAAAACGATATTTAAAAATAGATAACTTATTAAGAAATACTATTTACTTATTTGAAGGTTCCATACCACATCAAGGTGTACCAAAAAAATGCCAAACAGAGACAATTTTTAAGAAATTGTATAATACCATTTACACGTATTCCGCTCTAGGAACTGACTAATTATATAATCTAGACACAATTTTTGCCTACTGTCAGGACCTTAAATATAAAAATCAAAAAGCAATAATTGAACATTTAAATTTGGCCACAATTGAAATCTACATTATTCGCAAAATGAGCCAACCTAAACTATTCACCACACCATACGTTCATTATTTAACGTCGTGTACTAAATTGACCAATTCATATAAAACTCCGCCCATCACATCGACACAAACATGTTTATCCCTACGGAACCCATTACAGATGATCCACCTTAACGGCCTCCACAATAACCTCTCCATGCGTCCACATATCATACACATAGCTTGTGCAACTAATTAACAAAACTAGGCGCATATAAAACACTATGATCGTTAAAACTTTTAAATAACCTCATCGGTAAGTAGCCATTAACTACCAATAAACCCTTACATTTGATACCTACAGATGTATGGAATAGTTTTTTATTGACAAGGATATAAAAAAGTTTACACGTTAAACGTTATGTTGCATAAAATTAACGGTCGTGTTCGTGTTTGATGGGTGAGAAGGTGAGAAGCCGTTACCTGGAGGACAGGTAGTCCGAAAATTAAATTACTTTAAGGAATTCTAGGATGACAGGAAAATGTAAAACTCGAGGTGGAAAAGCCTTGTTTGTATTAAAATAGAGTATTTACCAATATGATTTTTTTACTATATAATTTATTTGCATATTTGAATATAAGACAAGGAGCGCTTTTTTTGTAAGAGAACCACTAATTTAATCTTCAATACAGGTCGTGATTGTCATGTGACGTTGTTCTAACACGATACTCACAATAGTTAATAATCAATAGTACGTATGGTGTCATACATAACACAATGTTGAATCGGGGTTCAATTTTGCAAACAGCAGCTCCGCTTTAAAGAAGACTATTCTAAGCAAATATCTTGAAGAATTAGTGAATTGTAGTTCTTGTTTCGGTGTCAGTATGGCTTATGAAAAAAGTTTTATATAAAGCATCGATCAAGGTATCCGCCGGAGGCGCTAGGCAGCGATACCTGATCAAGACATAAAGCTAATATTTTCAATGGTGCCGTTAGAACGTCCTTTGTTATGGACAAAGGATAGGGACCTATATTGAAGCAAACTTAATTTCAGGCTAGTAGTTAGATTTCTCTGCTGTGAGATAAATACAATTTTGATTGGTATTTTTCAGTGCAGTACCTATATTAACATTTATTTCAACCAAATTACAACTAATAGACAAACAAAACAAACAAATTACGACCAGTATCTATTTACATATACCTACATCAATTTTCTAAAAATCTAAGCCGTCACCAGAAGGCAGAGTGCCCAGAATGCTGGCAACATTCTGGGCATTGATTAGTATTAAATTTAATAAGATGGCTTTTAAATTAAACATTAAACCCATACAACACGTAAATACGTTACTCATTCCCAAGTAAAGTACACCAACTCAGGCATTCCCGAAAGTCGATATAGTGTACGTAGATAGGTAGTTCTTCGCGTGTGGTCTTCCAATTAAAACTTATTCTAATTTATACCGAGTGTCGCCATCTAGATAACTTATCTGTACCTACTGCTTGTTTCCAACATTAGCGTTATTTCTATACTGACGCTGGGTTAAGGAGGATTGAGTTTAGTATTTAATACTGTCCCAAGGCTGGACTATTTTAACAGGCTAAAGGTTTCTTCATCGCTTCTTTGCTTTAGTCTACATACCGAAGTAACAGAAATCTAAAATAGTACTTTATTTCCGTGTCAGTGTTTAATTTTAAGAAATCGCGACTTTTGTAAGCGAACAGTGATTGTCTTATGGAAATAAGGATTGGGGGATTGGGGTGGGTATTTGATTCTTGATTCTTACCGTCCTAAGGACCTTTAAAAACGTAGGTCAATGTTAAAACCCATATAAAAAAGACAACAAAATAATGTAATTTACGTATCACAATTTTCATAGGATTGATCCATTCGTATTGCGTTTATATACCTATATTTCCGACGTTTCAGAAGGTTTATGCAGATATTGCCACGGGATGTTAGAATTAAAAAGTTGACTATTTCTCTCCGGTATACGGTTGCCCACAATGTCGTAGATATGCAAATAAAAATCTCTGGCTTGGTGCTTATTAAACTTGCACTAATTACACTCAAAACCTTGTTTTTGTCAAGCTTTTGCGTCGTACTAACATCTCCCTGGGTTAGTACCTACAGTAACTAATCGCCTTAAGTGTTCGTTAAACAAGAAGTTTCGTTCATATTGACTTACTTAAATGCGTTTTCATGTAATGAGGTTTTTTGATTTAATAGTAGGCAAGCATTTGTTCGGAAGCTGGTGTTTTGTTTATTTTCGATAGTTTTTTTGGTAGTTCCGTATGCGATTTAGCCAATGCTTCTAAAACCTTTCCATTTACTTATAATTATGGTTTGTAGCTATATTTTTTTTTTTGTTATGGTCTAGTAATCACATTTTAAAATAATGTTAAATACACTAGAGTATAATTACAATCTAGCCATATACTTGGCTAATGGGAAATTTAGTATTAACGTATTTAACAACATATTACTAAGAACGTGTCCATTGGCACTTTTCTTGTCTCAATACTTACGATTACGACACTTTGTTCATGTGCTCGTTAAGATAGCTCTTATGCACATACACTATAATTATCACTACACTAACAAAGGTTATGTTCTTTTGAGCCTTCTTACTATGTCCGTGTTGTCGAGGAGCTGGATTGCCTCGACGTTCACATGATGATGAAGCCTCTGTTCGTGATCCTCTGCGTATTTTTGTCAAATTCAAATTCAATATTTAGGTCCCGATGAATATCGTTTTTTCTTACGTACCAAGGAGCATTAACAATTGACCTAAGTACTTTGTTCTGGAATCTTTGTATGATTGCAACATTTGTCCTTTTTGTACAGCCCTAGAGCTGTATTCCAAAGGTCCAGGTTGGCATGAGGACTTGTATAATAGATGTATAATAGAAGTTTATTGTGTACTGCTAAAGTACAATTTCTTCCAATCAGCCAATACATCTTTTTGTAGCGGATCTCTAGCTGCTCTTTTTTCTTTTTGACGTGAGCTTTCCAGCGTAGCTTCGCGTCTAATGTCATGCTTAAATACTTCGCTGTATATTCGCCAGGTTTTGGTCCCGCTGTGTATCTTATTAACCGCAACTTGAACCTTTTCGGCTGCCTCTGCATGCGTTTTTCCAGTGGCTATTGTAGCAGTGTCATCGGCAAAATTTGCGATGGTGTTGTTTTCATGTTCAGGGATGTCATGAGTATATAAAAGGTATAGGACCGGACCCAATACACTTCCTTGTGGCACTCCAGCTTTGATTTCCTTTATTTCAGAGTAAGAATCCTCTTCCCTTATTCTAAAGGCTCTTCTAGCTAAATATGATTTATTTATTTCTACGTATTCTATTGGTTTCTATTTAGCTTTATTATTAGGCCTGCATGCCATACTTTGTCGAGGGCTTGGGCAACATCGAGGAAGATTGTAGCACAGACTTCTTTATTTTCCAGTGTTTTCTCAACTAGATTCGTTATTCTGTGGACTTGATCTACTGTAGAATGTTGTTTTCTGAATCCAAATTGATGCTCTGGAATGAGTTTCTTTCTGTCTAGTATTGCTTTAAGCCTTTTTAAGAACAGCTTTTGAAATAGCTTTGACATGATTGGTAGCAGAGAGATTGGTCTGTAGGATATAGTCTCTTGAGGTGGTTTTCCTGGCTTTGCAATCATGATTATTTCCGCAATTTTCCATAAACCTGGTACGTATTTCAGTCAAACTGAAGCATTTATTAGATATGTTAGTTAACTAACGCTTTCTTTGGTAGGAATACTTCTCCAGAAATAAGATCAAACCCAGAAGATTTTCTTATATTTATTTTTAGTTTTATTTCACGCCAAACTTCTTAAGGTGAAACAAGCTTTATATCTAGGTTTTCATCGCAGATTTCGGTTGCATTAGGGCTACAGTTTTCTTGGTTTTCATTTGGTTTGAAGATGTTTTCTAAATGTTCAGCAAATACTTTAGCTTTTTGCTAATTACTAACGGCCCATTCCCCGGGTCCTATTTTTATTGGTGGGATATGAATAATAGGTCGTTTCATCTTCTTTGTAGCTTTCCAAAGAGAGTAGTCAGTACTGCGGTCATTGGTTAGACTTTGTAGATACCTATTTGTTGTATCAGTGCTTTTTTTGGATTTGCCTTTTAAAATTCTTTGTTAGAAAATTCAATTTATTTCTCTTTTCTTACTGCGCTCATCAGCTCTGTTCCAATTGTATTGGTTAATCTGGAGCCCAAGTAGGTATTTTTCGCGTTAAAATCACCCCCCAGGATGCCTAGCGTTTGAAAGAAGGTCACAAACGTTTATTTTTTGATAATGTGTCTCGGAGGGCAATATATTGCTGCTACCGTAAACGAGTATCATTTGGTATCTATACAAATTGCCACAGCTTGGATATCTGGCTCTTCATATGAATTTAGCTCTTGATGTTTGATATTTTCCTTGATGATGACTGCACTGCCTCCTCTTCCTTTATTAGATGGGTGTAGTTACGCACTACACCCATCTAATAATGGAAGGGTAGGCTTTGTAGCCTTTCATTTGAATATGAGACTGATATGTAAAATGCGTTTCAGATAAGAGACACACGTCTATATTATTAAAATCTAGGACTACTTGCAGTTCTTGTCGATATTTCGATAGTCCATTTACAGTTGGACACAAACATACAGTTCCAAGCCATCATTTTTAGGTTTCCAATCATTTTGAA
Source organism: Eupithecia inturbata (assembly GCA_963662085.1). NCBI lineage: Eukaryota > Metazoa > Arthropoda > Insecta > Lepidoptera > Geometridae > Eupithecia > Eupithecia inturbata. The sequence goes on along the minus strand of OY759180.1, from coordinate 15,623,497 downwards.
TGTTTGTTTATAGCTGTTTTGGTGCAATTTTCAATCTTCTTCAAACCCTCGTCGAAACTACTCATGAACTTAAGAATTTCATCCAGTTTGTCGCTTTGACCGGTTTTTTTCACACTACTTTGGGTTGTTGCAGCTTTTGCAGCAGTTACTTGGGCAAAAGATAGCTTTTTGTTTAAAGCTGGCGGCGGCGCATGTACACCGTGTAAATATAAACCTTATTTTATCTACGAGGTCGTAAATAAAACTAGTTACCTGTTAGAGGTACCGTGAAATGATAACTCCAACTCTGATAATTCGCAACTGGTTTATTTGTTAGATTTAAGTTAACATGAAGACATTATGCGGAAGATAAGAAATCACGTTGATACATATCCTCACGTAGATATTGCTAAGCTTTAATAACTAGGAAGTTAGGTAACCTTGATATCACACGCATAGACTGAATAACACATTGTACCTTGTACATCTTGGCCACTAGAAAAAGGGAAAACAATGTAATGTGTAAGAACTGTGTAACACAAGAATCCAGACACAACTAGGATTCTTCCCTGATAATGTCACTACATTGTACTTCGTACATCCTGGCCACTCGCAAAAGGAAACAAGTATTTATTAAAACATGACAACAAACAAAGTATTCAAGTAAAAGTGTAAAAAACTATGGTAAATGAATGTAAACTTTAAAAACTGTATGAGGTATAGAGATCTTAATGTTCTTATGTTTTCAACTATCCACTTTCGCGCCTAAATAACTTTATTTATTTATTGAAGGGACATTCAGTCCAAAGTATTTATATCGTGAAATAATCACACGCACCGCTCGTCACACGCTGTTTGATGCTGTGATGCCTTGGGGCCTTCTTCAAAGGCCGCCGAGTTGACCGGCGCTGTCAGCTTAAAACCTGCTCTTGCCCGCTGCGCCATTCTTCGTCGTTGTCGTTTACATTGAGATAAACGTTGGCTTAGGCTTTTAAACATGTATCTTTGATACGGACGACTTGAGTTGAGGTTCTGTGAGATCTTGCTACTGTCCTTAAAGTTCTTTGCAAAGGGGTCATCAAGAGCAGAACATGCAACAATCTTATGGTCATTAGGTGTCGACGGAAGCTGATGTATGTTGATGGATCCAGATTGTTCTAGAAACTTAAACGCATCATGCAGCCGAGTATTATGTTGACCTTGGCATACTCTACATGAGCGTCTTGAACGACACTGACCTACCTCGTGCTGAAGTAAGCAATTTTGACAAATGCCTAACTGCGTTGTTGCATTTAATTTGTCTTTGGCGTTTAGTTTTATGAAATCATCACATTTGTATATTGCATGATTGCTGTTACAATAAGGACAGGTCAATGTGCACGCTGCTGAAATAAATTGAAGGTCGCCTGATTTACTGTAGCTTGGAGGATGATTTGTGTGATGATACTTATCGATTGGTGGTCCCTCTGATTGATGACATCCGTTTAATTTACAGGAATTGGATTTTAAAGTCTGTGTCGCTAATGTATCCATTTTCTTTTCGAATATTGGTTCCAGAGATATACATTTATTTTCTAAAAATTTCATTAGCTCTTCAAGCGTAGGTATTTCTCGCGGAGCTTTACGAGTTTCTCTGTAGTTTGCCAATGTTTTCGGGTCGAGCTTCTTGCAAATGAGATGGGCTAATATGGGCCCCCATGTTGTCGTGTCGATCCCGAGGTTCCGAATGGCGTGAATACTTTCCATTGAGGTGTCGTAGATACGTCTCATGTCGTTGCACGTTTGTTTGGTGGCAAAAGACTGGTTTAAAAATATTTCCATGTGCTTAGTGAAAAGAACTATAGGGTTGTTGTATCTGTGGCTTAAGAGCTCCCAGGCGGTCTCGTAGTTTTCGGATGAAATATGTAGATGTCGTATGAGCCGTTCTGGCTCACCCTGTAGCTTACCCTTCAAGTGTTGCATTTTCTGGCACTTTGTCAGCAAATGATTGTTGTGGATACACTCGGAGAAAAGATCTAAAAATGCAGGCCATTGGGTATAACTGCCCTCAAATACTGGCACTTCTAGGTTTGGAGTTGATTGATCAAGATGAGAAGTAAATGCTAACCTTTCGTTGAGGCCTTCCATTGTAGCTTCGTAGGATTCCTCATAGTAGTAAAACTCATCTTCGTACTCAACATCCGATCCTTGCAGGATAGTATCTATTTGATTATGATATGTTTCAATTTCATCCCATTTCTTCTGCACACGCTTTAATCTGTGCTCAAGCTCCCACTTTGCCTTAATCTCCTCTACCTTGAATCTGTTTGTGTAGCGACCAAATCCTTTGAACAGTGTGCGCTGCATTCTCAATAACTCAGCGGCTCGTTCCGCTGGACTCGGCGAGGCTGTAGGTGGTATATCAATCTGCATAGCTGCATCAATCTGCATCTCCATTATAAGTAGGTGAAACAAATACCTCACTTGATATCTGGATACTTTATAAGAGCTGCTGCTCTGCGGTGTTGGTCCCAAATAGCACTGACTGGAACACAGTATAGGTACTACGTGTGAACGCGACGTAGTACTTTAGGATAACGTTTTAGCAACGTACGTTATCATATTGTCCTTCGACAGACAGTTTAGTGAGCGCGACTGCGGATTTAGGCTGTGAATCCGGTTCGAAGAATGTTAGAGGTACCGTGAAATGATACTCCAACGATGATAATTCGCAACTGGTTTATTTGTTAGATTTAAGTTAACATGAAGACATTATGTGGAAGATAAGAAATCACGTTGATACATATCCTCACGTAGATATTGCTAAGCTATAATAACTAGGAAGTTAGGTAACCTTGATATCACACGCATAGACTAAATAACACATTGTACCTTGTACATCTTGGCCACTAGAAAAAGGGAAAACAATGTAATGTGTAAGAACTGTGTAACACAAGAATTCAGACACAACTAGGATTCTTCCCTGATAATTTCACTACATTGTACTTCGTACAATACCTAAGTAACAACTCACACACATTCAAACGTTCATTTCGGAACATTCAAAACAGTTTTTCTCCGAAAACGAACTACATAATGCAAACCATAACTATTGCCGCGATAATTAAAAACATAATCACTTCTAAACACAATTATCTTCAGGACCATTGCATAAACAAGCCCTTCAGAGTCAGCTCTGAGAAGTCTACAGTAGGTACCTACCGCTAACCTAATTTCGAGGACTTTACAGAAGTTAGTAACGCAGCATAGAAATGAAACGGCATTTTTATCTTGCTGTTTGAGACCACACCGATTTCAGCTGGGTACAAAATATAGGGCCTAGACACTCTTATCCAATAGAATTCAGATATTCTCATGCTGATGTGAAACAAATATTTTGCGTTAGTATCGCGTTTAAATACTTTTTAAAGACGTTTTAAACACTATGTTAAGGTTTTTAAGGAGTTACACCTCGGTTTAAGGAGTCAGCTCTCATTTTTATATGGTCTGAAAAGACTTGCATACAACTGCAAATTTAGAAATATCTAAAAAATACTACCAACATCTATTAACCGACTTCGCATTCTTCTCAAGAGGCTCCAAAGCTCGATACCCCTTGATGCCATTAGCTTTTATGACTTTTACATAATAGTTTCAGTTCCACAGCACTATTACTAGCCTCCGGTGGTTATAATGAGGTCCGGCGCGTCTCACCGCAATAGATATAAATCATGGCAACAAAGGAGCGGCCAATACCAGACGCTAATTGCGCGTCACACGCCGCCGGCTCTGGACCTAGGGGTACGGTTGGGACGATTTTGGAGGCTGGGAGCTACAGTTGCACAAAAATCCGCTAAATATCGCCAGTCAGTATAAACACCCTTAGCCAGGTTTTTTTGAAGATAAAAAGCAAAAGTCATTACATTAGCAATACAAATTGAAAAAAAAACGCAGCTATGTTCATTCTTCTGAAGTTGACTGAGGAAGGACACATAAAGGTTCCATTTTACAATTTCGGTCAAAAGCCCATTCTTTCATGGGCAGAGAACATTGCCTTAAATAACTACTTAAACCACAAAGTACAAAGATCTTTAGCACATGACCCAGCTGTAAATTACCCCGCCGCACCTTTATTCTCACAATTCAAAGAAGTTAGCCGATGACCCAGCTTGTAATTTGACTCGGTAAGTACCTACTGCGAAATAAAATAACATAAAGCTTTACACTAAACTTTGACAACAAAAGCTTAATTTTATAAACCATATGAATACAAAAATGCCAAATGTGTAGGTACTAAATTATAGTATTAAACCGTGCTAAATGGGAAGTATTAGCTCTTAATAAACCGCCAAGGCCGAGTCGACTTGCACACGTAAGGGTAAGGGTTCCGTACCGTAAAATCAGGCAACTTTTTCAAAGAACATAAAATTTTCACTTGTTCGGAGTCCTCTTTCAATTTTCATCTTTATATTTTTAGTATTTATTGTTATTACAGTTGAAGTGTTACTTATTTATAGAAAGTTTCATTTGCCTACGTATAGTGGTTCAAGAGATAACCAGCAGCCGGCAGCAGAACCTTGACAAACGAAGAGCAAAAATAGCCAATAAAATCACTTTTTTTTTATGGAAGCCTCCTTTAATGTGGGTATTTATTTTATTTTTATTTTTGTTGTTTTAGCGGTAAGAGAAATACACATTCTCTAAAAATGTCAACTGTGTACCTCTTACGGTTCATGAGATAAATGCCCTGTGACAGACAGACGGACGGACGGACAGCGAAGGCTTAATAATATTTTTTTTTTATATTAATTTAATTTAAAAACGATGTTTTCTTCTCAAATTAGCCATTGGAATTCTCAAATCAGTAGATAATAAGATCTAAAACAGCAGGTCTCAACACTAAAGATAAAAAGTTCCGTCGTTATTCAACAAGTAACAGTATCGGTGTCGACTTAGATGCGCACTATGCTATGCGCCCACGCAACACACACTAACATATACATATACATACGCACACATGCATATAAACAGAAATGTGCTAAGTAAAAAATATTATTATAACATAATGTGCCATAAAACACAGAATCGGTTAGGACAGCGCATCTCAAACTAAAGCGCTACAAGTGCTACGCGCGTACGTAGAGGGTCTACGAGTGTAGAGGTGGCATGGTGTAGCTTTGTAACGTGTTTTTGTTGAAAATCAAATCAAATCGATTTTTTTGCATAAACGTTTATTTCAGGAATGAAAAAATTACTCTGATATATTCAAACAATTTTTTTTTTAAATCCGTTGCAGATTAAAGTCTTTTGGTATTTAACCATTTTCAGATTTCAGATTTATTTATTGCATGTACAATAACATAAATTTAATTTTAGCATAGGTGGTAATTAGCTTAGGGGTAAGTACATGTACGCTGCGGTAAGGGCGCAGCAATTTATTTAATTTATTAGGGTAAGGCATCAAATGAATTATAAGGTTGGCTAATGCACTATCGTGTGTCTTGATAGCTAGCATTCGCCCGTGACTTCGCTCGCGCGAGTTCGTAAAGCCTTGTAAGAGCATATAGTAAATATTTTCAGTATTTCCGAAGAATTTATAATTACAAAATTTTACCTGCATAAATAAGTATAGATTGGACGATGATTCCTTGAAGTGTGATCGTAGAAGAAAGTTAAAACATTCAAAATAGACAAAACTTTGAGAGCCGCACACAAGACGGTACCGATAACTCAATGGTTTCTATTAAAATGTTTTGGCATTCGAAATACGAACTATAATAACGTCTGGGAACGTCCACGCAAGGCGCAATAAATATCACATGGACAGCTACAACGGGATCTTTCTATAACCACTATGCTTATACACATAAGGTTGATAATGTGCGAAATTCTAACCTGCATAATGAAGATGATCTTTCCTAGCCACCCATAGTCACTAAAGTCATGTGGATAAGGTTCATTATGAGTAGGATATGATCGTAAGTTTTGTAAGATGCATTCAAAGTTTAAGGACATCAAATAATCTAATAATGTTTCTTGGAAAATACTTCAACTTAGGCTGAATGCAAACTGGTAAAAGATATTGGCAAAATCAAAAAAATTAAATCAATATCTTTTTAAATGTGAAAACTTTTTCTGCCATGTCCGATGCCATTTGCTCAATTTATATTCTGACAAGTGTTCTAAACTAGTTTTCATGGACAACCTTACTCTAAGGCTTAGATGTAGGTTGTCCATGAAGGTTATCTTAGTTAGAGTATAATCTATAGTGTAGCGCTACCCTTATACTTGGTACCTAATTGAATGTCTCGGTCTTAAATACCTGTTATTTTAGACCATCCAAAAGTCTAGGTCATTTTTAATGTTTTTGTTGTGCCTTCTTATCTTCTTTTGTATATCAATCGAGTTTCGATTTATTTATCTTTAATCTACTACGTTTTAAATATTGAAATTAGAGATAAGTCGTTTAAAAGAATGTATTTCCTGGGAATTATATCTTTATGTGAAATAAAGGGTGTCTCAGCCCAGATTTTAAACTTTAAACACGAATTTCTCAGAAGTTTGCGGGGCTAGCGGGAGGGGAGTGGTAGCGTTCGGTTGGTAACAAGTGCGGATTTGTTAGTCGCAGTTTATATTCTGACAAGTGTTCTAAACTAGTTTTCATGGACAACCTTACTCTAAGGCTTAGATGTAGGTTGTCCATGAAGGTTATCTTAGTTAGAGTATAATCTATAGTGTAGCGCTACCCTTATACTTGGTACCTAATTGAATGTCTCGGTCTTAAATACCTGTTATTTTAGACCATCCAAAAGTCTAGGTCATTTTTAATGTTTTTGTTGTGCCTTCTTATCTTCTTTTGTATATCAATCGAGTTTCGATTTATTTATCTTTAATCTACTACGTTTTAAATATTGAAATTAGAGATAAGTCGTTTAAAAGAATGTATTTCCTGGGAATTATATCTTTATGTGAAATAAAGGGTGTCTCAGCCCAGATTTTAAACTTTAAACACGAATTTCTCAGAAGTTTGCGGGGCTAGCGGGAGGGGAGTGGTAGCGTTCGGTTGGTAACAAGTGCGGATTTGTTAGTCGCCATGTCGCAGTGGTCTGGCGCGCATCGCGCGTACGCAGTAGAGGCTTACTTTTGCAATGAGTTTTCGTTGAGTGAAGCACAGCGCAAGTTTTGTAATCGCTTTGAAATCCGCCGTATAAGTGACGCCCCGAGTATTCAATTAATTAAGTCGTGGGTAGAAAAGTTTAGAGCAACGGGATGTTTGCTTAACCATTCAATTCGCCCTCGAGATAGACCTGTGCGATCGATTGAAAACATCGACCGCGTCGCCGCTGCGATCGCGGAGCATCCACGACGATCAGTCAGGAAACATGCTGCCTCTTTGAGCCTTCACCGTTCAAGTCTTCAACGAATTTTGGCTTTAGACTTAAAATTACATCCATACAAAATCCAAATAGTTCAAAAAATCAAACCGGAAGAAGATGTTAGAATTTTTTTCAGAGGAAAATGTGATCGACAATGTTTACTTTAGTGATGAGTCACATTTTCACCTCAAAGGCTACGTAAATCGTCAAAATTGCCGTTACTGGTCATCAAGCAACCCAAAAGAAAAACATCAGAAAGCATTACACAGCCCGAAAGTTACTGTATGGTGTGCAATATCGGCGACGAAAATCATCGGCCCATTTTTCTTTGAGAATGACCGAGGTGTAGCGGTTACAGTGACGAGCGAGCGGTATATTAACATGATCAATAATTTTTTTGTACCTCAGCTGCAAGATGGGGCTATTAACAAGTCAAATGTGTGGTTTCAGCAAGATGGGGCCACAGCCCACACTGCTAGGGTCTCCATGGACACACTAAAAGCTTTTTTTCCTGGTAAAATCATTAGCCGCTTTGGAGACGTATTGTGGCCACCTAGATCTCCTGACTTAACCCCAGCTGACTTTTTTTTATGGGGTTATCTCAAAGGAAGAGTATATGATACCCCTCTTACGAGTTTGGAGCAGTTAAAGGCCAAAATAACTACAGAAGTGCGAGCCATATCAGTTGACGTTTTACGGCGTGTCTCTGCGAATTCGCTTGTCCGCTTTGAAGAGTGCATTCGCCGTGAGGGAAGACATCTTGACGGTGTAATATTTCGTACATAAAATCCGCAACATTACACTATAATTTACAACAATTATAACATTTCTAATACAATTTGTTTTTTTTTTATAAATATTTAAAGTTTAAAATCGGCGCTGAGACACCCTTTATAAGAACGAATGCAGATTTAGCGAAAAAAAGCATAATATTTGCGTTATTTATACAATGCCGTGCTAACTATAAGCATAAGAAAAGGTCTTCACATGCATAATGCCAAAAAAAGTTTTGATTTCTTTTCAAGTTTTTGGCATTTTTGTGTTGACAAGAGTAAATAAGGCGCTTATCAGGAAAAGCCTATGTCCAGCAAAGGACTAGTATAGGCTGATAATGATGATGATTGCAAGAAGAGTATATATGTAATGCGTAAAACATTAATGTTAAAAATGTTAGCTAGAAAATCTATATTATTTGCACGTAAGCAAGTTCTACCCTGAGCTTGCGTAACATACTCTCTGCTTAGCTTGGGGCTAGATGCTATTTGATTGTTTTTATACAACATCCTTATAATTAAAAACTTAAATAAATAAATAATGCTGGACAATCCACAAAGCATCATCTAGCCCCAAGCTAAGCAGTGCTAGTGTTATGGGTACAAGATGACTGATATACTTAATGCAATACATTACATTACATACACAGATATGTTTTATTATACATAGAAAATACCCAGAACACCCGGAACAAATATTCGCAGATGTTACAAACATTTGTCCAAAGGCGGGAATCGAACCCGCAACCTCTTGCGTCGCAGGCGGACCTTAGCCCGCGGGGCCTCATAGGTCGTCAAACGTAGCTTCCTTAAACGCTTGTCCACCAGAGGAAAGATATTAAAATAATTGATCCTAATTGATAGACATCTACAATTACGCAGCAGCACACCTCACGTATATAAACAATATATAAAATATAAACCAAATTATTCTGCAGAGTAAGGCCCTGGTGACCCGTACCACAGGTTTAACAAATTCTCTCTCGGGCACCAGTCTCTTACAAAACAAGATAACTTCATATAGCATTAAGGTTAATCCAAAAGTTGTAAACTATTTCTATGTCTTTTGTAAGAGAAAATAAATATATTATTCAATTGTTGAACAATACACGCCCGATCAGAATGGGATAGAACCTTTTCAAACTAAGATACGCGCGTTTATTAGCATCTACAAACTCTAGTCGACGTTCCTGTGATGACTGAAAAGAATAATGTTTTTTGGTTATTGTTCAAAACTTATTCTATAATCACTCGAGACCTGTCATTTAGGATTTTCTAACATTTTACTTTGACGAGGATCCATCTCATTCTGATAGTGCCCCGCAAATAAAGAGTGAAAGCGTGTACCCAGCAAGCGTTCAGATTTAGGGTAGAAATCCTTAGCTGCATAGTTAAGCACATATCTGTTGAAAAATCAGTCTTATTACTTAGAGTTGAAAGAGAGTCCTCACCCAGTACGCGTTGAGATTGGTCGCCAGTCGGCCCTGCAGGTCCGTGTCCGAGTGCGCCCCGCGGAAGGACGTGTCGGAGCCCGACGCCCGCGCGCGCCGCTCGCCACCCTGCCACCACCACCGTTACCACCAGCCCCACAGCGATCACACACTTCGAGAACTTACCATCACAACACTGGAGGACTTGAGCTACCACTACGACTGTTTGACGACGACCCTCGTGAAGGATGTCAAACCACTGTTGACCTGATGGAGCTAACACTAGACTTTTTGGCGTCAACCCTCGTGCAAGATTTCAGAAGACTGGAGGATCTGACATTCGAGGTAACACTAAGACTTTTTGGCGCCGACCCTCGTGCAAGATATCACAATATAGGAGGACAATTAGGACAAGGGACCGGTCTTTGGAGCTACCTCTGCTAATTTTCGGCGCCGACCCGCTTGCCAGATGTATTGAGTTACTTGCGTTATGACTTCTGCCATCCGTTCACCATTTTCTAACCGAATGTCTCCGATTTCGCCGAATAAAACATTTTGAGGCAAAAAATATTGTACCTATTCGATTACATTACATTCATGCAGTGTACTAGTAACGCAAAATTCTAAACCGCTTTATCATAAAACTATTCAGGGCTATCAAGGCCGTTTGCAATCGGGTCGGCTCACTAGGATGCTACCGAGGGTTTTTGCAACTCTGGTATTACCATTCTAGTCTCCTGTAGGGGATGGGCGGCTCGACGAGAGTGCCACAGGATAGATAGCACCTACACCTTTGGAACTTAGAAGAATAACTAAACGGTGTGTGGACGCTTTTACAATTTCTGTTTGTTCATTTATGATTACAACCAGCATCGCTCTGAGGGGTTGTATCAACAAATAAGTTCAAATCTAGGTTCCTAGTTCCACAATGGATAGCCTTCCTTTTCTAGAGATCTTCCAGCAAGAGGTATCTACCTACTTATGACGATCAAAGCAATTTCAAAGGAATGTTTTCTCTAGCAAAAGACTCACGCAAACCACCCTTATTCTTATAACAACACCGTGAAATCTATATATTAGAACAAGATTATAAAACAAATTGTGGCTAAACCACAATCTAAATAATAATAGACCGATCTAGAATTAGGTAGGATGAGTAAGGTACTACATCTATTCTAAGGCAGACAAGTAGAAGACGGGTAGATGGGTACATATAATACATTACATGCATACTATGGACAGTTATAGGTATGTATAGATAGTTCAGTGAGTGATAGTAGAAGCATCGAAATGTGTGATCGTGTAGCGACTAGAAGCATCTAGGTTTAATTAATATCTATACAACAGACGGCAGAGTTTCTCAACTACAAATATCGACTCTATAAATTCATAAGAAATGCTTTCAAATTGCATTGAAAGATTGATGTAGTAGAAACTGTGCTGCTGTCAAACATTGGAAATTAGACGTGTATAGTTACCTATCGGCATAGATTTAGAGACTGAGGCGGACTCAATAGAGACTAATATATATTGAGGTAAGGGTTAATGATTGTATACCATGCACCCTGACCTATGCCGATAGCTAGTCTATATATGTACACACAGAGTGAACAAGAAACAATGTGCACAGAAAATGTACTGGACCTAGCAAGACGATTGCAGTACCCCGTTGTATGAAAGCTTGCTCAGTCATCGATCTATGCTTGAGTAACGATTTTCTATGGAATAAACGTCACTTAAGTATAGATCTATGACTAAGCAAACTTTCATAATACGGGCCTAAATGCTTTTCTAGCTAGAATAATTGTATGTTATTTTACATCGCATCTTAAAAAAACAAAAAATATTTTTTTTTGGAACAGAGTTTCCCACCAGCGTTTGTTGTTGATTCGACAAACCACGAAATTATTTAAGTTAAGTAAAATAATATGTGAGTATATTTAAACAAAATAAATTCAAGTTATCTTAAACCTTTGCTCTCCTCTTACCATCAATGGTTACTCTGCAAGTTTTACTGCCAGTAAAAGCTGTAAGAACCAGTGGTAGATTTAGAGGGTCATTAGCTGGCAACACCGATGGATCGCTCGATTTGCCGCACTATTTACCCTCTTCACTTGTGATAGAATACCGCTGTTAAATAAATTTGTTGCGGTTTGAGTACCTATCTACCTTTTGGGTATGGTAAAAGTATTAGAAATAGTGTATACTAAGCCTTATTTGGTTTGGTTATTATGTTTCTAAGTTAGTTTTTTCATTTTTTGACAGTGCGTGACTCGACGCCTAATATGGTCATTAATTTTGACTTTCTAAGACTCCAGTACGCTCTAGACTCTAGAGAGCTAGATTTAGTAGAGTAAGTAGGGTAGGATTAACCCTACTACCTAATGGTTCTTATTTACCTTGGTATGTGGGTAGATAAGACCCATCAGGTACATTACACTATTCTCAATATTATTTCTCTAACATTCAATTGTTATTAATTAGGGCTTCCAACAATTACCTATACAAATATCTATTATGTAGTAAGTAAAAAAGAATATTTAATAAATTATGCTTGACAAAAATATAATTTCCAAAGCGGGTCTTAACTATATTTGATGGTATGTAGGGTCTAGATATGATATTCGCATTATTACGATAAATTATCTCCTAGTAAAAATAAACAAACACCAGGGTTCGGTCACCCCAGTCTAGATCGGTACAATCGGTGTCAAAACCATTTAAGTCGAAATTTATAATTTTCTATAGTTTCCGGTGACGCTCCTAATCCGATATTCATGGGTGTGGTGATTATGCCGACCGAGTCCAGATCTCGAGACCGATACCTGTTTGTGATAGTTGAATCTAATCCGCACTCATTGATTTGAGTCATAGGAACAGCTGTTTAGGAATTAATTTTTTATATATTTTTATTTATAAACTTTGCTAAAATCAGAACGAACCACTTCGACAAATAAATGTCTAGATATTATTAATGTATTTCCCGTACATACCACTCTTCCATTGAAATGCAAGGATCAAGTTTTCTGATACGTACGTAAATCTTGCGTCAGAGGGAAAATCCCATGCAATTATTTCAATGAATCCTCAATTTCAATTTACTTATACAAATATTACCAAACTTATTTAATGGCAATGCTATAAAACTAAATTTATAGCATACGTTCTATTACAAAGGAAATATTATACCAGTGTTGTGATGTCATCCCACAAAATAACCATACAATTACGAGTAGGTACGCCGAAATGAAGAAGACAGAACCATTATGGCGACAAGGCGAAACCGGTAAATACATAAAATTGTAAAACCCGAGCCCACACTCTGTGAATTATCGTATTCAATAGATACACAGATTCATTACAACACCTATTGGCTAGAGAGCGAATAAAACCATTTTTGTCTAGGACTAGTGACGTCAATATATCCATAATTATGTAGATATCTTATCGATAAAATCCGACGATGGATCTAAGGTATGCAGTTCAGTGCACTCTCTAGCTCGAAAAACTAGTAATCATGAGAGGTAAAGTATACTTAGTATTATTCTGATGCACCTGATGCATCTGTTCTGGATCAAAATTACCTGAAAACAAAAATAATCTATTAATATCGTAAACGAAATGTAGTATTCTACTGCATATAGCCAGTTAAAAATTTAAATAATTTATTCTGAACCCGTTTTGCTAAAATGCATTACGTACTTATTCAGGTAAATTAAATACTTAACTCCTAAATCAAGATCAGTATAACACAACTAAAAGTTATAGCAGGAAATTATTGTATCACGTGTCTTTTTCATTTAGTTTTACCCGATATCAACCGTTGCTAAGAGTTGCTTGTTTTCTCCTGTTCACTTAGGTCAAAAAAGGTACAGACTAAGTATATGAAATGGCTTCCTTCCACAATAACATCGTAGAGTTCAAAATGTTTAGTTATCCATTATTATCGTTTGTCACAATCGATAACTGTCCCCTCCCTACCAGACCAGTTGTCGTGTTAATTGCTGTACCAAATCCGTATCTAAACCATTTGAATATCCGTAATTTATGGACACAGAGTATCGTCTCGGTGCTATAAGTATTTGTGTTAATGTTCGCATACATTATATCGAATAGGTACACTTTGGACCTCATAATGATTTTACACATATTTATAGATGAAAACGACAAAGTTGAGTGAGGTTAAATGGTAATTTCATTTGAATGTCTTAAAATTTTATTCTAGAGTTTGTAGCACATGAGAACTCACGAAAGCCTATTCTATGTATGGCAAAAAACACAAATCATTTTTATTGTTATGACAACATTATTATTTAGTTAGACACAGCAGCGTTTCGGAGACGCTTCAGACTGGTATTGATATGGATCAGTTGAGCTACCTACCTGTAGATTGTTTGCAACAGTCTGCACTTAGCTTAATTGTTTCAATTGTAAATACTAGTTCTAATTTGTTTATTTTCTTTGTTAATAAAAGCCCTTGCGTTATACACATATGAATGTTTATAGAACGTATTAGTTTTGGTGGTAGGGTTTCGTCCAGGCGTAGGATTCGTGGTAGGCCAGGTCCTTAGTGAGTATTACGTATTATTCACTAAAATAACTTAATATAATAATACAAACCTAATTCATTTAAAAATGACAAAACTATATAAGTATTTATTTCCAATCCTTACAAAATCCACAACAACCTATAGTTTTAATTCTATTTTGTCCACATCTAAAAGCAAACAAGCGAGCTTTTGTTCAAAACCGCAACAATGGCCGCAGTCATATTGCATCACGTCACAAAAAACAAAATGGACGACCGTTCCATTTTTTAAAACTACACTTTTTTAACTACCTGGCTTCCAACACTTTTGGGCCAGTATCATCCGTAGATTTTTTTTGTATTTACCGCAGGCACAATACACTGAGGGATAAATTAAATGGAGCTTTATTTTTTTAGATGTGTCCCCAGTTTTGGGATTATCAAGGTTCTGTGTTCATTATATTATAATTTTTATACTTGTCCACTGTAATTTAATAAATGAGATATTTATCTACAGAAGGATTGAATAGAATGGAATATAACTTTATTGCACCATCAATACATTTATAAAACAAGAACTTATTACTAATTATATCTAATTAATATATTTATATGTAATTATATCTAATTAATATTTATATTTAATTATTGAAGGTACAAACGTAGTACTACAGTACCTTTACCTACAGTACAATACATTCTTTTGAAAGCAAGCCGCAACACTTTTTTCATAGCTAAGTGTAAAGTCACACACATTTAACTATATCATCCGATTATAACAATAGACGGATTTCATAGATTTCGATATATATGACATTATACTTTTTGTATCGCGGGGGTGCAGGGATGTTTAGTTTACACGGGAGGGGTGCAGGGGAGTCAGGTGGGCATTGTGATACTTTTGTTAATGTTTTGTTAGGTTATCGCAAAATAAAGCCATGACGATAATTTATGAAGGTTGACGTGAGAAGCGAAGGTGCAATATTTGTGATTTCGGTATTTTATGAAAGGTTCGGTATTTTAGTTAAGGACTGAGAGTTTGGGGAGGTAAAGTATTTATTACGTTTTACGATCCTAATATTAGAGCCAGAAGTAAACTTTATTCCAACGACCTAGTGAGTGAGGTTTTGCATTTTACTCGAATATGCCAGTCTTCTTTGAAAATCATGCAGCCTTCGCAAATAATAATGGGAATGCCAAAAATAATGTACAAATATCTTCTGGTTACATTTTATTTCATACATATAGAGTCAACAACATTTTATTTGAAATGTATACGATCGCTGTAGGTACCCTGAAACTTAATGCACGAAGATGGCAAGAAACTCCAATTTTATAAAGCCAAGTTACAAAAATGCAAAAAGCTAAAGTTAGCAAAACAGAATGATGGAGGCAGAAGATCGGATGGCGCGCGTGCAGAGAATCTGTGATACCTTCAAGTAACGAACCTTCAGCGTGGCTTTTGTTCAGGGCTGGCCACTCTAATACATTTACAACGAATGACAATATATCGGCAGCTATGTCCAGCAGTGGACTTTTTCCGGCTGAAATAATGACGATGATCATAGTAGAAGCAATGTAATGTCACAACCATAAATTTAAACTCACAATCAAAACCAAGCCTTTTTCTTAAGAGGTTATACCAATAGTTTTTTAGATTTTTTCACAAAATGTTTTTGTTTTGTTTCTTGTTTCATATTTATGCTTTTGTAGGTATTTAGGTATATATAAATATATATATTATATGTATACATTGTAGACATCTACATTTGAAAATTAATATTAGCTCGCCAACCCCCTAAAACATTATGTTTTTGATCGGCAGGTAGAAAATGCATCGGCATTAAGCCCACCCTTTGTACCTTAGTGCAGTAAAATGTTTAAATAAATATATAAAACCAACATGTCGACTTATTCCTCGACAAGCTAAGTAGAAAAATTAAAAGTATTTTAATATATTTAACTTATAACCTAGATTTATAGTCAATAGCATAAGATAGCGAGTGTTTTGGTAGTTACACTGTTCACTTCTACCTTCTATAATAGATAAATATAAACTAGATGCAGGCGCCGCCCCGCCCCCGCCCCCGCCGCCCCGCTACCCCGCCGCGCCGCCGCTGGCATTTGGCAACCCTACACAAACTGACAGGTACAACTTATCGCGCCATCTTTCCACCCGGATTGTTTACTTCTCTAAGTACACCAGAAACCGGCCCAATCGAAAATAAACCTTATCACAGAGCAGTTAGAACTGTTGTTAACGAATACGAAATACGAATTGATATTGTGTTGTGATATAAGAGCTTTGTCGCGTTGTGACGTTTCATTAGAGCCTTGAGATTAACTTATTAGGGTTCGTCTCTTTTTATTCGGAATACTTGAATGTGTTTTGAAGCTTTGATTCACTAAAATATTCATTACCATAAGGTACCACTTTAGCCAATATTTCATTGAGACAAGAGTTTAGGGAAATATTTTAGCGAGTGTCTCATGCATGATGACGACACAGGACCGGACAGAGAGGTAGAGGCCATACATATATGTAAGTACTGCCCGTACAGCCTGCAAGCACCCTCTGGGTGCAGTGTAGCACCCCTGTACGGACCTACCCAGAGGGTGCTACCAAGTTAAATAGACAAACAGATCTTCAGTGTCGCAAATTTTTACAAAAAATTAGACAGGTAAGTATTTAGCCTCAGAAAAACCTAGGATGTATCAGCCAAACTAAAAATGTATATTTATCTGAGTACTAAATGTTTTTTTTTTACAAATGTGCAGTAAATCAAATTAGGTAGGTCTCCACCACTCCAAAAGAATAATCCAAGAGAGTTCATGCATGCAAAGTCGCGGGCGCGGGGGAAATAGGGAAGCTATTTCCATACAATGTAGCGAGCAGTACTACTCTTCAATTTGACTTTGGGCAATCTTCAGGTCAACAACTTGAACATCAAGTGCAGAACCAGATATAAAACAAATGTTGTTGTTAAAAAACTTCCTTCTCAATCAAAAATAAGGAAAAAAGTAGCTTTGTTTTTAAGATGGTATTCAAGTAATAAACTTGGTATAAATGTTAACAAAATTATTTGATTCAAATTCTCATTAAACATTGAGTAAAACAAACAATAAAATATGTACACTTGTACAGTACAGATAAAGCAGTAAAAGAGGCTAGCCATCAATGACTCAAGTTTCGTCATTTAATAAAGATTTTTTCAGCCTTTCCTGTCCCACAGCAGTCTAAAGGAATCCTCACTTTTCCACTCCTCTCTATTAAATAAGTTTCATTTTTCGTTACTTCTACAATATAGTAAAAAAACGCCACTAACGTACCTACATACGATGCTACTTTATTAACCGACCTCAAACAGGAGGAGGTTCTCAGTTCGTCAGTATGTTGTTTGTTTTTTGTATTTATGTTACTTGATATCTCCGCCTATGGGTAACCGATTTTACTGCTTAATTCACTATTGTATAGAGAATGATCCCGAGGTAGCCCCATAAAGCTTTTATTCCCGGGGATTAGTATTTATCCCGTTAAACTTAAAAAGCAACATAATATTTTTGGAGAATCACGACTAGGTTCAACAGTTTTGGTGATATCTGCGCCAATTGTTAATAGATTTTGATGATTATTTTGTTGTTGTGTTAAATTGATTTTGAGGTGGTCTCCTATAAGTTTGATTCTCGAGGAATCGCTATGTGCGCCGTAAAACGTAAATTTGTAAAATTCTTTAGAATATGATAATTTAATTATCACCTAATGGTTTCCGTGGCAACGGGCGTCCACAGTTTCATCCATGTGACATCAAACTAATTAGACTTAAATAATAACTAGATGTCGCCAAAGTAAACTCAATTTTTTGCACGTGAACGCACGTAAGGGGCGGCGGGTGATTTCGTTCGTCCGAGACATAGATGAATATTATCTATAAACCGGAATTTGAAGTCGGTTTATCGTTTTTTAAAACACGCCAAATTATTTTACAAAAAATTGTGATTCGATCCTCAAGTCCATCGATCGACATAAAACATGATTACTTACGTCAATTAACGATACTCACTCATTTTATTAATTCGTAAATGGCATTTAACTCATTTACGTTGTAAATCATACTTTAACGCGCTATAGTACCGTTCTATAAAATTGTACTGTGTTTAGACTAGTTTACAGGGTAACAGTAAACAGGACAGTAGACCAGACAACGTCATTCTATTCTAGCTTTGATATCTAGAAGTAATAATGTGATTTTCAATAAGTATAACAGAACACAGCAGAAGTTGCCATAAATTGACATCACGGTTCAAATGTTAACAAAAACAAATTAAAATCAACAAATTAAAAAAGTTTTTGCAATGTTGGAATTTGAACCTTAACCAAAAATCAGTTTAGCGAACTTCTAGGACTGGTTGAAATAATTTACATAATTATTCTTTTATTGCTTTTTTTATTTGGCGCCTAATTTTAAGATATTAGCTATTCGTGTGCTCGCTAGTTACTTGTCGCTCGCCTACTATCCTGTCCCAATCCACTAGAACGGTAAAGATAAAGATAAAGATGACAATTTTTAGGGTTTCGAAGATCGGAGATCGGTTTCGAAACCCATAAGGCATGTCTTTAATATCTCAGCAACCACAGCAGCAAATAACGTGAAATTTAAAATGGGGTATCAAATGAAAAAAATCAATTTGTACATTTCACAACATTTTTTAAAATTTCGGTAGGCTTCATACGTTTTGAATATTTTAAAAATGTCAAAAAAGTACCCATTCCCCCCCCCCCCCTATCTCCTAAGTTTGCAGAGCGATCCATCTAAAATGTATGTAGCGTTTGCAGATTTGGATCTATATTTTACAGGAAAAATATAGAGAAATCTGTAAGTAGACAACTTGTTGAAAAATGCTCAAAATGGGGGGGGATAATTTTCAAAGGGGGGGGCTACCTCACCGAGTGGGGTATCAAATGAAAGGTATCGGTTCGTATGTCTCAAAACAGTTTTCGATATTTCTGTAGGTTACATACTTTTTGAAATATTTTGAAAAAACTCGAATATTTTACCATTACTCTCTGTACCTACTCCGAAGCTTGCAAACCGATACATCTGAAATGTAGGTACTTACCTTTAATTTTTTGGTATTCATCAAATAGCAAAGTCTTTAACCAGTACCTATAGTACATACTGGTGTACTTGACAACCGTTCGAAACCCTCGGCGCGCGAGTCCACTCGCACTTGACGGATCTTGTTTTCTGTGACGTTTATTCCATGATCGGGGATAGATTCTATTTTATTGATTAAATAATCATTGAATTGACTGGTAATGTCAGTAGGATTCAATAAATATTTATTATTATTACATTTAATTCTAACTATGGATTCCTTCGGAGCACAAGTTCTAGTTTTATTTTTTACATCCCAGGTCGCTTTAGATTTATTTTGAGATGTCTTTTTTTTGTATATATTTTGTGATATTTTTGTTTGTGTAATAACTTTTTTAAGTCTTTGCGAAAAACAATTGTAGATATGTTTATTAGTGTTACGTTTTGTGCGCACTGCACCGGCAGCTTTATAATCTGAGCCGTATGGTCAGAGAGCGCAAATTCCAAGACTTCAGTTTTACACTGATTTTTAAAATCATGGGCAATATTGTCTATGCGTGTGTTTGATATCAGACGAGCGGGTTATTTTAGGGTTAATTTTAATTTGTATTGTAATAGACTACATTCAAAATCACTTGTAATATTTTTTAACATATCAACATTGAAATCTTCTGATAAACTAGTATTCTTAACATTCAGCTTTCTAGTATATGTCAAAATTTTATCTCATTTATTAAAAAAAATATTATAGTAATAATTTCTTAGTTTTGGTATTCTATATAAACAAATAACTATTATTTTATATATCACTAATTCAACAGCACAGCATTCAATTATTCCAGACATAGATAATTTTTTAACTTCGGTTATTTCTTTCCATTCGTGGTTTTACATTACAAGGATGCATGTACCACCTTTATTTCTATTGCTCCTGCTGAAACTTGACGCTAAAGTGTAGTTATCCAGGTTCAACTTTTGTTCGTTTCCCATCATCATATTGTGCTCTGTGATACATAGCACGTCAATATCTTTATTACTTTGGCTAAGTACATTTAGAATTACTGGAAGGGCATCTGCTTTATTTAATAGTCCGGCTATGTTTTGGTGCAGGATATGTAAATACTTAGTCTCGAAAAATCATACTATGTTCTTCATCCGATTTGTCAGGGCTGTCCGTACTATGTTGGTCATGTACATTCTGAGGTTTAAGAAACGGACAATGTAACTCAGCCTTACATTACAATGCTTGCCCACATAATCCCGTGAGAAGAGCATTACCCATGATTTGTTACGTCGCTAAATGCCTGAACCGAAAGTATGGGAATATCTGTTATATTACTTACGATAGCTCAGATTACTGCTCGTTGATTGGGAGCTTAAAGTCTTAACGTTACGAAATTATCATTTTAATGGTAGTCTTTCATAATTGAATACTAAGAAGAACTCAATCCTCCCTGGGAAGAGTACCGACGAAGTGCCGAGTAGTTACCAGGGTAGTAGGTAATAAACCTTAATAAACTTGGTATAAATGTTATAAAAAAATATTTGATTTAAATTCTCATTATAACATTGAGTAAAACATTTTAAATTAATAAAGAAACATGTACTTACAGTACAGATAATGTAGTAAAAGAGAGAGACATCAATGGCTCAAGTTTCGTCATTTAATAAAGTTTTTTACAGCCTCTGCTGTCCCACAGCAGTCCGAAGAAATTCTTCCTTCTCCACTGCTCTCTAGTAAATAAGTTCCTTTTATTCGTTAAAGAAGTGATTCTACTTTCATTAGTGGGGTAAATACTTGATGCGAAAAGCTTCAACCCAAAATTCAACCAAAAAAATTAGCAAAAATTCAGCCAAAATTTGTACGTGTTTTTTCGATGCCAACAAAATGATTATTTCCCTAACAATGTCTTTACCCATTTATCCTTATAGTAGGTATTATAAAAACAAAAGTTTTCGTGAATTTTTTGAGCGAAGACAACGCCAAAACTACTGAATGGAACGGGCTGAAATTTTGCACTGATGAAGTTGTGTGCCTAGAATAATACAGGGTGTTTACAAATTATTTAAAATAAAAAATACTGCAAAAACAAATAATCGTTTGTAGCTTGGTTTGTTCACTGAACATTAATCTGTAGTAGCAGGTGAATCCTTCAGTATTTTCACTAATTTGAAAACTCCTACTTATTACACTAAAAAAACATGCGAAGCCGCTGGCAGAAGCTAGTCTGTTATACTGTATTTGCAATAAGGAAAAACAGAAGGGATCCCTTTGCCTAGCATTAAGACAGAATAAGCTAATAAAAAAATACTAAAGCGTTAACTTCAAAGCTTTGCAAAAATCAAAGATTTTTTTATGCTACGTTTGGAAGCACTAAACCAGCTTTAGTGCCCGCTCGCAGGCTGCGCGTAAGTGGGTCGTGCCCTTGGCTGCGCCCGCGCCGGGAGCGTGGCCTTGGCACTGGACTTGCGGTTCTTGTGTTGCCAGACGACTTGCTCATTTTGCTCAGTTTGTGCGACTTGCGGTTTTTGTGTTGCCGGAGGTGTTGTCTCTTTTTGTCGAATTTAAGCTAGAGGGAGGTTGAGGGATTTAAAGCTCTGTACTAGATGGAGTAGCCTTGGCTGGCACTGACTTGAGGTATTTGTGTTGCCAGATGCCTTGCTCTTTTGCCCAGTTTATGCGAATTCGGGAGCGGTAAAGGCATTTAAAGCTCTGCAACGTAAAACACTCGTACTGCTTGGGTCTAGGCAGTTTTCTGTTCTGGTAAAAGCATCATTATCAACAGTAATAACTATGAGATTGTAATAAGTCTCATAACGCACACATTTATTTTACTTCTTTAACAGGATATTTCCAAATAATATTTCCATGATTTGCGATGCAATAGTGCTGACAAAAACCGTGAACGCGAAACCTAAGTGACTTAGAAATGACTAAGTTATTTCCGATCTTTTTAATCAAGTATCGCGGAAAGTTGGCAAACCCTGTTCTTGTCGGGGTCACCTTTGCACGCGATGATTGCAAAGTGATTGCCGATGGCGGCGTCACGGCCAGGTGCACGGCGCATGCGCTTGATTTACGATCAACTCTTGCGCATGCCAGGCGCAATACCACTCATGGTGATGAACACTACAAATGGATCAGAGTGTTTTAAGTGGAAACTGATCCATTAGTGGATCAGAGTGGAATGGAGCAATGCAATATGTACCTACCTAGAACGGATTATTTAACTAACACGATACCACCTTTTGCAAAGAAATGAACACAGATTAGATTAGGCTGCTTGATCTAAAAGGAATTTAAGGAATTAAATTCAAAGGTAATTTTATCAGACACTCTATCTAACTTGAATTAAGAGATTGAACTTATAATGGAGAGTGACGTTATTTATAAATAAAACGTCAAGTGCGAATCAACTCGCGCACCAAGGGTTCCGTATAATTATAAGACGTTGCTTCTTGCCAAGTTTAATGATTCTTGGTCAACGGGAAGTACCCTATAGGTTTTGTATGCATGTGATTCTCTTGGAAATTTCAAACTATGTGAGCATAAACGGCTGTAACTTGTGATTGTGTTGACTTAAAGTTTGATATGTTATAAATCCAACTTCGAAGTCAACGCAAGAGGTTACAGAATTGAAAATGCGATGATTAATTTCAACTCGATACCTCCTCCACGCGTTCCTGAGAAAGGGGGGAAACAAAATCAATGCTCGTTTTGGAGTCTAATGTAATGACATTAAGAGATTTATTAGTAAAATCAACATAATGTCGACTTTAAAACTACAATTGATTCAAAGTTTGTTTGAGCAAAGATTCATAGCAAAAGGCGCACACGTACAATGTGCGTACAATATCTTATTTGCCATCTAAATTACTTGTAGAACCTAGAAAATTTTAAAAACACGATATTTTTTTCATGCGTCACCTTAGTTTCCGTATAAATATATGTAGGTACCTAGATGAGCACTAAAGGGTGTCCTTAAAGTGTAATTTCTAATTTAGAGTTAAGGTGAATGCGATTTCCCATTTGTCCCACGTAATAGTGTTAAAAGTTACAAACTTATTTCTGGGAAATAATTGCACAACTATTGTGAAGGCATTTAGAACAATTTAAATAATTTGGCTATAAGCTAAAATATTTAAATGGGTAACAATAATATTGTTTGTTCTGATTAAGTAGGTACCTGAATTATAAAATATTTGAAAAGTTCAAAATAATATTGTTTATTCTGATTACTCAGTCACAAGGCAGCTTCTTCGTTTTACAAAGAACTGTTAAAAACAAGGAAAAAAATCAATGCATCGTCTAAAATAAAGCTACTATCAAAAATAAACTAAAACTAATGTTATTGAAGTCGAAACAAAAACGGCGCAAGCAGATGTATGACATCTGCACCCCATGTGGCGCAAACAATTCACGAATCGCTGCGAATTTTCTGCAAATACTGGATTAGTGCATATTATTATTATTCTATTGTTGAGGATATAAAATTCAAATGATCGTGACAGGAGGCGAGGGCCAGCTCAGACCTTAGACGGCGGGAGATGTCTAGAGTCGGAGGAAACATCGCTGAGAGACAGGAGTAGGTACAATAAGCGGCAGGTGGACAGATTCGGGAAAGAGCCAACAGTTAGTTAATAAGGCTTAAACAAAAATTTATAGTAAATTTACAATCTTGGACAAATCTACCTAATATCGAAACGACCCGTGACCCGAGAGCTGGTGAGTATCTGGCGCGCGGCGCAGCGCATCAGCATTGCCATACAGCGGGGCAAAGCAGCCAGCGTCTTGGGGGCGCTTCTTTCTGGTATTGATATGAATCAGTTGAGCTGCCTTTAGATTGTTTGCAACAGTCTACAGTTAGTTCAATTGTAAATACTAATTCTGATTTGTTTCTATTATTTGACAGTAATTTTCTGCATAGACGTACTAGATTCAGGTCAAGACAAATGGAGAATGTCACCATGTCACCAATAACACCAGAATTGTACCACTAGCTCAACTACTCCGACCCCTGGCCTCTGGGCAATTCGAATAAAACTTCTAATGCATAAAATATCAATCGACAAACCCGTTGCTTCCAAGTTAAACTAAGTTTATGCATTTCTTAAACCATTTGTTTGCCACGTGAGCGGCACAAGCAAGTCAATAATGTAGATACAATGCTGCGAAAATTGTCTATTCAAGTTGATCAAATTGGACTGTAACTTCAGAATTTCCTTCTAAACGTGTGTTTCCATCAGTGATGTAGAGTAGATACTAAAACATAGCATAATCCGCGAATGGGATTGCAGTGATTGTTTTTGTTACTTATTTCGACACATTGCGTCATCCAGCTGCAAGGCTCATTTCTGGTGGAAAGGCTCCTCAACAAAATAGAATAACTCTCGACAGCGGCGCTAGTGTAGCTTGGCTGTCAACTAGATAAGTAGTTGGCACTGTAGCGTGTCTACTGTCTACATAAGACATTCCGTAGAATCAATAAGCACACTTTCCACGTCTCACATACTATTTCCGCACTTGTGCCACATTTTTCTCAACAAATAAATGTCACATTTGTAACTCAGAAGCCGCATTAAGTTCCCAAACGCCGATAAATAAGCGAAGTAACGGCGTATCCAATAAGCGCACAGATAGATTTGAATAAAAAACGCAGTACAGGCGTACAGTTGGAACTATTTATATTTTAATATTGGAAATAATGTGTTTCCTGTCCGGCGCGACGCGGGTGTGCGACTTTCTATTGTGATATAGACATTTATTTAATTTTTTCGGTGCTAGGTGGCGCTGGACACGGGCTTTACTGTTTAATCCACTTACCAGATCTCTAGGATTTGCATATAAATCTGTTTTCTAAGAAGTCAATACATATTTTCTGCTTGATATTTTGTATGATTGTGAGTGTTCAGAAGGCATATTGAATCACAGACTTTAGTGCTTAGGTACCTGCTTAGCAAACTATTCAATAGACCTTCGTTAGTTTTTACCTAGTCGTTGGAACTAGCTTAATCTTATCGTAAGTACCTACTTCGAAATTTTAGAAGTATTTTACGATACGATTAAGCTGGTCGTGTAGTAGCAGGTGCCTTACCTGCCCATTACAAGTTTCAATAGAAGTTCTGAATAATTCAGAGAAATATTCGTATTTATTATTTTTGGAAGTTTAATATTTCCTACACCTGCCCTGCCTGATATTAATATGAATGAAATTATTGTATGGCAGCGAATATATTAGTGGTTGTATTCAAATCGTAAACCTCACGGACCTATCTCAACGGCGGGTGGCATAACCTAAATTAGGAGAAACATGGCTGCTGTTCTCAAGAGCGTAACCTATACCTGACTCTTTCTGGTGCTTATTTATGTAGCTACATCAAGCAGTAATAAATGATTAAGTTACCGTCGAAATCATACAAAAATAGAAGATTCTGCATTTAAGACACTATAAAACTATGCCGGAGGAGTTCTTGGCGAAAACCGTCACAAATTGGACTCTAAATGGGTGCAGGCCGCGAGGAAGGCCCAGGCAAAGATGGAAGGACAAGCTGGACTTCAAAGAGTGGCCATAACTAGCAGTCAATAGAGATAAATAGAGAGCCTTTGCCCTGCAGTGGGATCGCACAGGCTAGTAATAAGTAGTAATTAAAACCAATGTGTTTCGTAGTCAGCTAGAGATATGTAAGTACCTACCTACTGAAGTTAGTGAACAGGATCAAGAATTTAAACTAATGGTCTATTTTAACCTAGGATCCGTTTTCGGTGGGTTGAGGGGCGGAAGCGGATTTTTACAGTTTTCAAGGGTGAATAAGCCCATAGCACGTGTTATTTTCGTTGAAACATTAAAAAATCCGCTGCGCTCCGTACGTCCGCTAAATATGCACTGAATTCTCACGCACAGAACGAGATACGTGAAACCTCTCTTAACATCGCTCAAAAAAAAGGAAAAGCAGATCGAGAGTGAAAATGACCAGGAAAAGGAGTGCGGCGCGCACGCACGGTCCCGTTGCACAGGACCGGTTCCGCACGCACCGCCACACACTGCCCCGGAATTACGTACCGGGAACGCATCTTTGGAGGTTCAAGATCGCGATGTCTAGAAGGGCCTTTGACCAGCAGTGAGCTTACCAACTATTGCGATAATTTTATTAATTGCTAGGACTAATTAGGGAAATGTAAGGCCAAATTTTTGGATTGCATTTGTTTCGAAATGTTTTCATCAACGGTAACGGAAGCATGTAGGCAGGTGTAAGGACATCAGTTTTCTAAAGTTCTATTGAACCAAAGTATTTTTTTTTATTGTCTTTTTTATTATT
Source organism: Eupithecia inturbata (assembly GCA_963662085.1). NCBI lineage: Eukaryota > Metazoa > Arthropoda > Insecta > Lepidoptera > Geometridae > Eupithecia > Eupithecia inturbata. The sequence continues at coordinate 15,597,019 of OY759180.1, read as the reverse complement.
CTATCTTAGTATCAAATATTATATATTTATTTTCTTTATTTCTCCTTTCTTTAGTAGTACGCAGTACCTACTCTAAGGTTATACTTAGACAATAGCGAAGCAAAAAGCAACAAAAAGGTACAGTTAAATAAGTTCCCCTTGAAAAAAGCTTGTGATTCAACATTTAGTTCTGTTTTCTACGTTACAGATACAAATAACGAAGCGACATGGACCATCGGCACCCCTGTCCTCGCTGACGCGACGTGACGAACACCATCATTAGCTGTTCTAATGGCAACATTCTCAACTTAATTGACATTTGCACATAAAACTGAAAACGAATGGTGTTGCCACTTTATTATTTCTGCACAATTTGTGGTAGTTTCAGCGGGCATGGGTAATTGCAATACATTAGAGCCCTTTGAAGTTAATTAGCCTCGACTAGCAGTTAATGAGTTTATAAATATAGGTTACTGTGATGTTCGCCAGTGCCGGGGTGCAATTAAAGCACTTCTTGGTAAACCGAAGGTCGATGCGGTGCAAGTTACAACTTTGCCGTTTTATTTCGCACTCCAGATTCTTCGAGATTTAGCGTCAGTAGGCATGTAGAAAATAATAATGATGATGGACCATCACATCATCTTACTCCAAAAGATTAAGATCTTGTGTTATGCGTTACAAGACGGCTGAATAACTTTTTTTTCAAATATCTACAAAGAAAATACCGGCGACACCTAACAAATGCTTTCAGATCATACAATCGCAAGTATTTTTTAGCGAACTGTTTATGAATACCTAAAATAACTTAGCTAGAAAATACTAGATTGTTATAATTTCAATAAAACTTCATGAATCATCAGAGGCTTAGCCATAGGTCAATAATACCTGGTCATTTTTTACAAGCTTTTAAATCTCGCAACCGTTCCATCAAAACCATATAAAACAATAACTATTTGATAATGCGCACCTACGAGTATCTAGAGGTGTCACATTCACTCGATCCCACGGTAATCACTTATCTCGGCTCATTGCCATATCTCGGTACATAAATAACGAGTAATAGCGGAGAACACAGCCTCTATGTGATGTCATTGAACCAAAGAGTATACCAACGGTTTCAGATAGAGACGAAATATTTTAAAAGTTGACACGAAAAAAAACCATGCAAACAAAATGCAGCTCTACCAACCAAAAGAAATGCAGTGGAAGTTTTTACTACGGTAAAGTTCTGAACTATTGACTTCAAAGTCCTTATGATATCCTACTAGTAGGTATAGTAATAACTTCGGAAAGCCTATTCCCAACAGTGGGTAAATCTGTCTTGTATGATATGATGATGATCCTAAAAACTAGAATGAGAATAAAATCTTAGTTGGGTTACGTTATTGTGGTGCTAAGATTATTCCAGCATATTGTTTTCCACTCTATAAGTAAAATGCTCTACGCTCTACGAATTTTACTATTCCATTGAACCCAGTAATTCTGGAAAGGAATAAAAAACGTAAACACCTCTCTCATAAAGGTGGCCACACCGGCTAATGAGTCGCGTCGATTTATAGCCGATAAATAATGTTGCCAGCTCTGTAACGCCCTTATGCGCATGTCGGTACTTACCTTCGTGCTCGTAAAGCTCGCTGGGTAAACTTTGAACTTGGTCGCCGCGTATAGAGCAGAGGTGGAACTGTGGGTCGTCACACTGGTCAGTTAAGTGACGAGTACGAACATTTATTATCAGAGTTGCGTAGTAGCAGTAGTAAGTAGGTGAGTAAAGTACGTAAGGGAACCAAGCCAAACGAACTCGACATAAATCAGTACTCTGAAAGCAACGGCCATAGGGAGAGGAGAGTCTGATGTGATTGACGACCTCTGTGGCGAAGCGGGCGAAGGTCCGCCTGCAACGCAGGAGGTAGCGGGTTCGAATCCCACCTCGGGACAATAGTTTGTATAATCTGCAGATATTTTTCTAGGTGTTCTGGGTGATTACAGTGTACAAGAAAATAAAATAAACTTCTTGTATTACGTACCTATATCAGATATCTAGTACCCATAACGCAAGCTCTGCTTAGCTTGGGGCTAGATGATGCTGTGTGGATTGGTTCATTATTATTATTTTTTGTGTTACAACCAACAGCGTGATATCAAAATAACGTCATACTACCATCACGACAAATCGGCCGACCGATCTTCTATTCACTACTCATCCCCCCTTCGCCCAAGTACACTCTGGTCGCATTAGGCGATCTGAACAATGGGTGATAAAAATAAAATAAAAGAAGTTTATTCATTAAAACTATCTAGGTTATAAATGATGGGTGATGTGATAATAGGTTAAGGCATAGAGTCTAAGTTCCTAGTTCACCAGGGTAACATATAAAGTACAGTGCTAAAAGGGTCTAATTGCAGCAATAGAGCATCGAAGTACGAGCCAATAAATCAAACAACGATAAACCGAACCGTGCTGTTTGTTTATACCTTTACGCTTTACAGCAATTACAACTCTATTTTAGTATACACAGGGTTTGATATTGAGTCTGAAGTAAACTGTGAAATCATAGCGTGGGTAGATTTATTCTAGAGCTGCCATAAATTTCAGTTTTTCTAAATCAAACCTTTTTAACTTTGCACGGAGTAGGTAGGTTCCTTCGCGTAAGAACAAGTATTCTTATTTTTGTTCTTCTGAAATTAATTTGTGGTTATTGCCACTTCGTGCACTCAACAGACTCAGTCGTATCTTGATTAATTATTGATTTTTATAGATGAAACAAAATAATTGTGCAGCACTCGTTTCGTTTTCACGAGGTTTAAGGCTTTATTTATTTATTAAGGAACAACTAATACTACATAGGAATAAAAACTTAACATTTATACCTACTGAATAAAGCGCACCAAAACGGGTGCGCTATGTGAAAGTACTTTGGTGCGCTTCATCTGGGTGCGCTACGAGGAATGCCTCAAACTTATAGGAGTTATAGGTACCTACTTTCTGCTAAAAGTCAGGTTACTTTTTTATAATTGAAATTTGTGTGGGCTGTAAGTAAATTTGTTTATTTTTTTTTTACTCATGGTGGTCAGCCAGATCGGTAACAACGCTATAGTTCCACCAAGGTAAAGAACCAACATAACCACAGCTGGGCAAGCCAGTACTCTCGGCCCAGCCTATAACACATCGGTAATTACTCTGATGCGATGATTTTTTCCCACTGACCACAATTTATTGCATACCAATTAGTAATTTACGTTTATTTTATTTATACAATTATAATAAGTGATTACAGTTTGGGTACATTAATTACCGCATTACAGAGAGTGTAGACAAATGGTTATCGACCACGAATATGTGTATAGATAAAAAAGAAAAATTTGCAAGAAAAGGCGACAAAGGCGCAGGTAGATAACTCTGTTTTGGACTTTTTGAAATATCTGCAAATGTCCCTTGTCCACAAATATACAAAATTTTATTAATTGAATTTTCACAAAGGGTACCTAGTTAATCATAACACATACTCATAAAAGGCCGCCGAACATTTGGTTTAAATAATGTTATTATATCTAGTGTTATATTTGATATGTGTAAGTACAAAAACAGTTAGGTATTTATCTTATATCAAATAGTCCCGCACTCGATCTTGCCTGTAGCGAAGCCATATCGCATTTAGTTTTTGTCTCCACTTGTCGCCTGTCTAGCGCCAGGTCTTCGAACTCAAGGCAATAATTCTGATTTGGGTATGTCCAAATTACTTTTGTACATAAATTGTAGCTGAGTCGTGACCTCATAGCTACAACAGCTAAACGTATCCTCGAATTTAGTCATATTTAGTCATTTTAACTGGTATGATGCGATCACACAGATTATTGAGAAATGCGAAGTATCTTACATGCGCAAAGGCAGATGTGGTGATACATTGTGTAAGTATTGCAATGCGTACCTTCCGATTTGACTCAAAAGTGGCTTAAAGAAAGGCCATGCTTTTGGTGAAAACTTTGGTTAATTTAAATCCTAGAAACTAATCTCAACAATATCAGAGGCTAAGTACTGTACTTATCAAATCTACGATCAGGCGCCAGACGTCTACGGTCTACTAATCAAATTGTCTTCTTCGCCCCAAATCAATGCCAAATAACAGATTGAAATCAGAATAAGCAAGAAGCAGAAAATATTCCTAGTTCTCTTCTCTATAACCACCAAAATATGACAAAAATTCAAAGATGCGTTGCAAACAGCCACACCAATTGATTACCCTTTACCATCTCGTTACCAACCATAAATAACGATGGCCCTAAACCGTTTATTGCCATGAAATCTGGCCCTTTGAACTCGGCGACAACGGGCCGCAGGAATAATTACCAGTCGCTCGCATACATGGCAACACTAGGAGACAAAGAACATACCAGATGAACAAAAAATAAATAATTACCCTCTTGGCGAGTTCATCTGAACTCTATAAATAGCCCATTATAGTTATAAGATTGCGAATTCTTTACTAGTTTTAGGTAGGTACTTTTATGGTTATTCTAAAACTTTAAGCTCACAAATGTTCAACTCTATGGGAGCGTTCTTAGATGCAAAATTTTGGCAGTGGTTTAGATTCTGTTCTTACCCGATTATACTTAATCTCAAAGCCAACTTGAGGGTAAGTGATGGAGGATGGTGGATCTCGCTCCCTGTACAGGATCAGTTCACGCTACGTATAATCTTGTACAAGGGCTGTGACCGATGTAAAAGAAGCTGGAGGATATTTCCTCCAGCTTTTTCTTTGCTATTGCAAAGAGCTACAAAGAAGAAAGGGATGACAGAAATGGGAAATGCCCTGCCCTAGAGTGGAAAAGATTAGGCTCCTAAAAATGTTGCAACCGCACGCACTTTATAGAAATATAGAAGCATTTATTGACAGCATTTACATGCACAACACGTTAAATACGTGCACTACACCTGAAAAGTTTGCACTGCTTCGCCGTATTCGAAAACAAGCTTCAAAACTTCACAGGTCTACCAGACCTAGTATAGAAAACTATGGAAGGAAATACCTAACTAAATAAGTAGCTAAGAATGTAAGCATTAAAACCGCGCTCCGTAAAGCGTTTCTAACAGTTAAACGTTAAAAAATAACTCTAAAAACTATAGTTTTAGCCAGCAGCGGCAATCTTTGCCGCGTTTAGTTGACAAAGAATAGTCGGAATAATGTTGCTTGTTTTGTTGCCGTTTGTGCTTGCTGTGAAGATCTGGTTTCCGCATCGAGTTGTTCCAACGACGACGAATGTGTGGAGACGACATTGTATAAATGTTTCGAGTGATGATCGACTCAGAGACCATTATATTTTGATTGGTATTTCAGACCATCTTATCATACTTGAGGACAACCTAGGTGCGTTATTGTTTAGAAAACCAGTAGCAATATAACACCCGGAGTTAGAATACACAATCATATAAATAAAACGTGATACTTGAGACCTCACGGTCACTTTATGGAACAAAACCAAACATGTCGGAAACTGGTATTGATATGGATCAGTTGAGCTACCTTTAGATTGTTTGCAACAGTCTGCAGTTAGCTTAATTGTTTCAATTGTAAATACTAGTTCTAATTTGTTTTTATTATATGATTGTAATTTTCTTTGTTAATAAAGGCCATTGTCAGTAAAAAAAAACAAGTCGGAATTTTATATTGCATGCATTCCTTACGAAAGCAGAAAACAACTTTGTTCGAACTAAATTCTGAGAAATATGATTTAAGTCCTAATAAATGAGTAAGACGGTTCAGGTCTCAACGGTATCAATTATTATGTTCCATAAAATCGACGTTCGGTCTCAACGCTAAATGCGATTTTCAAAATGTCAGAACTCGGGGAATGTTCAAAATGTCGGGGCTCAGGAAGGTACACTACATTTACCTACGTTCCGCACTGCCACAAAACAAAAGAAAAGCGATTAGAGTTTCGAGGTGCTGGCGGCGCCTGAACTAATCAGGATGCGAATCAAAGCTTTTAGAAAGTTGCCGACAATAATAAAGAGTAGGTGCCTAAGAAAGACGGCGTCTAGACAGTGACTTCTAAATTCTTAATACGATCACGATCCACAGCAGCCATCAACGCCAAATCTAGAAGTTACACTTGCACAAAAACATTACAAATAACACACGACCTCTCCATAGCATCGAGGCCGGCCGTAAAACAATAGTCAATTCTAAGCTTTTTATTCGGCAAACTGTAAGGTCGAGGAATGTAGGCTGTACAGCATAATGAGGGCCTGGAGCGGACGGACTGAGGGAAACGTCTGGCGGAGGCAGAGGAAGGGAAAAATGTCCTGTGTTTGCTTTTTGTTCAGATTTTGCTCCCCTTTTTATCGTCTGTAAACTATGCACGAGCGTGAAGGAATCAAATGTTTAGGGCAAACAGTGGAATGAGACGTATCGGTCTAACTGTAATCAGATGCACACTTGACAGTAATTCGACTCTGGCATAGGACTGACATGAACAAGTTTAGTTCCACATTTGAAACCTAAGGGCAAAAGTCTACGTTATTGGCAAACCAAAAAATGTTTGTTACTAAATCTATCATACCTACACTCTATCTATGACACCGAAAAATAGTTACCGTATAACACATTCAAACTTGAAGCCATCTCTAATAATGTGGTCACAGTCATCGTCATCACCAATTACTACAGATTATTTATAGGGTATTTATCGCGTACCTTTTGTTTTATTTTCCAAAATAGAACAAAAAGTATACGGAAAATAAAACAAAAGGTACGCGATAAATAATCTTTAATATGCTAACAGATCGCGAAAGTTTAAAAAGTTTTATCACCAATTGCGTTTCTATCTTCACCGGTCCTTTGCCAATCTCGTCTCTATCCCCCGCCGTCCCTTGCAGTTAGTCGTCTAACCCCCAGGCAACCCCCTAGCGCGAATCCTAAGTTCGTGCCCATCCTTGCCAAATTTATTGCAGGACGGCTATCTTTCTCGGAAACTGCTGAATTATTCGGCAGCCGCTGCCGAGGCATGCGGGTTCGGTTCCCGTGTGCCGATGCACAGTTATGATCGCTATTCTTACGTAACTATTGTTAGCAAAAACTAATAGGATTTGTTGCGGGACATTTAATTGGACTTAAGTATTTATGGTCGTGTGTGTAGAGAAATTAACTGCTTTGTGTAGTAATTCTTCGAAATAGTCCTGGTAAATATTTTTCGTATATAATTTTAGAGAACTGTCGTCGTGTCGCCTCTTTATATCTCAGCAGTTCACAAGCAGTTCAAGATGTTTCCTAAAAAATTTCAAACAGAAAAGCTTTAAGTATCGAAAGTAGCCTTACATTGTGGATGTATTTAGTAGGTAATCAACGATTGGTACCTACCTAACCAGTATCGAATTACCTTAACCCTAAACCTGCCGCAACAAAAACTGACCGTACATACGTAATTACGGACGCAGACCGTCAGACTGACAAAGAAATTATATCAGTGGGTCAGACGGCCTTGGAGGATTCACGGAACGGCGCGCGCGCATGTCTGACACGCCCCCACTAGACCCCCTCTAGTGTGGTGGGGATATCATAGTGAGACATGATGGATGGGTATGAATGGGTTGTATGAATGATGACTTGTAGAGTTGTAAGGTGTGACGTGTTCGGTATTGAATGAACAGCTACCTACGCTACTTTAGGATTCTTGACAGCGTATCAATGACTAGAAGAAAAGAGTATTTATCGACAAATTTGTCGGAAAGCATTTTGCAGAAAACAATTAGGCAGAAAATCGAAAACAATCACAGGAAATCAAATAGCTGAGCTTATTTGCAAGTCAAGTATGAGTCAAAAGCCTAAAACTGGTGAAATTACGGTCAAACCAAAAATGGGTTTAACGGCAAAAACCTGTCCCTAGTAGAAAGATCTATTTGCTGCAATTATTTTAATTGGTGTAGCACCGGAAAGACCGTGACCTCGCCAGGACCTGTTAAGGCTCCTTCATCTTTTAAAACGAACCAAATTGATTGATGGAGTTCTTTATTGATTTAAGCACCACTTCGTTAGCTCTGTTCCTAAATCTAGATTTTAGTCTTGAGAGATGCCTAAATGCCTAATGACTAAATCTGTTTTGACTAATGGCATACTGAGCTGAGAAAGAACCTTTTTTGTCAAATTAGATTTCGGCTTTGTTCGCACGCATTATGCTCGAGCTCGTAACCAAATAAATGATTGGGACTATAAAATAAAAGATTTCTGGTAGGTAAGTCACATACTACGTTTTCAGAAAATATTTCAGTATATAACCCACCGTATATGCCTTTTTAAGATTTCTGATAATTCTTATTTTTTTTAACCGACTTTAAAAATGGAGTAGTTTCTCAATTCATCTGTAGTTTTTTTTTTATGTACCTATGTATTTTATTTAATACTTATCTCCGACAATAGTTAACCGATTTGCTGTTTCACTATTGTGTAGAGAATGATCCCGAGATGTTCCCATAAAAATGTTATTCCCGAGGGATTCATATTTAGCCCAAAAAACTTAAAAAACAACATAAAAAAATTTTAAGAATCACGTCTAGCTACAACAATTTTGGTGATATCTGCGCCAACTGTTAATAGATTTTGATGATTCTTTCGTTGTTGTAGATAGATTGATTTTAAGGACTACCTCAAAAATATCTTAATTCCCTATACTCGTAAGTTTGATTCTACAGGGATGAGCGCCGTAAAACGTAGGTTTATTAAACATCATCACAATATGATAATTTCACTATCATCTAGCTATCAATCACCCATTATATCATTATATTTCCATGGCAACGGGCGTCAAAAGTTTCATCTATGTGTCATCAAACTAAATTAGACTTGAATTATAACTAGAGGTTGCTATACTAGGGAAATTAGCTTGCAATATCGAAGTGTCTTAATTTTTTGCACGTGAACATAGATCATCGATCACGGAAAGTAAGGGAGGTTTGATTTCATTCGTCCGAGACCTACACTTGAGAGCAAAAAAATCGCACATTCATGATTTTTTGACATAACTAAAAAAAAAACAAAAAATATTATGTTTCTGTAATGCAGATTCATAGTCTATTTTAATACCTATCCAGTGGTATCTGATTTGTCTTTCAATCATTACATAAAAATGCTTTTGTGGATCAATAACAAAAATGCATGTTTAGTAAAAAATTCTTTATTCAAGTATTGGTGTCAAAGTTATGAAATTAAAAGATAAAATTAATTTAAAGTTTGTTATTAATACCGAGTGTTCCCTCCCCTAGCCTGAATCACTGACTCCATCCGTGTTTTCATTGATGTTACTAGACTTTTGATAAAGTCTTGAGGAATAGCCTCCCATTCCTCTGCGATCGCCTGTTGCAGCTCCTGTAGAGTCGATGGAGGAGCATCTCGGCCTCGAACTCTTCTTTTCAGCTCGTCCCATAGATGTTCGATGGGATTGAGGTCTGGGCTTCGAGCTGGCCACTCCATAACGGTCACATCCACCTCTTGAAGGTACTCGATCACTATGCCAGCAGTATGCGGTCTTGCATTATCTTGCATAAACAGAAAGTTTTCGCCGATAAACCCAGCAAAAGGTACGACGTGGCTCTCGAGTACTTCCTCAATGTATCGTATGGAAGTCAATCCTCTTGATTGGCGACCAGTATTCGGTCCGGTGATGAAGGCAAGATCGGTTTTTGCTTCCATAGACATGCCTCCCCAAGACATGATTGATCCACCGCCATAGGCGACACGTTCTGTTATGCAGCATTGGGCAAATCGTTCTCCCGATCTTCTATACACCTTCCCCCGTCCGTCGTTGCCATGCAAGCACATCCTGCACTCATCAGAGAACAGGACTGCACTCCACTGCTCTTCGGTCCAATTCAAATGGTCTCGAGCGAACTGAAGGCGGGCTTCTCGGTGGGCTGGGGTCAATTTCGGCCCGTTTGCTGGCCTGTGTGCAGTCAGGCCACCTTCTCTCAATCGTCTTCTGACTGTCCACCGGCTAACTTCTACTTCACGAACTTCTTGAAGTCGTTGGCCCAGTTGAACTGCGTTCAAACGACGATTTCTTAAAGATGTCGTTATAAGAAAGCGGTTATCACGCTCTGTTGTAGCACGGGGACGGCCCGATCCTTGTCGCCGTTGGTAGCCACCAGTCTCTTGATACCTCTGGTATACACGCCGAATGGTAAATCGGCTCAAACTCAATTGTCGAGCCACTTGACTTTGCTTAAGCCCCGATTCAACAAGGTCAACCACTTGAGCGGCTACTTCTGGTGTAGTATCCATTTTCGTGTTCCGTTTGAAGCCAATATCAATAGAGAACCTTTCACACTGTACGTTGGTATGCAAATGATGACCATTCCCTCAATATGCACTCTTTTATACCTGCGATAAATCCCGCCGCCGGCCTTACCTAGATCGAGCGACATAAGGGGGTCTATTGTTTTGTTGCTAATGAGTTGTTTTTAAAGGTAAATGTCAACCCTTTATCAGTTCTGCGAATGCCTAGATTATGCACTTTAATTTAATTTGATTTTAATTTGCTGTAAGCTCCAAATAAAAAAAAATTGAACTTTTAAGTAAAAATGTGCGGATGTGCGATTTAATTGCTCTCAAGTTTAGATTAATATTATTTACCGGAATTTGAAGTCGGTTTATAGTTTTTAAAACACGCCAAGTTATAGGCTCTTAAAATAGGTAAAAATAATAAATACGTACGCCATCGCCTTAACGCAGTGTGGGTGTTGCAAAACGACCAGTTGATTATACCTCTTTGTATTCACTTTGGTTGTTTAATTGTAAATCTGTGTTTGTTCATTAAAATCGAACGGAACTAAGATTTATATCGTTGCCGTAATTGTACACTATTTGCTGGCGGGGTCGTTGCTGTTGGTTTAGGGCTTTGCTTTGCGTGACGAAGTATTTGTTCCGTTTGGACGATGAGACGTCGGGGACAGAGCGATAAGGTTCTGTTGTTCCTACTGCAATCGGGGACATACCCAACAACAAATGCAGTAGGACACCGGACCAGACGTGGTGTTGATGAGGGGTGTAGTGAAAGAAAGTTACGACTGTCAACGTCCACCAATAGTGGTCCACCAAAGTGGTGGTCAAGATGGGTTAAGGACATTGTAAAAATCGCCTGGACAAAGAATGCTGGCAAAAATTAAAAGCCTAAACACTCACCAATGTCGCCTTCTATTTCTGGAAATTGGTATTCATCATTATCACGAGTTGTTGAATCTATGCTTTAATGAGTTCTATTTTGATCTATGAAATCCGCGCCGCAATTGTTTACAACGCACCGAGAGGCGAGGTAAAGCCTAAGGCCCACTCTAAAAGGTATATTTTAGTTGAATAGCAGTAATTTTAGGTAACGAATGGCCCTAGTTGGTGAAACATTGACGGATTAAGTGTTAGGTTCGATAGTTCTAAGGGTCATACTTCAACACTATATTTGTGCGTTTGCTTTGGAAAGTTATTGATTTAGAGAAGTTCATTGCAGCATCTAGAACTGCTGGCTGCCTTGCGTTATTGAGTTACCAGCTAGTAGTTAGTTTAAGACTTTATTTCTAAAACGTAGAATCAAACCTTTTTCAAAAATATATTCGGCAACGTACCGTGATATTTTGAGATATTCAGGAGTGATAAGTCAAAATAGGGACAATAGGGTAGTCACAGATACCTGAGGATGAGTGCGGTGCGGGCGCGGGGTGTCGCAGGGCTCGGGTGCGCGATCCGCGCTTATGCTCTAGCGACGCCGGCGAATGCACGCTATGCCGCCGTTGTCAAGAGAGGGTAGTCACAGTTACCTGAGGGTGCGTGCGGTGCGGGCGCGGAGGGTCGCGGGGCTCGGGCGCGCGCGCCGCGCTCATGCTCTAGCGACGCCGGCGCATGCCCCCTATGCCGCCGTCGTCGCCGCGCTGGAAAGAGAGAAAGAGAAAGCTTAAGTTTTCCGGTATTTTTATGTTACTCATCTTTTAAAGTTTTCAAGTTGTCAAATTACACATTTTTGTGAATCATTCATTCATTCATTTATTTATTTACCATTTATAACATAGGTCGTTATACAAGGCAAGTCACAAATTGTACAATTTGAAAAGGTAAAGTACACATGTCATTTCATTCCAGATCATAAAGTTCAATGTCATGTTTTCACATTATGTAAAGAAAGGGATTGCAATAGATTAGTACTCATAAATTCACTGATGCTGTAGAATGCATGGCTTTCAAAGAAATGCTTGATTATGTTTTTAAAATGTTCAAAGTTGTCAATGTTCGTAATGTTAATTGGTAGTTTATTATATACTTGTATTTTAATATATTCTCCCTGCTTTTGTACCTTTGCAAGGCGTACGATTGGTTTGACTAGTTTTTCCTTATTTCTTAAATTATAGTTATGAGTATATTTTTTTTGTAGATAGTTTTCTTTGTTACTATGTATTTCTAAGAGACTTTTATAAATATAGAGTGATATCACAGTCATTATTTTATATTTCTCAAAATATTTCTTAGCTGACGTTCTTCTATGTAATCCGCAAATTATTCTTATGGCCCGTTTTTGACAAATCAAGACCTTGTTTACAACAGCACTGTTTCCCCATACTGTTATGGCATAGCTTATTATGGAATGGACATAAGCGTAATACACTGTGACCAATGTCCTTTTAGTAACCACAGATTTTAATTTAAAAGAGCGTAGTTGGCACTTGCTAGTCTTTTGCACATTGTTTCAATGTGTGATGTATGATTTAATGTGTGATCAATAGTGTACCCAAGGAAAACATGTGACATGCTCCCCTCTGCGTGCCTAGTTCTTCTTGCTTTATATCGCATTATAATACTTTTATTAGCATTTAGAACAATGCTGTTAGCCTCGAACCAGTTTGTAAGTAATTGGATTGAGTTTTCAATTTTCTCTTCTAATTTATGTTCAGTTTTATCTTTAATCCCTACATGTGTGTCATCCGCAAAGAGGTTTATGAACGCCCATTCTGGTACACATCTGGGTAAGTCATTGATGTAAATAAGGAAGAGTACTGGGCCCAATATCGACCCTTGCGGTACACCTACATTTATATATCCTTGGTCAGAGTTTATTCCGTTTATACTTACAATTTGTGTCCTATTACTCAGATATGTTGTCATTATATTCAATTCATTTTCGTCAAAGCCGTAGTACTTTAATTTTTCTAACAAAATGTCGTGCCTTAAGCAATCAAAAGCCTTAGATAGGTCGCAAAATACACTTGCACACTTATTAGATTCATCTAACGCCCTTAGTACAAAATAACTGACATTTCTTATAGCCATTTCAGTGCATTTATTTTGTCGGAAACCATATTGAGCCACAGTAAATAATTTATTGTGTTCAGAGTATCCTACTATTCTATTTTTAATTACTGACTCTAATATTTTTGATAAAGTCGGGAGAATACAAACTGGTCGGTAGTTGTTAAGTTCTCCCTGTTCCCCCTTTTTAAATAACGGTACTACTCTTCCAGCTTTAAATACATCTGGGAACACCCCTTTTATTATGCAATCATTAATAACACCACAAACCAATTTAAACAATAAATAATTTCTTAATAATAACTGCCTAACTAATTTGGTATTCATGTCATAAATGTCAACAGATGTCTTACTTTTCATATTTCTTATAATCAGTCTTAATTCTGAGTACGTCACTAGGTCAAATTTTATTTTATTAGTAGGTTTGTTTGTATTGTTTAAATATTCTTTACATTTATATAGATTAATATTACAATTATTTGTCAGGTTGTTGGTTATGTTCTTAAAAAAATCATTGAACTTGTTTGCTATCGCGATAGGGTCAGATACTTGCTCCTTCCTCTCATTTTTTATACTAGTGATAATTCTATGTTCGTTTCTTTTTCTATATGATTGTTCATTGATGATCCTCCATGTTTCTTTTATTTTATTTTGTGATTTTATTATTCTCTGTGTATACTTTTGTTTTTTTGCTGTTTTCATTACCTTTCTTAAAACTTTTTTGTACATTTTAATTGTACAGTATCATTTGACCTATATTTATTTGCAGGCCTCCCTGCCTGTCAATTTGGGAGGCTTTGGCATACGCAAAATTTCAAGTGTAGCCCTACCAGCGTTCCTGTCTTCCGTCTACAGCACTAGTTATTTAGGTGAAATTAGTTTTAAGTCATCTCGTTTGGTCCTACCTGGAATTTCATTCAAAATTTATTTTTAAGACGAAGCTCGAAAGGCTCTTCATAGTACAAAAATCCCACAAAATCTCTTGTCCCAACGGCAATGGGACGGGCCTCAGTGTGAGTTGACACGGAATTGTTTGTTACAAACGTGCTCCAGCATTGCGGATTGTGCCCGTCTCCTGGCCCTTTCTAGATAGGAGTCAGGACATTAGTTACAAGCATTTCCTTCATATAACACTGGCGCTTAATTGGATCCCGTAACTTTCCGTATCGCAACATTCTTTGGTTGGGTGCAAGGTGTCGCGCGCCTCATCAATGCCAGTGCGGTACTGCTGTCGAACAGCTTAGTCATGACGAATTATCGTGTACTAGGGCCGCCCCCGATCGGATATCTTTCCATGCCAGCCTTAACGACATCATCCGGCAGGCATTTGTCACCGCTAACGTACCAGCTATTCTCGAATCGAATGGTCTGTTGCGTGACGATGGTAAGAGGTCTTATGGTGTGACACTAGTCCCATGCAAATTGGGAAGGCCCATTGAGTGGGACGCTACATGCGTCGATACACTTGCGCCTTCCATCTTCCGAGGACATGCATGAGGGCTGGTGCGGTGACGGATTTGGCCGAGGACCTCAATAGGCGCAAATATGCAGGTCTCGACAGAGCCTACACATTTGCTCCCTTTGGGGTCGAGACCCTAGGTCCGTGGGGTGCCGAGGCTCTCCAGGTTTTTTTTAATTATCTGAGCTTCTGGTCAAAGCGACGCGTGTCCCGAGAGCTGGTGAGTATATGGCGCAACGCATCAGCATAGCATTGCCATACAGCGGGGAAATACAGCCAGCGTATTGGGCACGCTTCCGACTGGTATTGATATGGATCAGTTGAGCTACCTATACATTTTTTAAACAGTCTGCAGTTAGCTCAATTGTTTCAATTGTAAATACTATGTAGTTCTACGTTGATTCAATTATTTGATTGTAATTTTCTTTGTTAATAAAGACCTTTTCTTTGTTAAGTTGAGGTGAGTAAGGTGCCTAAAACCTTTCATAAAGAATGATTTAAATGCTTTGTGCTGTTTTATTTATGGCCATTTTGATTATTTTAATGCTGGAAAGCATTGCCCATGTCTTCGTAAATTAAACATTTGTTTAATCCTGTACACCTCCTCCAATCAACGTTAGCAAACCTACAAAATAGGAATAAAACATTTTATTTTGAGTATGACGCGGCGACGTTCTACCAATAGATTTCTTACGCAACTTAAGCTATTATTTTAGTCCTAAAACGCATCAACGCACATACGCACATACGCACATACGCACATACGCACACACGAGCCGACAGAGATTAATTTATAGAGGTATAGGTATATTTCTATTCCTCGAAAAGAATTCATACAATTTGGTCGTAATATTTTATTTTAAAATAAACTTTCATGGCACACCCACCTCATTGCCGAATTTAATAAGAAAGTAAACATAAAAATAAATAAAATTCGTGGTAATAAATTTATTTGATTGTAATTCATTTACGTGCGTTGAGCATAGATTCTTTTAGACCAGAGGTCAAAGCGCGGAGGGATACTGAGTAAGCTATAGACTTACCTTCAATCATAGATTTTATAAGTACCCTTCTATGGTGTCTAAGCCCATGGATGAAAAGTTCGATGGGTCTTTACAAGAACTATAAAAACAAAGAAATTATATTGTAGGTCATCCTAATAAATCAGAAATCACACTATTCACACTAATATTATAATGCAAAATTAAGTATGGAATTTTGTAACCTCCTTACGCCAAAACAAGAATAGGTACTGAATGGATCGAATTGAAACTTTGCGCAGATGTAGTTCTAGAACTGGCAAAACATAGCTATTTTTATATTTACGGCTGTTCTAGTACCCATAACACATGCTCTGCTTAACTTGGGGCTAGGTGATGCTGTGTGCATTGTCCAGCATTATTTATTTATATTATTTATTTTATGTACTTCGGACAACCTCGAGCGAAACGGCGGGCAAAAGTCATATATTCAATATCTGTTTTGGACACGATTATGATCTCGTGCGTTATATTATATTCTAGCTAGGATTCTGCATACCTCACATCGTCGCTCTAGGATCTTTAGTATTTTGTGACTCCACGGGTCAGCTGATGCTCTGTTATGTATGCCCATTTGAAAGTTGTTTGTCCGGCGTACGATATTATCTCGATATGTCGCCGTGATCCGTGGGTCAGCCATTTCACGAATTATACTTATGGTTCGGTACATTAGAATGGTGATTAAAATGACTATTTAAGGTGTCGTCGACTTTAAGAGATTGAAATATTTTAATTAGTTTTTCTGGCGCAGTGTGTGGTTTCAAAAGATGTCGTATTCGAACATGAGGTAGCCAGGTAGGTACTATGAACTAAATTGGTTTATCTAAACTCATTGAGGAATGTCCATTTCCACTTCTTTGAATGTGGTACCATTTTCGTACAAAACGGCGTAGCGAAATGGTCCCGTGTAATTTATTTATAATCATCGGCATAGGATTAGTCGAAAGTGGCCAATTATGAATTACCAAAGGGGAAAAAATAAACGTTAGCTAATTTTCACTTCGGGACGTGTGTACATACCTACCTACTCGTAAGAAATCTATCTGTACTTTCGTAAAGGCAACAGAGGTTGGTCATACCTGATGATAAATTTAAAAATGATCATTTAAAATAACCCTTTTCCCGCTGAGAGCAACTGTCACATTGACAGCTTCCGTCGGCCAGCTCTTTGAGAGCTGTCACAGCGGGTGGGGGCGACCGAAAAGGGGTCAGGCTTTATTGGACGATGCCGCAGTGCAGCCTCCCGCAGCCCTGTATGTAATCCGGTCAAGGTCAGCGGAGCCAGAATAGGCTGTCTGGACATTTCAGGGGTTAATTAATATGTCTGCGAAATGGACGGAACAGGGACAATTTTCGGGACGGGTAATTGGTAGCTGAATGTCTAATGTGCCCGAAATTAGCAGATGGTCCATACACCCAAAACCGACAGGTAGCTTCTAACTAGACGAGGGAACAATTACATTGGCCATGAAATACACGGAGCAGACAGGTTTAACCTTAGTGTTAGCGGATTATACTCAATCAAGCACAGCTCAAGCATACCTATACGAGATTACTTTAGGTAAAATGGCTATAAAAAGATCTTACAATTTTCAGAGTCTATCGTGTATTCAAACGTCTTCTGTAGGCATCTTTGGAAACCTGAAAATACTTCATAAATAGAAAATACCGGAGGATAAAACAGGTATGACGCAGAGCAGGTACACTCTAGCACGCATGCGTAAAACGTCTGTCTCTGTAATAATCGTATTAATGTATTTATTGAGAGTGTTTTCTTCAGAATTATAATTTAGACGGCTTGTTAATAGAAACAAATGGGCATAGATGATTCGCCAATACCAACTTCACAGGTTCTACAGAGTTAACCTAGAAAGAACTGTCAGAGCTCGTCTTATTGACGATCAATGCTAATGCTACCCTGGTGCAAAATACTAGTTTGTCACGCCCAAAACAATCTGATTGGAATATCTTTTCCTAATGTACCTCCTGGAGCACTCTAGTGCTGATAAAAAGGTCAATATTGACGTTTATGTGGCCAAGCCTGCTCTCAAACAAGGACCTGTCAGAATACTCACATCGAACAAAAGCACCAACACTTGGTCACTGAATATCCACGAGTCTAACACAGCACAGTACGAGCACACTACGTCCCGATAAGATGCACTTTTTACACAATTTTAACAGTTTTCAGGGTGGCCTGAAGGCTGCGGAGCCGTCTCACGATGACACTTGTCATTTACCGCGCAGACTCGGCAATCCTCGGCGGCGCTCGGGTGCAGTCGGGCTGAGTCGGGGCTGTCGGGTCCAGTCGGAGGTATCGATCGCGGAGCCGGCGCCCGTCCGGCCGCCGCCGGTGGCGCCCCCTCGCGCCGCTAATGAGACCTGATGGCCATCCATTATTTAGCAGCCTCCAAGACTGTGCGGTGCGCGAAATTAATGGACTATTTATTGATTTATTGCAAGAGAAATTAAAGATTGATTGGCTAAGTGAGGTTTGTCTGTTAATCTATTTATCAGCTAGGCTTTGACTTTGATACGTCTGGACAGGACAGGCTGGGGGACTATACCATCTCATATCTTACCTATAGATTATTCGCTTTCAGTTAGCGATTATTTCATCAGTAATGCATTTTTTGCGCAAAAGGATTAAACCGATAGCCCATATGGGCTTTACATGGGCTTTAAACATTAAAGTTAATCTATGTAGAGGACCACCGGCCCGCAAAATTGGAATCTGTAGACTATTTTACTAGTTTGCATCCTATTCAAATAAAAATATACGTACCTACTTAAGAATAGAAACACAATGATAAGTGGCAGAGCATCCATTCTGCCGCATCAGCAGCTGTCGAGGGATGAACGCTTCAGTGTCGAGTGCACTTTACAACTGCAGGGGGAGGTCGACACGTACTACATTATGTAAGCCGTTGCAAACGTAATCAAAGTTTACTTTACTTAGCATAGAGACTACAATAGAAAAACAAACTAGACTACACCAAATTAATGTACATATGTTTTAAAGGGCAATGTATACGCTTCTACAACAAAACTCCTAGTGAGTTGCAAAAGTTATCAGTAAATAAATTCAAACAAATTGTCAAAACCTTTTTGTGTAAAAAGACCTACTATAAAATATCAGATTATCTAGAGGATAAAAAAGCTTGGGACGGGATTTGCTATAACCCGAACAATAACAACTAGCTAACAGGCTAAAGGTTACTTCGTCGCTTCTTTACTTTAGTCTACATAGGTACCGGAGCGCCTGAAATAAAAAATATCACTTTATTTCCGTGTCAGTGTTTATTTATTAAGAATTTGACCTTTTCTAAGTGTATTTATGGAAATAAAGAGTTTTTGACTTTGACTTTACCCGATTCAAGCGAGCGGTTTATCTTTTTCGGGGTTACAATACTACAGGAAATGTGGAAAACTAAAAAGTCTCTTAAAGCCAGTGAAGTCTGTGGACCCCGAGCGAAGCTAACCCAACCAACCCGCACGAGTTCATACTCGTAGCTAAGCGATCCTACTCGTAAGCTATTGGATGTCTTTACCTTCGCAGATTAGCTCTAATCCTAAATTTTCCTTCTCAAGACAGCTTCAATGACACCAAACGTAATTTCCAGATATCAAAAGAAGCAGACACTGGTATTGAACAGGTACCTACAACGCCCTTCACTATAAAAACGAGTCCGTATTCCGCTAGGTCGCGTTATCGACGTTAACGCTCCGTTGCCGGGAGTAGATCGAGTGCACTTGTTTTTCACTGTCTGCGGGGCTAATTGCGCCATTTTTCATTTGCCCTTCGCCCCCACCGGGTGGGCACCGTGGGCCCGGTGGGCGCCGCCCGCCCTGGACACTGCTATTCTTAGCCTTGACAGGGCACGGACGTTTTTACTAATTGAATGAGATTTTTTTGTGGATAATGAATTAAAGTGTCTGGCTTTGTCGCTTTTATCACCATCATCCATTACCTGACTTTGCAGCAGCGTAAATACAAATTAATTTATTAATCTAAACGTTTCATTTCAATGCATAACTTTATATGGGTGCAAATGTACCTTTCTGAAATGGAAAGCTACGAGATCCTGAAATACAGTTTCTAACTAATTGTTCGGAAACCTATGGATGGATTCATTTTATAATTTTGTACCTGTGTCCATTTTTTTTATGAATGACTTTACTTTCTTTTCAATGTTCACTACTTATTTTGTAATATCATTATTAGTATGTTTTACAAATGAAGGTAAATTAATAAGTAAATTTTAAGAAAAGTCATTAAAACGTTAATGGGTTCTCGATATTAATATAAGCTTTTAATGCAGCCGTATATTCGTTGGCGTGTGTGGATGCTATAATTTAGTCTAAATTCAAAAAGGCAAACTAAAATACAATTTAAAAAATAACTGTCCCAAGTCCCATCCCATAACATTTTAGATAAAGTAGGTGTACTGTTAGTTTTATTACAGAGGTGTGTTATGATTGCATTTTAATGTTACTACGTACATAGTATGAGTCTTATAAATTGTAAGATAAGTATCCAAAGTATCAAAAAACATATGGCTAGCAGTTTACATAAAAATAAATAGTTTTCTGTATTCGTTTCGTTCGTTTTATGTTATCCAGTTTATCATCAACGCCAACACTTTTTGTGTCAACATCTTTACCGTTTCACTATAAGCATGTGAACTGTATCAATTTCGCCTAATTGTCAATTTTTCAACATAAATCATTTCAACAATATGAAATAAGTGGCCCACAGCAATTCCAATAAAGTTAACAGCCTCTACCTAAGTCATATCATATCGCACCGGAAACATATCTCAGGTTTTAATGTCACCTCTTCTAATTGGGGATACTAGTTTCGTCGGAGGTCTTAATGCCGTCATCAGAAAATTTGGTTGCAGTAGTTGATCGGTTACAGAAACGCAACTGACGCATGTTTCAGCTTTCCTCCATACTTGTAGGTCCAACCGAAGCATCTTACCGAATGAAACAAGACTATTGTGTGATATAACACACCTGTACCTACAGGATATTGGATATCATTACTTGAAGCGATTTAGCTGAGTACCTACAACTTTTGGCACGAATATTTATATAGGCACTACACTTCTCCACACTCAATCGGTTTTTAAAGACTCAAGAGAAGAACATCAGATGAACCGATCCAAATGCAAAATTTAACAATTAAATGATGATCTGACAAGGCAACATTGTGAGATCTAGCGCTCCTCAACCACGTGCTACGCTGGCAACTCGTGCTACGATCTCGTAGCTCTCTAGCACTAGCTGTGTCTCTACGAAGTTGCTCTACTGGTACGACCCTCCACTACGCCACCAGTTTACGATGTCCATTCCAATATTGCGCGATAGTTGTGGTCTAACGGTTCAATGAATATAATTAGTGATGTACCAGTTCTGTTTTATTACAAGAAACTGAACATTATCATTTTAGAAAGTTAGTTATTTCGGAACAGATATTGTTTTTATCATATTATGAGGTCGTTTACGTTACTGTTCGCGGATATGTTAATTCTGTTACGTGTTGATGAATCGTTTAAAGCTCGTTAGGTTTATTGAATTTGTAAAAACGTTTAAGAAAGCAGATCCCGGTTCGAAGGACCATTTCGTTTTAAGATTATGTTATAAATTTAATAACTGCACGATTGTATTCTTTCTGCGGTCAATCCCTTATGGTGCTTCATTTTTCCATTTGTATAAGAACTTGTGTTTTAAATGTAATTTTCCTATTTAAATTTAGTAAACAACGACATCAAGTGTATAATATAATACCTACGGTGGAAATAAATTAAATTAAATTAATTCCTCCCTATGATTATTTAGTAGCTGGACAGTGGACAGATGTGTTATTTATTTATTTCATTCAGAGAATGTTTTATTCAGATGTGGCCCTATATTATTCAGCAAAGCAATATTTCTAGTTTATTAATAACACTAATACATTCGCGACATAATCCGTCTCGTGACAGTCTAGCGAGTTAGCGACCCTAGCTAATCCCGTCGCGCCCCGCGCAGCCACGTCCGGAATCCGGTCGTTTTTAGGAACATTGTCATGACATGACGTTATTGGAACTTTATGATTTGTGCAATACGTGTACCAACTTTCATATTTTTACATCAGCCTAGCTTTATCACCAGTGATTTTCATTTTTTATGAACCAAAGTCATTAAGGAGAGTGTCGTTAATATCACGACGTCAATTAACCTGCCAGTCCCGAGTCCCACCCGAAACAATATCACGGCACTTAGCAAATAAAACATCGTCCGACAATAAGTCGGCAGATGTCGTGACGGACCAGCATTACGCGAAGACAACGCGAGGTGCGGCTCGGCAGTCGGCCCTATTGACCGCGGCTTGCGCGTAAACATCACCCCGGAACACCATCCGCCCCCTGCGAACTATTGTCATTCCCGAACGCGCGATATACATCGACCTCTCACAAACGATGCTGGCTCCAGTGATAGCAGTAGAGCAGCAATGGATAAGGACGCAACGCGAATATCAGTTGAACGAACTTTCGGCGGGCCGCAAGCTAACCTCTAGATGAGTGCGTACAAATCACGTTTCGCGCGAATCAATACTTAAGTTCAGGCGATCGCCCCCCTGCAATAAGCAGTGGGGGAGTAGTTAGGGTCGCGGGGCGGCGCGCTATCGACCGGGCGCCCACCTGACCGTCACTAATCAGGGCTCATCCCGCGGACACCTACAGCAATTGTACGCACTTTATAGCGACGTGTTCGTGCGGGGGGATTTACCAGCAAAGCCTTGTTTAGCAGTGTGCGTTGGACTTGTTACCGCGACCCTGTTCAGATTATTACGGCGCTTGCCTATGATACTTAGCGGTGTTTGCCTTTAACAATGGAAATAATGATAGGTCACCGATTAAATTAAACATAAATGCTCTGTTAGATTATTGTAATACATATAACGAAACATTTTAGCGGTTTGACGATTGTTTATGAGCATTGTAAGCATGTTGTCAATAGATTAAGTATAATAATAGGTTTTTTGTAACATTTTGTGAATATTCCTCCTAGATGATGAAAACATCTGCAAAATAGTTTAGCTTCCGGCATGTTCGCTATTGTAACAAAGGCAAGGCGCGATTCCATCGCAACGGCCCTAAATCTACTTCCCGCCGCAATACAGATTGTAATTTAGTCGCGGAAGTAAACAGAAGTCATGTTGTACGCAATCGCGCCATCGGCGGTAGGAGCAGGCGGGACGCGTGTACCGCCGCACGCGAGGGAGGAAAATGAACAGAGGTTCCGCCACCGAGTAATTAGCCACTTTTTGTTGCTGCAACGAGACTCTTATTTTGCTCGGCTGAGTTAATCGGTGCTTGCTTTGTTTAGCAGTGAAGGAGGATAGATGTTGGATGCACGATTTAAATAATTTAGCATCGTCGTAGGAACATGACCCGAGTCGGACATAGGCATCTGTCTTGCTTGAAGGACCCATGTCCTTCAAGCAAGACAGACTACTACTAATCAGAGAAAAGTTTAATAATGAGTCATGCTTTTGGGGATTTTATCAGTGTTCTAAAACGGCAATGGCCTTTATTAAAAAAGAAAACTTTTGGGGATTTTATCAGTGATCTAAAACGGCAATGGCCTTTATTAAAAAAGAAAATTACGGAACTAGTATTTACAATAAAATAATTAGTGTTCTTACTTATTTTGATTTATTTTCTCTAATGCGCAATGGTTTTTCGTTCAGAGTCCGGGAACATGCCATGCACGAAATATTCTGTCAGAAGCTGTTCCGTAAATTATTCAGTGTGTGTGATGTATTGACAGCAGCAGTCAGACGGAAGTCATGTGCCTACGAGTAGAAGAATAACGTAGGTAACGAAGTTGCAGTGGTTCCAAATTTCATAGCAGTTCATAATCATAATTTGTTACGTTCTTTCATTATTTAATGTGTGTCTTGGCAAGTTTATATCCACCGCATTTGTTGTAATGTTGAATGATATTCACAAATAACCTCAAGAAAATCAATATCGGCACCGATATTGATACCTCAAAATATAAAATTTTTGCTTTTCGGATTTTTTCCTCTGATAAAGTTTGATCATCTACCTTCATACCAAATTTCAACTTTCTGGGATACCTAGAAGTGGTTTCGGTTTCTGATGAGTTAGTTGTTGAAAATGTCACTTTTCAGATCTCAATAACTCAAGAACCTTCTATTATTTATTTATACAATTTGGCATTTCTACTCTTTTTCACAGATCTTACTAGACATGCAAAATTGCAAGCCTGTAGGTTTGATACAGGGTTGTTATACAGGTGGGACCAAAAGCTCACTGCTATTGCGTCGCCCGGTTCTTTCCGAACTTGGCTGGCGCTCTACCGACCGCGCGCCTCAATACACCCTTTTATTAATTGTATTCGGACCGCTACACACCACGTGTAACAACAGTTTGCATGTCACAATAAGCACTAGACGTCGCCCTCTGTTTGCTCTACTTCTCTGGCACTCCACTCGTCGGTAAATCGGTGTCCGACCGAGAATAGAACAAACGCTTTGACTAGTGGGTCGATACGATTGCACTAGTGGGGTGGCTCGCTAACGGCCTCGTTCATCCAATGTTTCGGACCAGTTCTTGTAGCCAGCACGTGTAATAATCGTGTAATATTCTATTTGAGTATCGTTGTGAACCTTCTGCAAGGGTAGGTCTATCCACGAGTTCTGATAGATATTTAAATCATCATGATCAACAACATTAACAGTCTACCGTACGCTGCTGGACGAAGGCCTCCCCTGATAAGCAACTTATATTTTTTTATTAAAGACTAGCTGCTGCCCGCGGCTTCGCACGCTTTTTTCCGAAATAAAAGGTAGCCTATGTCCTGCCCCGGGATACCATCTACCTCGCTGCCAAATTTGGCAATTTTGTGAAATTTCACCGAGATTCGTACAGCCGTTCTTGAGTTATAAATGGTGTAACTAACACGGCTTTCTTTTATATATATAGAAGACAGATTATAGTGTGTTTCTAGCTTCAAAAAATCTTCACTACAGAATCTCATTACAATGAGCAACATCCTCACACCGAATACAAGTTTCAACAACCGTAACAAGCAAGCCAATTACCGAGACGCAGTTGTCCGTGAACATCACGTGCATGTCGATATACATTGTAACAACAGCCCCCAAAGCACAAACTATAATCCATAAAGGGTTATCCACCCCCCATCAGACTGAACCCTTATAACTCCAGAGTAGTAAAAAGATAGAATGCTTGTTGTATGAACAATAGGCAGCAGCAGAATAGAAAAGGAAATTGATATAAGCAAGAAGAAGACACATATATCGTTTGATCGAAGGCAAAAATTGGCGTGGAAAAGAGAAGCTTCGGTAAGCTTGTAAAGTCACATAGAAAGCGTGTCGCCAACACGCTTTGCATCGCTAAAGCGAAGACGTTAAAGGAATCAAAAACATCTTGCTCGCATTTCTGTGAATTCATTAATCGTAGTAATGAAATTCTAAATACATAGAGTGGAATGACGACCTGCGAAAGACTGCAGGCAGATGCTGATGCGGCAAAGCTGAAGACAGGGCGCTATGGGGCTCATTAGAGCCTAATATAGACTGATGATGATGTAATTCTAGCCATAAAACTATGAGTTGGCCTTGATATTACAGCTCCTCGGGCTCGGCTGGCCCTCGTTACAACGCACATAGGCACGCCGCCGTGGCACCCTCGCCAGGCAATTACGGCATGATTCGCCGATGCAATTACCACGAAAATTGAATAACGCAAGGCTTTGATTCGCTGTTATTAGTATTAGTTAGACATGTAAAGGTCAATGGTGATGGCGACTAAAATGTACGTAGTTACCTGAGATTTAATCATTTCAATAATAATATGTTTAAACACGCGCAGCGAAAAAGTGCAAATTCTAGTTCCAACGTACAACAGTCGAATGAAATGATGAATACAAAAAATCAAAACCAAAAATTGTTTCGAACTTCTGCGATTTGCTCAGAGTGTCATAAATTATTTTCACAAAGGGGTTAACCCTCTGTTTACAAAAAATATCTAGGACTCAAGAACCGAGTATAGACTGCTAATCATTGTAACGAAATAAATAGGAACTACCACCATTGCTGATCTTATTACAAACATCTCTATCAAATTGCGAAAAGAACAGTTCAGTTCATTTATTAAACACACATTGGAACACTTGGTCATGTCAAATTTACAGTTTTAAAAATATTAAAGAACAGACTTTTGAAGTAAACTTACAGAATAAATAGCCATATACAATTGCAAAACAAGATTATCAGCTGTGTAAAATTACAGTGACAAAAACACAAACAAGGTAAGTTAAAACAATAATTACAATGAACCTCTGCAATGTAAAAATCCCTCAAAGCCACGAGTAAAATTATTATTAACCTGATATCTTCGTTTAATGGGGTATAGTGTAGGTGGTTTGTGTGAAAAGTGTGAAATGGAGCAAGGGACGAGAAAACTAGGTTGCGACTTGCGACAACGGCGGCGCGGCGTGATGAGAGGTCAATATTGAGGTACCACCGCACAAGGACCGATGGGTCTCATATTGCGGCAGCGCTATTTTTAACCGATTTCAAACAGGAGGAGGTTCTCAGTTCGTCTGTAGGTTTTTTTTGTGTTCGTATTTGATATCTCCACCTATGGGTAACCGATTTTACTGATTCTTTCACTATTGTAGAGGTATAGAGAATGATCCCGAGGTGGTCCCATAAAATTTTTATATTTTTAATCCCGAGGGATTATTAATTATCCCGTTAAACTTAAAAAGCAACATAATATTTTGGGAGAATCACGACTAGGTTCAACAGTTTTGGTGATATCTGCGCCAATTGTTAATAGATTTTGATCATTATTTTGTTGTTGTATTAAAATTGATTTTGAGGTGGTCTCCTATAAGTTTGATTCTCGAGGAATCGCTATGTGCGCCGTAAAACGTAGATTTGTAAAATTCAGAATATTCTTCAGAATATTTATAATTGCATTAACATCACCTAATGGTTTCCGTGGCAACGGGCGTCAACAGTTTCATCCCTGTGTCATCAAACTAAATTAGACTTGAATAATAACTAGATGTCGCCAAAGTAAACTTAAAAAGTAAACTTAAGTAAAAAAGTTTTTGCACGTGAACATAGCACGTGACCTTCCGTCAGGGAAAGTAAGGGAGGGGTGATTTCGTTCGTCCGAGACATAGATGAATATTATCTATAACCCGGAATTTGAAGCCGGTTTATCGTTTTTTAAAACACGGCAAACTATACAGAATGCATTGGTATGTATGTACATAGGTATGTATCCATTATACGAGACTTATCTAAAAAAATTTAAATTGATGCTGGTGTTTTCGAAGTAATTTTAGTTGGCGTGAAAAATAAGAATCGTTACAAAGTTTTAACTAAGCTTTCCTCTTGGTTGTTTTTCGAGGAAAATGCGCGACTCACAAATAGTTGGCTGTCTCATTGTCACTCCAGTGGTCGCGTAAACAAGACAATTTGTTATTATCATCGTAAACAATTCATAATGTGGTCTTTTGAGCTACCAATACTTGTTTTTCAGGCGTTTAGAGTGGCCGTTACGTGTGGTTCCGTAGATCGGTTAAGATGTGCAATTTTTTGTTTTTTCCATGTAAACCTGGTAGTACTAAGACTTATTTTTCTGACATAATTAGGTACCCGACTGCGCAGGGAAGGCTATTATATAAAATATTGAACACGCAACGAATAGGTTATTCGAACCAAACTATTTAAACATACAATCATATCCTACAAGAGTAACACTAGCAACAATTACCCAGGTTTAGAACACGATGCCGTTGGGTAAGTATCATTATAACATTTGAAAGGGGGCATGTGGTAATGAACCTTTGTTGACAACTATAAACAAAATATGGATCAATTGGTTTCGATAATCGTTATTATTGAACAAGCCTTAAATTCTTTATACTAATATCCATTACCGACCAAAGCTCCCGCCGCCATTTGCCCTAAATGAATAATCACTCATCCACTAAAAGCAATACGTCCAATTATCCGAAATCAAATCTACGCGAGGAGTGGTACGTATGCCTAATAGATATATGTCGCGCTGGCTGTCTGGCCGCCCGCCTAAGTATAGCCGCCTAGAAATAGAAGGCTATGCGCGGGGTGTGGGTGCGCGCCACTCACGCACCGGAAGTCGCGCTAAAGCCTTCTTTCGTGTGTCTGCCGGTACGTAGCTCGTGGTGTGTTTCTGTCGCCATAAATAAAATGTACGAGGAGTTGTGTTTATATTACCAAAAAAAACTGCCTACCTACTTAATTATAAATAGGTCTTAACATAACGTTTAGAAATCTTCGCTGACCTTATCAACGAGTATTATCTATCTATTTGTTCGGAGGCTTCCCAAATTATTATTTGTTCGGCCAATTACAAACTGGGTCTCTTCGAGACATGAGTAAATAATAGGTGTCTTTCTAGACTTTCGTAATACATCCTCGGCAACATAGTCAATTTCCAAAAATAGCACAGGTCAATAAAATACCTCTGTATTTTCAATTAACTATGCATAAGACAATCTTCCTAATTCAAAATAAGCAATAAACGTTTTTTTTTTATAAATTTATTGCTAAGCCCGTACGTAAATAACCGCGTGAAACCACCGCTTGATGGTAAAGTGCCTCGAATCACACCAATAAATTCATAAGCGCCTTAGGCCGTTCTCGGTAAGCCTCGTGAAATCACGCACGTACTCGTAGATAAATGATTCATGCACAAGTCAGGTAAGTCGGTTTACTATGACTCATTCTCGTACCCAAGCTTCGATCAAACGAAGACAACGCAAGTTTTACCCACTATGTTACCTACTCTCTATGACCAAGTGGGCAACCCTAAAAATGCACATAATATGCACATCATCTGCAGATGGACTTATAAGGGAAAACTGTGACAGAATGGAATTTTGCAATTTATCAGTGAGCCTCGGATCATGCCGCTATCCACTTGATAATGTAATGATCCATACTAATATTATAAATTCGATAGTACGAGTAACTTTGTCTGTCTGTCTGTTACCTTTTCACGCCTAAGCGGCTGAGCGGATTTTAATTAAACTTGGTAGGGAGATAAACAATATCCCGGGGACATAGGCTACTTAAAAAGCGCGTGCGAAGCCGCTGGCAGCAGCTAGTAGGCTTATATGGTTGATAAAATGTTGAAAAAGTTTATTTTAATAGAATGCCCTTACATAAGACTTCGTGATGGTTTCGGGAAATGTGTAAGCTGAGAACCAACTTCTTCTGGGAATTGCCCTCTTTAACTGACACATAGTCGCCATCATTCATTTCATGTTAGGAGAACGTTTGGCTCAATGATTACATTTGAGTGTGCAAGTGCGGGTGGCTCTCGGACTTTACCTTCACCTCGCAGTTGCAAATCATTGACGTCACGATCCCGAGAAACATTACGATATGCAAAGCAAATGTACGCAGATACAGAATCAGATGTGAAATCCGGTATTACTATGTGCATAATACCACTATAACTGTCCTTTGGAAATTTTACTTTACTAGGACAAAATATACAATTTATTCTCTTAGAACCTCTACTGACTACTGCATGCCTTCGTAGGTTTCCACACCTCTGTTTTCGGTCGGTAAATGTGTTTACACAATAACATTAAGTGGCCAGCCAATCAGGCACAAATTCGAACCATATTGATAAATTCTCTATCTGTTATTCTAAATCAGGTCGTTAATTTTATTCCCCATGCATAACTATCGCACCGCCTCCACGCAGCCACTTACAGTGACTGTCCACCATCCCTTTCGCACCACATAAAATCAACGCTCAATATTAGCAATAGTATCTCATAACCACCGCACATCAATAACATTTGCACAGCCCCCTGTCTCCCCTAGGGGGCTAGCTGTCCAGTGGGGGGTCCAGGGGGAGCGGGCCGAGCCCCCTCGAAGTGCGCACATCGGTTCAAATCAAAAGCTGTGTGAACGGTTGATGAAGCGAGAACTTCCCTTGTTGGTAGAATGATGGGCAGCTGATGATGCACCGCGGTTCATTTACAAAGAAAACACTTTTATTCTTTCATTATATCCAAATTAAACAGATACTTTTGCTGTAAATTAACATTGCAGATCATTTAGAGGATTGTGAACTACTTAATCGGGATTTAACTGGCTGTTTTCAGTGTCTTCCTTTTTAGACAGGTAACAGGTAACTCAGGGTTTTTATTGCCATATACCAATAAATTCTTTGTAGTTTGATCTTTCTGAATCGCTAACAGATATCTGAAAATAACCAAGACTTAATCCTAAACCAAATTAGTTATTTTGCCTTTAGTCTATGTTCGCACACAATAAATCTTTGCCAGCAGCAAAGTTTTTATTTCCGTCTACTAACACTTGTATTCGGTTACAATCGATCTGTCTATAGGAAGGTAGGTACTACCTATAGTACGGACACCGAGGGGAGGCGAGACCCGGCAATGCCTCCCGACGCCGTATTTACTGCAAGGTATTACAATTTTAGGATTTGAGTTCAATTGAAGTAAACTAGACAAGCTCCTTTTAACTACTTACTTACTTTTACTTACTATCATAAAATAAATATCGGAGAATTCAATGAGTTGTAAGTGATTCATAAAAAACGATGGTAAGAAACGTAAAATAAAGTATTTTACTGTATGTAAATGCGCGACGTCAAACCAAGGCGCTGAAGAGCAAAAACGTATGAAATTATTCCAAGTCAATAAACCCGTGACAGAGCGACCCCTGCAAAACAAAGCAAAAAATATGTATGAAATGCACATAAAGTTCCAGTACAGTAAAGCAGTTGAGAAGAGGCCAGGCTCATTACAGCTCGCCATTGCGTCTGAGGTCTGGCCCCCGCCCCCTCCTCACCCCGGCGGGGAAGGGGCGAGGGGTCGCGTATGTGGGGGTAATGATGTTTCTCAACAAAACACCTTTGTGCACTTCATAATAATAGACAAAGAAGTCTGAAGCTTCATGGAGTGTGCACGATTCACTGCAACAATTTTACGTTACGTTTTAAGGGCTGGTTAGAATACTACCTTTTAGGGTTCTGTAGCCCGAAGGGTGAAAACGGAACCCTATTACTAAGCCTCCGCTGTCAGTCGTCCGTCGTGTGTGGCTGTGTGTGTGTGTGTGTGGCGATAAGGCCGCCTATTGTACTGATTATGTGTTAAATGTTGATATAAGGTTTTTATTATGTTATTTTTTAAGTGCAATAAAGTGTTCATTCATTCATTCATTCCGTCCGTCCGTCTGTCACAGGGCTCTATCTCATGAACCGTAAGGTAGACAGTTGAAATTTTCAATGAATATTATGTATTTCTCTAATAATAAAATAAAATAAATAGGTATCCAAATTAAAGGGAGCTTCCATACAAAAAACGTGATTTTTTTGGCTGTTTTTGCTCTTGTTTTGTGTAGGCTGTATCTCTTGAACCACAATAGGTAGACACATGAAACTTTCTACAAATAGGTAACACTTCAACTATAATAATAATAACAACATATACTAAAAACATAATAAAGTTGAAAATTTAAAGGGGTCTCCGAACAAGTAAAAGTTTGATGTTCTTTGAAAAAATTGCCCGATTTTTACGATACGGAGCCCTTTGTGTGCGAGTCGACTCGCACTTGGCGGTTTATTTTATTCAACCAAGGGGTTCTTACTTTATCCTGAATGAAATGCGCACGATATGCATACTGCCTCGGGGAGACAGTACGACAGTTACTAGTTTCGTAACGGAGGTACCATCTACTTACTGATTTCTTCACTTGCGCTACTGACGACGTAACAATCGTCACGAGAAGATAAGTTAAATCGACATTATTATCGTCGCAGAATTGACTCGTTTGTCATGCACCGTTAATCAGAACAAAAATGCCAATTTAAAGAAAAAATAAAAATAAAAATTTAGTAACTGTAGAAAGACATTTGTCAACAACAGCAGTCACAGTGACGGATGAGCCGGCGATGACGCGCCAGGGAGAGTTCTCCCTCAGCCAGCCGCTGGAGGGGGAAAGTGGGGGCTAGGGGGTCATCTTAGCCCTCGCCGTAAAATGCGCTTCGTACTTATGAGATTTGATATTATGGACGATGGTCATTCTCTTCTTCTGTGTTAATTAATTATACAAACGAATCGTCCGCTCTTACGATTACAAAACTAGTTTTGATGAAATCGGTTTTGAATGAGGTAAATATCAATATTAGCTCCGTTAGATTAAGGATTCTTCAATAAGATATTTATAAGCTGATATTTACTGTTTGAATAGTAATTCGATTGTATGCGTAGCGCATTCCTTACAATACAACCTATTTATTTCCCCTCGATTTATGGTAGGTGGTACCTACAATAAATTGCATAATATTTAATAGGTATTGGTACGAAACCCTACAAACGATAAACGGCTTATTTTTTTATCGATTTTTAGGGTTCCGTACCCGAAGGGTGAAAACGGAACCCTTACGCCTCCGCTGTCCGCTAACTGCAGGGCTCTATCTCATGAACCGTAAGAGGTAGACAGTTGAAATTTTCAGAGAATGTATATCTCTGGCCGCTATAACAACAAATAATAAAAATAAAAAACGTGCTCTTTCTTTGTCAAGGCTATAAGTTTCATGTGTCTACCTATTGTGGTATATCTTGAACCATAATAGGTAGACACATGAAACTTTCTACAAATAAGTAACATTTTAACTGTAATAACAACAAATACTACAAATATAACAAAGTTGAAAATTTAAAGGGTTCTCCGAACAAGTGAAAGATGTTCTTTGAAAAAGCTGCCTGATTTTTACGGTAGGTACGGAGCCCTTCGTTTGCGAGTCGACTCGCACTTGGCGGTTTATTTACATTAGTCCTTTCTTTTGAGACACTTGTTACAAGTATTCAGTTTACTCTTGCGAGTTAAGGACTCCGCTTAATGGGTCCTATATGGGATACCTACCTCTAAACCTATTCGTATCTCAACCATCGGAGCATTTATTAAAAAGTAGGTACTAACCGCCATGTTTGCACGTCTGAGAACAATCGCGCACCGCACAGCGCAGTAACACCGATTACACTACAACTATCATTACAGCGCACTATTGATTCCTAATCCGCACTTCCGGATGTTACGTAACACTCCCTCCCCCCCACTGTTCCCCCTGCCCAGCCGACACCCCCCGCCCGCACCCCTGCAAAGATTTACAACCGGCCAGGCCGTTCCGTTTGACGAATGATTGGCCGGCAGTTCGCTTGTTACAGGAAACCTTTACGGATTGTTTTGTTTTCTCGCTTTCGTTTTGGCCTAATGTGAAAATGTCACGGATTGAGGACAAATTTTCAGAGATAGCTAGGACTGCCCTATTTGGAAGTATTCGAGAATGCATTACAATTCTATTTCAATGTAGGTCAACTGTGAATTCGGACTTGAGTATTTGCTAAATCGGAATGGTCCAAACTAGGAATTAGCGCGGCCTCTAGCCGAAATAGCCAGACGAGGGCAGTCTAAGTTAAGATCGGAAACTAAAGCCTTCGCAAATAGAATTTAATGGAAACTCTATGATCTACATAATATGGCCAAGACCGAGTTCTATTCACAAGATATTGCCGGAAATTAGTAGAAATCAGGTTCTCTACGCACTGTTCTACCAACATAATTTAAACACATGACACTTGTTCGAAACTCGTTAAATTGCTCTTCCAGTACCTCCCTCAGGAATAAAGCAACCAAAAAAAAATTATGAGGTTCAGACATTAAATTTTGAACCCGCATCAAGCTTTTCAACACGCTGCTTCCTACAGGAGACTGACAGTTAAAGCCTAAACATTCGAGAGATACCTGGAGCTGGAGATACTTAGACTACGAGCAGAATAAAGGCCCGACAATTGTTTTTTGCGTAACATTTTGTTTACATCAAACTTTCTACAACAATTACTTCAGCATTGAGAAAAAGTTCTCAATTTCGTTTATTTTCCTGTTTTGGCGACAAAACTTCCAGTGAAGTAGTACCTAACTAATAGATGACGTCAATAGATAACGGAAAGTACTTTCGTTGTTTTTATGTAATGAAGCGGTAAATCGGGAATGCTTCCTTTTAATCTTACATAATCGTATTTTTGCCATCAATCGTCATATCTCAATTATCAGTTTATTGAACGATTCTATTCCCACTTAAATGCTCTATCTACCTCGCAAGTGATTTGTACGAGAGCAAACCTAAATTTCATAACTGTACCCAATAAGTAAGTACCTAATAAGTTAATTTTATGTCAGCTAAAATAAATTCAGACAGTTGCAAAAACAATCAGACGTTACGTCAATAAAAAAACTTTCGTCAATCTACTCTACCTTCAGGTAGGAACTGTAGATTCCTTAGGGATCTAAAGGTAGGTACAACGGAAAGCGGCAAGTGGCAAGCTGAAACATGAATAGCACTAAGGTATTATGCAGAATAGCAGAAAAGACGGTACATGGTGACGGACGGACGGACGGACATCCTGAAAGAGGTCGCGTCGCGTCCAGCGGCGGCGACGGCGGCGGCGGCGTCGCGCCGTGGGCGGCCGCTGTGGGCGTGCAAGCGTGCGCTGCACCGCCCCGCCCCCCGCGCCCCACACTGTTTATTCTCGAGCGTGCTGGCGGCTGGCGGGGCGACTCCGACAGTCGCCCGCGTGACGCGAAACCGATCGCACGCGTGCGTCAGGTACGAACGTAGCGAGAGCGAACCGACCGAGCGGTGCATTCGACGCCGGACATCACTCAATTATCATTGCGACGCGAATTCACTGACCATCACGCGTGTAGGTGTCCGGAGAAGGGTGTAGGAGAGGTGTCGCGAAAATGCATCCCGGACGCGGGTGCAAAGCGCAGGCGGGTCGCGGGGGTGGGTGCATGCTATGATGGACATCGTATTGATTTCTATCTGCCCGCTCCTCCCTTATTGTGGTGGTGCAGGGCGCGCCATCGATCGCTGCACCGGCGGCCCTTTGAGTTAGCACCCGATCGCCGGACTAAAGTGGACGTTTTGCATTGCAGTGCTGTCAGTGAAATTGAGTGCGAATTATTTCTAGTGTTACGTCACGTGGACCAAATCTGCGCGAGTAACGATAGTGCGATGGGAACTGCAATTGAGTGAGTTATTACGATGAACGAATCAGTGTAATAGCCTCAATTAAACATTGCTTTATTTTATAACAATTTAGTAACGATACTTACGTTCATTAGCATTAAATGCAATTATAACTTGGTTAATTATGTAAAATTGTGAAATTTTGGCAAACGTAACGTATCTAATAGGAATTCGTATTCTCTGATTGGTTTTCAATCAATTAGAAATTTTAGCAAATTGTACAAGAAATATTTTGCTAAATAGTTACGTGGGAAATATTCAATTAAAATTAATAAATTTTCGATTAGATCGCCGCCGTAACAGACTTCCGTTCAAACGTTGAATAACAAGTCGTATAACATCTCACCGTCGTCACCCTTCTTCGAATGCACAAATCGTAAAACCGCTCGACTTCACCGTCTCGATCTAAATCGCAAATCCGCTATCAAATTCAAACGAATTGTGAAAATACATTAATTAAATAATATCATTAAACATCTAATCATCAACATTATTTGCAGAAAACAAAACCAACATTAACAAACAAGCTTTAAAAACTCATTTAACAAAAATATAGAAGAAAACAAATCGAATTTTAAAATTCGAAATTAGATCTGCTCGCGTGCGCAGGTCAAAGAGTAAACAGTTTCGCTGCGTAGAGAAGTGACAAGGCGTTAAAGTGGCGGCGACTGTGGGCGCGCGGTTGGAATGCGCGGGATTGGATTCGTTTAGCGCGCGCGCACGCCCCGAGAGCGGCGTGCCGCCCTCGGAACACCCCGCCATGGCAACCGATACTGGTGAGTACTCAACCAAATTTTTTTAAATTTACTACTCACAAAAACTAACTTCATTTTTGTTTTTGTAGATCGCTAAATTAAATTGGTAAGCACAATGGGTAGATCGCATTCAAAGCCTTTACTGTTTACGAGAAACAAAATTTAAATAAACGAACAACAAAATTCTATCAAAATAAAGTAAAACAAAACCATACGCGTCCAGCCGTATCCGTAAAAACCACAAAAAACTGAGAGCTCTAAATATTAGTACGTAACGAGTGAATTGTTTACCAACAGAATGTATAGCGTGGGTATGGCTGTGCGGTGTCTGTCCACCCGTCACACGTACGGTAGGTACATGAGTTCGTTGATATTCCACCCCCTGCTACCCCCTCCCCCCGGCCCCAGGATCATCCCGCCAGGATCGGGGGGTGAGATCGCCGCGGCTCTTGTTTAATGATGTTCCCGACGTTTACTCAAGATTACACTGTTATTTAGATCGTTGTTTTTCTATCGGAGGAATGCATTTTATTTTAGGGGATTGAAGATTCACGTTTTTGAAGCGCCCCGTTAAATTAACTACTAATCTAGTCTCTAAGTTATTCGATTAAACTTATGACGTGATTAGTACTTAGGCGTGTTTACATGAAAATAATGTTTTAGCGAAGGACACCGTAATGAAACTGTTAACAACAATCTACCACCCAAATCAATCACAGAAACGAGATCAGATGACTTGCCTACAACCACCATAGCAATAATTCATAATTTCCACGTCGCCCTAAACGTATCGATACAGAAGTGCGTTTGTGTAGCAAAAGCTGACACCGACAGCCTACACACCCTCCCAGACGAGGGTGACGAATCTGTCAGACAGGGGATCAAACGACTTTCATTCACACTCAAAATAACTCTTTGATATAACTCATTTATTATCCGAGCGACGGTTCATGCTTTAATCCTTAAATACACTTGCGTTTATTTCTTCTTCTTGTTAAAGGAATAATAAACGAAAAACTGAGAACGGCATGTTTAACCTTTTTTCTAATAGCAGTAATAAAAAGTAATTCTAAATCAATGTTGTTAAAGGAAGTTCTGTAAAAGGAAGCAGACTTTCATATTTCAACAATTTAAGAAAAAATAAAAACATTCAAGTTAAATTCATCGTTCGCCGGATACAGAGAGATTAATTAGGTCCCTAAATCTTTGTACCCGAACCGCGACAATCGGAACATTTCAAAACTTCCAGCTAATTTTAAACTTCGTCGTCTCTTTTAATACTTATCATTTTCAATTTCTCTGACAATCTGACGAAAGCAGTAATCACAAGACGTCGCGGACGTAAAATTTAAAACACTTTTAAATAAAGAGTCTTTGAGATTGAAGATAAAATAAAAGCGGGCGCTCGAGATTCAATAGGATCGATCGCGGCTTTAGGACGGACTAGGGATGGTGTTGAGTCCTGCCGAGCGAAGGGCGCGTCATTCTGATCGGGAAGTACCTACCTTCTGTAGATAATGATAAAATGATGGTATCAACATTAAACGTTACTTTTGGATCAAGACCGAAATACCAGTATACCAAATGGATCTAGTAAGTAAGATATTGGATTGAATAACAAGAGACAAAGATTTATGCAAGCGTCTCTCGCAGTTAATGTTAAACGAACCAAAGAAGTTATTGACACATGCAAACTTTAGAATTAATGGTATCAACAAATATCAGCAGCTATTCTCGAACCGAATGTTCTGTTGCGTGACGATGGTAAGAGGCCCGACGGCATGACTCTAGTCCCATGGGAGTTGGGGAGGCCCATTGTGTAGGACGCTAAATGCGTCGACACACTTGTACCTTCCCATCTTCCGAGGACATCCGTGAGGGCTGGTGCGGCGGCAGATAAGCCGAGGATCTCAAGAGACGCAAATATGCAGGTCTCGACAGAGCCTACACATTTGCTCCCTTTGGGGTCGAGACCCTGGGTCCGTAGGGTATCGAGGCTCACCGGGTTTTAAAAAGTTATCTGAGCGTCTGGTCGACGCGACGCGTGACCCGAGAGCTGGTGGGTATCTGGCGCAGCGCATCAATATTGCCATACAGCGGGGCAATACAGCCAGCGTCTTGGGAACGCTTCCGCCTGGTATTGATATGGATTAGTTGAGCTACCTGTAGATTATTTGCAACAGTCTGCAGTTAGCTTAATTGTTTCAATTGTACATAAATACTAGTTCTAATTTGTTTTTATTATTGAATGTTAATTGTCTTTGTCAATAAAGGCTTACTTTTATCAACAATACATTATTTGTCAATATGCTGCGCCGTACCCGACACGATTTTAATATTAATATCACTCCCGTTGTTTCTAAGATTCCAATTCGAATGGTAGCGCGCAAATTCTGTAATGTACTGAATTTTATTCACGTTGAAGCAACATCTGGACCTTTTCATTTGTTCGCTTAGTAACATTAAAAGCTACTTTGGTAGGTACAACCAGTTTTATTTTAATGTACAATTTGAAGAAGTCATTTGTTTTCCATTTATCTTTTTATTCTGGGTAACTAGCGATATCATTAGTTTGTGTGGGATTCCAATTAGGTAACAAACAAGACTAGATTTGAATACTCAGGTGTGTGCGTGCGTGTACATCGATAAAAGAAAAATGATTTACCGAAGACATAAATTAAGGAAAAAATTAATTTAATAATTTTATTTGTCCAATTCCGAATCAAATATAATTTGTAGGAAAGTCACCTCACGTTCGAGATGAACCTGCCTACATTCCGTTAGTCACAAACATGTTTGGACAGAGATCCTTGACATTTGATGAAATATTACCTATCCTCGTTTAATGCCGCTCTAAGTGCTCATCTGTTTTAGATCTTCACGGTGAGGGGACCGTTAAAATGTCGTCTCGCAAAAAAACGGTAAAGCG
The DNA here is from genome assembly GCA_963662085.1 of Eupithecia inturbata. NCBI lineage: Eukaryota > Metazoa > Arthropoda > Insecta > Lepidoptera > Geometridae > Eupithecia > Eupithecia inturbata. The sequence continues at coordinate 15,558,405 of OY759180.1, read as the reverse complement.
CGTTTGTGATTGCATCATGCATCGCACTAGGTTTTAATTTATATCACTGACATTTTATTTTTAAAGCCGAAGTAAAACCTATTTGTTTACCTACTTTTTTATCGACGAAATATGTTTACTTTGTAATCGAATTTATTTTGAATCATGATAGCTTTGTAAAGCTCGAATTGTTTAAAAGAGAGAAGACACGTTTGTTCTCTTTCAAATAGCGCTCGACTGAAAATTTATTTTTCCTATTCCTATTTTCCTATTTCTTAATTTTTATTTTAATCAATTTATTTATTTATGTTTTTGTTTGTCAAACGTCTAATTAACATAATGTTCTTACCATAAGTTGGTTGGTCAGGCGGCGGCGCGGGCGCGGGCGGCGAGCAGCAGTACTCGCTGCGCTGGAACGACTTCCACTCAGCCATGGTCTCGTCTTTCCGCCGGCTGCGGGATGAAGAGGACTTCGTGGACGTCACCCTTGCTTGCGCTGGAGCCACCTTCTCCGCTCATAAGGTAAGTCAGAGCACTAAGCATAATAGCGGAAGTTTTTGCAGAAAACACAAAATAAACTGAGTACCTACTAAGAGAAAATCTTTTTTTAAGGACTGAATCATTTATATTATTATGTCAGTCCCGTATTTTAACAAACAAACTACTACTTAAAACTAAATTATATCTATAACTAACCTGAGTACATAATTTTATCGCCGCATTACTCAGTGGTGCAGCTAAAATAATTTAGATAATACCAGTATCAAAACTAGAAAAGGAATGGGAAACTGTAAAAACAAATATGCTCAGAAAAAATGAAAATAATTAAAATAATATCTGTATAGGTAGTTCTAATCTTCTGGCTCGAAGGAGCAAAGCTGCCTCGCCTCATGTTTGCGTTCCTATGATCAAACTTTCATTAGTTATAATTTTATCCACGTTGATTGATGCCGTAACATTCACTTGAACAGTTGCTAATATACGGTTTGTTTTGTTTGCTTCCTAAAAGGTGGTGTTGTCTGCATGCAGCCCTTACTTCCGACGGTTACTGAAGGCCAATCCTTGCCAACACCCGATTGTTATCCTAAGAGATGTTCATGACAAAGACATGGAGAGTCTTCTCAGGTAACTTGCATCTTCCACCCTCGTTTGAGACGATTTTTGTGCGTTAACTTAAACTTTAATAATATTAGAATTGTATAATGTTCGAACTGTTTAGATATAAGGGCTGTTGATTTTGTTAAACAATAAATAAATAAATAAATATCTAAACTTTGTTCATAGATTTATGTACCAAGGCGAAGTGCACATAGGTCAAGAGCAGTTGAAAGAGTTCTTGAAAGCCGCACAGCTGCTTCAAGTCCGAGGATTGACCGACGTGCCTGCTCCCGGGCCTATCACTACCATCGACCAGAAGGCTTCTCCGGTAAGCCTCACTCCTGTAAGTAGTGTTTGGTACTACGTTGTATGATATTTATGACCCGTTGGCCGCCAAACTTAGCAATGGTTTATTTAAACTTGAAAAAAAAATATTTACCTGATTTACTTTGAGCAGGTATGCAGATTCTAGAACTACAGGTTACCATAACAATGTGAAATTAGCTATTAATAATCAGTGTAGTAATAATGGCGCCCAACGTAGTATAGGGCTCAAGGTTTCTTCCCGATTTTTTTATAATTTCTACAAGAATTGTACTTAGCCTCTAATCTCTAACCAGTCGGCATCATCATGGACTGAGACCGGCAGCGGGGGCTCTCGCGACGGGCGAGACGTGCAGCGCGAAGGTCGCAGGTCAAGGAAGCCCGATGACGGAGCAGCCAACACCCCCCCGCCCAAGCGAGCTAGGTCATCCGATTTGTATCAGGCGCAGTTGAAAACCAGGTGAATAGAGTTGACTATTGCTCGTAGAACCCTTATTTATTATTTACTCCAATGACGTTAATAATTCTTGGTATGTAATTCATTTCAAAGAAACTCTCCTACTAGAGTTTAGACTTTCATGGTCAATGAATCGATAGATTTTTTTATTATTTCTAGTCTATCGCTTTGCAGTAAGCTGTGGATAAATCAAAGTTTCTTCTTGAAAACCAACCAATTTTATAAGTACCTACATATATACTCGAACAAATTATCATATTCCATCTTTGACACTACGTGGCCTGCCAGTTTTTGGTAGAAAATAAATAATGATGTAACAAAATCAAGAGTAATTTAATCACGTGTAGTCAAGCAATCACAATTATAGTGCAATACTGATTGTACTTTGCCGTAAAATGATTCTCACATCTCGTTCATCTCGATCCGCCATAGGAGTTGGTATTTTGCATCAATGCAATGAATTTACAAGACTCTTTCACAACTTTAGCATTTTTGCAATTTATGATTAAATTGCGTAGAGATGGAATACTTCATTTGATTTGGCCTCGACATGTTGATAGCATTGTTTGATATACCAAGCATGTTACATTTGCTACAATTATTGAACTTGTTACAAAATGTATCTATAATGACGTGCATGGTTGATCGGCGATTTCATCTGTCCACGGATTGATTCTTCATCAGAGTCTGCATGTAGCTACATTAATTCGGGTTTTGACGTAAGCTTACGTCATGTGTGGAAAATGATTATTTGTTTGACTAGGTTAACCTATACCAAAAAATGTGTAAAGAGCTTGGTATTTATAAGTTCTTTCCGCTTCTGGTTTAGGACGGAGCAGCTTCTAACAGCTCAGGGGGCGAGCCCTGAACGCCTCGGAACCAACGGACACGAGCTTTCACTATTCGGCCAGGCCATGGACACCTCCCAGAATCCTCATCTCTCCGGTGTTTCCAACAATCTGGTAGGTTATCCACATAACCAAATTACTGATGTTAATTTACTTCCTGACTCAAACCGCAAGGTTAAACGCCACAAACAGGACAATTATCTTAATTACAACAAAAAAAAAAGAAAAACAGAAAACTGTACCTACTATTAATTGTCATGTTTGTTGCATAGTCTGGCGACGGCGAAGAGTCGTCTTCCGACGCGGGTGTTAGCGACACAGAGCCCGAGCCGGCCCGCGCCAAGCAGGAGCCCATCGACTACGACGACCCCGCCTCCATGGCCGGAGTCAACGGCAACCTGCCGCACAACTTCCCCGGACTTCTCAACTTGCCTGGTAATCCACGCTCCTCCAGCTGTTTACATTTAAACTAGTCTGAACGAGCCAATAAAATATCCTCTGTTTACAGGGTTCGCTGGACTACCAGGCCCATCCACAGGACTCGCAGATAACTACGGTAAGTAACCTGACTACTCACACCTCAATAATTGTGTAACGGAATAATTCGAGGCAATCAGTAACCAGAATAATGCGTAATCGTTAATGACTATCGAATCATTAGTTGCACATTATCGAGCCATGTACCCACATTGTAATAACACTAACAATTAACTAACAAGAACGACACCGAATAGCCTGATTGATTGCCAATTAAAATATTCCGATAAGCGTCCAATTCGCTCCTCTTTATAAGTAAAATCTAATATGTAAAAGCAACGATGGAAGTAACTATGTAAGTCAGGTAGTTAGGTATGCTCGGCGTGGAATCGCGTCGAGCTTGAGGAGGCACGCACTGAACGAGACTCCGTCTGCCCCAACAGCGACCTGGCCGAGCGGGCCGGGCGCGGGCTGCGGCGGCGCGGGCGCGGGCGCTGACAAGGGCGGCGCGTGGGGCGAGGAGCGCGCGTTCGGCGGCGCGCTCGCCAACGGTGAGCCCGGCAAGCCCGCCTGTCCCGAGTGCGGCAAGCTGTACAGCAACAACAGCAACCTCAAACAGCACATCCTCAACGTGCACGCGGCGCGCGAGCTCGCGCACTCCTGCCCCGTCTGCGGAAGGGGCTTCAAGACGCGCCAGTACATGCAGATACATATGAACTCCATACACGGCGTCAAGCAGAGGAGGCGCGACCCCCCGCCCGACAAACACACATACAATATCGCTTAACTCGCGTACCGTGACTAACCGCCGCCTCTGTGTTACAGGGGCGGCTCTGGCGGGCGGGGTGGCGCTCGGCTACCGGCCGCAGTGTCCGCTGTGCGGCCGCGTCTACTCCTCCACCTCCAACCTGCGCCAGCACATGCTCAACGTGCATTCTCAGACGGACCGCGACCAGTGGTTCCCGTGTCAGCACTGCGGCAAGAAGTGCAAGACCAAGCACTACCTGATCAACCACCAGCTGCAGGCGCACGGCATTCGCCAGCGACAGAACTCCTAGAGGCGGCGCCCGGCCGAGCGCCTTGCCCTCGCGCTGCCGCCGCAACCGCTCGGCGCCTGGTGGTGACGTCGCCTCACACCCAGACAAACGGACAAGTGCCAACCGCGACGACTCCCCGCCAATATGCGTTATATTTTTTGAGAGTTTACCGAGAGGGGGGAGGGGCGCGCCTCCGTGGGGTTTGCCAGCCGTTAGTTTTGTAACATGGTGATGTCGGCATTGCAGATGCCGCGTTGCTTGCAAACCCTGCGTCAGTGGGCTCGGAGGCAGTGGGGTGGGCGGGCGCTATGTGCCCGCTGTGCGGCGTGCGGCTGGCCGGGCCAGGCGCGGCGCGTCGCCACCTGGAGGCGCACTACCCGCGCGACAGCCCGCTGTGCCCGGTGGCGGCCTGCGGGCGTCACTTCGCGCACCCCAACTCCGTGCGCAACCACATGCGCATAAAGCATCGCCCGCAGTGGGATAAGATGAAAACCCTCAAGTGGAGTTGCGGCTGGGCAACCTAAGAGAACGCCCCCGTCATTTACGATTTCGAGGATCGAAAAAGAAACGGCTGTGAATGGAATAATGAGACGACTCTCGATGGGAACGGAACCATGATCTCCAGAATGCATTTTGTACGACGCTATCGTGATCGCGTGATTGTATAGAGCGGTAGATATAAATCGACTGAAAATTATTTTTGTAGTAGTTATAGACTGATATTATTTAAGGTTCATAAATGTAAGCGCATTATGACATGTGATGATTGGTGCCATTGATAGAATACGAACTGCGACGAGACGAATGTCGAGCGTTCTGAAGACTTCCTGAATGTCTGTAACTTCCGTTGTTGCTTCTACTTACGCCGTCCGTTTTACTTGCCAGCATTGTTTAGTCTCTCATAAGTTCTCAGCGGTTGGTATCTCCTCTCCTACCGGCAGCTGCACTCTGCAGGTTCTTATCAATGTATGTAAGTAAAACCTCCTGGCAATCTTTATATTTAGCTATCTAGGCTATGTATGGTGTCCTTTACCTATGCTGTAAGATTTTTTCTCTAGTATTTCGTAGCATTTAATCTTGTGTGTATTTATCTTCCAATAAGTTCCGTACTTTCATGTGACCTCTTGTTTAAATACTTCAGAGCAAGGCCGGTATCATAAGACTGACAAATATATTTAAGATCTAACCTTTATCACTACCTATCTAATTGTTTTAAACATTTTTATCATACCGGTACTGGCATCTTACTTAAGACCATAGATAAGACAATACGAAATAAAAATGCCTTTGAAACGCAATAGTTAAGGATACGTTCACTTCCAATACATTGTAGATACATAGAGAATTTATTTTCGAGACATTTGTTCATGTTGCCCCGTTGAGTGCACATCTAAAACATATCTAGTCAATGTAGACAAAACTTATGATAATATGAAAGTATTTTACATGTAAATAACTCCATTCGCATATATTTTCATAAATTAAAAGAGGGACAACACCAAATATATAGATTTATAAGTAAATATCGTCAAAAACAACGATTTAGCTTTCAAGTATAGGTAATAATATTATTTAGCAATATCTAATCGTACAGTGGTACTTCATGTCAACTTCCGGTAAAGTTTATATTTTTTTAGAATCAGGGGATTTCCGTTTCACTGAAATCTCATAAGAATCAAATGATATCTTTATGGAAACTCATATAGGTACATCCTGTGCAAAAACAAAATAAACATAAAAACAAAATGAAGCTATCGATGTAAAATTGTAAATATACAGAGCAAGACAACTCATATAATTATCACGTATAATCGAGCCACTCAGTTTAGTTAAAGATTTAATTAAGCCCATTTATTAATAAAGAAAACCTTCAAAAATATATGCGATGGATTCATAGAAATTGTGAATGGGAAAAAAGTATTGGTTAAAATTTAGCGAGTAGAGAAATTGTTCCTGACGCCTGAGAGGCAAGTGGTATAACTTTATTATATAAAATAAATAATTTTAGGCGTAAATATGTAAATTAGCAATTTCAATATCCAAATGTTCAATGTGAGTAAACTATTCTAGTTGCGATCTGTATTAGTGATACGATATATACGTAATAATTTTTACCCGAAAAAATATCTGCTTATATAAATAATAAAACTACGAAGTAGAAATGTCTCGTGCTTTTCAATGTAAGCATCCGCTCGTGTCCTTATTAACAATTAACAAAATACTAACATTAAACACAAAGGTAAGCATATTCTTGACCGGCACGCCCGCCCTCTTGTGTCTATTTACTTGAGTCTAAATATAAATGCCGTTGCAGGAAATTGCCGAAGAACTCAGGACCTGCTTCGCGTGAGAGCTACCGACCCAAGACCCTGCCCCAAGTGTGGAAAGATCTACCGCTCTGCCCACACCCTGAGGACGCATCTCGAAGACAAGCACACCGTCTGCCCTGGATACCGGTAAGATTATGTTACGAAGCCTTTTCTGCCTTTTTGTTACGAAAACTTTTCAGGACAATGATCACACCAACATACTACGTTCCAGTGCTAAAAACAGACTAAAAATTGGCAGGATTTGCGGTATAGGTGCACATATGCTCAAAGCAAAAGTAAGCAATTCTACGTAATAGATTAGACCACTACACAGGACCAAAGGAAACTAGCAAGGCATTGACCTCCGGCCCTACAGGATAATAAATCCTAGTCTTTGACCTGAAGCTTTCCACCAATATAACCTGTTCTCCTATTCCAGTTGCGTACTGTGCGGAACAGTGGCGAAGTCCCGCAACTCACTGCACTCCCACATGTCGCGACAACACCGAGGGATCTCCACCAAGGACCTGCCTGTGCTGCAAATGCCGACGAGATTCGACCCTGAACTGGCCAGCCAGTAAGTAACTTATCAGATCCTACAAATCGGATACAGCTAATTTTCTTTTCACCATCTAAAACTTAGCAATACAACCATTACATTTCACATCTTCGATTCTAATCCCAATGTTTCCTCCAGGCTGCTAGCAAAAGCAGGTGTGAAAGTATCTCCTGAGCAACTACGTGCGCGCGCATCCCCCACTGGCCCGAGGCGATCTGACATGAAGCTGGACGCAAAGTCTGCAGCCTCTGAAAGCAGCTCCATCTGCGGAGATAACGACAATGATGACCTCAGCCGGTCACGCTATGAAGATAGCATCCCGGTCTCTCCACCACGTAAGTTTTTAGTAAGAAAATAGCACGATGATCCGATGATCATCGTATACAACGATTGGTATAATAATAAATCAAACGAAAAGCAAATATGATTTTAAGCGGTAACTGCTTGGAAGTTGTTAACAGCATTTTTCTTCTTAGATATAAACAACCTAGCCAACACAACCATAACCAAGGTGCCGGCGATCCGGGCGGTCACTGCTAAGACCATCGCAGACTTGCCCCACGGCCTAGCCGCCGGACTGAAGCACGAGGACTATCCGGCTGGCTACGGCGGCAGCTCGGCTCTACTCGACACTTATCTGCAGTATATCGGTGAGAATATGCTTGGTAAGTTTTTAAATTTGAATCTGGACGTCTGGTCCTAACAGTTTATGGCGAATTCGATTAACGTGTATCTTTTTCAACAGGAATGAATGCAAAACTGGCTCAAATGAACGCTATGCACATGGACCGAAAAACCTACGACGAGAGATCCCCACAAATGGGTTCCCTTCCTCCTCCACCGACGAATCTAGCTCACCAACGTTTCCTGAAACAAATGCAGAGGCAATACACGGACAACATTAGCAAGCCTGACATCATGCGTGATTCCGATGAACCTCTAGATTTAGGGAAGGAGAGGCAGCGGAACGACAGCATCGGCGAGACTGATGCCGACAAACACGACGACAAGGACAACGGTAAAAATTATTACAATGACGACGACAGGAACCGGCTGAACTCCGAGCAGGACCCGGAGATGAGCGGCGTCGACGACGGCGAGTTCTCAGACGACGAACACAAGAACTCCTCATGAAATGAAGGTCGCCAGAGCACAGGTGTGTCGAATTAGTCGCGTAGACTGCCTACTCCGTTAGGACAATGTTTTGTTGAACGTATTTCAAACGGTGCTTGAGTGTTATGTTTTGTGGTCATTTAGCTGATTCGTCTTGTAATAACGGTGTATTGTTGACCCGTGGAATGTCGTTGGTGCCATTTCCGATATAATAATGTATATTTAATTAGGGTTAATCGGTTACTGATAGTTTTAACGAGGCGGTTACTTTGCTGTTTGGGATAATGCGCAGAGAAGTAGAGGGAACGTTTGTAGCAGGAGGGAGCGTTGTTATGGGTGATATATAGACACCATTAGTTGTGCAAAGGTACACGTTTTGCGATGAGTTAGTGAGACATTATTTTTGTACAGCACGGTACACGTAGCGACCCCCGCACGGTAGTCGAGCCGTCGCCGTCGATTCCTCACCTGTGAGATTGTTTAGTAGTTATGTACTAGTGACTAGTATTTGTAATTTGTATGTAAGCTCCCTGTCACGTAGTAGGGTCTTACATAGTAATTCCATCCATCTACCTCAGCATTTGGGCCAATGCGGCGATGTTATAATGACAAAATATCCACACAAATTGTGAAATTCCATCCATCTACCTCACTTCAATAGATTTTATTTAAAATATTTTATACAATTTATAGATATAACTGTTGTTTTATGCATTTTGCAGATCGCATTTATATATACTATATAGAGTATATCGTAGGTGAATATATGCAAGTCATTAGGTCATTGTTAGTGCTGCCCGTAGTAGGTACTGTTTTGACGTTACGTTTGAATAGATGCGCACTCACTAGCTAGAGGAACTTAGTTAGCCATCGGCGTCGCGCGAGGCGATGCCACGAGCCGTGTGCTCCGCCAACGCACGCCATCTAGCGGATGTATGGGTGAGCTGAGCACACTAACATTAACAAATACTATCTTTGTATACGAACAAATAAAACAGAGCTTAAAATCATACTATTAATGAATAAAATTTTAAATTGATATGAGCGTATATTGAAATCGTAAAATACAAAATAATAACGCGATGTTTTATTGATTCTGGTATCAACTATACAAAATAAATTGTGCATCTCAATATTTACCTGAGACTGAAAATATTTTTCAAAAATGTATACAGTTATCGCGTTATCAACAACTTATTATCGTCGAAAGTTCAAAATATGATATATTGCATTGTATATAAATGGAGGTGATATGTAAGTATATTAATAAATAGTAACAAAAAGCAATAAATAAAGTATACCTTGATATTGCCTTTGAATGTGTGTAAATAATTGTTTAAAGAACGGTTTGCGTTGGTTTGTTAACAAATATGAACCTTGTAGGATACACGAGAAGGATTATTTTGTAGTAGGTAATGTTGTGGGCCGTTTACTTAAATAACAATTAACTGTGATCACATTCTCAAGTTAGCCTTCAATACTTATACATATTTTTTAGAGTACAATGTTATAGTTATTTAGTATATCGTAAGAGTATTTGTAAGCGAGTCACAAATATATTTACTTCCCAATAGAGTTCACTAAGTAATCTAGTAGCAATAGATAAACGCATTTAACCTTTTTTATGAGGATATACTTTATGGATTTATTGAGATATGCCACTTTGCCATAATGCGGTTCGTTAACGGGCTAGCTTTTTAACTGTTCAGAGAAAGTGGCTATATCTGAAATCCGTAAAATAGACATAGGTAAGCAGTTACTCTTTACGGGTTTGATTGAAACTTATGTTTTTTGTTTGAGTGTTAGTGAGACTTGATGAGTTATGTCGAGTTCGGTTTGCATTTTAATAATATTGTTGTCAGTTAACAGCGTTGCCATAGTGATTAGTTAATTATTATTATTTTCGACTGTATATAAATTAAGTTTTTGATTAGACGATGAGTGCTTTTATTCATAATTTGACTATCATAATAATAGTAGTATTTTGATTTAGATTATATCTCTTACTCATAGTTATTTTGATTTAGATTATATCTCTTACTCATAGTTATTTTGATTTAGATTATATCTCTTACTCATAGTTATTTTTAGATGCTAGATATTGCACACCCCATTGTCAATAGTTACCAGAGCGTCAAATAAAAGTAAAACATATTTTAAATTTAATAAGTATTTTCACAAGACATGCCGTATATGGATAGAAAGTTACATAAATTATATACATTGTGTTCTGGGTTCTCTGTTTAGTAAAATAATACAAATAAAGATATAGTTTGGATCTGCACTGTACAGTTGTTTATAATCAGAATATATATTATATAATTATGTATACCAGTGAAATATATTATGGATTTAGGACTTTAAGTCGGCGAATATGCTCTCTTTAATATGTATAGTACTGTATAGTATAATTCTTACGTTTAGTTACCTTGTGAACTGGAAGTTCGTTATTCGTTTTTTCTTATTGTTTGAATAAACAAGTTTACCTCATTAGCATGAAGTTTCATGTAAAACATTTTTAGTTTATCTACTTGTGTCTCGTGTAATATTGATTTCGTGTAGCCATTGTAAGTTTACATTATTTTGAAAATATACCACATTAGGCTCACTGGATGCAGATTTTTATTTTCTTACCTTCTAAGATAATTTTAAGAGTGTTATCTATTATATCAAACACAAATAATGAAGTGTTACGTTTCCTCCAAGTAGCTTCCCTTTGAAACCATCACATTTTTTTTAAACACAACACTCGACCCAAAAATAAATTAATTCTAATTGAAATTCATAATGGGCATATTTATATTCGATACCTCTCAAAACAATTCATTGATAGAGTTCACTTTTTTTTTGTGCGTTATGTCGCCTATGACGTATATGTCAGATCTTGGAAGCTATCATCGTTTCTGTATGCAGTTATTTGGCTACCGTTAAACTAAAATGTATTTACCTCGGTACTTTCAAAACAATTACCAACAAGTAGCCTAATTAAATATTTTGAGTGAGTTTTCCTATTTATGATTCCGTTGAGGACCTGTGTCAGTCTGCAATGTGCATTAGAAAATTAGCTGTATGCTTCACTACATTATTAATATATATCAATAATAAATAAAAATTGTTTTGAAAACTATGTTTTTTTATTTTTATTGGTAATGCTAAACTAAGCTGCCAGTTTGAATTCAATCTTCAAATAACAACATTTTGGAAACTTATTTGTTCCAAAACCATATTCACACCACACAATGTAATTATGTAGGCGCCTAACTTAGGCATTATTTCTTAAACCTAACTATGAATTGTACACTAAGGTATGTAACGCGAATAATTTTAAAATAAATGTGTGCTAGTATAAATAATTAAATAAAATTTATGTAGGTATGATGATAATTTTAATTATTTTTTTCCTTATGTATACCTATATACTGTTTTAGTTGATTTGTTGTTTTCCTGTGCTGTTTGTGTGTGAATTTAATAAAAAATCTTCTATCTATCTATCTAATTATGTAATTATCATCGTACATTACATAAATTATCATCAAACATTAATTTTATTTAATTGTTTATACTGAGTACACATTTATTTTATCAGGAGCGATAATTATGTATGATGATAATTATATATGAATAGAGATTCTACAGAAAACAAAATTTATTCAAATGGAATCACATCAGAATGTTACATAGATAATTGTATCTTTTACAATACAATTATTAACACCTAAATCTAAGGAAATAAATAAAGTATTACATATATTAAAATATATCACATGGTACTAACTAGATAACTACGCTTACAGTACTAATACCTAGAGACAAGAACTCGTTGAACTAGAAGCGTGTGTGGAGTTTTAATTTTCCTTTGGGCATTTGTACAAAAGTGTTTATATCTAAGCTTAGTAACACATACATCCGTAGAGCGACAAGCGAGTCCGCTAGTCCGATTTACTTTGCCTCTGGAGCAGGTAATGAACGCCGCATAGAGCGCTCATTCTGTAACAACACATGCCTCGTATCATTTTACAACTAGATGAATGCGGTCACAAAGTCATAATGAGTCATTGGCAGAGTGAAGAGAACCTACTTCCAAATAACAAGTCTAAATTTAAAGCAAAAACGTGTGAACTTCAACAATTGAAATGATTACTTATTTATTTCTTTTCACAAAGGTAGAAGTACAATACTGTTTATCTGAGTTTATCGCGGCTCTAAACATTTTATTTGCAGTTTAATAAACACAATAACGCGATTTATACCAGTACCAGCTTCTGCCCGCGACTTCGGTTCCATGGAGCGCTTAATAGAAGTCTTCAAAATCAAACCAATATCTCCGAAAATTACGTCCAAACTAACAAATTTTACCTAGAAGTACTCTTACGACTGCCGAACGTCCATCCTGAGAGTTTTGCCACAGTCACCTCGCTTGACAGGCGGATCGGTGTTAAATACACAGAAGGAATCCGCTGCTCTTCCTCTGGTACGTTTCCTTAGTCGGCTCTTACGACACCTTAGAGGCCCCTTAGAGGGGTCGATTCTTAGGCCGCCATCGCTCCCTTGTACAAATTTTATCTGATATCAATGGCAAGTTACTTCAAACAATTTATTCAGTAACCAGCCATCACCATAAAATAGTATGTATACTCACAGGAAGGCTAGATGCTATTTCTTGCTAGCAAGCGCGAAGCCCAGGCCGACGATCCCCCCGAGGGCCAGCATGGCGCCGCCTGCCACCGCTATGCCGATGAGGCCTTCCTTCTCCATGCGCTTGTTGATTTGACGCTGGAATTATTAAGTTTATTTACAGATTAGGCAGGAGAAAGCACCCGATAGAACGAAGTGGCATGAAATTGAGGAGGCCTAAATATCTTGCAAAAGCAATTCATTACCAATAGAACTACAAATACCACTCAAATATCCAATTCCGCTTTTAACCAGCCCAATTTCTTAAAGTAGCGGAGCAAGACTTGGTGCCTGATAGCTGTGATTCAGCGTCTCAGCAGGTGTAGATGGATAGTAGTGGTGCCTCAAAGAGACTCTCTCAGAAACTCTTAGGTAGACACTATGTAAGTGTATATGTATCTACAGTGCTGTCGACACAGACATACTTAAAAGACGATGTTTGTGTGCCCAAGATTGTATTTTATTTCTTTAATAATTAAAACTTATTCTTAACTTTATTCTTATTTTTATGACACTTTAATTAAACCATAGAAAGTTTGTCTAGTGTCGACAGTTACAGCGTGTTGCCACACAGAGATGATGATAGATGACAAGCCATAGGTAAGTAATGCACATCGCTTGTCAAGTGCGAGTGCGATTTGCGCGCCGAGGGTTTCCAACGTTTGTCAAGTATTCTAATAATTATGTACTACAGGTACCGGTAAGGGAGGCTTTGCTATTTAATAAATACCTAAAAATTAAAGGTACTTTCAAATGATCGGTTTGCAAACTTCGGAGTATAGAGGGACATAGTAAAATTTTCGAGTTTTTTTGTTTTGAAATGTTTAAACTGATTCCTTTCATTTGATACCTTACTCGGTGAGGTAGGCCCCTTTTGGGGGGGGGGGGGGGGGATGCTTGACTTTTTCCAAAATATTTCAAAAAGTATGAAACCTATAGAAAAATTAAAAAGTGTTTTGAAATCTACAATACTGATTTCATTTGATACCCCACTTGAACTTGTAGGTCTCTTTTAAAACGTCGACATCAAATAAAGTTGTGTGTGTTCAGTGCAAGTTTCATTCTTCATTTATTTATTTTTTAAAGTGGAGCACGTAATGTATTATTATTTACAATTTCAAGTTATTTGCTGCAGTAGTTGCTGAGATATTAAAGAAGAGCGAGACCATAAGGGTTTCGAAACCGATCTCCGATCTTCGAAACCCTAAAAACGAATTAACAAAATCAAAAGAAGAAATTTATTCAGTGCACCTCAGATCCTAACACTGAAAGATTTTACAGTTTAATTTTTGTGACCTGCTATTTTTCGCTCTAACACCTTATTTTTAAACCTATAGCTATATTTAAACTAAAAGCTTAAATTTTTCTAGCATTGATGAGAATCTAATATAAATATTATATTATATCTCTGTCTAATGTCAACAGAAGAAAACAAACCAATTATTGATATTGCGTAAAAATACGAAAGGATTATAAGAGGGTTTCAAGACGCTCAATATTTTGGGTCAAAAATTTCAATAATTAAGTCAAAAAATAATTTAGACATTTAAAATTTTATTAAATATTTGCTAAAGACGGTATCCAAAGCTCAAATCTTAAAATACGAGACTGCCTTGCAAAACTAAGTACCTATCACACTTTTAAAATTGCAATAACTTTTTAAGTACACAAGATATACTTTCGAAATAAAAGGACTCGAAAAAGAGTTTAATTTTGTATATAATTTTTTTTTATTTTTTGTTATTATTTTGTATCCTGGCGATGTCGTCTGACCATCGGGCCGAGGTGGTCTGCCTCTTTGTCTTTGAGTGTCTCGACCGCTCTCGACTGAATAGGTAATTTGGTGGCGCTGTTACGCATTCACTGTTAAAAGTTATCAGATCTCCTTAATTCTCAACCCCAACTACGTAAAACCTACACCGTGGTAGAAAAGTATGGCTTGCCCATGCATCGATCTTCCAAAGTAGGCTCTTGATCGATAGATAAGCTCGTGTTTCAGCCTATCAGTGCTAAAATTTCCTGAGAACACAAACATCACAAATCCTGGAATGAATAAATAGCGTCCTGTTAATGTACGTATTCATTTTACTATAAAGAACTTCTCAACAAGAAGTGGACTAATATAGGTGATGACCTGATGACGATGACTGACGATGTTATTAAAAAAAAAATCAACGTATTTTTTTTTCCTACTATAACATCGAAATATTATAACGATTTTGATAAAAGCACGCGTCATTTCGTGAGCTATTGTCGTGTCAATATGAGTAGTGACAATGTTGTAACAAATCATCACCAAGTAAGGTTTAATGGTATATATAACACATCGAGCACATATCCAGTAGAGGAAATGTAATTTATATTGTTTAGACAACAATTCCGCCAAACTACTGCGGCGACCACTGCACTCCAATTGGCTGACTCAAAGTCAAGCATCACCCGCCGATTGTGCCACAATAGATATAATTAGTATTAAGTTCTTGTTTTATAAATGTATTGATGGTGCAAAAAAGTTATATTCTATTCTATTCATCACACTCAAGTTGGGCAAGCAACTAGTTTTATCAATATCGATAGTCAATGTTTATAAACTATGAGCGTCGCGAAAATTATTTACATCAATAATAGCGAATTTATGATTTAATAGCAAACAAATCAAATATTGTGTATAACTACAATTGTGCCATTGTTATATTAGATAGAAAGAATGAATTATAAAGGAAGCTACCATTAAGAAGAATCGCGGCAGTACATAGGGCATCTTTAATATTGTATATGTATGAGCAATCTCTTTCGTTAATTGAAAAAGAATGAGTATTGTATATTAATATTGTATAAAAAAATATAGGTAGTTACATTTTTTTACAAGGTATATCAATTAAATAATATGTTAAATCCTGGAGTTTATATTTATTTATTTCTAAAACACATATAAAAGTTACACTGATCAAAGAACTTAATCAAACTAATAAATTTTTATTACTTTTTGTTATATGGGGAGTATTGATACATTATTTTATTATGTCAGAACAACACTATATAGAGAGCGAGAGTTGACAACACTGATCAGTTTGGGAATTTGAAAGACCATATTTCCTCTATACTGGTAATGTGCTAGATAGTATAACATCACATATTGTCTCCTCCTTACTTTGCTACTTTCAAGAAATGACGATATTTAAATAAAAACTAGTTTTTTTTAAACTTATGCATACTTATGTACCATATGTTACCATATGTAACTTATGTATAGTCAACTTAAAAAGTTTTTTTGAGTTATGATGTCCTTGTCAAAACAAACTACATGTTACCAAACAAAGGTTACTTCTAAATACATCTTGTGTTTCTAACAGGATAATAAAATAAGCTTACTATCTGTCTGTATCTGTCAGAAATCATCTTCGAGCACAAAGGAAAACTCAAATTATTCACACAACAATGGCAGTCATACCATCACGTCATAACACAGATAAATGTGCTTTATCTATTTAAATTATGGTTGTAAATTTCATCAATAATGAAGGGCACATATAGTTGCATACATTGCATCAAAATAGATTCTTTGCTCTTTTAGCTAAAGAGCAATCAGTTTCTGGATCTGTAATATTGTGCAATAGTAATACAACTTACCTCTAAAGCTAAGACTTGCTGGTTCGCTGGCTCAATCTCAAGGAAGGACTTCACATAATGCAGTGCTTTGTTGTACTCCTTGATTCTAGCATTGCCAATAGCGAGGTAGTACAGGTAGTCTCGTTTCCCATCAGGATGCGAGTTAAAAAGCTCTTTGAGAAGGAGGATGCCCTGGAATGTCATTTGAATTGTTATTAGAATAGTATTCCAACCTCTTGATTCAAGAACTTTCCAAAGAGAGAAACAACAAAGGAACAAATAGTACAATAACCTTTGAACGTCACAACAGGAGAGCATGACCCAAAGGACTATTCTTATCAAGTAAACAAAAGAGTACCAAACCCACCTTTCTCATATCCGTAGGGTATTTACTCCTGACCAGGCACCACGCGTACTCGAACTGCGCCTTGTGGCTCACGGTGCCCTGGTGTAGCTGCTCGTGGAACACTCTTTCGAATTTCTGCACAAAAACACCAAAGATCAACACAATGCAACAACACGCAACCAATGACTCAGAACAACATTGCACAATGTTTACTTGCAAATCTTCTGAAGATACCACTTCGTCGAGAACGTCTTCCATGGCTGCTCAAATAGGAATTTGAGAAGAGTGAAGAGATCAATTGATTACAATACAATTTTAAATTATTAAAAACAGAAAATAATTTAACACCGCGACAGGACAATCGAACAGAAATTTGATTTGATTTGATTGTTTTTTTTTCAACTACTGGCGTGCTGTGCTGACTGATGTTTCTTCTTCTTTTATCTCTTTTGGCTCTGCACTTCGAGTCTATTTTTGAATAACCTCATAGATGTTTTTAAGTTGAGCTTGACTATGATGGATGCGAAGCTGGCTAGCCAATGGTTTCCACCAATTATTGGTGGAAACCAATAAAATATGCCAGCTATGGTAATACTAGGTACCAATTATTAGTATCATTGGTATAGATATAAAAAGCATAAGTAACTACTGGCCAATAAGCTTACTTTCCATCCATTTCTATGCTGTATACATCACTTTTAGAGAAGAGAATAAATGAAAACATTGGCAAACACCAGCCAGTTGAGCAAGCAGGCTTTAGAAAGGGGTAGGTACCCCACAATAGATCATATCCCCCCATCACCTACTACCATTACTCATTATCATTAAAAATAAAAATCCTGAAATACATTTAAAGACACTGTCACAGTCGTCGTGCACAGCTGGAAGTATCAGGTCCACCAATACCTACCCATCAAAAGAGGAGTAAGACAGGGTGAAACAATACCACAAAATATTTTTATAGCTGTACTGGAATCTGTAAAAAAAGCTGAACTGGGACAAAAATTAATTCAATATAAATGCTAAAACAGCCATTTGAGATTTGCCGATGATATTGCTCTTTTTTCAGAAAGTCCAAAGGAGATAGAATCAATGGTATGCTCTCTACAATCAGCAAGCCGAAAAGTTGGATTGGAAATAAACCTTAGCAAAACAACAATTGTGCCAAACCATCACCATCTTCCAATAACACTAGACAGAGCTGAAATGGTATATGAATATATCTATCAGGGTAAACTAATCTTTTTTCAAAACAAAGTAACGAACTAGAAGTGAAGAGAAGATAGCCGGGGCTTAGAGGAAGTGCTGGAGCTAAAAGAGGTCTTTAAAAGCTCAATGCCTATGAAACTAAAAAGTAAAGTTTTAGATACTTGTTTGCTTCCATCTATCACATGTCAGACGTGGAACTAGGCCAGAAAAGTAAAAAACAAAATTAGGTCATACCAACGAAGTATGGAAAGAAGTATTACAAATACCAGAAAAATTCAAGAAATCCCACATACCACTTTAGGAAATACAACGAAAGTAACAGATGCTGTAACAAACGCAATGCAATAAGTGGCGGTGGGCGGGACATTTTGCCAGAATAAAATATAAACGATGATCCAATCGGCTTACTTCCTGGTCTGGTCCAGGCACTTTAAAGATCAAAAGGCAGACCAACGACAAGATGGGACGAAGATATAAGAAAACTGACAGAAAAGGAATGGATGGCAATAGCCATCGACTGAGAGAAATGGAGAAGTCTGGAGGAGGCCTTCACCCTCACATGAGGGGTTCTTTGCTAATATTGACGTGAACTAGATTATATATTTTATTTTTTGACTGAGATAGTAACCTACATGAATTGACACTGAAAAATTAATCATATGTAAAATTTTGTATAAGGTATGATGGCAACGAAATAAAAGGCTTTTTTAAGGCTTTTATATGGTATTATTATATGGTGCTTGCCATCACACTCGAGGTAATTACCTATTTGATATCTCAAAAGGCTTTTTTATTTGTATTTATATATTATTTTTATTTATTTTATTATTATTGGAATTCACCTGCTATTAACGGTGGACACTTAAAGAACCCCGGTAGATACTGGGGTTTATAATGCTGTTTGAAAATTTTGACATCAATATTTGTACTGAAAATTTGATGAGTTATTCAATTCTTTTCTTTTTTTTTTCTTTTAATCTGTACTGCGCACGACATGTATAATTATTTTAAATTTCAAGATATTAGCTACGGTACATAGTTTCTGAGATATTCAAAAGGGGAAAAAACGACAAGCTAACCGGGTTTCGTAACCGATCACAAAACGCTAAAAACTTAAAATAAGCGGCGAAATTCATCGATGTAAGTAAAATCTGTAGATTAGGTACGTTCTCCCAGCGCATACTCAACAACTGGCCTGTGTTTCAACTACAAGCAAACACATACGCCCACCCACAGTTACATTTCCAATGTAATGATTAGTAAAGATGGACAGACGTACCTATCTAAGACCGAAGTGCGACCGAAGCAACAATATTAGTCACTCTTATGACCCCACCGTAATCTAAACAAATTCGGGAATTCCCTAGTTTCACGACAGTACGGTCAACAAAAAAATGAGAGGGAAAATAAGAATATTAATTTTTACTATTTTATTGAAAAAATATCTAGACAAATCACCGTCTACTAAATCTCTAATTTATCTATGAAATAAGATGTAATAAATTAATTGGTGTGCAATATTTAAAGGGGTATGAAGATTTTTGTATAGAGGGAAAGAAAATGTGAGGGGTCACCCTCACATTTTCTTTTTTTCAAGATCGCTGCGCTCAATAAAATGTATATAAGTATTTGGATAGAAGACACTCAGAAGAACAACTCAAAAATGTTTCATAAAATATGTCCCAGAGCGTCACGTTTCTAAGATATTTACAGATGAAAAAATCTATTTTTTTTTCATGATGTTAATATCTCAGAAACCTTGGATACATAAATAAAAGATGTAAAAGTTCTAACAAATTTAATTATGGTAGTTGGCAGCACTTATCTGCACTGAACTGAACTGACGTTCTTTGTGCAAAGTTTGTGCAAATCCGTGGAAGTTTGTGAAATATTTATAGGATTTGTTAGTAGATCACCAAGAGATTATAAGATCATAAATTATCATTGAACCTTCGGAATACGCTTGCTCTAAAATGCAAAGTGTTATTAACTCCGTGAAGGGAACAGCCCTTGGTGTAGCGGGTTATCTGACACCGGTGCTAAAGGTATATTGTTTGCTTTTTTTATAGCATTAAAGGACTAAAATGTTGTTGTTGGGTCCCTCTGGGATAGGATAGCGCGTACGCTAACTTCATTTCGGCATTACCAACAACAAAAGTAAAATGATAAGAAAAAATGTTACTCACCTACCTTTGCCTTGAAAGACATGGCTCTAACACTTATTAATTTCAGGAGTCAAAGTTCCAAGAGACAGGGGTGCTGACTCCTGAAGAGTTTGTGGCCGCCGGAGAGCACCTAGTCCACCACTGCCCGACCTGGCAGTGGGCGAACGGTGAGGAGTCTAAAGTCAGGCCGTACCTGCCTGCTGATAAGCAGTTCCTGATTACTAGGAATGTACCTTGCTATAGAAGATGTAAACAGGTAAAGGAAATTTCAATTATCACACTAATATTATAATTGCGTTTGGATGTATTGACATTTGTTAGTAGGGTCATTCCATTGTGACGGGTGGGGCTAACTTCATTTTGTTTAAACTTGAAGTAATTTCTGTAAAACTAGCAAAGCTGTCAGTTGGAAAATAATAACATTGTGGAACCAGATATTAGTTTTAAATGAAAACATAAAAATGCAGTCCTAAATTACACAGTTGACCCAGCAAATTGACATTTTCTAAGTGTGACGGGTAGGACACCCATCACACCTGTGACGGGTGGGACACCCATCACACCTACCTATCTAAGTGAATGGATTTGCTTCCAAAATCAAGACAAACCATCAACAATTTAAGCAAGTTTTTTATATGTTTTAACTAGAATGGTAAGGTCCCATTTTACAATAAGAATATTACAATTATTTTATTAGCAAATTATCACAATACTGCCCATAGTTTGTGACCAACAGACAAAAGATTCTATATGGTTAAGGTCAGGATAAAAAAAGGGTATGTTATGCTGTGTCCTTGAATTGTATTTTTCTTATGTGGAATTGCCATTTACAATTATACATAAGAAGACAAAGAAAATTATTACATACTTGAAGAAAAAATATGGTACCTTAAGCAATCATACAACAGCTGTGTTCAAGATCAATAAAAATGTAGAAAATATAAAAAAATTTGGATGATTCCTGTTAAATCAATTCATTGGCTTTGCTGTAATCACAGATTCAAGTACAAAGTATGTAATTTTTTTATACTTTTTACGTCTTCGCTGGAATGGCCCATTACTTCTTCATGCCAAAACTACCTAAAGGATGGGGAAAGGGGCTGAAATTTTGCATACACATAGTTCTAGAACAAGATAAAAATAAATAATTTTTATCTTGTACTAGAACTTCCATGGCTCTGCACAAAATAGATTGATATGTACAAATAGTGCTGCCAACTAACTATATAAAGTTTTGTTTAAATTTTTACATACTATATCTTCAGGTTACTTGGAAAGAAAAAAAGAGCTACGAAGCCTACTTTTTACCCCATAAATCGTTCTCTCTTCATGTTCTTTATTTTGCATTAATATCACCCCTACTTCTCTTTTGTTATGTAGTCAGATAACAACATAACTTCATAATTTTGCACTGCACTCAATGTAACCACAATTTCCCCTATACTACATGAATAAATTAGTTACCTAATGATCAACAGATTGAATACTGCGAGGACAAGGAGAAAGTGATAGAAGATGAGAATGATGAAGAAGGTGGCTGGGTGGACACGCACCACTATGACAACACTGGAGCACCTGCTCTTGAGGAAAAGGTATGAAATTATGTTACAAAACCGAGACAATCTGTATTTTTCTAAAGTGCCTATAAAATAGGTAATAGCTTCTCATCAGGTAATTTGTGATATGGAACCTGTGCACAACTGTGTGATTACAGCATGGCCTCTTGCAGTTGGGACATAGTCTTTTTATCCCCGATACTTGTTCAGCATCAAAAAAAAAAATACTCAAGACTCAAGGGGCTTTATTTCCTTTAGACCTCCAGGATTCTTGGACTTCAAAACTTTGCACTGCATTGAATGATCGTAGCAGATTAATTTGTTGCCTCAATAAGCTGTAAATAAGAAAGAACAAGCAACAGATCATACATCAACTTCTGGACACTGGAATGTTTCCAATACCTTATCACAAGCTTAGCTACTTCATGCCATATCACTTCACACTTGTATTAATATTAACCCACACTACCAATATACTTACATACAATGTTATTGTAGGTTTGTGAAATGACCCTAGAAGCGGCCGACACGGGTGACAGCGATGGCGAAGGGGCCGCTGATAATGATGATGACGATGATGAAGAGGACGAGGACGGAGAGGCGGAGGACATGGAGCAGTTCCAGGAGTCAGGGCTGCTGGATGAAGTTGATCCAGTGAGTATACTATTTCATGTGTGGATTGTCAAGCATTATTTATTTATTTAATACTAGAATTTAGTAGACAAGAGTACTAAGGTTGGTTTGATAAAGAAGATGCATATTGTACTCAGCAGGGGTGTTTTGTGGTGGTTGGGTAAATAGATATTTATGCTTTGCTAGCAGGCCAAGGTTTTAATAAGTTCAATTCTAAAATTGAGACTTAAGAAGGTTATTGCCAAAAGTAGAAGGAAATGGAATAGTTTGCAATTACCAACAGCAGTATAATAGTTGATATTACCAACAGCAGTATAATAGTTGATATTACCAACAGCAGTATAATAGTTGATATTACCAACAGCAGTATAATAGTTGATATTACCAACACCAGTATAATAGTTGATATTACCAACAGCAGTATAATAGTTGATATTACCAACAGCAGTATAATAGTTGATATTACCAACAGCAGTATAATAGTTGATATTACCAACACCAGTATAATAGTTGATATTACCAACAGCAGTATAATAGTTGATATTACCAACAGCAGTATAATAGTTGATATTACCAACACCAGTATAATAGTTGATATTACCAACACCAGTATTGTCGGCGACAAAACCTTAATGTAAGGCTGATTCGTTTTTTGTTATATTAAGACATCGTTTTGTTTAAGTACTTTTTTGTTTATTGATGAATCATAACAAAAATAGTGTTATTTGAAGGGTTTTGGCTTGGAACAAGGTTTTCCGTTTGAATTGTGTAAATCTGTTAATAAGTTTTAGAGTTATTGTAAAATTAGTATAAGGAAAATGTTCCGAATCAAGTTTTTTATAAGTTTTTGTTCTAGAAACTTTTTTATTTGTTGAATATGTTTAGATTTTGTAATTTTATGTTGATAAGGCTTGTTTTTGTTATTTATAAGGCATAAATTTGTAAGTATTCTTTGAGTAGATTATAAGAAATAAAGGTTTAAAGGTTTCGGCTCAAGGAAAAAATTAGGTGAATTTGAGTCAAAAGCACGCAGGCGTCTTGCCGGTAAAACACGGCCATATAAATATGAGCGCAGTTTGTACGGCCGTCAGTCGCAGTCCAGCCACCGAAGAGGCAAGTCGCAGTCCAGCCACCGAAGAGGCAAGAAGCAATAGGAAGACAGCAAGTAGTAGTAGGGAAACCTAGGAACAGCCGAAACCTGAAAAATTCAAGATCCTGTCTTTCATTTCAACGTCGAGGTCCCCCCATAGGAAGGAAGATCAGGTCGTCATAGCTTCATACGCATTCAGGGGTGCGTGGCGGCGTGCGTCTACCAGCTACGGAAGGAGAAAGGAACGCACGTCGAACTTAAGTTGGGATACTTTCCCAGGGCGAACTAGGTCATCCTGGTTACCGTCCGCAACAGTTGGTCCTTCGAGCCGGATCCCTGCTAGAAGAAGCTAGAAGATTCCAGAGGAAGAACCCGGAAGGAAAGAAGACTCAAGATGCCGGTCACCAGGTCACAGAAGGATGCCCCCTCACGCCCTGTGTCACGTCCCTTGGGAAGGGACGAGACAGAAGGAACGTCAGGGTCAGAAGGGGTCACGTCTGCGTCAGGGACGGGATCTTCGGGAACCATGGGAACTACCTCGGACTCTTCGGGAACTATGGGAACTATCTCAGACTCTTCGGGTACAACGACCACTCAAGAAACCTCTTGGTTCCTGAACGCAGAAGTAGATAAGTGCGGGGCGTTCGCGACATCAGAGGACAAAGGCGGTGGCTTCAGGAAAACCAGACAAGCGGCGCACTCAACGAAAGAAAAGTACTTCAGGAAAACGGACCCGAGGAAGACGGAGAAGACTTGTCCCATCTGTGAAGGGGAACACTTCCTCGTGGAATGCCAGAAGTTCCTGGAGGCGTCAGTTCGAGACCGCTGGGCAGCCGTCAAGAGGAGTCGCGTCTGCTTCAAGTGCCTTCAAGGAAGGCATAGGAAGGAGAGCTGCAGAAAGCCGTCGTGCAAGGAGTGCAAGAGGTGGCATCATCATCTGCTGCACGTCGAGACGGAAGATAGGACCGAGGGGAGAAAACTAAAGCATCACCAGAGGCATCAAGCGTCACTGGGACAGTGAACTCGGTCAACAACGCAAGGGCGTACCTGAAGATTGTTCCAGTAGAAGTCTTCGGGTCAAAGACATCCAAGAAGATATTGGCCCTCATGGACGAAGGGTCAACGGTATCACTTCTGGACAAGAAGGTGGCAGAAGAGATCGGCGCTCAAGGGAACAAAGAAGAATTGGTCATCGAAACAGTAGGAGGCAAGCTTATCAAGAAAAAGGACTCACAGGTGCTGAACCTCATACTGAAGGAGGTTCATCAAGGACATCGGAAGACCTTGAAGAGAGTCCGGACGATCGACGACTTGAAGCTTACGCCACAGTTCCTGGACAAAAAGAAGATACAAGAATATCCACATCTAAAGAAGATCGACAATACGAAGGAGAGTCACCACAGCTGCTCATCGGGCAAGACAACTGGGAGCTGATCGTGACTCAAGAGATAAGAAGAGGCAAGCCAGGCGAACCGGTCGCTTCTAGAACGGGACTTGGATGGGTGCTCCACGGAACTGACGTCGGAGGTGCAAGGCCAGTGCACTTCCTCAACACGTGTCTACATGAGACCACCGGCGAGGAGAAGGCGACGGACGTTACAGCGGCAGCGAGCTTCACCTATCCATCTCCAGATCCTGAGAGGTTTTCATCATGGAAGAGGTTATGGCGAGCCACAGCAAGAGTACTGCAGTTCATCAAACTCTGCAGAACAAAGGAGAAGGTCAACGTCAGCCAAGCAGACCCTGACTGGAAGAAGACGACAAGGAAACCAAAGAAGTCCATTACTCGGAGACAATCATCTTCAAGGAAAGCGGTTAACTACATACCGCTGGAAGCAGACCTACTAGAGCAAGCTGAAACTCTACTACTAAAGAAGAGTCAAGAAAGAAGCTTCAGAGAAGATATCAGATGTCTTCAGCAAGGAAAACAAATGGAGGGCAGCAGCAAGTTGAAGAGGCTCGACGTGGTGCTGGAAGATGGACTTCTGCGGATGAAAGGAAGAATCGACGCGATACAAGGCGCCACTACAAACGACCTATCGTGCTCGACAGCAAGGACAAGGCAACGCGACTCATCATAGAAGAGTTCCACCGCCGCTTCAACCATGGGAATCACGCAACGGTCATGAACGAGATAAGGCAACGCTTCTGGGTGCTGGGACTGAGGTCGGCGATCTAGACAATTCAACATCAATGTCAATGGTGCAAGACAAGAAAGGCGAGACCTCAAGAACTACCGACGGGCAACTTACCAGCTGAGAGGTTGATGCACAGTAATCCACCCTTCACGTGCACCGGCATAGATTACTTCGGCCCGATGACAATCACCGTAGCAAGACGTCACGAGAAAAGATGGGGCGCTCTGTTTACATGCTTAACAACTCGAGCTGTACACATTGAGCTTGTTCCTTCACTCTCTACGGACAGCATGATCATGGCGCTACGAAGATTCGCTGCAAGAAGAGGAATGCCGAAGAAAATCTACACAGCATCATCTAGCCCCAAAGTAAGCAGAGTTTGTGTTATGGGTACTAGATGACTGATAGACTTAATACAATAAATAACATAGATAGATATTTTTTATTATATATAGAAAATACCCAGATATAATAGTTGATATTACCAACAGCAGTATAATAGTTGACATTACCAACAGCAGTATAATAGTGGATATTACCAACACCAGTATAATAGTGGATATTACCAACACCAGTATAATAGTTGATCTTTATCAAGCATTATACTGCTGTTGGTAACTTCAAACTCTTCCACTACAACTCTACTTAGTTACACATAGTTAAGGTCCAGTTGCTGCCCTCTATCTTTTTGATGTTGTCCTTCCATCTCATTTGTGGCTGTCCCACCGGTCTTTGTTTCCCCCCACGGTCTCCACTCCAAGAGTTTTGTGCACCATTATGTCTCTTTGCGGGCTATATGGCCTGTACATCCTCCAACCCCCCCTCCCTTAAACCAAAAAAAATTATATTAAAGTTCTGAACTTTAATAATATTTTTTGGGGGGTTGGGGTGTGTACAGGCCATATAGCCTGCAAATTCTTCTTAATTTTTGGTTTGGACACAAGACCAAACCGCTGAAGCTAAAAAGCTGAAATTTACACAATCTCCCACTAAGAAGGAATTTTTGGAAATTCCACCCCTAAGGGGGTGAAAGGGGTGGTTGAAGTTTTTTTTGGTTTTTTTTATAACTCTTTAACAAGTGGCCCAACTAGCTTGAAACTTACAAAGAATACAAAACTATTGAACACATGTTTCAAATTTTTTCAAAATTTACCTGAAAATGGGGTAAATCAGGTCATATAAGTTTGTGATTCGTGATAAAGTATATAGTAAATAATGATACAAGTATTTTTTATTTTTACATAACTACTCCTAGGGGGTGCGCAATCAATTTCCACAGGCGAAGCCGCGGGGCGCTGCTAGTGACAAATCGTGACAAAACGAAATGATGAAACTGTTTACCTTCAACATTTACATCTGTTATCAGTGCAATGCTATTATTTATCAGTTAAATAATTAACAGCCAGATACATACAGCGTAGCAGCTTATTGAGATCATGTTGCAATTTAAATACCTATTTAGGTATAACCCGGTTATATTATAAGGCTGAGCGGAACTCTCACCTGAGTAGCTGTGTGGCCTGGTAATACGTTATATCGGCAAGAGAGGGAGAAGGACCGTGAGGGAAAACATGTCCCTGTCTACCGGACTTTACTGGAGGCTTAGGAAGAGACTGGAATTGAAAAATCATGGACACGAATTTTCAGAAACGCGCTTCGTTAATTTTCGCTTTATTAGGTAGGCACATTATATTTCAGCTCTTTTAGAAACACTTTTTAAATACGCGTGGTGTTGAGTTTGTTTGAATCGATAACCAATAAGTATATTTTTAAAAGTTTTATACCTGAGCGTATAACATACGTTGTTAATTTATTTTGGGTCGCCGCCGCGAGTCTCTTTCTTAGAGGTGTTCCTTTACCGTGTTCGTATTTTCAGTCAACAGCGCTAGCGCCCAGCAAGGAAGTGAAACCGAAAGCCGAGAAGAAGTCAAAACAAGGAGAAGGAGACGAGATCGTGAAAACGCGCACCTACGACCTACACATCACTTACGACAAGTACTATCAGACGCCGCGGCTCTGGCTGGTCGGCTACGATGAGGTAACACATTCTAACCTTACACACGCGATGATCGCGTACACGCACCTACACATCTCTTATAGTGTACCGTCCGACCAGACGCCACGCCAGCGCCAGCTGGTCGGATATACTTTTATTTTATTTTAACTATATGACATGTCACATAAATCTCTCACTCGTGTGGTGAAAAGTCCGTGTGGGGCACATGATTTGTCGCAAAGAATGCAAATAATAAAATATACGTAATTAATACGAAAAGTAGACATTTTCACACAGCATCTTCTATGTAGATTACGCCCACTAGTTTTGTTGGTACTTGGGGTCTAATTTAGATGAAGCAGAACTGGTGTTAAAGGAATAAGCTGACTCATATATCGGTTTAAATAGCTCCCTGGTACAAAAAATACTAAAACAAATACCAGATCATACAAATATGTCTTTCGGCGGGTTTGGTTGTTCGTGATCGTGCTGGTCGCGTCGTAGCAGACGCGACCAGCACGATCATGAACACCCCGAGTGCGCCACTCAGGACACCATTAATAAATTGGTGATATTATTTCCAGAACCGCTCCCTCCTGAGCGTGGAGCAGATGTACGAGGACGTGTCTCAGGATCACGCCAAGAAGACTGTCACGATGGAGTCGCACCCGCACCTCTCCGGGCCTAGCATGGCCTCCGTGCATCCTTGCCGGTAACACTTACTTACTTTTACTTACTTTCACTTACTTTTATTCTACATCTGCTCGGAGAGTAACTTAAAATATATACATATTTATTTTAATAATAAATACATACAAAGTAATTATAATTATTATTAAAAAAAATTGTCCTTACCAGGCACGCAGAAGTAATGAAGAAGATAATAGAAACCGTAACAGAAAGCGGCGGCGAGATGGGCGTCCATTCCTACCTCATAGTCTTCCTGAAGTTCGTACAGACCGTCATACCGACCATCGAGTACGATTTCACGCAGAACTTCTCCATGAACTAGACCTTACGGCTACAGCTTTACAGTTCTATTGAATGTATCTATGCTTTGGATAGTACCCCGCCGGTCCTGTTCTCTGAGCATATGATCGCTTTGGCTAAATGCTGTGGAAAAAGAAACGTGGGAGGTACAAAATCCGCATCCAACGAAAGAGTCCTTCCCATTTGTAACCAGAAGAAGTTCTTGTAAGAAACGTAGTTAGAATATCCGAACGATCTTGCCCCAAGCACTACAAGCAACACCTGTAAAAAATAGCTTGAAAAGGTAACATCTGGTTTTTTATGTTTCAAATGTGTTTACGAATCTTGGAAGATGGTCCCTCTTCAGCGATTTTTGGCATTGACTCTACAAAAGTGATCGCAACTTTGGATACCGATTTTAAATGTCTAATAATACTTAAGCGGTAAGCGCCCTGGTACTTTAATTTTTATCTTATCTAGAAACGCGTATGAAGAGTTGGATTGTGGCCCCGTATCGTTGACTCGTAACATGCCATTTTATAGTGCGTATTGTATTTATATGAGGAAAGACTGTCGGTTCGATTTCGTTAGGTACATTCCCGATGCATATTTCTATATTTTTGCATAAAGATTTATCAAATTGTAGGTTCTATGATAATTTTGGTGCCCATTGCATTATGTTAATTTATGTATTTTCGAATGATTTAGTCATATATTTGGCATTTTACGTGTGTCGTGAGCATACAAAGTATGGTTTAGTGTTGAATACTCTAATTATGATATAATTCGTGCATATTATTGTTATAAGTTGTAATAAAATGTTATATTGCTATAAGTTTGTATATTCGACAGAAACGCTGTCTTCACTAAATACGTACATACCTACCTACCATTAATCATTTATTGATATGCATGTTAGTACCTAACAAAATTACAAAAACCAAATTTAATCTTTATGTCATATGTACCTAAGTACAATACGTCTACAACTTTTAATCGTATTGTACCTAAACGCAACAGTAGCCAGTAATTAACATTACAACCCAGATGTTCACGATTGTTCAAACGGTCCGGCAACTAACTAACCGGACCAAAACTAACTACTACCTATCTACACCTACCCACCGAGCAGGCAACAAAACCTTGCAATAGGAACAATAATTCCTTGTTTCCAAGAATCTTTTTATCCCATCTTATCAAGCAAAGAAGTTTGAGTTAACTTCTTTGCTTGATAAGATGGGATAAATGGAACAACTGGTCGAATTCCTAAAATTATTTCACTGATAGCTAGGTTCATAATCCCAAAGTGCTTTCTACTAGGCAGGAATTATTATCATTCTAAAAGTATGTATTTATTATGGACTCTTAACAAAAAAAATCATATATCATGCAATGAGGTTTTACCAATAGAGACGTCATACTCATTAGAAAGAAATAAAAAACATGGCTATATTTTCGCCAGCGGGCTGACGACGGCCAATGAGTCTATGACGTCACGTCGGCTAGCAGCTAGGGTGAAATAGGTAAATCGACTACAAAGAAAATATACCTACCTACAGTAATTTTTGAAAAAATGTTTATTAAAAAATTATAGTCAGTATTATTCGTACCTAGTTTAGGTATACAATTTTGTAAACACGCTCATAAAATACTTTTACGTTACTTTAATACCTACTAATATTACTGATAAATGCGAAAGTTTGGATGGATAGATGGATGGATGTCTGTTTGTTACTTCCTCTCGCCAAAATTACTAAACGGATCGGTCGAAAGTTATGGTAGATGGTAGGTATCTAATCATTAGAAAGGTACCTACATGTTTTATGCATTAGATTATAATGCAAAACATTAAACTACATCAGGTACCTATATATAAATACCTAACTACAAGATCTAGACATACCTAAGTACCTATATAACCTACCTACATTGCTAGACATCTAACCTCAATCCTCAAAAACCCTCTTCAAACACAATCGATCCATGATAGGTACAAACTAAACAATAAATAAATAATGCTGGACAATCTAGAATGAGGACCTCATGCAAAGTTATTTTGAATCCACGTCCTACCCAACACTATGTATACGAGGAATCGATCAGCCCAACCTCCTCTAGAGTCGTTAGAACCGACAATCCCGCACGCCATTAACTCGTTCTCTCTATCACTCATGAATTCAACGCACTACCTTGTCTCGTTCGTGTGAGCGGCACAGCGGCAACACCGCGCGGCCGGGGCAGTAATTCTATCTTCAAAATCCTGCAACGTACGTGTCCGCGTCGCGGCCTGACGCAGCAGGACGGACTGAGTTCACTCAAGCTAATTAGCTTGAGTTTGTCTTGTCGCGCAAATCTTGGTAAAACGTATCTGCATCATGCAGTTTTGTAAGTAGGTAGTAAAAGTTGATAATAAAAGAGTGGCATTTTTAACAATATCTTTATTAATTCTCCGTTATCTAATAAAATACCAACACACATGCATAACTACATAAAATATTAGTTAAAAACTAACCCGAATACCTACGTAAATTGTCTTTTCCGATTAAGTACGAAACATTGTGTTCATATCTATTAAAAGCATATAATAAATAATTATTGGTTTATGTTTGTAACGGTAGGTAGTCATCAGCGGCAAAATAGCCACATACCTGTTCCTTTTTTGGTACTCAGGTAAGAATTAATTGTAGAAAAATACAGCAATTTTATACGCTCTACACAAGCAATAGTTAATATACATTGAAATAGAACAAATATAATAAATAGGGATTCTTCTACACTAAACACAATAATTACCTATAATTTCACTTTTGAAATTTAGATTTAATTTATGAGAGAGACGAGCGGTTGCAACGACACATTTCGGCAAACAAGTCCAGGCGCGTCGCAAACCGCACTCACCCTGATGAATTCCCTCGTTAAGGGATGAAACGTTGGTGTTCTTCAAACACAAATGTTTACGAAAGTTTACTACGAACCTTAGTTCGTAGTAAACCCGCTTACATCCGTAATGAATTCGTCAAACTACGATAGTTTTTATAGTAAAACAGTCTTTTTTTTAAGGTTTTGTTCGTTCAGTGTCGTTTCTTTAGTTAGTTCTCTAATAAATGATATAATAGAGGAATCAATGATTTTAATTGATTGATAGCTTGATTGACGGTTTACCTTTAGAAAATGCAACACATTAAAAACCAAATGACGAATATAAGTTATATGTAAATGATCACAGCCTAGATCTGGGTTTGTTACTTAAAAAAGATCATTATTTAATAATGAATAAGGTAAAAACCATAATAAAAGCATCGAAGGCATGTAAAATTGTCATTATTGGCGAGCACAGTAAAGAGTAAGTGGATCAAATCCAGAATTAAATTACTTACATATACTAGCGTAAAAATAGTACCTATATTCCAATAGATTACTTTCTAAAATACAAACAAAGGTTTTGAACTAAGTTTTTTTTCCGAGCTTAAAACTTAGAACGTTGGTTAAAAACATAATTTCACACAAAAATTGTCATGTTATAAAAACAGTATCAGACAGAATGCGGTCGCGCGTTCGAGCGTTCCTTACAATACAACACAATGAACGTGAACGCGTGACCACATGCTGTCTGATGATCCAAGCAATACAATTCATCCATAATAAACGTTGGCGGGCAACCATTTTATGATATTCTTTAAAAAAAACATTTATTCTATTTGCTTACACTACCTTAAAGAAAATTCATGAATTCACTCTTAAGAAGGGCAAGAATACCTCGAAAATCCAAAAAACGCGTTCATGTTAGTGATAATCGCCTTGCATAATAAAAATAAATTTGTGGCTATATCAGTAACACAGTGGGTGCCTGAGGAAGGGCGGCGTCGCGTCCTAGGGCGGCCTAGGAGACGCCGACGCGACGATGATTTCGACGCGCTCCGGGTAGATTGGTGGGATTCCTGGCCAACGATCCCGACTACTGGAAGAGTTTGGGGGAGAACTTTGCCCAGCAATGGGTCAACACAAGTTAGATAAAAAAATATTAGTAATAAATAATGCTGGACAATTCACACAGTATGACTAGCCCAAAACTAAACGGAGCTTGTCTCATGGGTACCTAATTGATATACTTAATAAAATATACTACCGACTGATATGGATCTGTTGAGCTACCTGTAGATTGTTTGCAACAGTCTGCAGTTAGCTTAATTATATCAATTGTAAATACTAGTTCTAATTTGTTTTTATTATTTGATTGTAATTTTATTTGTTAATAAGGGCCATTACTTACATAGACAGGTATATTATTTTTATAACAAATAGAAACCCAGACTAAGATACAATTTACCGGTAAATTCTTTTAGCGCCCAGAACATAATTATTATATAATTAGAAAATAACATAATAGAGCCGATTAAGTAACAAATAAAACCTAATATTAGTACAACCCATCCCCCATCCCCTCTATTTTACAATAAGCGTTCCCCTTTTAATCATGTTATAAAGGGTAAAGTAAGACGCCCCTTATTTATGAATACCGAACATTACATTGCCTTTATCTGCGGTTGTTTGACAAACACAGTTTCCATCATCAGTGGCTGTTTAGGTTGTGTCTAACTATTGTGCCTCATGGCTTGCTTATAAACTTTGAATGACCAGCATTTAACGATGACAGCATCAATATCAACAGCAAGTGTTGTTGATATGGAGTCTACACACCAAAGCCGGCGTCTCAGCAAGGCGGGCTGGTGCGACATTTCTTTGATATGGAGACACAATTACGCTTACGTGCTATGGATAACAAACCACGGCAGATTAGCGACTATTGAGCACAGAAACAAGGCGTCCTTTTCTCTAATGAGAAGGACAGCGTTATTTTAGCGCTGTCTGAAGATGATTGGTTAAATATCTCGAAAGTGTCAGTATTCTTTTTGCTAAACTATATAACTCCACTTTGATACAGCACATTATTTGCTAGGCGCTATTTGATCAGTATTTATACATTATTATCCTCCAAATTGCGGATTATAGGAAGACCATAAGCGAGCTTGCTGCTTTAACACAACTACAGAAATCTAGTAGGTACCAGTAGTAGTAGGTAGCATTCATGGTTTTTTTGGTAGGTAATGCTTAGTTTTTCATGACAATGTCGATATAGTCGATCACCCTTTGGTCGTGCAATATCTTGAGATGTTCCGCATTCGCCAGGGGAACGGATTTTATGACCTTGCCTGAAAAATAATACATTTAAATCTCATTTATTTTCTCAAACAATAGTTACTGGGTCCTAAATTTTCTTAAAAGTAGGTGCACGCACATTTTATATATATGTAATTAAAAGAGTAATGTTGTATTACATGGATACAACATTTTATTTGTAGTAGAATCTCATTATTTCGATCAAACATTTTAGGCCTAGGTAATTTGATTGTGCATTTTGACGTGATAGGTAGGTACACCTTCCTGAACTCAGTTAAAGCTGACCTGAAAACACGTAGGTCGTTGTATTTCAGTATTCCATTTACTTACATTTACAATTATTAAGAAATTGACCTTTTCTAAGTGTACATTTATTGTATTTATGGAAATAAAGAGTTTTTGACTTTGACTAGTAGTATTTATTTCTGTTTCATTTCGTTACAGTACCTAGATAACATTGGTATTTGGCAGGAAAACACCGAGGGAGCCGAAGGCATGAAATATAAACAAATTAATTCTAATGATTCTTTCAGTACAGCGCAGACCACTTTGCAAAGTTTTACACAATTTCATATAAGGAACTCTAAAATTATATTCCTTATGTTCGTTTTAACCGCCTAGCATAAATACGCTTGACAAGGTTTTATTTATAAATATTAGCCATGACCGTCGCGGCGGCGTAAGAGTCTACCTCTCAACTCAGCTCGTGGATGTTAGGACCGCAAGAGTCTACCTCTCAACTCAGCTCGTGGATGTAAGGACCGCAAGAGTACCTCTAAACTCAGCTCGTGGATGTTAGGACCGCAAGAGTCTACCTCTCAACTCAGCTCGTGGATGTTAGGACCGCAAGAGTCTACCTCTCAACTCAGCTCGTGGATGTTAGGACCGCAAGAGTCTACCTCTCAACTCAGCTCGTGGATGTAAGGACCGCAAGAGTCTACCTCTCAACTCAGCTCGTGGATGTTAGGACCGCAAGAGTCTACCTCTCAACTCAGCTCGTGGATGTTAGGACCGCAAGAGTCTACCTCTCAACTCAGCTCGTGGATGTTAGGACCGCAAGAGTCTACCTCTCAACTCAGCTCGTGGATGTTAGGACCGCAAGAGTCTACCTCTCAACTCAGCTCGTGGATGTTAGGACCGTATGAGTCTACCTCTCAACTCAGCTCGTGGATGTTAGGGCCGCAAGAGTCTACCTCTCAACTCAGCTCGTGGATGTAAGGACCGCAAGAGTCTACCTCTCAACTCAGCTCGTGGATGTTAGGACCGCAAGAGTCTACCTCTCAACTCAGCTCGTGGATGTAAGGACCGCAAGAGTCTACCTCTCAACTCAGCTCGTGGATGTTAGGACCGCAAGAGTCTACCTCTCAACTCAGCTCGTGGATGTTAGGACCGTAAGAGTCTACCTCTCAACTCAGCTCGTGGATGTTAGGACCGCAAGAGTCTACCTCTTAACTCAGCTCGTGGATGTAAGGACCGCAAGAGTCTACCTCTCAACTTAGCTCATGGATGTTAGGATCGTAAGAGGCGACTAAACGAAACCACCCGAGGAAAGGCAGCAGCTTTCTTTAGTATGCTTCGAACACCTCTACTGCGTTAACCAATCCGATGTTGCCTATCAACACGTGCTCAGTACCTGCGTAGTGCCTGCGGTAGCGCGGCTTCTTCCAAGTCTCGCAGGCGGCCAGCGAGCGCCGGTTGACGGTCCCGTCGCCGTCGCCGCCGGCCAGCGTGGGGTAGCCGTCCAGCCACGTGCCGGGCTTGTACTCCAGCCTGGAGTCAAACACGGACAACTACAAATAAGGCTGGACTATTCACACACCGCTATCTAGCCCCAAACTAAGCAGAGCTTGTGTTATGGGTACTAGGTAACTGGTATTGTTAATACAATACTTTACATAGATATATTTTTACTATACACAGAAACCACTCAGAACACCCTGAACAAATTGTATTGTATTTATAAATACAAAGCTTAAAACTATTCTTAAATATAGACACTGGGTAAACCAAATAAGGATCGTATCTGTAGATCGTACAAACATTTGTCCCGAAACGGGAAGTTCACAGTTCAAGTTCACCTCGATAATAATATAAGAGATAATAAGCTGTAAACTTTCACATACACCGCCGGGCGGTGTATGTAGTCTTTCATATAAATTCGTTTGATACAACCCGCACGCCTTCGCCTCCGGCGCGGCCACGGTATCTGTGTGTGGCTTTTAAGGATCTAAAGCATTTTGAGTTTTGAGTTTTGTGCACGTCCAGCAGTGCATGTACATATGTGTGATGCCTTACCGTTCGACGGTGGTGAGGTTGTACCCGTAGATGCAGTGCAGCTCCACGCCGGGCGGCTGGAAGTCCATCTTGTACTTCTCCACGTCCTTGTGCATCTCCCACGCGTTGGGAAGCTCCATGTCGCTGTAAACGACAAACTTGGGTAAGAGCTGATTTATACTGACGTCTTGCAACTTTGAAAGCCTAGACGTTTGAGACGTGATCTGCTGCGTCCGCATTATGGACTGCGTCCCAGCATCAATACTCACTTGAACAGCTTCTGGAAGTGTTCGATAGTGTAGTTGAACTTGTCCGTGTGCACCAGCACCTCGGTCGGCTTCCAGAACAGTGGCGAGGGCAGCAGCCACGCCAGCGACGGACACGTGATCTGCTGCGACCGCATTATGGACTCGCGCAGCATCAGGGACCCGAGATCGTCGCCTGGAACAGGATTTAAAGTTTGAAAGCGACGCTTAGGTAGAGCTTTGAGTGGGTGGGGCTCCGACCCAGGTTCCGAATACTCGGACGTTTAAAGTATCTGACGTAGTACCTATCCAAGTGTGTGCCTGTGTGATTTTAGAAATAAAGAACTTTGAATTTTGAATTGTGACGACTCTGTTAACCAGTACGGCCAAATGGGAAAGAGTGTATGAGTGACGGAGAGAATGGCGCAAAGGAATGGAGGCCTAGACCTAGTAGGTGCTCTATAGGTCTGAGCGAGACAAATCGGGAAAGCTGATGGAATAAAACTGGGTTGTTCAGGTTTGTGGCATACTAGGCCTTATCAGGATAAGGTACTCGTACCTTTGGACTAGTTCTAGCGGAGCTATGCTGGCGTTCGCGTAAACGGCTCTGCTAAATAGATGTGCGAAGCCGGATTGCTAGTAACATATAATGATCTCTGCGCCAAAATATACCCTATGTAATGTTACGAGCAACCTAAATTATTTGAAAAGGATTAGAATACAAGTGAAAACAGCCCTATAGGTTGAGAGTGAAATGTGGAAGGGGAATAGGGACGGCATTGCCTTCAGCGGAATGCCACAGATTTAATATTATTATATCAAAGTTATTCTGAACAAGCAAGCACGTAACTCGATCATCGGTGTTGTTGTGCTTTGTTATTATAAACCGTCTTCGAAACGAGCAAACACGTCTTCACGGCTTGACCATTGTTCCAAGGTAACAAATACCGAGTACCTATTTGTTAACCTACAATGCACCACTGTATGGAATGCAACTGAAGAACAATTGTTTAGTCTTGTCATCGAATTATTGACCGTGTCACTAGAGCGCGATGAATCATGATTGTGGTATTTTCTATATATAATAAAAAAATATATATCTATGTACGTATTGTATTAAGTATATCAGTCATCTAGTACCTACCCATAACACAAGCTCTGCTTATCTTGGGGCTAAATGATGCTGTGTCCATTATTATTATTATGTATAATGAATGAGGACACGAGGGCGTCGAGTGGTAGGTACCTATTTGTTGTCATATTTACCTACTTATATGCAAACCTACTATTATTATTATTATGGGTGATTTTATTAGATCAAGTTTCATTTTAAGAACAGACCTTAATTGAGCTCGCTGTTGGTAGCAACGTTAGCTTAAAAAAAATTATACCTACCTAGGTAAAACGGCAGGGCCTACTAGCCTTCTGTCTGCGAGTTCGCACTAGGTACCCTAACTACTTTAAGATAAACTTTCAAAGTTATTTATTAATACTCAATTAATCAGTCATATTGTACCGTACACCGACGTAGAATAGGTAGATGCGTCGCGTTGGTTGGGCAATGATAGTGTTACCGTTGCATGCAAAGCGTTCAGGTGTAACAAACTTGTCTAGAAACTACTATCTTTTACGGCTGCTTTCCACAAAAGCGCAGTTTTCAATTCGTCTGTATGTTTTTTATGTATGTATGTTACTTAATATTATATTTTGTAGCAATCGACTTGACCAAGTGTCGAGGGTTTACTGCGAAATCCAGTTAATTGCAGTGACATGAGTTTTGAGATATTCGATTTATTATAAAGTTTGTGCCTACGTATGTCACTTGCTAATCCATCAATAGCTTTGGTATTGTATTACTTATAAATTATAATATGTAACAATACATCTATTAGGATTATTTTTGTATAGTTTTAGTAATAATTATGAGCCAGAATTCTTTATTTTAGGAAAATCATGAATAAGGTCGTGCAGCTAGCATATTTTACCTGTTAACTTATAAAATGCTGTTTTAGCGAAATTATTAGTGTTAGAGATGATTTATTAAAGAAAACATATCAATAATGAAAAATAACTGCATTTTATGTCACATTGAGATGCTAAAAAAGTAAAATAATTGATTTATCCATAGACAAAAATATCTAGCAGGTTTTTCCCTGTTACTGTTTAAAATTATATTATAAGGAGCTTTTCTTCCTTTTTTCGTAAACACGTGCAAAACCGACTAAACGATTTTTTTTTTCGTTTAATTGGTTTTGCATGTTAACAATCAGTAAAAAATAGAATACCTACTTTGTTCAAGCATTGGTAGTCTAGTAATTCCGTATAAATGCTTATAATACATTTTTCATTAATATTCATATGAACATTGATATAGTAAAGTCATTTAAGCAATTTTGGTGATAGAGTGTTGGCCCATTTGCTTCATTTAGTTGGTTTTACCATTGAATAACTTCTGTTTGACTTGTCGCAGCGCTTAGCTGGTTCGAAAGAGCGCGAAACATTATGTATCACTGTGTCATTAACTCATTTTTAGTAAAATTGTCACTTAGTCAGTTTTTGCAGTAAACCCTCGAAGTATTCCTTGTGAATTTATGGTAAATAAATGATTTGAATTGAATTAAACTTGATATCTCCGCATATGGTCAACCGATTCTTTCACTATTGTTTAAAGCATGACCCCGAGGTGGTCCCATATTTATTTTTATTCCCGAGCGATTAGTATTTATCCCGTTGAACATAAAAGCAACAATATTTTAGAAGAATCACCACTAGCTACAACAGTTTTGGTGATATCTTCGCCAATTGTTATTAGATTTTGACGTTTATTTCGTTATTATATAAAATTGATTTTGAGGTGGTACTCTATAAGTTTGATTCTTGAGGAATTGCAGACAAGTAATTAACTGAAAATTATAAGAATACCCGATTTGGTCTAAGTTTTTTTTAGCTAAATAAGGTAAAGGAGACAAAGGCAAGGTAACAGGCTAAAGGTTTCTTCGTCGCTTCTTTACTTTAGTCTACATACCAAAGCGACTGAAATCAAAAATATCACTTTATTTCCGCATCAGTGTTTAATTATTAAGAATTTGACCTTCTAAGTGTACATTTATTGTTTTTATGGAAATAAACAGTTTTTGACTTCGACTTTGAAAGGCCAAAGTAATAGTAGTAGTCCTAGTTAAGATCCTTGAAGGAGTCTGGAACATTTTTCATAGGTCGGTACTCATACCATCCATACCAATATTATAAATTCGAAAGTAACTCTGTCCGTCTGTTACGCTTTCAAGCCTAAACGGCTGAACGGAACTTATTGAAATTTGGCACGGAGATAGATGTTATCCCGGGAACATTCATGTTTTATTACTGCTACTTTTTATCCCGGAAAAGCGCGAGCGAAGCTGCGGGCAGCAGCTAGTACCTATGTAGTACATAGTATATTAATAGCGTTTAAGCCGTTTGATGCTTCGAGATAATGAAGAGTATTCGTAGGCCAAGCACAGGGTTGTCTCGGGTAAAATACAGAAAAATTACGTCACATCGTCAATAAATCCGTAAAAAATTTAAAATTCATTTGACTTCCTTCAACTTCAATAATTTACCGTGAATACCTAATTATTGATTTAACACAATGTATGACGATGCGATGGGATGAAATTTTTGTCTATTCTAGTGTTGACAACACAGGTAGGTAGGCCTACCTGCTAGGGATGACCACATAGAAACACTTACATACCTACTGCATCCTCGCGAGTCTTTACCCCTATACCCGACCGACTCACACTAGCGCCGCGAACTATTTATTCTTATACGTATTTACGTTAACCAATCCATTAATAGTTTAGACAAGAGATGCGAAAATTGGTGGCCACCAAGAGCAACTTCGCATCTCTGCCTAAACTATACAAACTAAAACTAATAGAGGGATTAAAAAAAGCATGTTATGATAGGTACTATCACAAACAGCCCAATGGATTTTTGAAAATTCCTTTGTTTGTTAATTAAAATAAGAATAAAAAGGTGACGGCGCTAGTGCAAGCCAGGTAGCGCCTTATCACGAAGATCTGTTTATGAAGTTGAAAGTTTATAATACGCAATTACCTACTTGTTTTCAATGTATTTAGGTTATTCTTGGTGACGTCAAAGTCGCGCCTCTATTTGTTTTCAAATTACATGAGGAAGAGCTATTTTGTTGTTCCCTATTTTCGTAATGAATAAATTATTCTTAGTCTTACCCAATCCCGGTTATTGTGGTGATGGTTTAGTTAGTTGGTGGACAACATTTTTTGAAAATGATAACTTACCAATAGCAAACACCTTTACAGCTTTCATAGATCCAGCCCATGGCGTAGAAATAGAGATCATTCGCCTGATGTACTGGTCCTTCCAGTTCTGCGGCTGCAGTTTGAGGAAATGTATGGCCATAAGGCCGCCCATGCTGTGCACTATCAACGTCACCGACGTGTTGTTATTGATGGTGTATGTTTCTTCAATTAGTGTCTTTAGTTTCGTGAAGAATTCCGCGTTTTCATCTGTGAAGGAAAAAAAACATTTACATGAGTATTTTAAAGGGCAAAGTAATATTTTTTGGAGTCAATAATATGTGTCAATATAGGCGGCTTGTAATTATATCAAGCAAGTACATCTTCAGACAACAATTTTGTTTTTTATGTGCAATCTAAATTGACATGCATTTTATACCTAATGACATTATTCGTTTGATTCGACAATGCCCCTTTCATAATCATTTTATTACTAGGTACTTTGACATTGTTTTACAAATGATTCTGTATTTATTGCATAATTTTATTCTTGTTTTAGTTTTTTGACAATGGCCTTAGACAGCAGCTCTATTTAGGTACCTACATTATGAATTGAAATAATTTTACGTTTGACATCATTGTAATTCATCATGTAATTTTGTACAATATTCTTAGTATAATTTGACAATGCTTAAGTACAGCAGCATACTTTGACATACCATTTAATTTATTTAATTTACTTTGTAGAAGAGTCCTTATCTGTCTGTTATTTATTTTTATTTTCTATGAACAACCCTGATGGTGTTTCCTATGCTAAAAATTTGTGTGAGATTGTTACAATATAAATTATTTAAAAAGTGTACTCAGTCACATGTTGAAGTTGCAACATGTGACATGTGTACCTACAGTGGAATAAATAAATAAATAAAAACAAAAAAACAAGCACACCATTATGACATACTCCTGTGGTATTGATTGAATATTTTATCTTGAATGCAAGTTCATTTAGCATAAATTATTAAAAAGTTGATATCATGTCTCTATATTGCTTTAAATTTTACTAATATTAAATAAACCAAATAATATCAAAAAAAAAATTCAATAACAACTGGACTTGAACTCCCCATCCTTCCCTCAGTATGGGAATGTGCTAACCAATTACACCAAGAGGTCAAGTGACGTAGGAGTCGAAAAACTTTGGGACTTCCTTCGGACTCTAGCGCCATCTGAGAGCTTACACACTATAATAACAAAATCCTTAATATTAATTAGTTTTGAGAAAACAACTTACTTGGAGCTTTCCGGAAATCATAAGGTGCTCCTCTAAGTGATATATTCCTCACATATCCAACTTTAACTAGAGAATCAGCTATGTTATTAAAATATGCCCCCGTCGAATCATGGGATGGATCCAGCCACTCCACAGGATCTGAGTTACCCCAACCCGGAACCCGGATATCAACCCCCTCAGGGTTACTGGTGGTGCGGGTGACATTGTCGTACTCCAGGCGGAGATTGTCGACCCAGCAGTCGATGACAAAGGGCACAAGCAGCTCGAGATTCAGCCAGATGTTGAAGTAGTCAGCGGAAGATTTGGCACAGATGTAGTGCACTACTGAGGACTTGTTTAACCTGGCTTCTAGTTGGGCACCCCCGTCTCCTGGTACTGAGGATATGTAATATAAATTTTAGTTTAAGTGTAGTACAGCAAGCTGCTTTAACATTTAATTCAATTATATCCATACGTATCCAGCATTAGGTAATCAAACAAGGTGTTCAGATAAAAACAAATGGTTTACAGATAAAAATATAAATCTAATTATCTACTCACTGAAGACAACCGGAGACAATCCCAAGGAGTTCCGCGCTAATACACTGTAGGTAAATAAAATGAGAAAACTTGTTTTTGCACTGGACATTTCTCTATAAATTACGAAGTAACGCACTCGTTTACGTGTTTATTTGCGCGGTATTTATATTATTTTTATCGCAGCGCGCGTCCGCTCGCGAGTCATCGCATACTATGAGAACAGACAGAACAATAATAGTGTCGCGGATGCCGCGGCGGCGGCGGCCTCCCTCCGCGCAGTGACGCAGTCGTCGTACGATACAATGCAGAGCAGGCCACGCAGGTCAACATAAATTGATACACCACCGTACCAACACAAACAGTCGCAATCAGCTGTTTGTGACATGACATATTTTAATCTTTCATAAATCTAACAAATTCACTTTTTTATAAACACACGTCGATTGCGCTTATAACTTGTAAATGTTTCCTAAATATATGATTAAAAAAAAATTAAATATGCCAATTCCTAAAATTAAAGAGATTAAAAAAAAGATAATACTAGTACCTTTTTTTTACATAATACCGTATTACGTCCATACCTACCACAAACTTTAAAGGGATACGTACCTACCTACTAATTTTTTTTAGTAATGTCTAAAAGTTGAAATGTCCTCAGAATTGAATAAAAACCTGCCTAAAAGTGATCTGTAAGTTTTATTTCACATAATGACAGTAGTACTAGTTCAGATAATGCGAAGCATAGTTCTTTCTACGATGCGAAGATAAGTTTTCAATCGCGTGCAATCGCGTGTAAGTTCACTTCCTTGAACAACCGTCGTCGCGTGAATTATTAATCAAGGTGCATTGTTTGTGTTTTTAACTAGGTATTGAAAACAGTAGGTATTTATAAACCTACTACGAAACGATACAGGATAAGAAACAGACGAGTTACATTATGAAAATAATAATGTGGAAATAATAAACTTTATACACTATTTAATTATAGTATTTGTACAAATACAGGTGTTATGCAATGATTTCTAAAGGGGTCTAGGTACCTACTACAGACTACTACGAGTTTTTACTACGGGTTTACGACATAGTGGAGTTGCCCGCTCTAGCTAATTGTTATAAACAATATATATTAACAAGTAATTTAAAAAAAAAATTGACTCTACGTTTGTAATGTAATTGCTGACTCAATTCCGCGGTAGTTTTGACTTAGGGTGGCCCTAACATTAGTTTACTTTTTTTAAATCACCTCGCACAACAAGTTACCTATATTTTTGGCTAGAGGACATAAAAAAAAATGTTTCTGAGATATTCACATAGGAAGAAAAGATATTGTTATTTTAATCTGTGAATATCTC
Source organism: Eupithecia inturbata (assembly GCA_963662085.1). NCBI lineage: Eukaryota > Metazoa > Arthropoda > Insecta > Lepidoptera > Geometridae > Eupithecia > Eupithecia inturbata. The sequence continues at coordinate 15,514,701 of OY759180.1, read as the reverse complement.
AGAAACCTGACGCTTTAGGACATTATTTTATAAGACATGTTGTAGGTATTTGTTTTAGTGTCATAAGTCATAAATCTAAATAAACAACTTTAATTGGGCGCGGTATTTAAAACAAAAAATACAAAATAGTGACCGACATTAGGGCCAAAAACTTCAAATCCCCTACCCCAATTTTTTTTTCGAAAGGACTAAAATGCTGTTGACCGCGCAGATGGCCATGACAGCGTTACCGGACTTTAACCCCCCCTACCCCAAATGTGACTAAACGGCCTTTTATAGCCCGGCCACACACTCCGTCTTACTTGCAAACATGCCTGCACAAACCAGTTTGTGTAGGTAAGGCGGAGCGTGGACGGCAAGAAGGTAGCTCGCGCAAACCTAGAAGCGCGGCTTGCTTGTGCAATCGTTGACATGCTGGAGATCGGACAGCGAAAATTTAGTTTGCACGTGCTTACTCGAGCGTGTGGCCAGCGGCGCGGCGGCGTGGGACTCAAGCTGCGCTTCAGTCCGGCAAAATATTTTTGACGACACACGTTTAAATCATAAAAATGAGTGATGTGAAAGGATATTCCAAAGAATTTATAACAGAATTGTACAAATCGTCGAGCTCATATTAAAAAACCAATCATGTGTGACATCGTGACGTGACGGACACCGAAAATATTTCAAATTATACAAATTTTATCCTCTCCGTACTGACAGCAGAAGTATATGAGGCATGACAGCGTGAGCTTACTTGCACCTCTGAGTACTGTTTCAGTACTCAGAGACTTGCACGTGTGGCACGGAGCGTTAGCCGGACTATTAATGATCGCACGACAGTGTTGTTCAGTACCCGTCTAGGAACAATAACTACCCGTTTTATCTTGGTAAAAACTAAGTTGTCGCGAAAAATCAAAAGGGTTTTCTTTTTTCATTGCATAAAACCACTTATTACAAAAGTTTTGTGCTTGGAAAGCTATAATCAGATTCGTGTATCTCGGAAGAAGAGACTTATAATTATCTATAGCTCTATGCGTTTAATAAAGATATTGATCTCCGTGGTTTGGAACACTCGTTGATATATTTATTCTGTGGAACATACAAACTGGTTTTGAACAGAAACGAAGTTGTGCGCAGGCGCGAAGTTTAAAACTTGTACATTGCTAAAATCTAAATTTCTCACACAGTACATTGCATAAAAATGATTTAATGTTGTATTAATAATTTGCAGAAACTGTTAGTAATACCCAGTTAAAATGTTAGAAATAAATACTAATATGGCAACAAATAGAAGAATTATTCGCTTTCTTGTTGGAAAGTGAAATGTTTCTGCAGGTGAAAATAGAGTGCATGAAATCAATATTTACCAATCAGCAGGTCCATTGGTTCAACGATATGTTGATAATCGTATTGTTTATTGTTTTCAGGGTCGCGTTATAATTGTTTGGTTGACCTGGCTTATTGGAGGAATTTGTGGCGTTGTTATTTTATTACTCGTTATTTGTTACTGCCGCCAAATGCCGCGTCATCATAAATCATTAGGTAAGTTAAAATTGTTCTGTAGGTATCAAATACATTTCGATAGCCACCAATATCAACACGATTTGTGAATTTTCAGATGAGCAATATCTCAAAGAAAGCTATGTTATCAAAGAAAATCAAGCCTACTCAAGCAAAGACAGCTACAGGGTCCTAAAACATGCCGAGGTACATTTAATTATTTCTTAATAATGCTCTAAAATGCAGCTTATGTCAGTACCATGTGGTCTTCCTGCGGTAATGGGACATGAAGCGCAAGTAGATACCAGAAATATTGATGATAGGAAGTTTTACTAAAAGGTGGCTTTCATTTATTTATAAAAATAAGATTGATTGAGTAAAAATAAGCATTCACAGTTTTTTTTAATACTTGCCTTAATCGGTAATCAAGCCACACCTTTTAGTTTTTATGATACCTACCGCTCGGGAGAATCTTATGAATAAAATCTGTTTAAATCAGATATGAGGAAGACCATGAACACAGCTTCACACATGTCATGATGAATTCAAAGTTACCCCAAGATATTTTGACTGAGGTACCTACTTGAAACCAATTAAATTGACTAGATTGTTTACAATAGGCTGCAGTTAGCTCAATTGTGAATACTAGTGCTAATAATAATTGGCTTTTATTATTTCATTGTAATTTTCTTTAAACCCTTGGGTAGGAACACGGAACTATTACTAGGTCACTCTAAAACTCAGCGGACAGGAACGTCGTTATTTGTGGTGTCTTTGCCAGGTGCAGGTCCAAGTGCAGCGTCACACACGCCCAGCGAGCTACGCGGGCGATGTGAGGGACGCGGGGGAAGACTGCCGCCGGCACGCGCCGACCCCCCGCGCGCCCCCGCAGAGCAGGGACCACAGTCTGCAGTACGCGAGCAGCGGCAGTTAGTATGACTCTTACATAGGGACCTCATAAGCACTCGTACATCCTCTGCTAATGATCCCTCCCATAACGGGTCTATTCCACATATTTCCTTTCTAAAGGGGTCGATTCTTACGCCGAGACCACCACGGCTATTTTATCTTTCACTATGAAACATTCTGAAACTCTTCGGTCGATATTATTATTTATATTGTTAGTTTTTATGTTCGTTGTGTTAGTAACTTAACTATAATGGCGGCAGTAAGTACACACTCGCCGAGCGAGGCACCCCGAGACAGGCCAAGCACGAGTGTGTAGGTACATGATGCGCTCGTTATTGCCACTCAATACCCACTTTATAATAAAGTATTGTGTACGTTATTTCGGGCTAATTTACTTTGCATATGAGGACAATAAAGTACAACATATTCCTTCCAGTGCTAGACGAGATAGAGAGCGCTGCCAACATGGACGCTCTAAAAACCCGTTCGCTGCCGGCCTTCCTGCGGCCCAAGCCGCGGCCGCTTTCCACTGAGGACGATCTGCAGCAGCTGTATGCTAAGGTTGGTAGAACACAGACCTGGCCTGAGCAGCGACGATGTTAGCCACGCGAAAAGACGAACTTTGCAGATGTGAAGTTATTAAAATATTGGTCCATCAAGTATCTTCCCAAACTTCATTATACGGTTCGAAGGACCCAAAATACCTGTTAAAAAGAATCAAAGGTACTAACTGAAACGTATTTTCGCAGGTGAGTCTCAGCAAGAAGTACAAGAACCGCATGCGCAGCGAGCACGCCGCCATCATCGCGCTCAGCAAGTCTCACAGCCAGTTCTTGGACGCCGACGCCGTCATAGTGTACGACCAGCGGACCGCGCTGTAACCACCTCCCCCTTAGTCAGCATCAATAGCTCTTGTAATGTATAACATTATCATTATCTCAGACAAATGACGCCCCAAAGATCGACACAATTCCGCATCTAGCACAATTCGCATGTGGCGCAGCGGGCGAAGGTCCGCCTGCGACGCAGGTGGTTGCGGGTACGATTCCCGCCTTGGGACAAATAATTGTACGATCTGCAATTATTTGTTCCGGGTGTTCTGGGTATTTTCTATGTATAATAAAAAATATCTATTTATCTAATATTAATTTATTAAGTACTAGCTACAGCCCGCGGCTTCACACGCTTTTTTCCGGAATAAAAGGTAGCCTATGTCCGGCCCCGGGATACCATCTACCTCGCTGCCAAATTTCACCGAGATCCGTTCTGCCGTTCTTGAGTTATAAATAGATATCAGTCATCTAGTACCCATTACATATTAAGCTCTACTTATCTTGAAGCTTGATGATGCTGTGTGGATTGTGCAACATTATTTATTTATAAGCAACAGTATCATCGGACCTTTGCTTTGGGGCTCTCTAATTTCTAGCTTCCTAATCACAATCCATTATTCCTTATCATCACCATCAGCCAGAACCTTGCCACTGATGGGTGTACGCCTCCTATCTCTCCTACGACTCCTGTCAGTCCTGGGCTGATTGCAACCAAGGCTTTGTAATATTGGTGTTTCAAATAGTAAATATAAACGTCCCTTTTCTAATGTACTCTTACTTAGTGATATTATACGAGTTTCGATATGTTAATGTTCTATGTAAGCTGCATCATAAATAAATATATGTATGATGTAAGCTGCTCAAGCTAAATCAATCTAATGTAAAACATAAATGTGAAAACTAGCCAAGTTTGTTCAGACAGTGGCTTCACCGATAAAAGATCTGAGATCTTATAGATAGGTGCCAAGTTTCATAGCAGTTCATTATCTTAATTTGTTGCGTTCTTTTAATAGTTAATTTGTGTCTTATAGAAAGTTTATATCCACCGCATTTGTTTTAATGTTGGACTTGCCAACACACAAATTAAATAATGAAAGAACGTAACAAATTAAGATAATTAACTGCTATGAAACTTGGCATTTATCTATACATATATATCTATACTATACCTATGTATAGATAGGTGCTAAGTTTCATAGAAAATGGTCTACAATTTGTGGTAAATTACTTTTCTGGTAGTTTAGTTCCTTGCAGAACTCAGGAAATATTAAAAACCGCTAAAATATTAGAATTTCGCGCGAATCTGTGTCAGATTCCGTGTCGATGACTCGGTAGCGGAGTCCGAATAACCCTGCTGAACGAACTTGGCTAGTTTTCACATTTATGTTTTTGATTAGATTTGATTACTTTTTGATAAGTATAAATCAAGTTAATTTTTAATCCGCAACCCAGGACCATGAGTAAATTTCCTATTATGTACCTCTACCAAAATAACTTAAAAATTCCTACATTAAGTAAGAGACGCGCTTTTCTTTATCCAGGCTTTTTCAGTATAAATAAAACATCAGTTATTATCAAATATGCAATCATTTATATTGCCCAACCCTTCCAAAACGACCGATGGAGGTCGTTCAAACCTGTGTGTTCTTGTCAGCGCGATCTAGAGCTCGTATACTTTTACTAGCGACATCTAGTTATGAATTTATGAAACTAATGTAACCATTGGTCCCTTTTATTGAAACCCGGGGTTCGTTAACACGAACGCTCACACATTTCTAACGATAACTCCATTATAAATTAGGTTGTCCTTAATCTATGGAATTAATGGAAATCCGGTTAAATCAGTAGTTTTGTTGAGATTTAGATTGTAATTAGGACCGTGACGATCCGTTACATTGTGGCGGCTTGCCCGCAGAGAGGCTAAGGAATTGAATACACGTTATTTTTGAAATTAAATGGGCAAATGTGATGAAAAAGTTTGTGATAAATAAAAAAATCGAAGTCGTGGCCTATTTCCTACTTTTATAAAGCAGTCGCGATACAAAACCTAGAATGAAATTAAGCAAAATTGTACAATTTATCATTGGTATTTTGCCAGTATTAAGCGATTTTAGAAAGTTATAAGAAATTGAATTTAAATGTTAATTTTCTGTGTTGTTCTGTTCAAAGTTTTAGTCGATCTGTTGAGTATAGGTATTTGTTTAGCGAAATGTTAGCTCAAAAACTACTTTAATTGTTGAGGGGTTAAATGTTTTTCAAGGTCTTCTTTATGGAGTGTTATGTAATATAATAATGCACAGAGTTTGGTAGATATCATCACGAACACGAACATAGGAGTCGCTATCTACGACCACCGGGAGTTTTAACGCGCTCATTTATCAGATGTGTTGTTTCAGATCCCGTATTAATCTTTGTAGTATGTAAATCAAAATATATTAAAATCGTCTTTGAATAAACTTAATTTAGGTGCTGTCGGTTAATTAAATATACCGTTTCAAAAGTAGGAAATCGATTCTGATATATTTTGAGTCACAATAATTGTCATTGTATATCGTAGTTTAAAAATAAACGTTTTTATAATCTTGAGTCGGTGTATTTATTGTTTTGAAACATTGTCTACCACACATTGTTTTGCGCCAAACAACAACAACACTAATGTTACCATGTTTAATCAACACATTCACTACGGATGGATGTTCCTTCCGTTTAAATAAATATAAAGAGCTCAAGGAGCTAGTTCTATTTAAATCTAAAGCCTTGGTCTCTTGATCGCTACGCAGTGCGCTACGTTATGCGCTATGCGGTGCCGGACCCATAATCGTATGAAAAGCGTCTTAGAGTGGTATTTTGTTCCGTCGAAGTCTGCGTCAGCGCAGGGGCAATACGCAGTTCGCAGCGTACTGCGTGGTGATCGAGAGACCAAAGCTTAGAAGACATTCAACACAAAACTTAAATTAACTACAAGTAGGTATGTAATGAATTTCAATTATATGAAATTCGGGAGTGGAACAAAAGCGTCGTTAGAAGTGGGTACGCAAACTGAATTCAGCGGCCCGCACTGCGCCTACAAGTTGACAAAACACGTCTGACTGTCGATTGTCTACAACATTCATCAGTGAAATGTGGCACCAACCCGCCGCCCGGGCTGTGTCGGCGGTTTCGGTGTGTAGAGTCCATTATAATCTACCTGAGCGAGCTAATCACATAAAAAAGTCTGTTAAAAGGTGCCACAAAAAATGTGTACTTTTACAATAGTTAGCGTGCAGTTAATAGCTAGCCCCAAAATTAAAACTCTCTCACCACTTCCAGACCCATAAGTTGCCGTAATTATTCTGATCGCTGATTCTGCCCACGTCAATCAATACCAGATTGGTAAGACCCTATAGTGTAAAATGGTCCTCAAGTGTGTGACGATAGAATCTAAGTTCACGTGAAGGTATTGAAGGCGGCGAGGGTGGGGTACGTGCGCAGCCGAAACAGCTCCAGCTCGGTCTGCAGTAACACTATGGTGGTGTGATTGGCCTGCACTTCGCGGATCAGCTGACTGCGTAGTACCAGCGTTTCCATTCTGAAAAGAACCATATTGAGGGTTCACTATGGCACAAATTACAATGAAATAGCAGCGGCCGGCAGCCTCTTCATTATAGATAAGAAATGCGACGGTCTAACTAAGAGGTCTACACGTGCAGGCGAGTCAGGCGTACCTGGCTGGTAGACCGGAGCGTGAGTTGGAATAGTGCTTTGCATTTTGACATGCTAATGCAAGACTGCTCACCAGCGGCGTTTCGAAAAGTCGCCAGATTTTTTCAAGCCTTAACAGGCACGTCACGGACGTCGTCACGACATTGGCGACGTTGACGTAGGCTTAGTGAAAGAAGGGTCCCGTGGGCCCTTAAGAATTAAGTGGACAAAGACACCTTTTCTTATAGGCACATCTGATGCGGATGGGCTCCAGCGGATCCTCGTTGATACGCTTCTCCGAGACCTTCACGTTGAGCTTGCATATCACCTTCTCCAGCTCGTTGGTTTCCTTCTCCAGCGCGTTTATCTTTAGCTGTGGGACAAACCAACAAACATTCAATTCTGCATAGGTACACACATTACCAGAATGTAAATGAACCAATAATCATTCAATCTATCTTTTCTGTTTGTCAGCAACAACTGCTGGCCATAGCCCTGCTCTCTATTTGTTTGTGAGCAACAACTGCTGGTCATCGGCCCGCTGTCTATCTGTTTGTGAACAAAGAATGCTGGTCATATCCCTGCTCTCTATTTGTTTGTGAGCAACAACTGCTGGTCATCGGCCCGCTGTCTACCTGTTTGTGAACAACGAATGCTGGTCATATCCCTGCTCTCTATTTGTTTGTGAGCAACAACTGCTGGTCATCGGCCCGCTCTCTATCTGTTTGTGAACAACTAATGCTGGTCATAGCCCTGCTCTCTATTTGTTTGTGAGCAACAACTGCTGGTCATCGGCCCGCTGTCTATCTGTTTGTGAACAACGAATGCTGGTCATATCCCTGCTCTCTATTTGTTTGTGAGCAACAACTGCTGGTCATCGGCCCGCTCTCTATCTGTTTGTGAACAACTAATGCTGGTCATAGCCCTGCTCTCTATTTGTTTGTGAGCAACAACTGCTGGTCATCGGCCCGCTCCCTATCTGTTTGTGAACAACGAATGCTGGTCATAGCCCTGCTCTCTATTTGTTTGTGAGCAACAACTGCTGGTCATCGGCCCGCTCTCTATCTGTTTGTGAACAACGAATGCTGGTCATAGCCCTGCTCTCTATTTGTTTGTGAGCAACAACTGCTGGTCATCGGCCCGCTGTCTATCTGTTTGTGAACAACGAATGCTGGTCATAGCCATGCTCTCTATTTGTTTGTGAGCAACAACTGCTGGTCATCGGCCCGCTGTCTATCTGTTTGTGAACAACGAATGCTGGTCATAGCCCTGCTCTCTATTTGTTTGTAAGCAACAACTGCTGGTCATCGGGCCGCTCTCTATCTGTTTGTGAACAACGAATGCTGGTCATAGCCCTGCTCTCTATTTGTTTGTGAGCAACAACTGCTGGTCATCGGCCCGCTCTCTATCTGTTTGTGAACAACGAATGCTGGTCATAGCCCTGCTCTCTATTTGTTTGTGAGCAACAACTGCTGGTCATCGGCCCGCTCTCTATCTGTTTGTGAACAACGAATGCTGGTCATAGCCCTGCTCTCTATTTGTTTGGTAGCAACAACTGCTGATCATCGGCCCGCTCTCTATCTGTTTGTGAACAACGAATGCTGGTCATAGCCCTGCTCTCTATTTGTTTGGTAGCAACAACTGCTGATCATCGGCCCGCTCTCTATCTGTTTGTGAACAACGAATGCTGGTCATAGCCCTCCTCTCTATTTATTTGTGAGCAACAACTGCTGGTCATCGGCCAGCTCTCTATTTGTTTGTAAACGAATGCTGGTCATAGCCCTGCTCTCTATTTGTTTGTGAGCAACAACTGCTGATCATCGGCCCGCTCTCTATCTGTTTGTGAACAACGAATGCTGGTCATAGCCCTGCTCTCTATTTGTTTGGTAGCAACAACTGCTGATCATCGGCCCGCTCTCTATCTGTTTGTGAACAACGAATGCTGGTCATAGCCCTCCTCTCTATTTATTTGTGAGCAACAACTGCTGGTCATCGGCCAGCTCTCTATTTGTTTGTAAACGAATGCTGGTCATAGCCCTGCTCTCTATTTGTTTGTGAGCAACAACTGCTGGTCATCGGCCCGCTGTCTATCTGTTTGTGAACAACGAATGCTGGTCATAGCCCTGCTCTCTATTTGTTTGTGAACAACGAATGCTGGTCATAGCCCTGCTCTCTATTTGTTTGTGAGCAACAACTGCTGGTCATCGGCCCGCTGTCTATCTGTTTGTGAACAACGAATGCTGGTCATAGCCCTGCTCTCTATTTGTTTGTAAGCAACAACTGCTGGTCATCGGCCCGCTGTCTATCTGTTTGTGAACAAGGAATGCTGGTCATAGCCCTGCTCTCTATTTGTTTGTAAGCAACAACTGCTGGTCATCGGCCCGCTGTCTATCTGTTTGTGAACAACGAATGCTGGTCATAGCCCTGCTCTCTATTTGTTTGTAAGCAACAACTGCTGGTCATCGGCCCGCTCCCTATCTGTTTGTGAATAACAAATGCTGGTCATAGCCCTGCTCTCTATTTGTTTGTAAGCAACAACTGCTGGTCATCGGCCCGCTCCCTATCTGTTTGTGAACAACGAATGCTGGTCATAGCCCTGCTCTCTATTTGTTTGTAAGCAACAACTGCTGGTCATCGGCCCGCTGTCTATCTGTTTGTGAACAACGAATGCTGGTCATAGCCCTGCTCTCTATTTGTTTGTGAGCAACAACTGCTGGTCATCGGCCCGCTGTCTATCTGTTTGTGAACAACGAATGCTGGTCATAGCCCTGCTCTCTATTTGTTTGTAAGCAACAACTGCTGGTCATGGGCCCGCTGTCTATCTGTTTGTGAACAACGAATGCTGGTCATAGCCCTGCTCTCTATTTGTTTGTAAGCAACAACTGCTGGTCATGGGCCCGCTGTCTATCTGTTTGTGAACAACGAATGCTGGTCATAGCCCTGCTCTCTATTTGTTTGTAAGCAACAACTGCTGGTCATCGGCCCGCTGTCTATCTGTTTGTGAACAACGAATGCTGGTCATAGCCCTGCTCTCTATTTGTTTGTAAGCAACAACTGCTGGTCATGGGCCCGCTGTCTATCTGTTTGTGAACAACGAATGCTGGTCATAGCCCTGCTCTCTATTTGTTTGTAAGCAACAACTGCTGGTCATGGGCCCGCTGTCTATCTGTTTGTGAACAACGAATGCTGGTCATAGCCCTGCTCTCTATTTGTTTGTAAGCAACAACTGCTGGTCATCGGCCCGCTGTCTATCTGTTTGTGAACAACGAATGCTGGTCATAGCCCTGCTCTCTATTTGTTTGTGAGCAACAACTGCTGGTCATCGGCCCGCTGTCTATCTGTTTGTGAACAACGAATGCTGGTCATAGCCCTGCTCTCTATTTGTTTGTAAGCAACAACTGCTGGTCATCGGCCCGCTGTCTATCTGTTTGTGAACAACGAATGCTGGTCATAGACCTGCTCTCTATTTCGCCATTCTGTTTCGTCGTGTGCTCATTACACTCGTACTTATTTATAGTGTATACGTATAAGCACAAGGCATACTTGGATAGGATATCATACAATGTACTATCTATTTATTATTATCGCACAAAAAATGGAATAACTTCAAATAGAAACATATTTGATAGATTGAAAGACATAAAACCGACAGAAGCAAAACCAACAAGGAACTTAAGGAATAGATAATAATAGGTAAATAAAGGATTGATGGGCGGTATCTATGAGGGCGGAGCATGGTTTCCAAAAAGCGTAAATGTGCGTCACGAGTTTCTATCGCCTCCATCTCTTTCTCTCGTGAAACATTCTCCTCCACAAAACAACTTAACTTTACTTGCATGTTTGATATGATTGATCGATTGAACAATACCTGTAGCTCCTCCACTCTATGTATCTGCTGCGTGAGTATGTTGTTGACGCTCATCTTGGAAGCCTCCATCTCTTTCTCGAGGCGAACGAACTCCATCTCTTCTGTGTATCCTAGAGTCTTGTTCTTCAGGTACAGTTGCAGCTCTTTGGGGATCTGAAAGGAAGGAAATGTAAAAATGTATTATGATTACAAAATCACAGAGTTGCTGTCTCAACTAAGAGGCAACAAATTCGTTTTACACCTAGGGGCCATTCAAGTATTAGATAAGCAGAATTGTAGTAAATATGAACCCCCACCCCTTGTCAGCAAATGCTGAAACGCAGAATAGTGCCGTGTGGTCGGACGATATCGTCTGGATGGAGTGTGCAAGAGGCCTATACCAGCAGTAGGTGTCAACGGGCTAAACGATTATGTACCTTGAGTCTCCGGTAGGAGTAGAGCCCAGCCTCCATGTGCCTCAGCTTCATCTTCATCTGCGCGTGCTCCCACTCCTTGTACCTACCTTGAGTCTCCGGTAGGAGTAGAGCTCAGCCTCCATGTGTCTCAGCTTCATCTTCATCTGCGCGTGCTCCCACTCCTTGTACCTACCTTGAGTCTCCGGTAAAAGTAGAGCACCACCTCCATGTGCCTCAGCTTCATCTTCATCTGCGCGTGCTCCCCTCCTTGTACCTACCTTGGTAAGAGTAGAGCTCGACCTCCATGTGCCTCAGCTTCATCTTCATCTGCGCGTGCTCCCACTCCTTGTACCTACCTCGAGTCTCCGGTAAGAGTAGAGCTCGACCTCCATGTGCTTCAGCTTTATCTTCATCTGCGCGTGCTCCCACTCCTTGTACCTACCTTGAGTCTCCAGTGAGAGTAGAGCTCGACCTCCAAGTGCCTCAGTTTCATCTTCATCTGCGTGTGCTCCCACTCCCTGTACCTACCTTGAGACTCCGGTAACAGTAGAGCTCGACCTCCATGTGCCTCAGCTTCATCTTCATCTGCGCGTGCTCCCATTCCTTGTACCTACCTTGAGTCTCCGGTAAGAGTAGAGCTCGGCCTCCATGTGCTTCAGCTTCATTTTCATCTGCGCGTGCTCCCACTCCTTGGCGAGGATCCCCCTGCGGAATTCCATCTGCTTCCGCATCATTCGCAGTTTCAGGGCACCCACTTTCTAGGAACACAATAGAAATGTTTTACTTTCATTGGCTATCGTAGTTTGACGAATTCATTGTGAATGTTAGCATGTTAACTACAAATATGCATTCCACGCGACAAAAACCGCCCTTACCCACCCTGCATAAGTCTCTCGTTAAGGGATGAAGCGTTGGTGTTCTTCTAACACAAACAAGGTTCGTAGTTAACCCGCTTACATAAAAAAACTTAAGAGTCAAGTGGTTACAGGATTCTTTGACACCTCACACATTCATAATGAATGAACAATAGGAATAGTGTAATGATTTATTTTAATTTTATTATTTCTTGGTGCGCAATAGAAATACATAATCTGTGAAAATTTCAATATTTCATTATTATTTTTATATTACGGTTCATGAGACAGTCCGCTAATACACGGACGCACAGCGGAGACTTCCCGGGAGGTTCCCGTTGGCACCCTTTCTGTACGGAACCATAAAGCACTGGCAGAAGCTCCTCACCAATATAACAGCGTTGATCTTCTCGATCTCCTCTCGGAGGATGAGGCAGGCATCGCCGAAGTCTTCGACGTGTCCTGACGTCCCGATCTCCACTTGGCCCGCGGGCAGGACCAACTGGGAACAAACAGAATACTTTACGCAGGGAAAAGCAGTTTCAATAATAATAATACACTGTGTGTGTGTAAATACAGGCTTGGGCAAACTTTTCTCTACAAGTGATTAGGTTTTGTTCTGAAAAGCAAATTAGTTTATTGACATTTGTGACAAAAACAACGTTGGTTTCAAGCGACTCTGTTTCCCTTTTCTAAGGAAACTCACCAAATGAAATCGTAAATTTTCGCAATAAATAAACAAACTTTTTTTATAACCATATTTGTATGAAATGTGAAGAGGAGACCATACCGATATGGTATAACCATCGGTCAAGGTATACCCCCGGCCCCCCATAGATGCACAATGGACGGACACCCTGAAATTCCCTGCTCCAAAAGCCTAGCAATATTGCAAAAATCACACGTCCAAGACACAAAAAAAGACGATATTTCCTATTTTCAGAAAATTTAATGGATTTTTTACCATTATAATGTGCTATTAGCCCTATCCTAAAGAAATCAGCGTCGAATTTTTTTTTTTTGGCTTGCCAGGTTACGAATTTGAATATTAGGATTTTGACTTTGTTCTAAATTCATGAATAAAGAGGCTATTGTTTTTATGGTTATTTATATTTCAAGTGTTTATTTTTTTATAACAAAAATAGTAGTTTGCAATTATTACTGGTTCAAAGATTTATAAAATAATAGCAAAGTTCGTATTTTTTTCATTGTTGCTTGATAAAGTTAAAATAAAATAAATGCGATTCCAATACTATACTGATCTCTTGTTCCGTATTCACAGAATGTGTCACGGCTCTGCGCAAACTGTCTGCGCCAAACAAGATAAAGACGATTTAGAGTGTAATTTTTGTAAGGTGCTAGGTATCTACGGAGGAGGCGCTAGGCGGCGGATACCTGATCGAAGAGTCTAACCTATATCGCAAGTTTGCTCGCAGTTCCAGGGAAGTGAAGGTGACGCTCTTCAAAGCGTACTGTCAGTCACTATACACTGGCAGCCTGTGGGTCAAGTATACACAGAAGGCGCACAATGCGCTGCGCGTGCAATACAACAATGGGTTTAGAGTGGTGATGGGGTTGCCACGTTTCTGCAGTGCGTCGGGTTGTTCAGTGAGACGCACACTGATGGCTTTCACGCCATCATAAGAAAGCGTTGTGTGTCGCTCTTGAAACGCCTGCGTGGCAGCCCCAACACCATTCTAAGCACATTGGCGGATAGGTGGGACTCTCCGTTTATGGGGCACTGGATTAACATACACGCAACCCTTTTTAAGGGGCGGTGCCCTGATCACTGATGGTCCCTCGTGTCCGCTTATTTGTCTGTCTCTCGGTGTCCATATATTTTATTTTATTGATTTTAATTTTGTTTTGTCTGATTTTATGTAACATTCTTATTGATTTTTGATTGTAATTTTATATTATTGTGTATTTTAAATGTAATTCTTATGAGTCTATGTACTCGAAATAAACAATTTTTATTTATTTATTTATTATATATAATTACAGTGCAATATTATATAATTATAATGATAATTAGTGATTTTACTTGTCATCTTCCCCGTCGGCTTAGATTTAGCAATTCCTACTGTTCCCGCTGGAGTCTAGAGATGCTGCGATCCTCGCACGCCTGGCCGAGCTCATGCGTGGTGATTATGTCATTACCCCGTAATGATAAGGGTTGAGCCTAAATAAGGCGCTTCGCAGGGGAGAGGCCCCTGTCCAGCAGTGGACTTGTTAAGGCTGATGTAGTGACCGATGGCGGTACCTGTATAGTTTTGTTCCTGGCGGTTTGCTCGACGTGGTCCCTTAGCTTGACGATGTCAAAGTGCGTGAGTTGCAGCAGCTCGCTGCGCTTCTGGATGGCTTTGTTCCACACGTTCACTGCACTCTCTACATACGCCATCTCCTGGGCAACGCCGCGCATCTAGCAAACAATAACAACAGCATGCACTCACAGGCCACAACTCCGTCTATAGAGATGGTGACGTGTCGCTGTCAGCCACCAACATCTACTTCAAGGAGTTGGGTTGGTTGCGCAGGGGAATAATGTACACAACACTACCATGTGAGATGTCAATGCGAGGAGACAATGGAGACTCGCACGAATACCTAGAAGCGCGTGTTTGGGTCCGTTTATATGTAGACAATCAATGGTTTTATAAACGCGCGTTACTAAAGGCCGCGCTTCTAAACTTTTAAAGATAAGAGAGAAGCGTGCGTTTGGTTAAGTACGGACGTATCGATACTAAAGCGCGAGCTTCTAAACCTAATCTGTAATATTCCGGTTCTCGTACTTGTGTACTTGCTCTAAAAGTCGTTGGACGTAGTTGGATATAAAACACAAGACATTGCTCATTGATGAGGAGCGTCGGCGCTGAGAGCGAATGCGTCTCTATTGATTGTGAGCGTTGGTTGTCGCTGATAGAAACGCATTATTTTGTCTTAGCCCCCTAACTCAAGGGACTTTTTGTAAGTTGTATAATAAAGTTGAATTCTGCTAAAGTGTAAGTGCTTACTCTAATCTCGTTCTCGATCTTCTGGCGGCGCAGCCGTACCATGGTGGCCCACAGGCCTTCGTCCATCACGGGCGGCATGTTGCTGATCTGGTCCAGAGCTTCCACGCTGTAATCACATTATTAAATAAATAATAAATAAATGCTGGACAATCCACACAGCATCATCTAGCCCCAAGCTATTGATCATTCACTTTCTCATATCCTAGAACAGTAAGAGATCAGCAGGACTATTCTAAGATCAGATTCGCGAGTCAGTGACTCGGGATCTGACACGGATTCACTCGATATTGAAATAAATAGCGGGTTTGAACATTTTTGCGTTCAACAAGGCATATAAACGACTGGAAAAGTTGTTTGCCGCAAATCTTAACCAAATTTCTATGAACCCATGTTTTAACACACACCGCGCGCGCATGTGGCTAACAGAATAATAATGCTTAGTAGATTATGCACCGAGTGCGTAAAGCAGTGTCTTACGTCAAGGGCGTCATTTAATCCCGAGCGCATAAAGCTGTCTTCGTCTTGGGCGTGATTAAATCCCTCTCCGCACTCAGGATTCTAGTAATTCCCTCGCTTAGCTGGTGAGTAATTCTAGAATTCTGAGAGCAGAGAGAGATTTAAAAACACCCAAAACTATGCACAAGGAAACACTCTACTTTTCACACTTTCTGCGAGGAAATACAAATAGTTTAGTAACGTGTTTCGCGGCATTTGTTTTATATTCCACCTTCTGAACAGAGGTTAGTACGAAATTCAAAGACATCATTGTACGGATCTCCTTGGTAAAAAAAATTACACATATTTTGATGTTCTCAATTCAATCTCATTACTCCCTTGGGTTCGGAATAATGAACATTACTCCCTAGGGAATAATGAGATTGAATTTGGAACTGCATAATATGTATAAAAATATTTGCCTAAGAGACTCGCACTAAGAGATTTGTTTGAATTTGGTAAAACCTAATTTTTTTCAGCTAACATGGCTATAATCACTTGCTTCCGGTTAGGGATACATGACGTATAAAGTGCGTTTTATGAGCATGAAGTGTAAATAATAAATTATTTGAGATTGAGAGATTGAGTTAATAATAAATGCCGTGACTTTTGCGGCATAAGAATCAACTCCTCCGACTCAGTCCGTGACTGTCGTAAGTCGGTGGATCGGTTCTTACGACACGTTGCGTTACGTTAAGGGAATCTACCAGAGTAAAAGCAGCGTTTACTTGTCTGTTGTTACAACCTGTACTGCGATCACGAAGCCGCCTGCCAAGCGTTATGTACCAACAATAACAAACGTACGCCTTGTAGTAGTCGATACAGTCTGCGTGCAGCGTGACGGAGCGCGTGCTAGTGAGGATAGCTATCGCCAGCTCGAACAGGATTACGGGGGTCATGGTGGCTCGCTGCTGCCATTTCGGACGTTTTCTGGAACAAATAGGATAAAGTTTTAGATAAAGGTGTCATGGCGTTGGAAAAATATTAAAAATAAATGGTGGAACGATTTGATTCTGAGATTGACAAAGTGGAAACCTACTTGGAGCTCTCCAAGTTACAGGTTTATCCTAGTTTGGGGTTTATCCAATAATCCCAGTTTTTTTCCAATAAACTTAGTATTATCTCTTTGCGATCTCTTCCGCAACCAGCAAATACCGAAAAAGTTTGAGATGCGTTGTGTTGTGTTAGCTAAGATCCATTTTGAACGGGAAGGACACAGCACAGTAATAGGCACTTACTTATAAAACTTGAAACACTGGTCCACAATAATAGAAGAGAGATCCGAGAAGTTGTTCCTAAACGTCCTCTCCATGTATTTATCCTTCACTTGCAGTGCGTCGTAGCTATTCTGCACCAGGTCGCACTGCTCTGTGATTAACTGGAGCTCCTGTGTTAGGGTTTCTATTTCCTGGGTTAGGACGGCGATTTGGGCTCTGAAATAAACAGTCTTACAGAAAAGACAACCTTTGTGGTATGATGGATGAAGGTGGCAGAAGGGTGCGAGTATGACTCGCGGTTCCATATTATACTGTTCATTTTAGTTTTAGTTAAAAACATATTTGTATTTATTAATTTTTTGTGAGATAAAATTTTACCAATTTATCAATAAAATATTTTATCTGTTTATTTGTAACCGTACAGGGATAGAGGCCTGAGACGGACCAACCGACACACAGACAGATTGGCAGACAGCAAGGGTAAGCAATAGGGCCTCGTTGCGTCGGCAACCTGTGGATTCGGAACCAAAGCTTTACGCAACTACTACCTTAATCCGGCGCGCGCGGGAAGAAGCCCGCCGCCTGGGCTGGAAGTTCGTCTGGACGAAGGACGGATCGATTCTAGTCCGACGGGAACACGGCGAATCGGCGAGACGAATTCGCAACGAGGACGATCTGGCTAAGGTTTTTGGTCTCGACATGGTTGGTGCTACATAATTTAGCAATAAAACTCTACAAATATATTTTATTTTGTGTAGTCGTAATATTTAGATGTGTATTCGTTTTATTTGAAAAAATAAGGTTTGTTTTTAATTTAAGTTTTTGTAGAATCGGTTGGAAATTGGCTAGTGCCATTAAGAAAGGCTCATTTTTTCACGGGGCTGTTAACAACCCCTTGCTAAAAATAACTGATAAGCGTCACATTACCTACCTCAGACTAGTTTTGCTCAACAATAAGTATGACCAGATTTTACATTCGTTTGTTTTGCAATTTATTATGGATAAACATTTATCTCTAGGCCTGCTAAACCCTGGGTCTCTATGTAACAAACATGACGAATTTCTTGTGGCAATGTTGAGGCATCCAGTAGATATTATGGCTATCAATGAGACGTGGCTGCGTACGGGAGGCGACGCGCGCGCACCTAAGGTACCTGGTTATCGGCTACGACACATTCCGCGCGACGCGGCCGGCAGCGGCGGAAATCGTGAACGCGGCGGCGGCGTCGGATTTTACATTAAGCAAGGCGTAAGCGCGCGTGGCATTGCCCACCCTGTAGCTCCTATTGACCAATTGTGGCTAAGCCTCAAGCTAAACGGATTGAGGCTTGCTATAGGAACCGCTTATCGGCCGCCATGGCAAAATGTAGACACGTTCCTTGATGCACTCACAGACACTGTGTCATCACTATCAGCATTCAATTACATTGTTCTAACGGGAGACTTCAATATCGATCTAATGGAAATAAATGAACTGAAATCGAAAAAACTTTTAGACTTTCTGAACTGTTTTGGACTTACTCAGTACGTAACAACTCCGACACATTTTACAGACCATAGCGAAAAGTTGATAGATGTAATTTGCTCCAACGTTAAGATTATGGATACTGTCGTTGATTACATTCCTGATCTAAGCCATCATGCTTTCCTTTGTTGTAAATTGCGTATTTCAAAACAAAAACCTTCGCCTAAATGGATAATGTACAGACCGCTTAAAGATATTAATTTTGATGATTTTAACAATGATCTTCAATCCATAAACTGGGACAATTTAATTTCTGAGGATGTGAATGCTATGGTAAATGATCTGGGTCTTGAAGTTACTGCTCTCTTTAACAAACATGCACCGTATAAAAATATCTATATACGAGACCATTCATACCCATGGATAACTTATAATATTAGGGAAATGATGAAAACTCGTGATAAAGCGCATGCTCGGAGCCGTAAAACCCAAAGTGAATCGCACAGACAATACTATAAAGACTTAAAACATCAAGTTAACATTGCTCTTTACTATGAGAAAAAGTCATTTTTTGAACACAATATTAATAAAAACTTAAATAAACCACGTACGTTATGGAAAAACATCAAACGCAATGTTGCTGATTTTAAACCTAAATCTAATGAATTGCCGCCTCACTTTCAGGACCCAGATGCCATAAACAAACACTTCCTTTCACTGCCCGGCAACGACTCTGTACTGATCTCAGACTTGACCTATTACGAGTTTCATAGATTTGGCCCGTCTGTTTTCAATTTGTACCCCGTTTCTGAAACCACGGTAGGTAATATTATAAAGTCATTTTCTTCAAACGCGATGGGTATTGATTTAATTTCCCTGGACATGATTTTGTTGACTCTCCCGCAAACTTTAACTCTTATAACATCTATAGTAAACTGCAGTATCGAAACCGGTACTTTCCCTAGTGCATGGAAAACAGCGGTAGTTAAACCGCTTCCTAAAACTGACCCTCCAAGCAATCTAAAAGATTTGCGCCCCATTAGTATTTTACCTTTTCTTTCCAAAATAGTAGAAAAAGTAGTCTGCCTTCAACTCACCGCTTTCTTGGAAGTCAATCATATTATACCTAAAAAACAATCAGGCTTTAGGAAGGGTCATAGCACAACTACTGCACTGTTGGACGTTGTAGATGATGTGCTTACTGCTCAGGACGGTGGTGAGGGAACAGTTTTATCGCTTCTCGATTTTTCTCGAGCATTTGATACAATAAATATTACGCGTCTTCTTTCTAAACTAACATACTACGGATTCGATCCCAAAGTCACTAGATGGTTTGCCACCTACCTTTCTGAGCGCTCGCAATTTGTCGAACTTAAAAACATTGACGGTTCAAGTACTTTCTCTAGGTCTTTGACAGTCACACGTGGAGTTCCACAGGGTTCCATTTTGGGACCAATTCTTTTTGTGCTCTACTGTGCTGATTTAACCTCTCAAATATTACATTGTAAATACCATATTTATGCTGATGACCTTCAACTGTATTTATCGTCTATGCCTGATGCGGTACATAAGGCAGTCTGTAATTTAGATGAAGATTTGAACCGAATAGTAAGATGGAGTAGAGCTAACGGCTTAGTTTTGAACCCTACCAAATCGAAATATCTTATACTTGGATCTAAACACCAAATAACAAAGATCATTGAGAAGGACCCGATTGTTAACATAGATAACACCCCTATAGATCGCGTTTCCGAGGCCCGTAACCTCGGTCTTCTCATGGATGGTACACTCCACTTTGAGAACTACGTAAAATCAGTTGTTGGTACATGTTTCTATAGGTTATCTGTCTTGTATAGAATGCGAAAGTTCCTCAGTACCGATCGCCGTATCCAGCTGTGTGATTCTCTCATTTTGTCCAAACTTAGCTATGTCGATAGTGTGTTTGGAGGGTGTTTGCTTAGTCGATCACAAAAGCTTATGCAACGTCTGCAAAATGCGTGTGTTCGCTTTTGTTTTCCAATACCTCGCCGAGCCCACATCTCACCTTACATTAACGCTAATGGTCTGCTGAATATGTCATCACGCCGCTATATTCATTTTACAGCATTGCTTTTTGGCATTGTCAAATTCCAACAACCATCATACCTGTTCGAGAAGCTTAACTTCTCGAGCCGAAACATTCGTTTTGCAACCCGCTTAACTTGCCCACGCCACAGAACGTCTGCCTTTCGTGGGAGCTTCCGGTATGCTGCCACGAAATGCTGGAACAATTTACCTCCTCCTATAAGAAATTCTAAGTCAATTTATTCATTTAAAAAATCGTTAAAAAAACTACTTTTACAATCACAAGAGGTTCCATCAATGGGCAGTCGTTCTGAGCGTCAATTTTGTCTATGATAGCGTCATATTAATTTAAAGTACCATAAAAATTTACGTGTTAGTTTTGATATTCTTTTGTATAAAATGTTATATATTACATACATACTTTTTGTACCTATTTGATATTACTATTTCAACAACTAAGTATATACTTAGCATAGCTTACTTGTCATTTTCTTTATTTTCGTTTTGCCGTGTAATATTTAAACTTTTGTGTACCTTTTTTGTCCTTGTTTTACGCGCATGTCACAGCTGCGGCTGCTGCGCCCTCTAGGTGTCGCATAAAACCAGCGCACAGTAGCGTCATCGCTACTGTGCATAATGCTGAGCGATGACCTTTTTTGATGTCATGTTGTAACTATATTTGTTTGTACCAACTTTGTTTATAATTTTGTGACACAAAATAAATACTTTTTACTTTTTTTTTTACTTTTTACTTAATCTAAAAGTTTGGGGGCAAAGGTGGTATTTCCCCCAAATAGAGACAGAGGGAGATCTCCTCTGTACCGGGCCGACCCAACTGGTCCCCTTGCCCGGGGTCTTTCGACCGACAGTTGATGTTGGGTACTCGTATATGTTCAGTTGTAACTGAAACATGCGTTAGCGCGATCCAAGATTTCTGCACTTTTTGCGCTCAAGAATTTGTTAGAACTTTAACGACATCTAGCGGAGATTCATGGAAGCGCTTAGGTAGGTAGCTAGCTAGCTTCAGTTTTCCAGTGCTATTTTTCTTTTGAACGACTCTATTGACCTAGCTTTGTAATTCAGCTGTCTTCTACTAGAGGTCGCTACAAAAAGTTATCATCGTAGATAAATACATACCGTTTATTTGCCACATTTACTTAAACACATTCATTAGAAATAAATATAAAATACTATTTCTTACATAACACAAATAAGGCACGGACGCATCTATACATTTCTTACGTGAACGTTCGTTGCGTAACCATTTTTTGTTGCTTTTTAGGGTTCCGTACCCGAAGTGTGAAAACGGAACCTTATTCTAAGCCTCCGCTCTTCGTCCGTCTGTCTGTCACAGGGCACGATCTCATGAACCGTAAGAGGTAGACAGTTAAAATTTTCAGAGAATGTGTATTTCTCTTGCCGCTCTAACAACAAATAATAAAATAACATGAATATCAAACTTAAATGGGGCTCCCATACAACAAACGTGATTTTTTTGGCTATTTTTGCTCATAAAACTTTCTATAATTAAGTAACACTTCAACCAAGCCAACTGTAATAACAACAAATACTAAACTAAAATAAAGTTAAGGTATTAAAGAAAATTTAAAGGGGTCTCCGAACAAGTGAAAATTTGATATTCTATGAAAAAGTTGCCTGATTTTTACGGTACCCTTCGTGTGCGAGTCGACTCGCACTTGGCGGTTTATTGATTGTTTTTATCACACGCTGCTTTTATTGACAGTGATATTGATAGTGTAAAGTCATATTTGAATTTGGATCATTTACCTTTTTAATCTTGATGGTGATTTTTTCGAACATACAGTACATTGTACATATAAGGTTATTATTATGTGATTTTTTAAGTGCAATAAAGTGTTAATTCATTCATTCATTAATTGAACAAAGGATGCTAACAGTACGTACGAGTATGTATCATCAGCACGTATAATCTACTGCCGGACATGGGCCTCCCCAGACGCGCGCCACAGCGCCCTGCCTGCAGCTCGCCGCACCCAGCACCTACCTGCAGTCTTTAACCTAGCCATCTAATAAGTTAAAGCTGTTAATTTTCCTTTTAATCAACCCCAAATCCCTGTGACAGTACCTGTATTCCTCCATCTTCTCAGCATCCTCCACTCGGTCCAGATTCGTCCTCCGAAACCGCAGCAGGTTCAAGTTCTCCTGCCCTATGATCGAGTCTACCCGAAGTTTCAGTAGCCACGTCTCTTTTACCTGGAAAAAGGAATTTAAATAATCAATCGTTAGTAATTTGTCTATTGTTAAGTGCCTATTCAAAAATACCAATGGTTCTTAATTACCATCTAATGAACCAGGAATTGCCACTGTATTGGTATCATGGTAAAAATTATAGATAATAATATTAGGTCCTTACATATGAAATTGGCGTTTTGTATGGGAGGAACAAAAAGTCGAATATTTTTTAATATAATATATTTAATTAATCAAAGTATGAACCATTATTTTCTATGCACTTTTGCCATCTTATAGGTAGTTCATTGATCCCTTTACTAAAAAAACCAGTCGGACGGGAATCAATAAAATCTTTGAAGGCGATTTGGACTGCCCCATCGGAGTTGAATTTTTTCCCTTGCAAGAAGTTATCCAAATTTCGAAAAAAATGGTAATCTGTTGGAGCAAGGTCCGGGGAGTACGGAGGATGTCTTAGACTTTCCAATTGAAGCTCTTCTAATTTAGTAGCCGTCTGTTGCGCAGTGTGTGGTCTAGCGTTGTCGTGAAGCAGCAGTGGCGTGGAGCGATTGACCAGCCTAGGTTGTTTAGCCGCTAGCTTTTCCATCATGGTTTGCAATTGCTGACAATAGACATCAGCCGTAATAGTCTGGCCAGATTTGAGAAAACTGTAATGAACAATACCGGCACTAGTCCACCAAACGCTTACAAGTAACTTTTTTGGGGTTAATTTTCGCTTGGGGCAGGATTTGGCTGGCTGGCCAGGATCCAACCATTGCGCTGAGCGCTTCCGATTATCGTAAAGAACCCATTTTTCATCACAGGTAATGATTCGGTTTAAAATACCTTCATTATTGTGCCGGTTTAGTAATGTAACGCAGCAGTCGACGCGCGTTTGCCGGTTTGCTTCAGTCAATTCGTGAGGTACCCACCTTTCAAGCTTTTTAATCTTCCCAATTTGCTTCAAGTGAATTAAAACAGTTTATTTTATTGAATTAAATCACTAACATCGCAGCCTGCAGCTAACTCGGACGTGGTTTGCGATGGATCCGCTTCCACAATGACCTTCAACTCTTCATTATCAACTTGAGTCTCAGGCCGTCCACGGGGCTTGTTCTGCAGGTCAAAATTTCCAGAACGAAAACGTTGGAACCAAAAACGAACTGTGTTTTCTTTTGCAACACGACCGCCATACACATCATTCACCCTTCGAGTTGTTTCCGCAGCACTAGTGCCACGGCGGAACTCGTACTCGTAAATAATGCGATATTTTAAGTTTTCCATTTTGTAAAATGAGTGACGCAAACAGAAAAAAACAGAAGAAAAAAAAACAAATGAATGACGATCATCGAAGCACAAATACATGAGTCTATAGCTGTACAAATTTGAATTTGGAATTCCTTACCAAAGAGGAGAAATTTGTGATTAAAGTGGCCAGTACGAAAAACGCCAATTTCATATGTAAGGACCTAATATATTAATATTTAAACTATAAAGTGAAAGAAATAGGCAGTCCTATACAATATTTTCGCATAAATACTTTTTTACCAACGCAAGAATCGCTGAAAATGTCGAAAAATGGGTTTTGGATAGGTACATAAATAGCCGAATCAACTGCATATTTTAACGTGTAGATAATAAAAAAATGGGGCTTATATAGTCCCCTATATGTACGTCTGAGTATTATTTTGTAACCAAATTAAATACTTTTTAATTTAATTTTAATTTATGAGAAAGAATAGATAGCAAAAAATAAACCATGATTTTTCCATATTTTTTTCTAAGGAAAAGTTTCAGAACGCGCTGCTCCTAGACTCTATTTAATTTTGATTTGTCATTCCGCGGCCCCCTAGAGTTATATGTTCGTTGTTCCGCGCGGGTGTGTCGCATTTTTTGCATATAATTAGAACGACTACGTTCCAAACCGAAAAGAACCGTATGTGTGTTGTAGACTGTTACTTGATAAAGTTGACACATTTTTGGACCGAAAGTAAAAGTACTTAAATATGTATGATTTGAAAAAGTACCTTATAATTACTAACTACCTCCTGTGTGGTAGGTTATCTATCACATCATCATCACGTATGACTTCAAGATGGCGGATGTCACTTTTTATGGAAATTTAATATGCATAACATAATCGAGGTTTACGAGGGGGTGATTACGAATAACACTCAATTTAGAATTCAAGATGGCGGCGAGCGGAGCGGGCCTCGGCAATTTTGGAATTTGGTGAGGTGGGGTTAGCAACAAAGACAAGGAAAAAAGATAGAGCCGCCAAAACTTTTATTACTTTAACAGGTGGTTACAAAAAAGTTCTGGGGAGTACAAAAAAAAATCGGCTAGTGTAGTAAACCGCAGCCTTTTTAGGGTTCCGTAACCGAAAGGTGAAAACGGAACACTGTTACTAAGCCTCCGCTGTCTGTTCGTCCGTCCGTCTGTCACGTGGCTATATCTCATGAACCGTAAGAGGTAAACAGTTGAAATTTTCAGATAATGTGTATTTCTCTTGCCGACCTGGACTTGTTGTTACAAATAATAAAAATAAAATAAATATCAAAATTAAAGGGGGCTCCTATACAACAAACGTGTTTTTATTCAAGGATGTATATCTTAAACTACAATAGGTAGCCACATGAAACATTCTATAATTAATTAAAACTTCCACTGTGATAATAACAAATACTAAAAATAAAATAAAGTTGAACATTTTTTTCTGGTGATTCTTACGGTACGGAACTCTTCGTGTGCGAGTCGACTCGCACTTGGCGGTTTTTTATAGCAATGGAATGCTTAGCAAAGAAAAGGTAGCTAAGATAATAAGCTTAGAACAAATTTATATTTTTTCTACAATAGGCGAGCGAAGCGAGCCGCGTATTTTTTTCGATATTTACGGGAACTGGTAAAAAGTGAAGTAAAGTTTAGAAGAGTATGACTAAAGAAATAACTCCAAGCGGAGCGAGCCGCGGTTATTTATGTTCGAGATTGGTGCGGCGGGGGTGGCAAGCTCTCAATGAGTCGGACGTTAAATTTTATTCAGCGCCCCTTGCCACTTATGCACACAGCACGAGTGACCGCTTCACACGCTCTACTCTAAGGTTTCACATGAAGCCAACAAAACTCAAATACTAAATGTCTGGTACAGTCGTAGGTATGTTTTTGTGGAGTGGTTCTTCTGCTAGTATTCTCTGGCCGTGTGAGTGAGTAGTCGTTGTCACCCCCTGGTGCTTGGTACCCGGGGCGGACCGCCTCCTGGGCGGGGGCGTAGGGGCAAGGGGTTGCGGTGTCTTGCATACCGACTCTTCCCTCGTTTAACGAGGGATGAGCCCCGGTCCAGAGTCAGGCAAAAATGTTGACGGCAAGGAAAGCTAGATGAGTGGCTGGCAGCGAGGGGCGGCTTGCGCCGTCCCTCGCTGCCTGGCGCCCTGGGCCATGGCCCACGGGACTTAAAGACACAGACAAACTCACAGATTAACATTTTAACACAAATTAACAGGTAAAGATTATTATGATAAACTTATCACCTGCGACAGTTTGGCGTACTATATGTGCAGCATCTTGCGGCTCTTATATCGTTGATATCCAGTAGAACGTTAGGAACATTATCAAAGTGGAGTGCCCTTACCCTCGAGTTGAACTTAACGATCCCTTCATTGAGAAGCTGCGACAGCTTGGCGTACTCCGTGTGGAGCATCTTGCGGTACTTGTCGCGCTCCTCGTTGCGGAACCGGACCTTGTTTTCGTAGTCAAACACGTGCCGCAGGTCTTCCTCGTTGAAGTGCTCCGGTTCTTTGTCCAGCTGGAAGTGGAATGCTTGTTATGGGACTATAATTAGGAAAACTAATGTCACCTCATCAGTACACATACGCCCATTGCTGAACAATGAACGTGCCTCCCCCAAACAATTTTAATCACATTAGATGCGGATTGATGATCTCCGTGGATGTGTTTAATAATACACAGAAAGAAGCCTGCTGCTCTTCCTTTGTTTGGTTCTCTAAGTCGGCTCTTACGTCCACGGGCAGAGTTGAAGTGGTCGATTCTTAGTCCGCGACCCCCTCGGCCAATCCGTAGTTCAGCTTCGTAGAATTAGATTTGTGAACGTGGGCCGCACGCACGCAAATGGCGATCAAACTGGTGTCCTATCGTTGGCATACCCCGCCCCTTTAAATCTTGATACACGAATACTTCACCCTGCACGCTTTTCCGAGGCATATACTGCCATAAACCATCGAGGTTTCTGTAGCACTCCTAAGCTAGTAGGTGTACCTATTACAAGGCAGTAGAGTGCACTATCGCTCACCATACACTGCGGCATCGGTATCGGCTTCTTGATCTCTTCGTGCCAGAGCTTCTCCAGCACTCCGTCCATCATTTCTATGAGCGCGCGTTCCTTGAAGTCGTCTTTGGGCTGGGGCTCCGGTGGCGGGATGACCACTTGACTGGGGCTTACGTACGGCTCGATGTCACACTGGAAGAGTACGTATACAAATTTAATTAGAATGGCTCAGCCCCGAAACCGTTTATTGCGTAGATTCTATCAACGTATCTAAATCTATAATAAATCGGACGACGTGGTCTAGACACATCGTCTTAGTGTATGATAGTGTAGACTCTATCAGAGTATCTAAGTCTTATCATACACGGGACGACGAGGTCTAGATACAACGTCCCGGTGTATGATAGTGTAGACTCTATCAGAGTATCTAAGTCTTATCATACACGGGACGACGAGGTCTAGATACAACGTCCCGGTGTATGATAGTGTAGACTCTATCAGAGTATCTAAGTCTTATCATACACGGGACGACGAGGTCTAGATACAACGTCCCGGTGTATGATAGTGTAGACTCTATCAGAGTATCTAAGTCTTATCATACACGGGACGACGAGGTCTAGATACAACGTCCCGGCGTATGATAGTGTAGACTCTATCAGAGTATCTAAGTCTTATCATACACGGGACGACGAGGTCTAGATACAACGTCCCGGTGTATGATAGTGTAGACTCTATCAGAGTATCTAAGTCTTATCATACACGGGACGACGAGGTCTAGATACAACGTCCCGGTGTATGATAGTGTAGACTCTATCAGAGTATCTAAGTCTAATCATACACGGGACGACGAGGTCTAGATACAACGTCCCGGTGTACGATAGTGTAGACTCTATCAGAGTATCTAAGTCTTATCATACACGGGACGACGAGGTCTAGATACAACGTCCCGGTGTATGATAGTGTAGACTCTATCAGAGTATCTAAGTCTAATCATACACGGGACGACGAGGTCTAGATACAACGTCCCGGTGTATGATAGTGTAGACTCTATCAGAGTATCTAAGTCTTATCATACACGGGACGACGAGGTCTAGATACAACGTCCAGGTGTATGATAGTGTAGACTCTATCAGAGTATCTAAGTCTTATCATACACGGGACGACGAGGTCTAGATACAACGTCCCGGTGTATGATAGTGTAGACTCTATCAGAGTATCTAAGTCTAATCATACACGGGACGACGAGGTCTAGATACAACGTCCCGGTGTATGATAGTGTAGACTCTATCAGAGTATCTAAGTCTTATCATACACGGGACGACGAGGTCTAGATACAACGTCCCGGTGTATGATAGTGTAGACTCTATCAGAGTATCTAAGTCTCACCATACACGGGACGACGAGGTCTAGATACAACGTCCCGGTGTATGATAGTGTAGACTCTATCAAAGTATCTAAATCTATCATACACGGGACGACGAGGTTTAGATACAATGTCCTGGTGTATGATTGTGTAGACTCTATCAAAGTATCTAAGTCTAAAAATACCCATACCCCCCCTATCTCAAAGATTACAGAGCAATCCATCTGAAATGTATGAAGCGTGTGTAGATTACAGGAAAAATATAGAGAAGTCTGTAAATAGACAAGTTTGTGAAAAAAATATAATAAAAGGGGGGGATAATTTTCAAAAAGAGGGGCTACCTCACCGAGTGGGGTATCAAATGAAAGGTATTGATTTGTACATCTCAAAACAGTTTTTAAAATTTCTGTATGGTTTATATTTTTTGAAATATTTTTAAAAAACTCGAAAAAATACCCATTCCCCCCTATCTCCGAAGTTTGCAGAGCGATCCATCTGAAATGTATGAAGTGTTTGTAGATATGGATCTATATTTTACAGGAAAAATATAGAGAAGTCTGTAAATAGACCACTTTTTGAGAAATGGTCATAAAGAGGGGGGATAATTTTCAAAAGGCTACCTCACCGATTGGGGTATTAAATGAAAGGTATCAGTTTGTATGTCTGAAAACAGTTTTCGATATTTCTGTAGGTTACATACGTTTTGAAATATTTTGAAAAAACTCGAATATTTTACTATTACACTCTGTACCTACTCCGAAGTTTGCAAACCGATACATCTGAAATGTAGGTGCCTTTAATGTTTTGGTATTCATCAAATAGCAAAGACTTTAACCAGTACCTATAGTACATATTGGTGTACTTGACAACCGTTCGAAACCCTTGGCGCGCGAGTCACACTCGCACTTGACGGATCTTGTTTATATTTCTTTTGCAATTGGGGTGCAGTAAACGAACCAGTAATGCATAAAAAAATAGTCTTCTCAAACGAATACAAACAAAGCTAATTGTTTAACCCTAGACAGCAGTAAACAAATATAGAAAGTCCCAGATTATTAGTAATTCTTAGGCCCGTATTATAAAAGCTTGCTCAGTCATCGATCTATGCTTGAGTAACGATTTTTATATGGTAAGCTTTACTCAAGCATAGATCGATGACTGAGCATAGTTTCATAATATGAGCCTAAGTATAAGTAGTACCTCACCTCCTCTGGCTCGACCTTGATGAGCTTGATGGGCTCCTCCTCTTGCCGCCACCGCGGATCGAAGATCTGGATGATGAGGTGGTGGAAACTGCCGCGCAGGTCCGACAGCTTGTTCAGCTCTGCAGAACACCAGAGATTTACATTAGGGTTTAGACTTACCAGAGATTCACCAATTTGGACCTAGCAGAGTACACGTTGTTAAAAAAAGGTAGTTAAATAATCAGGAGTCTGGTGGACATAATATGCCACCATGGCAGTGGTGCGGTCTAGATCTCAACAACCTTGAGTATCAACACGATAGGTATCACACCAGTAAGGGAATGCGGTTGAGGGGACGAAGCTGGTTGGACGAATGGGATACTAGGTTCAAAATGCGATACATCTTTATTTCGCTTCTAAATCACACTTTGTTATGGACTCTACATACAAGCTTTAGTCGGTCTCTAAGTAGTTCCAATAAATAATGATGAAAGAAGTGAACTTAGCCGCGTAAACATGCCTGACAGCATTTTCTAAGAGGCGGATAGAGAACTACAAATATCAGTGAGATAACTTCACATGTACCTCCACTCCCTGTTTGAAATCTACGTGCTCGTTTCAAATCATGTCAAAAATGTGCTTTAATTTCATCTCTAGCTCAATAAAACTAAGACGTAAATGCGGTAGGTGCGCACTTTGTGCTGAAAAAAAAACTTTGTTAACCTTTAGTCTTCTACACACAACTTATTAAGACACTAACTACATTACTAGGCAGGGTACATTTAGCATGTGTGACTATTCAACGTATCCCACAATAACCACAAGAACGGAACCTTCAATAATGAATCGGAGTCGTGCGTTCCTGTCCATGACGAGGCCGACCTCTCTCTTCTTCAGGGTCATCAGCTCGTCGAACTGCTTGTTGAACCAGAGCCGCATGTTCTGGATGTTCAACTAGAACCACACGTGCACGTAATGTAGCACTCCTGTGCAAGGTGAGCGGCGAGAGACGGTAGTTTAACAAGCACATTTTTCTCGCCGCGCCTTTCACAGAATATGTAATTTAGCTTCTCGTGATTAACCAGGAGTGGTATAAGGCCGCGCTCACTTTGGACACGCCTTCGTCCTAATTTGATTCGTGCGGAAACCTTCCGACCTTCCAAGGACTATGGGAGCGCGCAGACTACGTGCGATAAGTCGTATACGCGCGTGCGTTTAGTTTAGTTACGCCGTCCGAAAATAATCCGACTTTTAACCACGCATTCGTACGTTGAACAATGGATGTAGAAAAGTTATATAGCTTGGTTTACGAAGATACATCTTTGTGTGATCAGAGTGATTCTAAAAATGAAATCTGAAATCTTCCGTAGTACGAGTATGATGAAATTCACTGCATTCATATCTTTTTATAATAGATTGTATCACATGGGAATAAAATAATGTATTTAAGGCGAGAGTGAGTACGTCGCTCGAGGTTAAATAATTTTGGGTCAGTGTGGCACACGGCTTTTCATCCTAAACTATGAGAAAAATTTATCATACGAGAAAAATAAATAAGAGATGCTTTTAGTAGTGACAAATATTTATAATCCACACAGCATCATCTAACCCCAAACTAAGCAGAGCTCGTGTTATGGGTACTAGATAACTGATATACTTAACACAAATACACTATATATGTAGGTAGATATTTTTATGATACATTGAAACTTCCGAACACTCGGAACAAATAACTGCAGATCGTACAAACATTTGTCCCGAGGCGGGAATCGAAACCAACCTGGAAGCAACCTCATGCGTCTCTAGCGGACCTTCGCCCGCCACGCCACAGTGGTCGTTATTTTATTTTGGCCAGGACTTTATTGAAGCGAATTGCGTTCAAACTTTTAGTGTTCCAAATTCAAAAGTCATTTCGTCACTATTATTAAGTGCGCTGGAATTACCCACTTTGTTCGCACTTATCGAGGAACCCTTTGCCTCTTTTCGAATACCTAGATGGGATCAAAAAACTATTTCACGCACGGTATTCAGTTCTACGATAACGATGACGACAACGCCGTCGCAATCTCCGGTGTAGAAGACGATTAAAGTAAAGGGCACTGGACTTTATAAACAAAGAAAATTAAAATCAAATAATAAAAACAAATTAGAAATAGTATTTACAATTGGAACAATTAAGCTAACTGCAGACTCTTGCAAACAATCTACAGGTAGCTCAACTGATCCATATCAATACCAGTCGGAAGCGTCCCCAATGCGCTGCGCTAGATACCACCAGCTCTCGGGTCACGCGTCGCGTCGATTAGACGCTCAGATAACTTTTTGAAAACCCGGAGAGCCTCGGTACCCCACGGACCCAGGGTCTCGACCCCAAAGGGAGCAAATGTGTAGGCTCTGTCGAGACCTGCATATTTGCGTCTCTTGAGATCCTCGGCCAAATCTGCCGCCGCACCAGCCCTCACGGATGTCCTCGGAAGATGGAAAGGCGCAAGTGTGTCGACGCATGTAGCGTCCCACACAATGGGCCTCCCCAACTCCCAGGGACTAGTGTCATGCCGTCGGGCCTCTTACCATCGTCACGCAACAGATCATTCGGTTCGAGAATAGATGGTACGTTAGCGGTGACAAAGGCCCGCCGGATGACGTCGTTAAGGCTGGCATGGCGAGACATCCGACCGGCGGCCCTAGTACACGATAATCCGTGATGACCAAGCTGTTCGACAGCAGTACCGTACTGGCATTGATGAGGCGCGCAACACCATGCGCCCAACCGAAGACATGTTGCGATACGGAAACATACGGGATTCAATAAAGTGCCAGTGTTAAATGAAGGAAATGCTTGCAACCAATGTCCTGACTCCCATTTTGAAACGGCCAGGAGACGGGCACGATCCGCAGAGCTGGAGCACGTTTGTACATTATTACATGACTTATTATTAGAGAGAACCCTACCAGAGGGCGGGCAGAAGTTTCCTTCTGTGTATTTTGACTGCGGTCCGCGCGCCTGCCATGCGTGGCGATTTTAGCAAAACCGTCCCTTGTTTGTGGGAGGCAAGTTCAGCAGTGGACGTGTGTGTGCTGATGAAGAGGCCCAGGAGTGAGTAGAGCCGACATGGCCATTGCGAGCCAGTAGGTACCTTCACAATCTGCTGCTGCCAGCCCATCTGCATGAAGCTGAAGGCCAACACCTGCGGCACGGCATACGGCGGTATGGGCACGTAGTTGTGCGCGTTAGAGCCCGCTAGCACGTACGGCTGCATGCGCTCCTCTTCCTCCGAAGACGCGTCTGCCTCCAGTGCCATAGTGGACATCTGGCTCGCGTTGGACTTGCGGTTATCGCGCACTGAGAGGGTTGACATCCTCGTCGGCACTATCCTGCAAACATGAGTTATTATTAGAGTCAAGTTATATTTATGCCTACCTTCATTCCCTATATTCCTGTCGTTATACCAGCGCTGGGGGCAGCCTTTTATTGATAATTGATAGAATTTGTTTTTTTCACATTTTGCTACAATCCGGTTAGTTTATAGTGTAGGTTCTTGTTGAGTGTCCAGGTGTCCGCTTTCTAGCATTGTTGCACATCGCAGGCACAATTATAACAAATAGGTATCGCTGCTGCACAAATGCCTCTCTGACGAGCGTCACAGCGCCCTGTCTTCAGCTTGTTGCAGCCAGCATCTGCCAATTTTAAAGGTTATTATCACACCTGGGCAAGCGTGTCGAATTAGTCCTACACTCCATTTGTCGGATCTGCACTGAGGAACACGTTTACACCAACAACGCTCTTCGGTTCTGCGGGGGATGCACCCGGCGCGGCGGCGGCGCCGCTTTCCCGTTCTTTTGGGAAGCCTAAATCCAACACTGGACTAGACTGAGCTGATGATGATGATATTTAGACTATGCTTGTATTTATAATATTAACCTAGAATAGTGATTTAATCTTTAAACTGCCATTGTTATCTAGTGTAAGTAGATAGTTAATAAATTAAAATAAAATACTGAAGATCATTGATCACTACAAAACCCAGCTGGTTATAATATGAACATACTGTTCTAGACTGTAGACTACGTCAAGTGCTTGCTCGTCCCAGGGCTGGAACAGGTGCTCGTCGTTCTCCATCTCCAGTGTGCGCAGTGCCTCTGCCTGCTGCAGCTCCAGCCACGTTGGAAGCTGGTGCGGCGGCGGTAGGACTGCGTAGTTCTCCACCTGGAGAGTAATCATAATAATGCTTGACAATCCACACAGCATAATCTAGCCCCAAGGTAAGCAGAGCTTGTGTTATGGGTACTAGATAACTGATATACTAAATACAATACTATACATATATAGATATTTTTTATTAGACATAGAAAACACTCAGGACATCCGGCGGGAGTCCAACCCACAACCTCCGTCGCAGGCGGACCTTTGCCCGCTGCGCCAGTGACAACCCTGACCAGACCTATGGTATATATATCACATGTCATATGGTATATGACGACCGATGTGGCGCGGCGGGCGAAGGTCCGCCTGCGACGCAGAAGGTTGCGGGTTCGATTCCCGCCTTGGGACAAATGTTTGTACGATCTGCAAATATTTGTTCCGGGTGTTCTGGGTATTTTCTATATATAATAAAAAATATCTATCTATGTTATATATTGTATTAAGTTTATCAGTCATTTAGTACCCATAACACAAGCTCTGCTTACTTTGGGGCTAGATGATGCTGTGTGGATTGTCCAGCATTATTTATTTATTTTATTTATTTATTTATAGTACGCGCAAATCTTTATGAATGTTTCATTATAACATTGAACAAATGTTCCATTAGAACATATGGTAGAGCAACTGCCCCACTTCACTACAACTACTAGATAAAAGAAGCGCAGTTGAAGCGCATGGAATCGGCGAGGGACCTTGGGGTTCGACTGGACAGAGTTGAGGTTCAGAGTCCATGTTGTAAGCGTTTGCAAAAAGTCGTACAAATTCTGTACGACTGTACACTACTCTTTATGATTCATTTTACGCCGAGCAAACGGTTTCACAAACTTAAGAGCTTTAACAGCAATGTATGATGCACTGGTCAGAAGCCAGATGGAAAGTGCAGCTTCTGCATGGGCTCCTCATGAAGCTAATAAAGTCTCATGATGGAACGCATACAGAACAAGTTCACGTGATACTTATATTGGAAGAGATATGGCGTCTACCCTTTCTATCCCTTGATGTACCAACCTTATTCGTTTTGGGTTGGATACAACACGTTGGAAATCAGGAGGGATATGGCACTTGCGTTGTATGTGGTTAGGGTATTCCGGGGGATTATATCCAACCCGACCATCCTAGAGATGATGAAGCTGTGTGTACGTGTCGTTTCTACACGAAACACACGCGCGTTCCGTTCGAAAGTATCTGCAGTCGACTCGAGTGTCGTTTCTACACGAAACACACGTGTTCCGGGGTAAAAAGCCGATAATTTATTCCAGGTCTACAACTAGGTATATCAATGCAAAATTTCAACTCGATCGGTTCAACAGTATTGGCGTGAAGATGTAACAAATATCTAAAAATCTTCACAAACGTTCGCATTTAACGTTTTTATAATATTTGTGTGGATAAATTAAATTATGATTTTAGCTATTTCAAACCACGACCTGGGTGGGTATGTAGGGCCTATAACAATTTTGATCTCTTACAGTATTGATTATGCAGTCAACTGTACCATGCGCAGTTTCGCATTCGAGGCTATGCTCACAGAATTCATAAATATTTGCGTGACCTATACGCGTCACCAGGGCCTTACTCCGCAGGATAAATTGGGATTAGACCTAATACCTGATTGTATGAATGAATGCAGTAAAAAAAATTTGAATACTAATTCATAAAAAAACAGTAAAAACTACTTATTACAAAAATAACAGTAAATTAAATCTTAGTACAATAAATTCAATAAATAAATAAGAAAATGCATATATATATGGTTAATCGAGAAACTACATCACTGTTGAACTTTTGATCTTGTTTGGAGTACCAATATAGTTTTATTCTGTCACTCAATTAGTAAGTGCACTAATTAAGTGACAGAATAAAGCAGTAGGTATGGTATTACTGAAAACGTTCTTCGGTGTTCGCAGTGACAATGGGTGCAGCGCAGGTCTTGCCGGGTGCTGACTGGTGTCACGACGCGTAATGTTCCGTTCGCAGCGAGCATGAAACGTCAAAAATCCGTCTCGTTGCTCGTTGCTCGTGCCTTCTTTCCCCGCACTGACTGCACGAACACTCGCTGTGTAACACGTTACATTAACGTAACGCCGGTCAGTGCCCGGCTTTGGCTCGGCCCATTACAATTTTTGGTTCGTGTTTTCGAAATCCCAACAGAATTGAGTTTTTAAAACTCTTAAGTAGTTAACTTTTCGAGGAAAAATATGTTTTTACAATACATACATGGTAGTGAGAGAAGATGGCGAACAGTTTGACTCTAGGCGACAGCATGGTGTCCCAGCAGCGGGCCTTGATCCAGAGCGTCACCTTGTCCTGGGCCCTTATAAGCGCTTCGGTGTTCAGACGGATCTCTTCTCGCTCCCTCTCCGCCTGACAAAATAATGTAAGCAGCTTTAATACTACTGAAACCGAGGACATTTTATTGGCTCTGTTCCATGTTAAACACATTTATATGTGAGACGAACCACCAAATATTCATGTAAGTACTAGGCCCGCGTCCTCAACCAATGTTTTGATGTAAAAGCATACAAATATTGTACTCAAGGGTTTTACCTAAATGAGTACATGCAGACATTTTTATAATGAAATTCTATAATGTTTAGTTAGTTTACACAAACCTCAATAACTAAACGTACTATAAGCACTAAACGTACTAACGCCATCTATTGTAATTTTTTTTAACCGAAAATCTTTTTTGGCAGATTTTTACTAATTATTTGGTTCCTTGAAGTTCCTTGTGAATTTACTCATAAGTTGCATATTTTTCTTGTAAATAAACAATAACTTGATTTTAGCGGTGTATTTTTGCGCTTTTTGGAGCGGGAACACGGGCGGCGAGGGCGGGGCGTGCCGCGCATTGCGCAGCGGGAACACGGGCGGCGAGGGCGGGGCGTGCCGCGCATTGCGCAGCGGGAACACGGGCGGCGAGGGCGGGGCGTGCCGCGCATTGCGCAGCGGGAACACGGGCGGCGAGGGCGGGGCGTGCCGCGCATTGCGCAGCGGGAACACGGGCGGCGAGGGCGGGGCGTGCCGCGCATCTATATCTTCTATACTCCGTTCTGGACTCAGAGATATTATTTGGAAACAAAAAGGTTACAAAACCAAAGGCATTTGCAACACTGCACAACTATCATCGGAGCAAATCGCAGAAGTTCGTAACATTTTTTGTTTTAAAAGTGTTCATTCAGTTTTTGTTAAGTTTCCATTCATAAATCAATGAATACATAACTTATTGAGTTAACATACGTTGAACTGTAGAAGCGAGTGGGGTAGGAATACATCATTCTAACCTGCTTGTTCCGCTCCTTCTTATGTTCCAGGTGCAGATTGAACTCTGCCAGTGAGAGCTGATGCAGAGGTACCTCCGCGATGTTTTCTTCTAGAAGTTCCACCAGGTTCTTCTGCGCGACTTCGAATCCTTTGACGACCTCTTCGCGCTGGATTTTGAAGTCCATGGCCTCTTCGCGAACTTTCTTCTCTTCTTGGCGCTCCAGGTAGTTTTCTACAGGAGTGCATATAATTTACAAGATATTCACTTATCACACACGCCCACAGCTGCACATAGGCAGCTGTGGGCGTTACCTAGTCTTAGTATATTTATGTACTCTGCTTGTACCAATTTTATTTAATATTAGCTTAATGTATGAAAATTGACTTTTCCAAGTGTACCAATGTATCTTTATGGAATAAACGAATAAAAAACAACATCGCGCGCGTCGTATGCCTCCCCATACGACGCGCGACGCCACAAATAGCTACACCAGCGAATCCGATCAATGCAAAAGTGATGTATAAATTACAGATGCCTACTACTTTGAAATCACATTGACCGGAATAAATAATTATAAATCATACAAACATTTGGCGAGAATCGAACCCGTGTCTCATGCGGACGTTCGCAGAGGTCGTCAACCTCGACCGTTGCTGATACGCCTGCTGCTGTTTTTCCGGCCAATTACCTGGTACTCTTCAATATAAGAGTGATAGGGCCTTTTATCTAGACCTTCATGAGACATCGTCACTTTCCATCAGGTGAGGTTGTTGTGCTCAAACGGAGGTCCATCACGTAAAGATTATACCTATATGCGAACGTGAGGATAGATAAACGGATGTTTGTTACATCTTCACGCACGCTACAACTACTGAACGGATCGGGGTGAAAATATGCATAGATATAGGTCTAGACCTGGAGGTAAAAAATAGGCTATTTATCCTAAAAATCAGTTCCCATGGGGTAGAAATAACCATTAAACGTTTGCCGACGCGTGCGAAGCCGCAGGCAAAAACTAGTTGAATATAAGAAAATATGTACCTATACACTAGCCTCGATGTACAATGTATGTAAACAAATCGCCCATACTTAACCTAAAATCCACTCTGTTGCCGCTTCTTTTTATACGCAATTTACATTTCTGGTCGATTTGAGTTCATTCCTTTAATAAAACTTGCTTACAATTATTATTAGACTTGACGCCAAGCAAGTGAGTTTTAGTTATAGGGTCGTGGTTTGTTTACAAACATTCTACATCGAGTTTGTCTAGTGTATAATTAAGATACTCACTGGCATGACTCTCATTGATATACACGAAGTTGCCGCTTTCTTCTAGTAACGCGACGGCTAGTAGCGGTCTCTGCACGACGACCTTACGTACAACAAGAAGGTGATTAATGTATGGTCAGCGGGGGATTAGCAATAGGGTTCCGTCTCCACCCCTCGGGTACGGAACCCTAAAAAGTATTACTAAGGTACAGTCACATGCAGACACATTACAATTTCCTTTTATTTCCTAAAATGTATTTATGTAAATTTTGCAAAATGCATTCATTAATGAACAAAACACGGTCGTCCAGTAAGTCAGCTTTAAAGTGTCTAGGCACAATGTATACATGAATGCAGTTGACTGTACAAACCTTGTCTTTCCTGAGAACAGCGAGCGACACCGTCATGTTGTCCGCGAGCGCAGCGATGCAGTTGATTCCGATGTCGACTACAGCTGCCTTTATGCCCGACTCGTAGCGATGGGATGCGACTAGCTCCAGCTCTGTAGATTCACATGATATTGCTTAACGCGCTACCGACCCACAGTAGCGCCGTCACCTATTTTATTTTATTACTAGCTTTTGCCCGCGGTTTCGCACGCACTTTGACGGGATAAAAAGTAGCCTAAGTCCGTTCCTGGGATACCTACTACCTCCCTGCCAAATTTCAGTAAGTTATATCGAGCCGTTTTGGCGTTAAAAGGTAACAGACAGACAGAGTACATTACAATTTATATTATTAGTATGGATTACGTTATACAAAGGAATGTTTAAAAATTCATTGGGCAGTTTGTGATACCTATCATAAGCTTTTTTTAATGTCTGTGTAATAGTTTTATTATGGTAAGTTTTGACAGATATGCGGAAACAGAGTTTGGTGGCTTTCGCATCTTATGCGGAGATGCGGCATACACTATACGATATGAAAAAACGATTATGATAGTTACGAAAAACTGCCCTATGGTTTTTTTTTAATTCCTTTGTTTAGCGTTTTATTAAGATAAAGTAGGTGGCGGCGCTAGTGTGGGTCGGCGCCTTAACTGATTGTACTCCGGTTAAGAATTAGTGTACAAGTTTATAAAGATTCTCCTTTCAAATGTATGTCCCTGCTATGTTGTATGTCCCTGCTATATTGTATGTCCCTGATATGTTGGTTCTAACAAAACATTAATGAAAGGTTGTAATTTAAGCTTTAGGATCAAAATAGAATCATCTACAGCTTGGGGCCAGATGATGCTGTGTGAATTGTCCAGCATCATTTATTTATTTTCCGTCAAATCGATGTAACTATACCATATTCCTCAGGAGCATCCGGCTGCCTGAGGATGACCTTCCCGTCGAATCCGAAGGTCAGCAGCGCCGTGTCTATGAAGGACCCGTCGAACTGCTTGATGTCGTGTCCGACTTCGATGATGGCGTCTAACTTCACGGAAACTGTCACGCCTTTCTGTTGAATAGTACAATTTTACTCGAAGGTATATTTGGATTATCCCATGAGTTAGCCAGGGGAGAACAGGCCTGTTGGACCCTGCAGTTTGTAGACAGCGCTACCGATTGACCTCCCTCCCTTCAGGTGCAATCCTATTGGTTCACTCACCTCGCCCCCCAGTTTGCAGACGTGGTAGTGTCGCGAGAGATGCGGGATGGCCAGAAAATGGTCCTTCTTGGCCAGGGGTAGAAGCCGGCTGTATGGCCCCTGCATCTTGCCCGCAAACTTGTTGTCTTTGCCAGTTATTGCGTTGATGACGATTATACGCTCCCCTGAGAGAAAGTGAAACAAAGACTTAGCTGCAAGCACAGTAGTTATAGAAATCTGATGCTGCACTCACAACAGCACTTGCAACAGTACCATGAACCCCCAAACTAAGCGGAGCATCCCAGTGCACATCCCAGTACGGCGAGCGCAGCAAGCCGCACCACAGTGTGGCGAGTGAGTGAGAATGAGAGATGTGTGCGAGTGAGAATGTGTGTTGTGTGTGTCAATGGCTGTGTTCGCTCACCGATGCAGTACTTGTCGGAGTAGAGCACCAGGCTGAAGGCGCGCATGAACTCGCCCACCTTCATCAGCATGCAGTCCGCAAGCCCGCGCCCCAACTCCACGTACCGCACCACGCTCAGCTTGTAGCTTTGCGAAAGCTGGAATGTTTACAATAAGGGATCAAGTAGCGCAACGCGGACCGGATTTAGAATTATACACCCTGAGCAGGTTTTACTGAAGGCAGGATATTCGCGGGAGTAGATTTGTGACTTTCAAAAAGGACTCTGTATCGCAAGCGAAATTTAGGAAAAGCTAAGGTAAATTCCGTTTTGAAAGCATGTAACAAAAACTGATAAATTTTTAAAGCAATGAATTTTTTTTGATATCTGTCGAAACCATGTTCTTGCTCCTTGTAGCTTCCGATATCTACCAAATAGCACCCCAACAGCTGAAACAGCCAAATCAAGTTACAAACTAACCTAGTTAAAATAATCTTTAAACATTTTCAATCATACCTATGACAAAACAACTCACATTCAAAATAAAAATGTGTCCAACTGCCATGGCCGCCGCTATGATCTCCATCCCTGTGTCGGAGAAGACGACCCTCGACACAATCTGATGCGTGAGGCACATCTGCTCCACCAGCGTCAACTCAAAACTTTTCTCAACTGCCTCGAGTTTGAACAGAGACATGCCGTAATTGTTTTCGAAGCAGCCGAATATGCATATGAGGTGTTCCACGGGACTGCACTCGAAGGAGATGTCCTCGCCTTCTACGAACTTCATTAGCACCTAAAAGTAAAGCTTAATTTAGAAACACTTTTATCGGGAAATTATAGTGACAGTTTCCCGATATATGTTGAAATTGTGCTAATATTTTAGGGCAGCAAATTCCTTCGTGTATTTAACACCTCTACTGCGATCACCAATGCCGCCCGCCGAGCGTGGTGATGATGGCGAGACCCCCCTTATCTGGGGAGACACTTTCAGCAATGGATGTAGTTAGGTAGTGTGATGTCGAGGTGGTGCCGATATTTCTTGAAACTTAATATATTACATACTAGCTTCTTCCCGCGGCTTCGCTCGCACTTTACCGGGATAAAAAGAAGCCTGTGTCCGTCCCTGGGATACCATCTACCTCCCTGCTAAATTTCATTAAGATCCGTCCAGCCGTTTAGGCGTGAAAAGGTAACAGACAGACAGAGTTACTTTCAAATTTTAACTATGGATTGGCTTACTTTAGAGCGGTTTTCTTTGCTAATCAAATAAAGATTCTTACCAACTTCCCGGAGAGCATTTCGTAAATACAAAGAGTTCCCTTGTCGTTAATCGTGACTAAGTATTCAAAGTCCGGTGCGACCATCTGGATTTTCCTGATGTGTCTGAAATTATAAAGCAAATGATGACCTT
Organism: Eupithecia inturbata; assembly: GCA_963662085.1. NCBI lineage: Eukaryota > Metazoa > Arthropoda > Insecta > Lepidoptera > Geometridae > Eupithecia > Eupithecia inturbata. The sequence continues at coordinate 15,473,259 of OY759180.1, read as the reverse complement.
TTCTTAACATCAAATTAAATAAATTAGTGTAGAGCCTTTAACCGAGCGAGCGAAGCAAGCAAACATCTCGGCGGCGAGTTAGTGGATACGGCTCTGTACAGTACAGTGCGGTTGTAGTTGAATGTTTATTCGTGGATAACTCTTGAATCAATAAATATATTATGTCTGAGACCTAAGTTTGGTTTCTCGATAGTATCGAGACGAGACGTCATCGTGACGTCTCATTTTGGTTGGAAATTGGTACAGCAACAATCAAAAACCTACGCAACTCCAAACAAAAAAGGAACGTCTCGATGACTGACGTCTTGATACTACCGACGAAAATTATTCAGGGCAATATAATTACATTTTTAGCCCCTTATTCAATGGTCCAATAACTTAAAACAGTTGCTAAGCAGTGTTATTTCTCACTCTGACTTATGTCAATAGAAGAAGACAGAGTGTGAGATAGCTATGCTCTGAGTTAGCAGACTATTATGAATAAGGAGGTGAATGTTTAGAACTTCCTTCGAAAATGTAGTTCCCAAAAAATACCTCTGTTTGTAGAACAGAGCCGTGACCTGCAGCACATCCTCCGCCTCCGCCGTGATCCGGTAAAGCAGTCCGTTCTCCGTCCACATCGCCGCCATGTCGCACAGCGAGTTGGAGACCAGCTTCGCCACGGTCTCGTGGGGGACGTACGAGAACACCACCTTCCATTTGTGGTCAGCCTTCTTTAGCCACTGGGGAATGTTTAAGACGGTTTATTCACGGGTCAAAAATATTTATTCTATTCCATTCAATATTCCGGAGCAGCCAAATGAAAACAAGTGTATACCTAAACATAGTAGGTACCGACCTACATTTCAGATGCATCGCTCTGCAAACTTCGGAGATTAGGGGAGTAATGGTAATTTTTTCGACTTTTTTCAAAATATTTGATAAATTATGAAATATTTTTATATTTTATAATTTATCAAATATCTCAATATATCAAATATATTTTGAAAAAAGAAATAATAAATGAAAAAAGGAATAATAATGAAATATTTTGAAACCTACAGAAAATCCAAAAACTGTTTTGAAAAGTATAAACCGATATCTTTCATTCGATACCCCACTCGGTGAGGTGGGGGCCACCTCACCTCCCCTTTAAAAAATTATTACCGCACTTTTTGACCATTTTTCTAAAAGTGTTCTTCTACTCACAGACTTTTCTATATTTTTCCTGTAAAATATAGATCCATATCTACAACGCTACGTATATTTTAGATGGATCGCAATTTGAAGTAAATATTTCGACTTTTTTCAAAATATTTCTAAATGTATAAAACTTGAAATTTACATGTCATACCCGATATGACCCTGTTGGTATCTTTTAAATTTTTGACATTTCAATTTGTATGAAAATTTACATTTTCATTTATTTTCCTTTATATCTGTACAGGCGCACAAAATGTATTTTTATTTTAAATTTCACGTTAATATTCCGATAGTTGCTGAGATATTAAAGAGTGAAAAAGGACAGACAAAGCGAGTCTATAAGGGTTTCGAAACCGATCTCGAAACCCTACAAATTCAAGAAAACCCTGCGCTTCCTAGCAGCTGTAAGGGTTAGTGGCGAACTATCATCGAGCACGTACCCATACGTGTTCGATGCGAACTATGAACGCCACAGCTTTGGGAGTGAACACGGAAACTTAAATTACATATAAGTACATTAGAATTACACGAAAATGCTTACCTATCAAATATTATTAACACCAAAATATAGGTATAGCTATTTCATAATTAATTAACTAATACTTGTTATAATGTTTAGTATTTATATATTTAATATTCAGTCATAATTAATTTTAGGTACCTACCATAGGTTAGTTTAAATGTTGTAAAACCTAGATTAATTGGTCTTATGTATCTTAATAGTAATTAATGTTTTTGTATGTTTTTAAAACTAACACATTAGTTAGCAATCATAATAACTCTACCACGCCGAAAAAAACTCAACTATCACAAGTTTGAAACTTGTGATAACGCCTGCCTGCTTTCCATAAAGTAGGAAAGTCCGATTGTTTGCAGCCGTGGTTGGTTGATTTACTGATCGTTTTTTAAGGAATAAATCTTTGAGCAGTTTGAGTAAAGATTGGATATCGAGTGTTCAATTTTCTAAAGCCAAGTGGGGAGACCCTTTGTGGATCTAACGACTAAATACATCACAAAGGTCCGTAGCATACTAGAATAAGAGCTACGTGAAATGGTAAATAGGCTAGGGTAGACTTACACGCAGGCAGTTATCGGGACAATACATGAGTATTCCGTTGAGGAACGTGCAGACGCGGGGCACGTCCGACCCGCTGTGCTCCTCGGACCACTCCAGACTCGTCACCATGCCGATGCCGTCCGATAGGACCTGGTACAGAGATACTTACTAACTTAGCATTCAAAGTCACATCACACTAATATGATAAATGCAAAAGTTTTAATGTTTGTTACCTCTTCACACCAAAACTACTAAACAGATAGACCTAATTTTTTTTTTAGGATTCCGTAACCGAAGGGTGATAACGGAACCCTATTACTAAGCCTCTGCTGTCCGTCCGTCTGTCTGTCAGAGGCCTCTATCTCATTAACCGTAAGAGGTAGACAGTTGAAATTTACAGAGAATGTGCATTTATCTTGCCGCTCTAACAGCAAATAATAAAAATAAATTAAATATCCAAATTAAAGGGGGAAGGTATGGAAGCCCCCTTTAATTTGGTTAATTTTGCTCTTCGTTTTCAAGGCCGTATCTCTTGAACCGTGAAAGGTAGACAGTTGATTTCTTTACAGAGTGTGCATTACTACTGCCACTATAGCAACATATGATAAAATTAAAATAAATTTAATAATTATGAGGCAACGTCCATATGAAGTGGATCAAAGATGACCGAAGTTAAGCAGCGTTAGGCGCGGTCAGTACTTGGATGGGTGATCGCGTCATTTTGGGATTTTGTTTTTTTTGTGACACACCTATCATTAAAAAAAAAAATCTGTTTTTGGGGTTTCTCTTGTTTCTTTTGCGAAAGTATATCAAGTATGGAACTGAACCCTTCGTGTGCTAGTCCACTCGCACTTGGCCGGTTATATTTCATAGATGTAGGTCTAGACGTGGAATAACATAGGGCTACTTATTGACCCGGAATACATGTGCGAAGCAGCGGGCGGCAGCTAGTTTACATAAGTATCATGTGTGAAGGCAAACACAGCAAAGGAAGCAAAGGACTTCCCCTGTCTACTCCACGCATCTCGCTCCAGTTGTACTCTCGCTTTATCAAAGGTGTCTAGTTCATCTCGTCAACCAATCATCGTTTCTTAGGTCGCCACGGCTCTGTTGGGTTTCCAGAGGGTCGTGACCTTTGTTTAGTTTAAGAAACTTAAGGCAATAAATTAGGTATTTCTTATTTTTATCTTGGGTCACAGGCATACGGCAGACTGTCCAGCTCCATTTAAGCTTCGTTACGTTTTGGGCCTACGATGTTACGTGTTAAGGATTCGGTCTGTCCGTTTCACACCAAGAACTATGCGGTGCTCTATTTCTCGTTGGCAGTCTCGACTTTGTACTTTTGGATATCAGTGAGTAAAGTCTGTAACGCGCACAGTAATTCTGTGCGCAAATGCCTGGGAATCGGCTAGGAAGACGTCATCGGAGATAGGATATAAACTCACAATATAAAGTTTGGCGTCCTTATCGATGGCATAGAGCTGTCCCTCCGTGCTCCAACAAACGCCGATGAGCTTGGGCTCGGAGACCTCCCAGCCCTTGACCTCCTTCTTGGTCCGCTTCATCATGAAGCAGCGCTTGTAGCAGAGAGCCACCTCCCACACGTTCAGCCCGCCGCCCCAGCACTGGCAGACCAGCATGTGGGTGCGGCTGGACCTGAGGCACGAACCAACGTTCTACTAGGGTATTATCAGCATTTTTACTTCCGTGCTGACTATGCACAAACAAGGAGGGTTTTGTTACAATCACCACGCTTGGTAGGCGAATTGGTAATTGCAGTAAAGGTGTTAAAAATACACAGAAGGAAGCTGCAGCTCTTCTTGTGGTGGGTTCCCTTAGGGTAGGCTCCTACAACATCCACGGTCTGAGTTGCAGGTGACGATTCTTACGCCGCGACCGGCACGGCCAGGCTACAAGGCTGCTAGAACGAACTAAAAGGCCCTGTCCGAAAACTAGGGCTGTTCCGTTTGAAACATAAAGGGAAAGGCGACCAAAACTGTACGTCGTCGTCGTGTCCAGAGCATAGCGTATGGCCACTACTTGGGCTTAGGACCCCTATGCTAAACGCGAACCTGCCCGCGCCGCACGCCGCCGCCGCGCCGCGCCGTATGTATAGTCATCGCATTTTATAAATCTTTATATGAAACTAGTTTCTGCTCGCGGCTTCGCACGCGTTGTTTCTATGGAAACATTTAATGGTAATTTCTATACCATGAGAACTTATTAAGGATTCTGTAGGTATAAAAATTCCATCAAAAAAATTCGGCGCGTGCGATGACTGCGGCGTAGGTGGTGCGGGCGGCGCGGATTACGTCATCCGTATTCATTCAGCCCATCATCGGTTCGCGTTCGCAGCGCACCTACCTACTTACAAGTTTTTGCACATACCTCTAGGTAGGTACCTACATAGCGATGAACGATTAGAATTTGTTTTTAAACACACACTTTTTGTGCCCCGACATAACCGACATACATAACAGGATCAAGTTTCATAATACTTTACAGTATTATTGATAGGTATAGGTACTTAAGTAGGTACCTATTATCGATATTCTCGTCCTCGACTCTAGAGTTCCATAGAAAACGTCATTCAGTTCTAAACCGAAATACTGTTAAAAATAATGAACCTGATTTCAATTTCACTTGGCTGTTAGTGTCATCATCATCATTTGTATCAGCCCGTGTCTACCCGTTGCTGGATGTAGGCTTCTTTCCATTCCTGCCACACATCCAAGACCGACAGTCTTGGATTCAAAGCATCCAGATTTTGCTAACAAAAGCGCAATTCTATCGATCTAGTTTTGAGCTTTTTATTACACTCACATATAGATTTGTAGCCTGCGCACCACCCCCGTGGGTACGGAGATGAGCCGCTGCTGCGTGCGCCAGCTCCACACAGACATCAGGTAGTTGGGGAACCCGCAGAACCCTGCCACCAGGTCGTTTTCCATCATGCACAGACCTTTGTATCGGTTCACATCCATATCTACAGATGTTAGGTTTAGTCAAACAAAAGTTATGCTTGTATCTTTGGTCTATCACCTATGTAAGTTATTATTAGTCCTGGGCACGCCATTGCTGGGCAAAGACCTCCCATATTCCCTCATTTCTCCCAGACATCGCTATCCTGAGCCACCTCCGTCCATCAGGAGTTTTCTCAAATCGTTCCATCTTGGTCCGCTGCGCCGCTTCTCGCCGGGTTAGAGCACTCCTCGGAGCTCGACCTTTGTAACTCGTTATTAAATCTGTATCACATGTGATACAGATTGCTGGCTGCTGGCTGGCCACGTGCCGCATGCCAGAACTGTACAGTTCTCCTGGCATGCGGCACGTGGCCAGCCCAATCCCACTTCAGCTTTGCGGGTTTCCTAGCATATGTCATGTACTAAAATAACCCACATTTAGAACTAGTCTCCGCCCACGGCATCGCACGCGTTTTTTCGGGATAAAAGTAGTCAGTGTCCTTCCACAAGTACCATCTATTTCCATGACTAATTTAAATAGGATCTGTTCAGCCGTTTAGGCCTGAAAAGGTAAGAAAATAAATAATAGCTAATAGCTAAAGCTTGTGTTATAGGTAGGTACTAGATGACTGATATACTTAATTAATACAATTATATTACTTATATAGATTTCAATATATTATATAGAAGACAAGTTGTACCAAAATAAATGTTTGCCGTCTTGACTACTAACAAAGGTACCTAGAAGATAAGAATTAGTAATAAATAAGGCATAGTTTATAAAACCGACCCTAAATGAAAACAATAATAAAGGCTTCTTTTATTATTATATAGATAGATATTTTTTTATTATACATAGAAAATATCCAGAACAAATATTTGCAGATCTCATCATTTGCCTGCAACCTCCTGCGTCGCAGGCGGACCTTCGCCCGCCGCGCCGCGCCACATTGAAAGAGAGAGAGAGAAAGACGTTGCTCCTCAAATAACAATAAATAGACAGACAGAATGATAGAATTACTTTCGAATTTATAATATTAGTATGGTCTACCTAGGTATGTGTCTATGTGGTGGCACGGCATGGCAATGGATAGGAAAAAGCCTACTTGCTTATATTTTAACAGCCTATCATGAGTATACATACCTTTTAGCTCTGCAATAATCTCAAATTTTGGATATGTAACAACAATAATCCTAGCATGTTTTGTCTTTTCTGCAAAGGCAAATATGTATGCCTTGTGAGCTGAAATTAAATCATAAGATAGTTTCTCAGACTATTTACCTTAGGTTGTAGCAGAACAGTAGCTGTTCTCTAAAGATCTTCCATGTTAATTGATGGTGAGTAGACTTGCAGTCATTTAGGAGGCCTTTTGGTTTGGATTTGATGCTGATTATACTTTAAGTCAACCCTGTGCTAGTCCTTGCTATATGGAGCTTACAATCAGTAAGATAAAGACCTACCATTCTGTTGCATATCTGCCAAGTTATTCTAAAATTAGCCTGGGATACTCATAATCACTGTCAGAATTACAGTATATGCTCTAAAAATAACATCTTCATCTTCACAAATGAATATCCACTGCTGGACATAGGCCTGTCTTAAAGTTTTCCTAAATCACTAATTGCACACCAATAGGTGCCTTTATTATTGTTAGGTGGCAGGTGTGTGTATCTGTATGTAGCTTAGTGCCAGTTATGCACACATGGCATGCCTTTTTGGTTTGCATCAGTGAAGTCTGGCAGTAAACGTGTTAACAGTAAAAGTTTACCAGCAACAACCTCCACCCCATCACCCGCCTCCTCATTGTTGGCCACATACACAATCTCAGAGTTGTTATCGAGGTTGTAAAATGTTATATAGATGTCATAAGCTAATACAAGTATGTCTTTGCCCATAAACGTTATTGTGTTGATCTGGTGGGGAATCACCCATCTGAAATTGAGAACAGTACAATAGTATAGTTTACTTTATATATTTAAGCAAATTTATTGAAGTTACTCTAAACGGAAAAAATCCGAAAAAATGTTTACTGGCTTATATTGATCACCAATTGGGGAATGTCCGTCCAGTAAGGTGGATGCTGTTCTGCTGAGATGATTGATCAACCACTAACCAAAAAATGCAGATTACAATATTTATAAAATTTATTTATATCACTTAAATAACAGGTAATTATCGCATTTATTTATCTATTTTTCCCGACGTTTCAACAGGATAAATACTTGTTAAATAATACTAATAATACTGTTTTAAGATCGCGTTAGTTTAAAAATATAAAACATATTAAATAAACATTGCGCAGGTTTGCGATAGTGTTGATTAACTTTTTGCTTTGATCTAAAATTTTGTGGACTGGCTTACACTAGCTAGAGCGTAACTATTTTAATAGTTATTCAGAGAGCGTATTTAAAAGTGAATTCTGGAAGTTCTTTATTTTTGGCTAGGCTGAACGCTTTGATCTATCTGGGGCTGGCTGTACTTATGACGCATGGAGTAAACTTGTGGAGATTCTCTCGACTCTCCTCTCCACAGCAATATGACTGCGAAGAATAGTAGATTGCGCTTACCTTACTTTTGGTTTGTACCCTTCGTCGTCTTCAGAAGCTACAGAATCCGCATCATCGCCGACGGCTTTCACAGACTTCATGGACTTTGCCAAAGCCATATTCGAAGTAGGTGTTTAGACCTTTCTACGCCTCTAATTCTCTATCTACCTATTTATTTTATGCAACTAACACAAGGTAATCACTACATGCTTTGTATAAAATCATTAATAAATCTTCATAGCAACAAGCAATATCCTAAGAATATTTTCAAATTCAAACAAAACAAAAACCTGATTCAACTTCTTTTTTGATGGCGCAAAGCATTGTTTCCAAAAGTTTATTTTTGGTAGCTTCGCTGGTTATCTGTCAAAGTCAGCACACGTACTGACTGTAGTGTAGTCAGTGTACTAGGTAGATAATTTTCTTCAATTGCCCGAAATTGCAATGAAATCCCCCGTCCTACCTCATTCAAAATTCTATCATCCCCAGAGTCTGTGCAAAAAGAGAACCGTCGCACAGTGGTACGGTTTGAGAGCTGCCCTTTCATAGGATTTTTAATTTTTTTCATCATTTTAAGATCAAATATGATTGGAATTGACATAAAACTATTTAATTTAATTTTTTTAACCTATTCTACTGCACAAAAACCATAAAAAGTGAACTTGAACATTTTCAATGTATGAAAACGAAAATGTCTTTCAAAATATCTCATCACTGTTAAGAGCTGTTGAGCTACAACTTATTGGGTATTGTTACTGGGGCTTAAGAGATCCCATATAACCTTTGAACTTAACCCTCTGCGTCCCCCTGCAAGAGTTATACGAATAGTAAAAATTGCAATATTTGACGATTTTAATTTTTTATTTTGCTTCGGTTAAGGTTCAAATATGATTGAAATGGGCATAAAACCGAATAATTTAATAGTTTTACCCTATTCTACTACTAAAAAACCATAAAAAATGAACTCAAAACCTCTCAAACCGTACCACTGTGCATCGTGGAGCACACGCGCGACCTCAATTCTGACGCTTCTCTTTTTGCACAGACTCTATGTTAAAAAAGAGTGCAGCTTGCACTATTAGATGTCCAGCTTCAACTAGAGTCTGTGCCGAAGTATACTTACGAGTCTATGGTCTGTGCAAAAAGAGAAGCGTCGTCTTAGGAATTGAGGTCGCGCGTGTGCGCCACGACGACGGTTCTCTTTTTGCACAGACTTTAACCTTTTCCCCCATAATTAATTTTATACTCTGTAAATTTGTAAAAATCAATAATATAAAGTTATAAAAATACAAAATATATTAGTGTAATATTATTTATTCTGCGTTTTCAGTCTGCATTGTGCTTTACATGTTGTGTTGTCCGTTTGTCGTAGCAAAATCAACATGACGCAAAATATTTAAGTTCAAGTTGATAAAACTGATCTTAATCTGTCTTCGAAGTCACTAACACTCCGACTCAGGCACTGGCCGAGTCGTAACGAAAAGCAAGCGGCGCCGCCGCTCTGAGTGGTTTCAGTACTCAGAGAAGCGGCGCCATAAAAAAAAAGAAGTTGAAGGTAGGTAGGTAGGTACTAAATAGATGTCAACGTTGATGGAAAATGGGTGATTTTCTCCGTCCACGGGAAAACTCGATAAGCAAATTTATTGGAAATTATCGTCTGCTGTCACGTCAACGTCATCTTGTCATGTCATGTCAATTTCATTTGGAAACATCGATGGGAGGTATTGTGATTTTGTTGTAAAATGGTTGTAAACTAACAAAAAGTAAATTGAATAAAGTAGATAAAATACTTGAAAATGTTATGACTATTTCATTATTAAATCCTCCCAAAGTGGCAAAGATGTGAAATCGACCAGTTACACTAATTTATAGATAACAATGTGAGTACTGAAGATGTGCGTAGCTATCGTGTCGCTTAAGTTTTTGAACAGTAGTTTTTATGAGTTTTTGTGTTTTAGGACAAACTACAGCGGGTCATTGGATGACCCGGTGGCCCAAAGATGGAATTCCACGTCGATAGACTTTGCGGAGATTACAATGGACAAAAATTTTGCTTTGTTGTTGGTGTCCCTGATATCGGCTATGCTATGGGTGGTGTACATCACCTACTACAACAGTCGCGTTCTGGGGTACATACTCACGAGGCTTATCAACAAATTCTACTTTCAAGATGACAATTTCAAAATAGGTGAGCATAAATATTCCTATATTTTGTGATAGTAGGTATATCAGATTAAACATACCTACCTAGTTACCAAATATATTATTATAATTTAAGTAGTCATTTAGTAACTACTTTCATTTGAAATTTAAAGGAAGCATTTGTTAAACGTTTACTTAAAGGTAAATTGATTTCTATTCCTATTCCTATTTCTAATAACCTGCCGAATAAATAATAATCTTTTGTTTCCGCCGTATGTGTTTCCATAAAATTCATCCATTTGATTTGAAGCTTTGTTGAGTTGCTGTGTGCAAATTTGTGACGATCTCATTGCATTGAATCGCAGGAAACATGTTTCCCAGGAGCATTTATTTTGCAAAGTAGTGCTGAACATTTGTTCAGCACTACTTTGTTGACAAAAGTTATAGTTATAGTATATATATAGTTTTGAATGCATGCTTATTTATTCACAAGTATTGTGCACAAAAATACCTACGGTTGAAAATTTACCTAATTCTCATTATTTTGTCTATTGGATACTTTGTCTACTTAAACAACCTTTTTATGGTTTATCTTGAAAGTACAGGTCAAAAATGGATTAAAAAACAGATTAAATTTGTATATTTATTAATTCACAATAACAATAATTAATAAATAAATAAATAATGCTTATTGAGCATATGACTCTATATTGTTTAGTTAGGCCATATGAAGCCTATGGCCTAGCTAGACAATTGAAGGAAACTCATACATAACAACATACATAGTAAGTACTTATAAGTTTAATTTATAACCTAGTTATAGTTTTCATTAATAAACTCCTTTTTATTATTTTTATTTTATTTTATACATTTTTAAGGATCCTTCACACTCAATGCACTGTCAGGCAAGATAATGTTCCGGGACATAGTTTACATCAATTATGATTACACCCTTCGGATCCAAGATGGCTACTTGATATTCAGGTGGTGGAGATCTTATGTGCCCAAAGATGTCTCAGAAGGTAAGCTATAGGTCTTAAGTGTGAGGCTGTGAGGTGGTCTTTGGAAACACATAGAATTTGTATTGTCAACTTGTTACAGATTTATCCCATTCTGACACGCGCCTCTCTATCATGCTGAATGGCTTCGAATTACATTTCTACAACAGATGTGACCTTTACAATGATCTCGAAAAAATATTCAATTTAGAATCCATTATAAAACAACAACACGACGACGATGATTCGACAGACAGAGACAAAGCGATGAATGACGCCAATGAGAAACGAAGGCGGGCGCAGGATACGGTGAGGTCGGAAGCGGCCATGGCACGAACATGGCGAGATCTCATACCTGTCATTAAAATTGATATTTGCACTGGACGAGTCGTATTCGGAAATCGCTTAGTCCCAACAACACTATCAATAAGTGTGGAAGAATCCCATCTAGTTTACAGCACCAAGCCCCCAGCCTCTAGTCTCGACCATCTCATGCATTTCGTAAAAGCTAAAGCGGAGAACTGCAAAGTGATGCTCGCCCCCAGTCCCAACTACACGTCGATGGTCGACGAGCCGCCTAGGTACATGGGGGAGGGATTCGTCGTCATGAGCTCTAATTACATCGAAGTATACTTCTACATGGATGAGCCAGGATTGGTCCCAGAAGAGCCTGTTTTGCTTCAACTGGCCAATGGAGATGTTGTGGAATCAGCCCCACCGATCTGGGGTGTGGATATAAAGTGCGGTAAAGGGACAGACTTTAGTTACGGTCCCTGGGCTGACAGACAGAGAGATCATCTTTTCAAATTCTTCTTCCCACCGAACTACAAGAATTTGGAGGTAACACCGCAGCCGAAACCTGGAGACCGCAGGATGACGCAGTCGTTCGACATACGACTTTCAACTCTAAACGAAGCGACGATAGATATTTTATTCACCAAGAATAAAGAAACTAACGCGGTACATATCAACATTGGGGCTGGTTCATATCTAGAGGTCACTCTTCCTTGGATTGTGCTCCAGGATGGGTACACGACAAAGATCACCGGTCAATTACTCCACTTAGAAGCAACAACAAGTCTGCAATATAGAAGCTTCGCTGAGAGCGAAACTCTGGAATACACTGTAAAGTGCCACTATCCCCTGGTATGGAACCACCACCAGTGCTGGCAATTGAGCCTGACGGGTTGCAAGGCTACCGCACATCTCGTCTACACACATATCGACTTCTTCCAAGACTTGATCAATGACTGGGCGACGAAAGCGCGCCCCGACATACTCCATTTTGTTCCGTACACCTGGAAAATATCCCTACTGCTCAAAGAATGCGAAGTTGTAACAATCAGTAATCAGTACAATTGGATAGATTGCAGCTCCACCAATCAAGAGAATAACCACGTTGCATTTTGCGGTGACCTCCTCGAAGTCTCGTTTGATTTGCCCTTCATTGACTTTGTGCCTGATGTGATTCCTCTCAAGATTTGGGTGCAAGGCGAAGCCGTTGATATGAGTCTATATTTGCCCGAAGTAAACACATCCCGATTATTACTTTTATCTCTCGACAAAAACATGAAGCTACTTCCATGCCGACTAAGAGCGTCAAAATGGAGGAGAAAATGCGTCAAATCTCAGGGATGGGTCGACTGCTGGTCTGTGCCCATAGTGGCTCTTAGCGTCAAGTACAACTACCACCCGATTCCACCATTAGGACCAGAGCCACAAGCCGACATAACTACTCCGGAAAAAGAAGAAATCTTGCTCTCCCCAATGCGTATACCAAGAATGAGAAAGCAGCCTCAAATAAATTGGCCAATGGATGGAAGTAACTTCGATCGTACAACTCTCCCGCCCGACAAAGTTATCGTAGACCTTGAAGTTGGGCCTTCGGTCCTACTCGCGTACGGCACCATTATAACAAGCTTTATGAATCTGCTTGAGAATATTTTTGGAGAAGACCAAACTTTCACCGATATGCAGAAAACCCCCAACGTAGATGCTTTTTCTTGGAGTAATGACAACGCTACCAAACTTAATGACAAGAGCAGTGTCAATCAGCATACTGACATATCGATCGCAGACTCGACGGATTCCTGCAAAGGCCCGTTCGATGCGCGAAAAGTGAGACCATTGGACGTAAATGTATCGATAATCATCCATGACATTCAAGCGCATTTAGTAAAGAACTGCAGTGAGAGCGAACCACCGTGTCCAGTGGTCCTGATCGAAAGGTTTGGCTTCGAAATGGATAAAAGGTTCAAGGAGACGAAACTGCAACTCTTGCTGAGTCCTTCGATACTCGTCTCGTCTAATAACTTGTCGCGCACAAATCCAATGAATTCGGGAGCTCTCTACCAAGGCCACTTGATGCTCTCATCATTTCAACTGAGAGGCAATGGTTTCTTCAGTGATGCGAACAGGAATGTAGAAGAAGACACAGTGGAATATGCGTGGATGATGGAGCTCCAGCTAGGTCAACTCACGGGACGAATGACTTTGCCTCAATTGTACCAAGTCGTTTCGTCTCTGGAGACATTCCTTCTTCTGATCTGCGATAGCGAGAACGAGCTCGTCCCGCCGAATTCTATCAAACTCTGTCACCACGGACTGAATACATTGATGTGCCCAGAATCGGACTTCGCTCTCAAGTACCGTTGCCCAACGCCTAATGAAATAAAATACAAGATGATTCGTGTGGCGATAGATCTCATCGACATTTACATTGCTGATACGAACACGGCGCTGCAAACTTGGATATCGCCGGCCAGGCTGAGCGTTTGCAATCTTCACGGCTCCGGCTTCGGTACTGGGGTAACAGGATTACTGCCTAATATAAAACTTGCTCTCTTCACACAGTCAAACATGCACTCGACTCATCACCATTCCACCAGCAGCAACACTAGCCAACCACCTCCCAAACTAGAGACTGAGAATTGGGTCGGAGTCGGGTCTATGTCTCTAGGACCGCTGCTAATAGAAGCGGCGTCGTCAATCCCTCAAAGTCCGAAGAACTTGCACCTCGTTCAGCAAAAGTTTCTGAAACTGCACGACGACAAAACTAAAAGGCTCTGGTTTCTATGGCCCAACGATGGAAAACACTCTGGTTGCGGATGTACTGGGGGGTGCGCATTCTTCGGTAGCAACAGAAACGGAGCGAACTTCCTAAAACCCAACCAGTCAGATCTGCTCGAAGGGATTAACGTGGCGATGTTCAATGTTATTGAGACTATCCCGGGAGAGTACGGGTATGGTCAGAGTTTGTTGCATTCGGGGCAGCTGGTGTTCCACACTCCGCCTTATAACAGCTTAAATGTTTGTCTGCAACCTACAAATGTGTCTACTTTGATTCCATCTCCACTGCCCCAAAGTCTCAATAAGTCACCACAAAGTGCAGAACGACGCAGTCTTACTAGACGATTCTCCTACACAAGCTCTTGCAAAGGAAGCAATAACGTTCTCATTTCAAGTACTAAAAGCGACGCCATTCCTTACGCCAGACTTATAGCTGATGTCCCCCTAGGGAATTCAAAGATCGACAGTGAACCGAAATTGAACAAGGCTGTCCTCAATGTGCCACAGCTTGAGAGCAGCGTTTCTGATTCCAAACTAGCTTCGAGCTATACTTTGAAAGACGTCGCTAATACACCAAACTCCGTCAAAAAGATAGGGCCAGCCGAAGTCGACGCGTTCACAGTGCCAAAGGTGCCGCCTCGAGTGGGTGTGTCCGAGTCGCACTACTCATTGAACGCGCAAGTACATACGGAAGACTCTCTTCCTTTAGAAGTTCAGAGGACGATGTCTATAACGAGCGAAAATCACTCCGAGGCATTCTTCTCCGCTGACGAAGATATGTTTCCGAGTCGGTCCTCGAGCCTCAAACATTCCTTCGGTAGTCGGCATAGCAACCAAAAGGACAAGAGCTCATTCGGGAACAACGACATCACCAGTGAGAAATGGACGAACTCTATGCCTCGCTCTGAAAAAGAGGTTATTGACATTCCGGATACAGTAACCAACGTCAGCACCGGCGCTCCCCCAGATTCCGAAAGCGGGTCGGTATCCTCGACGTCGTTCATATCCGCGATATCGTCCCAAGAAGACATGACCTTAGTCAACCTGCACATGCAAACAAACAAACCCATCGTGGACTCTCCACTACTCATGGCCAGTTACATGCAAAACCTGCCTCAATACCGCTGCCCAAACTGGTCATCTTGTTCATTGCCAAACGGCAGTGATGTCTACACGTTGCCACTCTTCAAACGTGCTGACGATGGTTCTCTAGTCTATGTCGGACAGAAATACCTACCCTACTTTGAGCTTGTTGGAAAAAGTAATATTCTGAAACTGATATCTAAGAAGGATGGAAGTCAAACACAACATGGCCCGTATTCAAATCTAGCGCCGCATTTCAACTCGCAAGTGAAACCGCACCCCTACCCGCAAGGATGGTGGGATATCCAACAAAACGTGCAGGATAATCAGGAGAGTGGGGTAGAGAAAAGTACAACGTCTACTGCCACCACAACAAGCGACAGTAAGAGTGGACTATTCATCAAACTACGAGGAGAGATCGACGTAATGCTCACTCCTTTAGTTCTGGAAAGTACGCAGAAGTTCGTTGAATCTCTAACACCTGTACTGGCTAATATACATCCAATTACTGTGATCAACCATCTACGCCTTCTGTGTATATCGTCCGTGGAAAGCGGTAATATCTTGAAGCAAAAACAGTACGTCCAAAACTGGCTACCTCAGATGCAAAGAAGGAATATTCCCAACTTAGTCCAAGACAAGGACGACAAATGTAAATTAGCAACGATTCCTCACTCCAACATCTACGAGGAGACCATCCACGATCAGCTGCAGGCGACTGTCACTGTTCCGAAAGTAAACTTAATCTTCATCCAGTCATCGGTAGTCGAAGACATGATATCTTTTTCGGCGTTAGACAATATTCAAGACCTGACTTGCGTGTCTCTGTTCGGTGTGTCCATAGACAACATTACGGCCAAATATGTCAGTTCAAAGAAGACTTTAGAATCCGTGCAGTTGTACTATAGGCCGACTCTACGAGCGCTGGGAAGTAAGAAATCCTTCGGGATCATGAAGGGTCCTCGAGCGCTCATCTCTGCTCAGTCTTCGGGCAGAAAGAGAGGGCAGGAGAAAGGAGAACCGGTTTATATCGAGACTTCTCAACAGCAATGCGAGGACACGACGATTACATTGAACGTTGGTACGTATATTTCTAAATCTACATTTGCATTAATTAACTAAGCTCCTATTTATTTAAAATTTGAAACTTTTACAGGAAAAGTTCACGGACAACTGCGAAGGATCCGCAACGAATCGTCCCAGTTGAAAGATGCTACTATAACAGGAATACCCTGTCAACATTCCAAGGTGTCTTTCAAGTTCATCAGACAGGACTGTGCTAAAGGATGTGAGAATATTGTAAGAATATGATCTTAACTTTAATACTATCCTGAACACTACTTAGCATTATTATTATTAGCATTGATTTTGTTTTATTTTTCCAGTGTTGTCAAAACTCTGGATCCGGAGAGCAAAAAGGCAATTGTCAAAACTCTGGATCCGGAGAGCAAAAAGACAATCCAATAGGCTACATAATGTTCGAAAGCGGATTGGAAGGTGTATCCATTAAGGTCTCAAAGCATTCGCAATCCCACAAGCCGAACGAAGAGAAGAAACAAACGAGGGCCGAAAGCGAAAGCTGTCGAGAGTCCGTGAAGTCTGCCGAAGAGCTGAAGCCGGATAAGGAGAAGGTTACTAAAAGCCGTACTTCGGGAATCGAGGATCTGTTCAGGAAACGGGATTCCAATTCCAAGCCCAGTACTCCGAATCTAAGCTCGGTTCCTCCCCCGGTTCCGCCTCCGCCGGAGCCGACCACCCCTGGGCCGGAAGAGCCGTCTCAGAAAGACACTACCGCGACTATAGTGCCTGTGAAAGACAACTCTAATACGTCGTCGTGTGCGATTGATTTGAAGGTAGTCTGGTTCAATTTCGCCGCGCCGCCGAGGACGCCGATTACGAAGAAAATAGACTACACGAGGTGAGATTTGACACAGGTTCAGTATTCAAGGGTTACTAATTAAATTACACTCATCAGGTCTCTTTAAGACAAGATTGAATGGTTTAGTAGACCTTGGTGATGTGATACACCGACGGCCACACTGTCACTTGACATCTTACCTAAAGTTGTGATCAAATTAAGGACTTATGATACTATGTATATACTTACTTACACTTAACACAAGCTCTGCTTAGCTTGGGGCTAGATGATGCTGTGTCCAGCATTATTATTATTCACTTCATTTATTTTAAATCTCGTTATAACATATTTTTTTTACTATAGAAAATAAAATATTATAAAACTATTGTACAGGAAAAAATATATCAAAACGGTGATTATTATTTATTATTATTCACTTCATTTATTTTAAATCTCGTTATAAAATACATTTTTTACTATAGAAAATAAAATATTATAAAACTATTCTACAGTAAAAAATATATCAAAACGGTGTATCACCGGCCGCGAAGCTAGCCTTAAGCGGCCGGTGACTAGGGCTGCAGAGAGAGGAACTTCCTGACGATGCGCGCCGAGTCCAGGAGTACCGCCTTTTGAATCTGACCCTTGATCCAACTTCCTAGCGAGAGTCTCTTGAGATGTTGATCGAGACTCTTCGCTATTACGCCGTTAACTGAAACGACTATCGGGACGACGGTCGCTGAATCAACATCCCACATGCTGACAACCTCGTTGGCCAAGTCAAGATATTTGCTAAGTTTATCTTTCTCAGCTTTAACGAGGTTAACAGCATGCATGTGGTATGGTGACATCAGCGAGCACCGCCCTCCGTTCTAACCGATCTATCAGTACAATATCAAGCTTATTCGCAAGAATAGTCCTGTCTGTAATGATAAATCGGTCCCAATAGAGCGTGGCACGGCCATTTTCGAACATTATTATTATTATGATAAGAAAAACGCGATACAATGTGTATTGAAGTGAACAGGTATTACTCAGAAATCAAAATCTAAATAATTTCTTTAGGCTTACAAAATAAGCTCTTAGATAAGTCAAATTTTAATCTAAAAATTATTGTCAATAAGAAATAAAGTGTTAATTGATTTTCTCCACTTACTTAAATTTTTTGTCCACAAGTGGAAGTAGTGAAAAATAATATTATGTAATCATCAATCGGCTACTAGCCTATATTCCTGTTCCAGACTCGACTGGAACCTCCTCAGCACAGCAGCGCCCGCTATAAACGCGTGGATGAACCCCTGCAACCGTCTCGGCATCCGCGTGGTGACGTTGTACCGCGCCCACGCGCGCCGCCTCACCGCCACGGCCGCCAGCCTCATGGCAGCCGCCTTGGACTTGCATCATCATCACTCACTGCCCAAGGTAACTGCTGACTACTGAGATCCGGAAGATCGCGTTTATTTATAGATTTATGACATACTCACACTCGGCCCCAAAATGGCCAATGGATCAAGAATTCGCAATAGAATAAAAAAATATGACGAAACTTTCCGGTTCAGCGTCACACCCTAATGCTATGTGTTCCTTAACTACCTTCTTTTTGTATTATCCTGAAGGAAATGCGCACGCATATCATACTGCCACGGGGAAACAGTACGATTATGTGGGACTCCAACACCATTAAAACCCTGGCCCCCCTTGCGGGGGGTTCCTTACCTACCTAAAGAATTTATAAACTAAAACTTGTTCTGTTTCTTTTCAGAGTCGCTACGGGCGCCACACACCGATGACGAAGCAGCTGAGGGAGGAACCGTCGCTACAGCTGTGCGCCGTGCTGCTGCGGTACGCGCTGCAAGCGGACGCGGCCGCTGTGCAAGCGGACCTAGCGGAGCGGCATCTGCCGTCGCTGTCCACTCTGAGACAGGTACTGATTTAAAAAATTTCGTTCTTTCTTTTCAGAAACATTATGCATGTTTCTGAAAAGAAAGAACGAAATTTCGAAGAACGAAAATCAGATATGGGATTTTTCAACTATTAAAAATCAACCCCTGGAAGTCGTAAGAGCCGACTGAGGGAACTCACCAGAGACAGGGCAGCAGCTTCTTCTGTGTATTTTAACACCTCCACTGCGATAATTAGTACGTCTCTTCCAAGCGTGGTGATTATAGCAAACCCCCCCTTGTTTGGGGGAGGCACGTTCAGCAGGACGGCGTACGTGTGCTGTTAAGGAAGCTAAATAACAGCAGCCATTAAATGCATAATTTATTAACTTGTTCCTGAGATACTGCTGGTGCGTCGCCCATATCGCGTTAGAAGATTTTGATATTCTAGATGCTTGATGCTAAGTTCGATATTTTTGTATGTGATACACTAGAACAGCTTTGTATCTAACCCTTTTTTGACACTAGATAAGAAAATAATCATCAAAGAAAGTCTACTGATGTCGATGGCCGTTCTATAAAAACTTGTTTATTTTCAGGGAGTAATCGTCCTCAGCAGACAATGGAAAAACATCCTCTATACGCCGTTGCTTCTAGAACACAACTACAAGAGCAAAGTTATGAAGCCGCTCAATGTCACATTTGCATTGCCTGAACTACTTGAGGTATACTTAAACATTTTAGTTTTTGCAATTGGAATTTTATTCTTAGTGAAGTAAGGTTTCTTAATCAAAAAACTTCTTAAACCTCGCCCCACATTCTAAGATTTTCTTTAGATGTTGAGATGTGTGATCACCAAATTTATTTAATCTCTGCAGGATTCTGTAGATGGCTGGCAAGAATATCAGCTAGACAACGAAGCTTTGGACGAAAACTGCCTACTTTTAAACATGGACGTGGAAAAACTGGAGAATACCGGTAAGCGCTTATATTCTATTATCATGATTAGTTGATTATTCTTTAAATATTAGGATGAAAGTGTCAATTTGTGTTCTTAATTTGGTTCTATGATGTTACACACCGCTTGATACACCACAAGTATTGTAAGCTTATTGCATTAATCACTTGCAAAATAACACGGGATGACCAAATCTAGAATCCTTTCATTGTTTTAACCATATGATTGTCTGGATTGTCCAGCATTATTTATTTATTTATATGGTCAGGTCAAGAAACCAGTTGTAGGCTCTTTAATGTAAGGCCGAGTCCTACAGCCCGTTGCTCGTACGCTGTCATCTCTATAATTAACTTCCTAAACAATGATGAAATCTCTTGTCTACATCAAATCGGCAAGAGAACGAACTATTTGACAAGAGACAGTGATGAGGTGGAAACAACTGATAGTATAAAACAAATCTACACCTACAGCACCTGATGTCTCATTCACAAAATGATACATAATGACGAACACACAGAGTTATAGTGCAAAACGAAAAATAAACTCAAAGCTCACTTGTGCAACTTTAGAAGGTCTCATCATCTTCCTTTGCATCAACCAAGAACCAACTACGGAATGAGGAACATAAGTTTTGAGGAGCAAAATTTCATAACAAACTTTCGAATGATAATAAAGAAACCACAAGTCTTCTTGTTTACAAAAACAGTTAAGGAAATATGTGTTTAAATACTTCTACAACCTTCTAACGAATGTTAAATTATTAATTACAAAGTAAAATTTTAAAAATTGTTACTGCTTTAAAACTGGTATTTAAGTACAAATGTAAAAACTTTCCCGATGAGTGAACTATGTTCTTTGAGTAAGAAAATATCTTTAACCACAGATTTGATCGTTCATTAGTTAATCAGCGTACGAACAACGGGCGTACTCTAGGGAACACATAGTATATCACAATAGTCTCGTTACTCATGGTCGTTTTAGTTTAACTGAAAGTCCACTTGTAAAATAAATAAATGAAATTGAAATTACATTTTTCGATGCCGAATCAGAATAGCACTTTTAGGAAAAGAGACATAGCTTGTTCTCTTTGGTCTCTTTTCTGGAGTTATGGCGGCCCGGATTATATAAATAGAAGTGGCGACTGATTTTGAAATGTGTTTTTTTACATTTATAAGTCATAATAATATCTCTGCAAAGACTGAGCCGCCTGGAAGCTGATTCTGTGTCGACAAATGCGAAGAGAACCTATGACTATGTACACATTAGGCGTTTAGAAGCGCGCGTTTTAAGAATCATCTTGCCCGATACATCTATACACACTCAAGCACGCGCGCGTTTGGATTTGTACGCATGTATCGGTACCAACTAGCGCCGAACGCAACGCCAATGTCCAATGTGTACTTGTTCTAAATGAACCGTTAATTACTGTAAATGATTGTATTGTACGTTCGTAAACTGTCTGGTAAATGGTAAACTAACAGTCATTGTTGTGAAGCGGCGGCGGCGGCCCTCGCGCACCCGCGCCCGCACTCCTTCCCTTCCACGCCGCCCTCCGGTTTGTACGCATGCAATGTGAGCTCTGTGTCTTGTGTGCTAGAGCTGGGTTAAGCTTGACGCTGTGTGTAGCTTTCTTTGTCTGTTTGTGTTTTCTGTCACCTGTAGGAATAGCATGCACGCCGCGATATAATTTTATCCTCTTTTTAGGGTTAGGAGATCAGTTTCGAAACCATTGGTCTCGCTCTGTCTCTCCTTTTACCTCTTTAATATCTAGCTGATACTGCAGCTATTAACTTGAAATTTAAAACAATAAAACTATTTGTGTACAGATTTATAGAAAAATTAAAAAAATTAAAATGTAAATTTTCAGTACGAATTGTGATGTGAAGTTCAAGTGGGGTATCAAATGAAAGTTATCAGGTTTATACATCCCAAAATAGTTTTTGAAAATAGGTAAGGTTTGTTATAGTAGGTTTCATACTTTTTGAAATATTTAAAAAAAAGTCGAAAAGTTTACCTCCTGATCTCCGAAGTTTGCTGAGCGATCCTTCTGTAATATACCTCTATGTAGTGTTTGTAGATATGGATCTATTTACAGGAAAAATATAGAGAAGTCAGTAAGCAGAACACTTTTTGAATAATTTGGCGTGTTTAAAAAGACTGAAAACCACAGATATCAGAAACTTAAGAGATATGAAAAGGCGCCGGGGCCGGTGTCGCAGCAATATACCCAAAAACAGAACACATTGCTCGCGGCGTTAATTGTTTCATTTAGTTGAAGTTCGAACGTTGGCTACAACGGATCTTCATATTATAGCAAAATGCCGTGTTTTTTTACAAAGTAATTTGTAAAAATAGAAGTTAAATTTAAAACTTTAAGTCAAATGGAACCTCGTACCATCGGAAAGTACTGAAAATTATATGTTTTTCAGTATGAAACTTTAAAAGCAATTATACGTTGATTAATTTCTTGATTTTGTAACTTTTTTATTTTGTGACTGAACGTCAGTCACAATATTGTAACGGGGTCTTTATTGACAAAGAAAATTACAATTCAATAATAAAACCAAATTAGAACTAGTATTTACAATTGAAACAGTTAAGCTAACTGCAGATATTGTTGTAAACTGTTTACAATGCTTGCTCTGTACTAATGACTATTCGAACGTTGAGTTATAATCCGCAATGGATAATTAACATACTGAACCTACAGAATACGTTCAACCGCGTGGTACGGCCACTGCTCGCAATCGTGAGTGGTGCTGTACGAACATCACTTGCAACCTAGTGTACGAACGAATAGTTGCACTCTATGCCTTGTGTGCATGACAAGCACGCAACGTGAAGTATTGTTTTTATTTTGTTTACTGTGTATGCGTGAGCTTTTTATGCGTCACTAGGTTTTGTACTCAGCGTAAAGGATTAGCATCTCTCTATACCTCTGTGCTGAAAACCGTCAAAATGAAATTCCGATAAATACAAAAACGATAAATGCAAAAACATTAGGTTATAAGCGCTATTGAAATAGCGCGATCTAATTTCCCTAGTAACGACATCAAGTTATAATTCAAATCTAATTCAGTTTGATGACACATGGATAAAACTGTTGACGCACGTTGCGATGGATACCATTAGGTGATAATGACATTATCATATTGTGATGATGTTTTACAAACCTACGTTTTACAGCGCACATAGCAGTCCCACAGAATTTAACTTATAGGGGACCACATCAAAATCAATCTTTATACAACAACAAAATAATTATGAAAATGTATTAAAAATTGGCGCAGCTATCACCGAAATTGTCGTGATTCTTCAAAAATATAATGCTGTTTTTTAAGTTTTAAAGGATAAATACTTTTTTTTTTTTGCGACCTAATATATTTTGTTTATCCTGTAAAAGTACTAAGTCTTGAGTGTTGTCTGCATGTGTTTTTTTATAGGCCTGTCATTAGCTGGGCACTCT
Organism: Eupithecia inturbata; assembly: GCA_963662085.1. Taxonomy (NCBI): domain Eukaryota; kingdom Metazoa; phylum Arthropoda; class Insecta; order Lepidoptera; family Geometridae; genus Eupithecia; species Eupithecia inturbata. Next base: position 15,450,056 of record OY759180.1, on the reverse strand, counting down.
TTTTCCATGCAATTCTTGGTTTACATTGTCCTATATCTAAACTCCATAACACAAGTTGTCAGCTAAAAGTGAGGGTTAGTCGTCTTCCCGACGCTGCCGTTCTCTACGGAGACCCTATCTAAAGCTAGACACATGAGCCATACTCATCATACATCATCATCTCAGTATCTAAGCTCCATGCCACTAGTTGTCCGCTAACCCCTACTATGCACAGTGCGCGCGGCGCAGTCTGGGCGCGCGAGCCTAGTCTTCCCGACGCTGCCCTTCTCCACGAGGAAGCCTGCCTTCCACGACGACGCTATTGCAAGTGAGTATCCATCTGTTTTAATGTAACATGGCTGGTAGGATCCTCTAGAAGCCATTGAACTATGAAAGTCAAGAATAAACACCCACCTGTCAGTCTATTTTGTTGTGAAAAGAGTTGAAGCAGCCTCAGAATGTCAATTGAGATCGTGAAACGTGTGACACGTATCTACGATTCGCTGCAATGGCTAAACCCTAAACCATCAGAAATTATGAAAATATAAAGTGTCATCCACAAATAAATTTATCTGTGTGAGTGTTAAGTTCAGCAAATAATTCACGAACCTATTTTATTCTTAATTCTTTATTGCACTTAATAAAACAAACATAAAACTAGAGAAGGAATGGCATAGGCGAGCTTAACCCTAAAAAGTGTTCTCTTTCAGCAAACCTTATTGAGAGCGAGAGAGACAAGGTTATCACATATGTAAACGATAAACTTCTCATAATATCTAAATATTAATTACGCATTTGTTCCTAATCTCAATACACCAAAATGTCTATTCAATTCACCTGTAAATACAATACAAATACTTGTAGATTACGGAACACTGAAAGAAGACCTGCCGACTGTCGGTTCAAACCCGTCTCTGTATACGCCTCACGGGAGCGACGAAAATATTAAGACGGATCGCGCGAGAGAGGACCTCTACCAGTGGATGGCTAAACAAGAACCTATCAAAGTGGTATGTGTATTGAATTTTGTGTCTTTATGTGGTACATTTAGGAATCAATCTAATTTACAAATCCTTCCGACGACGACGGTTGGTTCACGTCACACGCCTCATCAAACCGACGAGAATATCAACATCGATCGCGCAAGAAAAGACCTCTACCAGTGGATGGCTAAACAAGAGCCCATCAAGGTGGTATGTACGTACATATATTTAAATTTGTGTCTTTATGTGGTACATTTAGGGGTCAATCTCCCGACGACGCGCGACGGTTAGTTCAATTCAAACGTCTCCACGAACCTCATGGAAGCGATGAAAATATCAATACAGATCGCGCGAAAGGGAATCTCTATCAGTGGATGGCTATACAAATAATAATAATAATATGAACAACATCTCAAGAGACTCGCTAGGAAGTTACCGGGGATGGGTAGCAGCGCCGCGAGTAGAACAATTCTACCACCGAACTGCGATCCCCAACCCGCATGCCCAGCGAGGGGAATATGGGCATTACCCCTCGCGAGATAAAAACCAATAAGGCGCTTATCAGGGGGAGACCTGCGTCCAGCAGCGGACCAACATAGGCTGTGGAGGTAGAGGTCATATAGAGCCTATGTACTCCATACGTATATTTTGAGCCTGAACTAGGTAAACCCGGCAGAAAGAAGTCTCAGGCAGAAAGAAATACAAGAACTTATCAAACTGGTATGTGTTAGGATTTGTGTTATTGAATCTTGTGTCTGTACACTGTTTAATTCTAATTAAACAACATAAAGACACACGTTTATCCACCGTTGACACGTAATTGATCTCTGGATTAATTACGTTTGTAAAGCAATGGCTCCAACGAAATTACTGGTCAAATTTAGAGAAGATCTACCAACGGAAAAAATTTATAAACTGTAAACTTCTGGTTTTCACTGCCAGGAGCCGCGAAACAAGAAGATCCCGGCATCCAAGATGGCGCCGCGAGGCATGGCGTCGTTCCCTGCGTGCAGCCTGTACCCGGTGCAAGGCTCGCTGATGTTGTTGGACGCACATCTGGTGTTCCAGCCGTTCCTGTCTGCTTTGGGGGTGTCGCCGCATCAGGTTGCTCATACTGGTAAAGCGTTAAGATTAAGTAATTTGTTTTATAATGTAGTTTATGTATATCTATAGTTTCTTTCAACAGATAGTCTTCACATTTTAATGGGCTATATTTTTCCGCAGACACCACGAACAAAAGCGGCAGCAGCGACGGAGAAAGCAGCGTGCCTCCAGCTTTAGAATCACTGGGCTCTAGGCTGTCGCTACTCGCGTGGGTGGACACCTTTAGAATAGACATCGTGGTCAGCGACCTCGCTGCAAGGGACCGCAGAACGGCCAAAGGAAAAGGTACCTTGTGTCCGAGTTATAAGAATGATAATAAAGTGCCCCTAGCTTTCGTGTCTCGGGGCCCGATGAAGGACCGATTTTGAAATTGTCTTTAATTCTTTATTGCACTAATAAAAAACAAATACATGTAAAACTTAAAACTAGAGAGACTATGGCAAAGGCGAGCTTAACCCTAAAAAGAGCAAACCTTATTGGGAGAGAGAGAGAGACAAGTTTGTTATAGTGGGTTCGTGTGCAAATACAGAAAGAAGATTGAATCCTTAGCCTACATAGTTAATACTACTACATATTGTAATAAACTACTACATTGTCTAAATGCTAGTATTTGAAGACATAGACAAAAGGTTGCGGGTTCGATTCCCGCCTTGGGACAAATGTTTGTACGATCTACAAATATTTGTTTCGGGTGTTCTGGGTATTTTCTATATATAATAAAAAAAATATATCTATGTAATGTATTGTATTAAGTTTATCAGTCATCTAGTACCCATAACACAAGCTCTGCTTAGCTTGGGGCTAGATGATGATTGTCCAGCATTATTTATTATTTATTAAAAAAAAAAAAAAAAAGTATGCACATAAACAAAAGTCCATACTAATATTATAAATTCAAAAGTAACTCTGTTTGTCTGCCCGTCTATCTGTCTGTCTGTTACCATTTCATGCCTAAACGGCTGAACGGATCTTAATGAAATTGGGCAGGGGGGTAGACAGTATCCCAAGGACGAACATAGGCTACTTTTTATTCCGGAAAAAAGCGTGCAAAGCCGCGGGCAGCAGCTAGTGCTTTATAAAAAGTTAAAGAACGACTCGTCAAGGTCCGAGCGTAAAATCTCAACAAAATTATCCTTCTCCAGGTAACCAATCCCACATGGACATGCCATCCGAAACACCAGCATTCCTTTGCGAGAAGGTCTCCATCGACGTCGACCTCAAGAAAGTCGCCGACATGGCCGTCGACGAGTTGATTCAACGGCAGAACGTCCTGTATATATCAAGGGGGCAGCTCAAGAAGCATATCAGCACTGTGCTTAACTTCAATATTAGCATCCGGTTTATATCGCAGCAGGTGAGTCTTATTACGAGGGTTGTGAAGTGGCAGTGCTGGTCTCGGCTTAAGACCCAGAAAGTACTTATGAATCGCGTGATATCAACAATTATTTCGATCGTAATGAAAGGGACGGCAATATTTTAAGTGCTGTCAAATTATTTTAGTTTAGTTGTGGCGACATCTGAATTGACGCGCAGATATCTTGGCCAGATTCTAGCTAGCCACTACAAAAAAGATAAGATAAAAGAAAGATAAGAGAGAGACTTTAAAAGAATTTAAGTACTTGGGACACCATCTTACCATTGACTGAGGATGTTGGCATTGAGAGGGAACGGAGAGCGGTGTTTGTAAGAGCGAACATGTTAACGCGCAGGTTCGCTTGCTGCTCTAGAGAAGTAAAAAGTACTCTCTTCAAAGCCTACTGTTCTAGTTTTTTTAAATATATGCAGCCTGTGAATGAATCATAAGCAAAAGCAGTACAGCAGCCTTACGTGTTCAATATAATAACGCGTCCAGGGTGCTGATGGAGCTGCGGGGGGGGGGGGGGGGTCGTGACCATGTATTAGTTTCTTAACAATTTTCTAAGCCGCCGCAAAACATCAGACAGATTGAAACATCAGAAAAAAGTCTCTATTGTGTTTGATCGAAATAATTGTGATTTTACCTGTGTAATTATTTTATATTATATTTTGTTAATTGTTTCTTAGTGTGCAATAAAGTATGTTCTATCTATCTATATTCCTATGGACCCTTATTGTTGTCTGAAATGAAAATTTAATTTAAAACCTACACCCATTGATACTGAACACTATACCTCTACATGTGGTATTTCGGCAAAATTTACAAGACAAGTATCCGTCTTGTCTAAGTATTTTGTGGCAAAAAATGGCGGCTTTAATAGGCGAACTCTGTTTAAATCGAACTGACAGCAACCATCAAACAGCATCTACCTATGAGAATAAATCATTGAGAAAACTCATGCAAAACATGGCTAGAATGAACATCCAAAGCCTTGTTCCTTTATTAGAATCCTTATATCATAGGGTTGCCTTTACTCATCGCCTTCTGTTGTCCCAGGTGAACATGCCCCTCCTCCGGCTGCTGCATCAGATCAGCAACATGTACCAGAACGTGAAGGACACGCAGATCGAGTTGCGCAGCCAGACCAAGGTCTCCCATCGCCAGAACAAACACACCACCTCCTCGGGTAAGCGGAAAATGAGCTTTCACGTGTGTCACGTGTGTGCCCGGCGCGTCCAACTCAGCCCGTGGAGGTCGTTACCGACTAACGCAACCAAGATGGGAGGCAGCAGCATTCTTATTTGTATTTTAATACCCCCAGTGCGATCTCTAATCCGCTTATAAGCGTGGTCGTTTTTGCCATAACAAAACCGATCTTGTTTGGGGGATCCATGTTCAGCAGTGGACTTATGAGTGTAGGAAGGCAATTATCGCAATTTATCACTCGATAAATATGGCAAGAACTGTCAAATTTGACAGTTTTTATATAAAAGTACTGTCAAATTTGACAGTTCTTGCCATATTTATCGAGTGATAAATTGCGATAATTGCCTTCCTGATCGGTACGGTACGCAGGTCGCAATAATCAAACAGATAGTTTTCAAGACATAAGTGACTAGATGTCTTCTAGGCCTCCGTGATACATCGTCACTTACCAAACGCTAAGATTATGGCTAAACCATAGTCTATTCACGATTTAATAAATCATTTTCTTAGAAACATAACTGCATTACAGGTTTTTATTTGCCTTAAGGCGATGCTATGTCTAGGTAACATGGTAATTAATCTAAGGTACAAATACTATAGGCACTACACATTTATACATTGTACACATTTAGTTTGAATGGCGACCTGTGCCATTTCTAAGAGTTACGGCAGGTTTTCGGACAGGATATATAGCGGGATAATATAACATGGGGCAAACTTATGTAGGTATAGCAATTGGAATTTTAAATCATAATACATGACGAAAAATTTAACCACCCATTCCTGCATGACGTTCCAGCGGATATATTGAATGACATTCCAGTGTCAGAGTTCCGTGAGAACCTGGTGAGCGTGTCGTCCACAGACAAGGACACGTTCTCTGCGTCGGAGCCCAAGTGGGACGTTTTGGCGCCGGCCCTGACGCCCGAGCCCAAGTGGGACGCGCTGGCGCCGACCCTGGTGCCCGAGCCCAAGCCGCAGCCCACGCGCAGTCGCCCGCAGAGCTTCGCGCAGAAGCTGAGGTCCACTGGGAAGAGTGTTAAAGGGAAGCTTGGTGAGTGACGAGCTCTTTTTTTGTATTTATTTTAAATAGTTTCTGCGCCGCGGATTCTACGTGAATTCTACGTGCGGCCCTGCCATAGATGCCATAGAAAAAAAGGTTCTATGGAAACGTTGTATTTATGGAACGGTGCTTTCTTTCCGAGGAAACTGATTTAAACAATCCATACATCCATCAAAACTTTCGCATATACAGGGTGTTCGGCAGACCGTGTGCCATATGGTAGCTAGGGTTAGGTGGAACCAAGGGACACTAGTACCCTTTGGCACATGTTCTACCGAACTAAACATGCTTACAACACGATTAAGAGACAAAAGTTAGTAATTTTCAGGGTATCAAAAAGGGCAGATATTTTTTAATAAACGATTATTTTGTTGTTTAAGTATTTAATGTAGTTTTGACACATGTGTCATACCGTCAGAATGGCCATGAACTAGAGAAGTTTTCAGTTAATTGGAAAATCAGAGACACACTTATTTTTTTTTATTCAATCCACAGTTGAACTCTCACTTTTAAATACTATGCATACCCATAGTTGGTTGGAATACCTAGGTCACATGTAAATATTGATTTGAATAGTACGGGCTTACAAGCCAGATGTAATATAAAAAAAAGTAAGCCCTGTTATTTCGTGCAAAAAACGTTACAACACTAAATAGTACAAATTTCGGAAAACATCGAAAATTAAAAAAAATAACGTTAATATAGCCGAGAAGCTTTTTAGGTTTAAAAAAACCGCCAAGCTATTGCACTTGGTTCCATCTACCCCAGGTAATATATGGCACACGGTCTGCCGAACACCAAAGGTGATATTATGAGATGATTTGAATAATACAATGTTGAACAGACACCCTGTATAATTTTTACTAATATAAAATCTATCGTAGTTTGACGAATTAATTAAGGATGTAAGCGGGTTAACTAGGAACCTTATTTGTGTTAGATGAGCACCAACGTTTCATCCCTTAACGAGGGGCTTCATCAGGGTGCCGCACCGAAGCGGTACAGGCGCTTCGCGAACCGCACTCACGGGTTCGTAGTTAAGGGGGTAAGGTTCGTAGTTAACCCGCTTCCATCCGTAATGAACCCTGTATAACATTACTAGCTACTACACACATTTGCGAAGGCGTAATTATTATAACACATACAAAATTTCGCCGACGGAACATATATATTCACGTCACACACCATATAGCTATACTAGCTTACTGTTGTGCCTTGTCAACTCAAAGTGTGTCTTGGCTTCCGACTGAAGAATTTTCCAGACTTTTTTTCTATCTCCGTTCTTAGCTATCTCTGTCTAAAACCATAGAGGTCCTCCATGGTATACTAAACCAACACTTTCCTCCAGGCTACAGCTCCCTTAACGAAGGCGCGCACACTCCGATGTACGGCGGCGGCACCGCTACCTCTAGTCTGACCAACTCAATCCCGCCCGCGCGGCCGCACGCCTCGCCCAGCGCCCAGTCGCCCGTAGTGGCGGAGCGGAACCTAGCGCCTAGGTATTATAACACTGAATTACAAATGTTACTATAGTGCCAACTCCCTCCACTATACGTATTATAAAATCTGTGACTTTACATATTGATAGTATTTTTTATCACTATACTCTTTCTCGTTAGTGGGGTAAATAGTACCCGCAGGAATATACTAGAAAACTGCGTGCGAAGCCACGGGCTGAAACAAGTGACATAATAAAAACTTAATTTTTGTTCAGGTGCTGGAGAACTGTGTACTTGCTGCTGGATTTGTACGCCAATATGCCGGATGCCGAAACTATCACGCATCGGTAAGTAATAAAAAGTTCTAGATATGTAGAACTTTTTGGAATGCGAAGGAAGCCTTGCTAATTTGGGGCCTTATGTGTCTGATTGGGACTGTGTCATTTCAGGTTCTCAGTGACGACGGAGTTACCCGAACAGTACCGACCTCGCAGCGGCGCGCGGCCGAGCTCGCGCGAACAGAATGCGAGCAACTCATCTTCTACGCCCGCTAATATGGGAATAGTACTCGTTGGGGTTGCTAGGTAAGAACACTTTTGATAATCTTCGCAACGCAGATTTAAGCTCTTCTCAAGTGAGACAAGTGTTGACAGTTTTTTATTCAAAACTGTCAAAATGCGCTTAAATTTCAAGTAAACTTAATTTTACATGGTTCACGTGAAATTGCTGCTCTTTAGCACGCACGTCTTGTGTGTGTCTTGTACGTACTGTGACCCTGATACAGCCATCCCCATTTTAGTCTGCATGAATCAGATTTACGGTTGTAATTGATGCAGAATCCACCGAACGCGCCTGCTCGCTTCGCTCTCCGGGTTGAAATTAGAAGCGGAGATCACTTCGCTCCAAGCCTCGCTCTCCGCGTCACGTTCCCGACAGTGGTCTCTGAGCGGCAACCTCGGCCGGTCCATGATCGTGCTGCTAGAAGGAGAGTCGCCGCATCATCAGTGAGTCATCATTGCCATACCATGCTACCTCTATATATGAGCTATGTCGATGTCTGGGGGACTTTGCAGTCCAAGTGACGTACAAGCTTCTATTGATCTCTTGTTGGGAATGGGGTTACAAATGAAAGAGTGGACTGTATTACTCAAGGGCTGTGATCGAGACATGCGCACGTGTGTCTGTCGTATGTGATATGTATCTGGGGGCGACCCTCTCGGCCGGCTGCGTTCGGCTGTTTTCAGGCCCAACCGGAGGTGGCGCCGGCGGCGGCACTGAGGAGAGGAGATTCGATGACGTTGATCTCCGACATACTCGTAAATGGATGCTCCTTTGTCACCAGGACGGTAGTACGAGTGAGCGTTGGCAAGTCGCAAGCACTCTACTCGTGGGAGGCGGGGCGGCCCGGCGCGGCGGCGCTAGCCAGCGTGGGCGGCGTGCGCGTGGACCTGCCGCAGCACCCGGTGGCGCTGCACGGCGTCATGACGCGCTCCAGCCGACAGCTGTCCAGCACACTGCAGGCAAGTCTCAGCCACTGTACGAGTGCGGATTAATCGAACAGGCTGTATCTGGGACGCAGTGGAGTTAAACGTCTTGTGCGTGCTGAAGAGCAGTATACATCGATGTTCGTGGCTCGCTTCGCTCGCTGCTCTGGTTTGTATGTCAATACTCATAGCTCAATAATTAGCGATCCGTCCATTTAATGTTTTCCTACCGGTTATCTATCTTATCGGTTAGTACGGTACCCCGTACCGTACTAACCGATTTGAAAGACATTTCACGTCAATGCATATCAGCGTCTTGATAGTTTAATTAACCAATCGAACTCCAACCATAAGCTCAGAATAAAAAATAAAAAAATAATAATAATGCTGGACAATCCACACAGCATCATCTAGCCCCATAGTAAGCAGAGCTTGTGTTATGGGTACTAGATGACTGATAAACTTAATACAATACATAACATAGATAGATATTTTTTATTATATATAGAAAATACCCAGAACACCCGGAACAAATATTTGCAGTACGTACAAACATTTGTCCCAAGGCGGGAATCGAACCCGCAACCTTCTGCGTCGCAGGCGGACCTTCGCCCGCTGCGCCACATCGGTCGTCATATATTATAATATTTCTGTGTTCGTCTTAACTTCTTAGTCCTGCCTTGCTATAAGACAACAATCTTCTGTACCTTTCCAGGAGCTCGGTGTGACCCGCACGTCTAGCCGCATGTCCCGAGGCACGGGCCCGGGCGCCGAGGCTTCCTCCTCCGAGGGAAGCCCGCCCCCCGCGCCACGCCCCGCCCGCGCCGCGCCGCCCGCCGCCGCCAGCCTGCTGGACCCACTGCACCTGCAGTTCTCCCTGGTGGTGCAGGTATGTACTATGTACATTTTATCCCGGAATCAACGCGTGCGAGGCTGTGGGCAGAAACGTGTTACTCATAAAGCTTATTTTAACTCTATATTGTTTTTTCACAGAGTCTAAGCATAACAGCAGCGTTACTCCCGTCGCTACAGGCTCAGTACAAGATGGAACACGTGCACAGTTCCGGTGTCACGGGCAATAAGGCTCACTTTACCATCGACTTGCCTCAGCATTCCCTCAGCGCAGTCACTAAACTGCAGGTGAATAGAACCTTATTGACTAATCTCTATCAGGAGATACTAATGATAAAAAGTGAGTGAGAGAGTGTGCCGTGGTGATATCAGCGTAAGAATCGACCCTTCCAACTCAACCCGTGAACGTCCTAAGAGGCGACTAAGACACGTACCACCACTGCTGAAAGTGATTTTCCCCAAACAAGGGGCGGTTTTCCATAATATTCACGCTTGGCAGGCGGATTGGTGATCGCAGTGGTGGTGTTGAATAATACAAAGAAGCTGCTGCCTTCCTTTGGTAGGTTCCCTTAATCGGCTCTTACGAGATCCCCGGGTTGTGTTGAAGGAGTCGATTCGCGCGCCGCGACTGCAGCGGGGCTATTTGATGACACTAATCACGTGATAATATTGTTACAGATCGCAGACAGCGGCGCTCAGTCTGGTGCATTACCGGCCGCCGCCGTGGTCGCCTTGCCCGCAGTCAGCGTCCGAGCTCGCGTGTTAGAACAGTCGTCGCGTGGCGCGCCGCCGCTGGCCGGCGCCGTGCTAAGAGCCGGGAGCTACCTCGCCGCGACGGCTGATATAGGACTGTTTGAGCATACGCTGTCTACGGATCTCTTGAACCATCTGGTGTTTGTTCAGAAGGTCTTTATGAAGGTAAATATAGAGTCTATATTCGAACGACGCTCTCCTCGCAAGCAGCCACAGAGTTCTATAACAATCGGCGCCGCGCTAAGAGCCGGGAGTTACCTCGCCGCGACGGCCGATATAAGCCTGCTTGGTTTAAACAAATGCTAAAGGTTATTTATCGTGTATTTATCGCGTACCTTTTGTTTTATATTCCCCTACGTATCCATCGTGTTCACGGTGTAACTGGATGTTCTCGGAGTTACAGCCAACAAGGTACGCGATAAATAATCTTTAATATGTTAACAGATCGCGAAAGTTAAAAAACTTTTAAACATATGCTGCCTAAAGATCTGTTGAATCACTTAGTCTTCGTGCAGAAGGTCGTTATGATGGTAAACATTTATATAAGTCGAAAGCTTTTATGATAGTGAACACGTTGTTCATATTCTAACGCTGGTCTAAGTCCTTACAAAGAGTTTAGCATCAAGTCAAAAGAACTTCGAATACAAAAGACAGTCACCTTAATCCGTCAAAGTTAATTAAGCCTTGGCACCGACGACGACGCATACCGGTGGAAGTTAACTCTCAGGTTGTAGTTGTGATATCGTTGCATTCGCAGAGCTTAGTTGGATGCAAGAAACACCCAACAGAAAAAGCTGACTGTAACTGAAAAAAACCTATAGCTACCAGTAAAGCACCTGGATACAAAGTTTGAATGCCCGTATTGTGTGTTATCAGGAAGTGAACGAGGTGGTTCAGAAAGTGTACGGCGGAGAGAAGCCTGTGCCGCTGTGGAACGAAGATGACGGCTCCGCCTCCGCTCTCAGCAGGATCCTGTTCTCACTCACCATCAGGATCAAGGTAACATTTACCAATTCATCTATTCCACATGCCTTGTTCCAGCGTAAGAGCTGTTAAGAGCGTGCAGACTATGGCTGCTTTGAAATAAAAATATCCTTACTAGGTTGAGGCCAAACGAGCGTAATTTTTTGAGTTGCGAGTTTCGCTAAATGTAGTAATGCACACGATGTGTTGTCATTTCCGTTGAATGCGTCAACAGAAATGACAACACATCGTGTGGCACAAACAGGCCATTTGTACAAAGCAACATAATTCACGTGGCTCGCAACTCATGATTACGTTCGTTAGTCCTCAGCCTTGCTCTACATTAAGTTTTTTTATTATTATAGTGCGTAAGCCCTCACACTAACCAGTGTGGCTTAATTTATAAGAAATCAAATAATATCCCATAATTTTTTTTTCGTCTTCAAGGGGTTTGAACCCGCGTCTTTCCCTCAGTACGGGAACGTGCTAACCAACTACACAACGAGGTCAAGTGACGTCGAATTACTCTGGGACTTACATCGGGCTATAGCGCCGTTAGCTCCACCTACAGGGGACACATTGAAGTTTTATCCAATCCTGTGTCTAAAGTTACGTTTAGTGCATTTGACAAGAGGTGTCGCGTTGCTCATTTCTAAGGTTTTCATTATTGTAGTGCGTAAGCCTAACACTGGGTTAATTTATAAGAAATCAAATAATATCCCAAAAATTTTTTTTCTTTACACTGCTTCTAATCTAATATCATTACAATTTTCAGAGGATCCAACTAACAGCGACGACTCCCAGCAACTCGGCCGTGCGACTGGAGACAGGCGCCGTAGAGTTCGAGCTGTCCAACCGCGTACAGAACGTGCCGCAGCCGGCAGAGCCCTCAGAGCTCCGGCTGTTCGCTAGAGCGCAGGTAATGTGTTCATCATTATCATTCTAGTACGTGAACACCCACTGCTGAGTATAAGCCTCCTAGTATTAATCCAAGTATGCCCTGCAACTTTAGTGGATTCCAACATCTTGCGAGAGGACGACCTAGTTTGCTTTGGCCTATTTTTGATCACCACTCGGTCGAAGTCCAGCGGCCTTCTTCTGGTCAAGTACCGTGCCCAACTTCACTTAAGATCGGGTATAATTTAAACGGTCAGCAAATTAAAGAGGTTTTGGTCAGCCGAAAAATGGATTAAGTCAGCAGAAAAAGTTAATTGAGCTGCGGTCATGAAAAACTAGTAAATTGGTCAGCATGTATTGTGACATTAGGCAGCCTATTCAATATTTCTGCAGCAAGCTGTAAAGCTGCAGCAAATCATGATTCGGGTTTTATACAATGAGGCGCGCTATAAAATAAACTTTGATTTGTTAAACTTAATGAACCTAGGTAGGTTCATTAAGTTTAACAAATCAAAAACAAACAAACTTATAGTATATCTAGGTAGGTATACTATAAGTTTTTTACCTACTTGTGTAAGTCACCGAACTCCTCCTTAACGGCTATACCAAAAATAACATTTATTGTGTATGTTTAAGTAAGTCTCTGGATGGTTTAGATTTACAACTGCGTGGCGCTGCACTTGGGTAGTAGGATTTTTTATACGGCTACGTCTGTCGGCACTGCTGACTAATTGTTTTGGAAACTCGACTTATTCAAACAAACTCGAAGGTTCGAAACCAAGTCACTTGGATAACAAAAAGGGCCAAAGAAACAATTCTCTCTTGAAGGGTGGGTGAGGCATGAAAATTGCACAATCGTCAACAAATTAGGTTTATTGGTATTTGACTCAACATACAACTCTCAGAGCTCTCTTAGTAGCTGTGGTTACAGAGGTCCGTTGAGCGTACCTACAGTAGGTATGCAATTAATATATGTATCGTTGTCGGTTAACCTGAGTGTACCTAGTACCTACCTATAGGACACCTTAGCGAACAGTATTAGATCTTATTGTTCTTATTCTACGGTCCACATTAGTATATTCCCTCAAATCAAACATAATAATATAAAAGCTTAAATTTCTAAATTGAACACGTTAAAATTGCGAACGTGTAAATACATTTTATGTTCCCTCCCACGTAGCGCCTAGACTACTACTAAATATTTTTTCTGCTTAACGAAAATATAATCCGGCCGACCAAATAATTAATTCTGTTGACCAAAACATTAATTAACATATTCAACAGGCAGCGTATGTATGTAGCAGATTTTTACAGCTTACCGAATATTTAAAGTGAATAATAATTTACTACCCTTAGGGTCTTGGTCTTGGTCACTCTTGGTCTCGTGATGCGGTTACATGCTATTCCTCACTCTCATAATCCGGTGGCACGGCAGACCGACACGACCGGGGAGACGTCAGGCCCAGGACCAATGCCTAAACGTTCGTTTCGAGTCACGAGAGTGTAACACCGCCATCTTTCTGATTTCCGGCTGCTTTTGTGAAATTTTTATGCTAGAAAAATCCCTGTATAGATTACTGGCCCGCCCCTGGATTTAAACCCGGAACCTCGTTATCAGCGGTTGCGCTTGCTGCGTTTTATAACATACGCCTTCGTTGCAGGTGGACGTGAACCTGAGCCTGGGCCAATTGATCCGGAACGCGATGTTCGAGGAGGCCGAGCCTGAGTTCCAGCAGTACGCCTTCTTCAATACGAGAATCGGTAAGTGATAGTCTCTGTCTCCTCACCAGCACATACCTTCACTGTTGAATATGCCTCTCTCTCTTTCTCTCTCACTCTCATTAATTGACTTGTCTAAAAGCTTACTTTGTAACCCTAAAGAACTTAAAGCAATTGATGTCTGGCGTTGAATAATATATATAAGCTGCTGCCCTTCCTCTGGCTTCCCTTTTACGACATCCACGGGCTGAGTGTGAGTGGGCTGAATTATAAATTTTGCATGTTAATTTTAATGAATTACAGTCGTAATTTAAAAAAAATGTATATACTCTATTAAAAAAATTGTATTTATAAGTATGTACTACACCTTCTAGTGTTCTGAAATCGTATCTGTCAAACGCACTCATGGATCTCAAGATACAAGCATTCTTGCTTAGTTTCAGTTCCACTGGCACTGTACTGTATTATTTATTATTGCATGTGTTTTTGGTAACCAAACGATTTATTATTATGATTAAGAGGGACTTACGCCGCGATCGCTACGGCCAGTTTCATCCTTGTGCCACACTAGCTGCTGCCCGCGGCTTCGCACGCGCTTCTTATGTAGCATAGGCTACATAAGAAGCGCGTGCGAAGCCGCGGGCATAAAGAACGAACAAAAATAAAGAATAAAGAACTTGAACTTGACGGACAGACATAGGTCTGTCCGTCAAGTTCAAGTTCTTTATTCGTAACAATAATTCGGTTACATGTCAAAAATTATAATAATAATTAATATTTTCCACGGAAAATACAATTTTAAAAATAAATAAGGTAAAATAATCAAAAATATACAAGATAAAAATCACTTAACTCGTCCGGTATACCATTGACCTCCCTGCCAAATTTGATTCAGATCCTTTCAGCCGTTTAGGCGGGAAAAGGTAACATACAGACATAGTTTTTTAGAATTTATAATATTGGTACGGATTTCCATCTTTCAGCAATGCGAAACGCCTTCCAAGACGAAATCGTCTGCGGCGAAGACAAAGAGGTGGTCCTCATAAACCTGAAACGGCCCCTCATATACATCCAGCCCATCGCGGTCGACAAGGCGATCCTGGTGTGGCTCAACTACAAGAACGCGTACGAGTACTGGAACGAGAAGCGGCTCAACTTGAACAAGGAGGTTCTGACGGCCACGCAGCAAGTTTTTGAAAAGGTTAGTTGTACAATAAGTTTTTTTTTTCAGGTATGGGATGATCGTATTGTATTCTAGTCTGGATGATATTTATTTTGTAAGAGCCTTTTGACTCTTACTTTATGGGATGCAGTAGCTAGGTAGGTGTCAATTCTAATGTCGCCAAAACTGAACTAAACTAATTCGACAGGACAAAAAATTATGGCATCCCTTTTATAACGATCGCAATATATACCGGCCAAGTGCGAGTCGAATCGCACACGGAGGGATCTATACCATCATACAAAGGTATTTCGCAAAAGAAATCCTAAAAAACAGATTTTATTGTTGGTTCGAAAAAAAAACAAATAGCCAACATGACCCATCCAACACGTTTTTTGTATGGGAGCTCCCTTAAATTTTAATATATTTATATGTTTATTGTTATAGCGGCATGGTAATACATACTCTGTGAACTTTTCTTTTTCAACTGTTTACCTTTTACGGTTCATGAGATACAGCCCGCTGACAAACTAGACTTCTTATACCCGCACACAAAACTGCATTAAGTGGGAAAAATTGCTCTATCATGACAATAAAAATTTATAACAAAATTCCTAGAGACATAAGAGAACTGCCTACTAGTAAATTTAAGACAAAACTCCGTAGGTGGCTCTTAGAAAAATGTTTTTATGACATGAAAGAATTCAATAATCAATAAATTACCTAGTTATAAATTAGTATATAAGTAAATATTGTACGTCCATAATTAATGGATAAACTGTTGATTCCACCTAGCTTTTAAGATCGCGTTTGTACACAGTTTTTACAATAAATTTCATTTAATTTCATTTCAAACGGGCGGACGACGGACAGACAGCGGAGGCTTAGTAATACGGTCCCTTTATCATCATTCGCGTACGGAACCCTAAATAGGATGGCATTATTTTTAGTGCCGTCAGATTAGCTTTAGTGACATCTGAATTGACACCAGTGTCTGTCTTAAGATTCTTAGATTGTTTTTATATAAGAAGAGATTGTTTTTTTCCTGTGTAAAATCGTTTTTATTGTTATTTACCTTTATGTAATCCAGCTTTGTGCCACCATACCAGTAGGCCAAGCACGGGGATGGTTCTCTAGGGTAGAATAGACAATAATGACATCGCATCGTGACATCATACATTGCGCACATTATTGAAGTTGAAGGAATTAATTTCAAATAATTTATGCATTCGATGACAAAGTGACGTAATTTTTCTCTATTCTACCTTAGACAACAATGCCCGTGTTAGGCCTACATGACCTGTCCGAAAATCAGCGCCGCAACTAGCTTGGGCTTGTAGCGGCATAATGCTGAGACTGGGACCTTTTTGGCCCCATAATACATATGTAACACACTGTTTAATTGTACCTGTTTTATTTTCGTTTTTTTAAACTATGTATAATCTTATGTTTCTTGTACCTGTATATTATTGTAATGTGTCGTGTTATGTATTGTGGGTCCAAATAAATGTATTTTCTTCTTCTTTCTTTCTTAAAATACTTAGAGCCGAAGTATGATAATTCGTGTAAGACTTACCCAGCACCTGTACATTTCTACTGCTGCAAACTTTATATTTCACTTTATTCTTCGAAGGTAAATATTTTTTGTATTTATTGCACCTTAAACATTTAACCCTCCTGTCAGCACCTATCAGGAACATCTTCACTTTTGACAGTTGTCACTTCTGTAAGATATCTCACTAGTTTCTGGCCGCGGCTTGTTTCTATGGAAACATTTAAAGGTTATTTCTATCCCATGGAAACTGTTTTGTGGGATAAAAAGCCTATGTTTTATTCCATGTCTCGACCTATCATTCAAATATTTTCTGGGCGATCCGTTCAGTAGTCTAGGCGGGAAGAAGTGACAAACATCCATGTATCATTGACGGCCGATGTGGCGCGGCGGGCGAAGGTCCGCCTGCGACGCAGAAGGTTGCGGGCTCGATTCCCGCCTTGGGACAAATGTTTGTACGACCTGCATATATTTGTTCCGGGTGTTCTGGGTATTTTCTATATATAATAAAAAATATCTATCTATGTTATGTATTGTATTAAGTTTATCAGTCATCTAGTACCCATAACACAAGCTCTGCTTACTTTGGGGCTAGATGATGCTGTGTGGATTGTCCAGCATTATTTATTATTTTATCAATCCATCCAACCAAACTTTTGCATTTATAATATTAGTGTGTTATGATGTCCTTCGCAGGTCCAACTGACGTCACAGATGACAACTCAGACCCTGAGCACGCTGTTCCTGCAGCTCAACGTAGACGATATCGGAATATGTATTCCACTGAATCAGCCTCCCGTGGTAAGTTTTATCAGAATCTAGCTTTTGCCTGCTGTTTTCTTGAAAAAATAGCCAATAAATGTTATTCCAACTACGGTAACAGCTCAAAGCTGTCAAAACTAAACATTTTTACGAACTACTGCGTTCTGGACCGTTATACGGACGATACTGAGCCGTAAAATGTTTACCATCCATATTTCTTTGGTTTTGTAACCCATTTGGTTACAAAAAAATTGAGACAGTTTTAACACAATTCACAGATTTAAAGAAAAAATACAATAAGCAAGAAAATTGACATTTTATACAAAAAGTTTTTTGGATGCCTGTCGATCCTGTTTCTTATTCTGATAAAAACTTGTAAAGGACCAACTGAGGTTGGAGGAGGTACTAAAAACTTGTAAAGGACCAACTGAGGTTGGAGGAGGTACTGAAAAAGTCAGAAATAGCTTTTTCCATACAAATGTATGAATAGAATTGTACTTTGACCAAATGAAATCAATAAAACAAGTGCAGCTTGTGAGACAGGTTCTACACTATTGGACCTCATTTTTGTTCTTATGTTATCTACCTTAATGTTGCCAATTTCATTAATCGACTAAGAAAAAAGGAGGAGAATCTATGTTCGGCTGTCTGTATGTTTTTAGGGTTTCGAGATCGATTTCGAAACCCTTATGGTCTCGCTCTCTCTGTTATTTTTTCCCCTTTAATATCTCAGCAACTACCGCAGCTATTAACTTGAAATTTAAAATAATAATATATTTCCTGCGCCTGCTCAGAATTGAAGAAAAAAAATTAAAAAAAAATATAAACTTTCCAGCCCGCGCGGCTCACTAACAATAAGTATTAGCTAATTTTGATTATTAATAAATGGTATCAATTATTATTTGTTTGTAAGAAATTACTTTGGAATTTTTACCATTTAGGTTACTTTTGTAGCTTAAACAATATAATATTAATATTTAAAAACGAAACTTTCTTAAAAACAAGTTTTGATATAAAAATTCTAAAGTGCTTGGGGACACAAATCCAACGAACCCAAACTCGTCGGGGTTACGTCGTGTCGTTTAGGAGTTCCTATGGCCACCTTCTGTCTCCATCATCAGACCAGTTCGATGGTACCATAACATTGCATTGTCACCGAACTGACATAAATATGCCATATTTCAGCTCAATAGATTGAGGATAACTGGGCAAGATAGATAAAAGCTAGTAAAAATATCGACAGTATTTCAAAACCAAATATCGAAAAAAAGGAAAGTAAATTATTTACTTTTTTTATGTAGATTTCATAGTGTTATTGTCAGAGCACTGTCATTTCGGTCAAGACCTTAGAACTAGATCAATATTGGACTAGAATTCGAGAAGTCTATACATTCGATAAGTTTAAAAGAATATCCGTAGTAATATGCGTTTTAAGTATCAGAACAATCATCATCACCAGTCGTTTAGCTCTACACACTGCCAGCAGTGCCTCGGTTCGTCGAAATTAACAGGTTAATTCACTGTCGTAGGTTGTCTGTAGTGGTTTTCATCGGTCTGGAAGAGGGACTTTTACTCCTTCACCATACCCTTTGTAAAGTGTCCTTCAGATTACGGTATACTCGTACCTACATCTATGAATCAAAATACCTTTGGCACAGATACATAAAAACATCTGGATTTCAATTATTCTATGCTTTGGGCTAGTTAAATGAGGCCGTGTGGATTGTCCAGTATTATTTATGTTCTCAGGCCAACTGGGGCCGCGGTGGCGCGAGCGGATGCACAGGCGAGGGCGAGTCGCGGGGCGCCGTCGTCATCACTCTCGAGTCCACGTCCGTGTCCGCGTGCAGCTCGGGCGCGCTCGTCTCTAAGGGACGCTTCGTGGGATTGTGTCTCAGGTAAGAAAACACATAACATAAGCTAAAAGAAAAATTCAAAAATTAATCCGTTTAAGAGATAAATGGGACATTGATAACACAAACAACCTCTCACCTTATGCGCATAGTATCCACGCCTTCTTAGAGTCAGGCACATCGAAACGTCAGGACAGCGGCGATCAGTTTCTATTTGAAAGCATTTTTTACCTTATATCCACGGTCCTACTAACCCTTACCTATCCGGGATTCCGGGTCCTTAACTTCGAACACCATTGATGATCAATCACATGAAGTCATAGCCCTCGCACGAGAGCGTGTCACCCCAGGCGTAATGAGGTACGCGAGAGCAACCTGGCAAGGGAAGTAAAAAAACACTGGTAGATTTTAATCTCAGTAAAATAAATTCACATTGAAGACTTTGGTATACATGAGGATGTATTCTATAAGTAGGTTATTTTTGTATTGTGAAGATGACCAGCATCACACTGATCACGCTATCATACAAATATTATAAATGCGAAAGTTTGGATGTTTGGATGGATGGATACCACATAGGCTACGTTTTATCCCATAAATCAGTTCCCATGGGATAGAAATAATTTTTAAACGTTTCTATAGAAACAACGCGTGCGAAGCCGCGGGCAGAAATAGTTATTTATAAATGATTGTAGATTCGCGGATGACTTCGAAGCGTCGCTGGACGACTGGCAGCCGCGTGCGGACGACCCTCCTCCGAACCTGGCCGCAGTCTCTGAAGGGACCTATGAAGTCTGTAGTCGGACCGCAGCTGCTAAGCACAACGGTATGTATCAATTCGTCATCATCATTATCGGCCATTAAATGTCCACTGCTGAAGAAAGCCCAACAACGTCACAAAAAGCTAACCTGCCGCCTCCACCCGTCGACTCCTCGCGTCCACTACAATGTCGCCAATCCAGCGCGACTCTTCCAACACTTCATAATGGTATAGTTATGATATAAAATGGATAACGCATTTGAACGCGTCGTCTCAGAAGAGACGCTGGGATCCCTTTCGCCCGGCTTTAGAATTAAGACTAGTAAAGCAAATTTCTGTCATTCTTTAAATTTCCTCTATTTTTTTGGCAATTAACTGTCATTTGTACATTTTCTGTCACTTTTGTCATTGCTTTCATTTTATGTATTTTCTGTTTCGAAATTTCTGTCACTTGTGACGTTTCCTGTCATTTTTGACACCTTGTTGTTATTTTTTTACATCTGCTGTGACATTTTACATTTTCTATTTGACATTTTCCAAGACCTTACCTGGGACCTGGGACGAGCAAAATATTTTTTTTTAAATTTTTTTTTATGTTTAAGCTAGGTGAATTAATTCTAACGGATTGGGGCTTCAACTTTATTGAAAACTGTGCTTAGTTCACCCAGGTGCACCAAGTCTACCGTGCCTAGCACTTATTACACCTAGATGATTTACTTCAGGTGAATTAAGTCTACCGGGTAGCTGCCAGGATGGTGTTGTTACTCCCGCATACTCTACTCAGAGTCTGGTTGTGTGCTGAAACGCTTTATGTTTATGTGTTTTTGTTCAGAGAACGCGAAATGGTTCCTGAACGTATCCTGGCAAATGGAAGGCGTGGACATCCACCTGGACGTGAACGTGGGCAAGCAGCTATCGGCCCTCGGCCACACGCTGACCATGCTGACCGGCTTCGAGGAGGAGGACCTGAGGACCGACTACGAGAGCGATGTTGACGATGAGGCGGATAACAGCAAGGACTCGCAGGTACGTAGCTAGCATATTAGGTTGATCAAATAAATAAATAAATAAATAATGCTGGACAATCCACACAGCATCACCTAGCCCCAAATTAAGCAGAGCTTGTGTTATGGGTACGATGACTGATAAACTTAATACAATAAATAACAGATAGATATTTTTTATTATATATAGAAAATACCCAGAACACCCGGAACAAATATTTGCAGATCGTACAAACATTTGTCCCAAGGCGGGAATCGAACCCGCAACCTTCTGCGTCTCAGGCGGACCTTCGCCCGCCGCGCCACATCACCACAAAACTTGCTAGGTCAAGTAAGAGCGAAACCAAATCGCGCTAGCGGGATCGCTTGTGTTTGCAACAAATACTCGCAAGTTTCATTTGTCCATGGTATAATAATATACTTCGGATTTGTCGGACCACTTAGGCAGACATCCGCGGATTTCGATCGCAATCCGCTGGCATGATCCGCCGTCACTTAGCCCGCGCCGCGCACTAAATATAGTTAATACTATAAGTTAGCGACTAAAAAGAGTACAAAATGTTGTATTTTTTTTGTGTGTAAAGTTATCAACCATTTTAACTGTTTTAAACAATTACAGTTTGTTTTTATGTATTCCTTTACATAGGATATGAAAAATTTGAAAAAAATACAATAATGCAGCGGAACTTGTAATTATATCAAATATTGCATCAATGATTGTAATAATTTAATGCCTCATAACAAATAAATGTTTTCCAGGAGAGCATAATCTTGCGGCGTAAATACACGGATCACCTGCCAGCCTTCGTGTTCGACAACAGCATCGACGCCAAGAAGCGGTCGAAGCTCATCGAGAAGGAAATGAACGAACAAGCCAAGATCATCAACGACCTGCGCACGCTGGGCGCTAGCCACTCCACCATCGAGTACGAGATGCGGAGGCTGCATGATCTGGAGGCGCTCGTGTTTAAGGACTTTAGGAGGTGTGTGATAGATCCATCAACTACCTGTAAACCCTTTGTTCCTTTGTTCTTTCATTATCATCCGCTGCTGGCTAAACCCTATACTCAGCTGTAGTGAAATACCTGGTGCTGGCTGAGTATGCTCATACCCAGCATCACCTCATACTATCTCGGAGTACCACCCACCACGGTTCAGCGCTAGCTGTACCCGTTAACGTCTCGCGACGTTGACTATGTTGCCGAACTTGTATACAACTGGGCGCCTGATTTTTCTATTGTTAGTACTTTATTGCAGTATAATAAAGCTCCCTTATCTTAATTTAATATTTAAATAAACTATAATTAATTTCAGAGATATGATCCAGAAACTCCGTCGACAGAGCGTGCGCGCCAGCTCTATAACGAAGGGCAAGCTCGGACTCGGCTCCAACCGGAGCCGCTCCTTCGTCGTGCCTACGCCGCCGCAAGAGAAGAAGGACTTTGAGTAAGCTCTATTTGAAACTGTTATCAAGCTTTATTATTTATGTATTTACTAGTTTCTGCCCGCGGCTACGCACGCGTTGTTGCTATGGAAACGTTTAAAGGTGTTAAGGTATTTCTATCCCACAAGAACTTATTTATGGGATAAAAACTAGCCTAAATTTTATGCAAATCTAGACCATCATACATATATGCAAAATTCACCATGATCCGTTCAGTAGTTTTGGCGTGAAGATGTTACAAACATCCTTCCATCCATCTAAACTTTATAATATTAGGTCCTTACATATGAAATTGGCGTTTTTCGTACTGGCCACTTTAATCACAAATTTTTCCTCTTTGGTAAGGAATTCCAAATTCAAATTTGTACAGCTATAGACTCATGTATTTGTGCTTCGATGATCGTCATTCATTTGTTTTTTTTCTTCTGTTTTTTTCTGTTTGCGTCACTCATTTTACAAAATGGAAAACTTAAAATATCGCATTATTTACGAGTACGAGTTCCGCCGTGGCACTAGTGCTGCGGAAACAACTCGAAGGGTGAATGATGTGTATGGCGGTCGTGTTGCAAAAGAAAACACAGTTCGTTTTTGGTTCCAACGTTTTCGTTCTGGAAATTTTGACCTGCAGAACAAGCCCCGTGGACGGCCTGAGACTCAAGTTGATAATGAAGAGTTGAAGGCTATTGTGGAAGCGGATCCATCGCAAACCACGTCCGAGTTAGCTGCAGGCTGCGATGTTAGTGATAAAACTGTTTTAATTCACTTGAAGCAAATTGGGAAGATTAAAAAGCTTGAAAGGTGGGTACCTCACGAATTGACTGAAGCAAACCGGCAAACGCGCGTCGACTGCTGCGTTACATTACTAAACCGGCACAATAATGAAGGTATTTTAAACCGAATCATTACCTGTGATGAAAAATGGGTCCTTTCCGATAATCGGAAGCGCTCAGCGCAATGGTTGGATCCTGGCCAGCCAGCCAAATCCTGCCCCAAGCGAAAATTAACCCCAAAAAAGTTACTTGTAAGCGTTTGGTGGACTAGTGCCGGTATTGTTCATTACAGTTTTCTCAAATCTGGCCAGACTATTACGGCTGATGTCTATTGTCAGCAATTGCAAACCATGATGGAAAAGCTAGCGGCTAAACAACCTAGGCTGGTCAATCGCTCCACGCCACTGCTGCTTCACGACAACGCTAGACCACACACTGCGCAACAGACGGCTACTAAATTAGAAGAGCTTCAATTGGAAAGTCTAAGACATCCTCCGTACTCCCCGGACCTTGCTCCAACAGATTACCATTTTTTTCGAAATTTGGATAACTTCTTGCAAGGGAAAAAATTCAACTCCGATGGGGCAGTCCAAATCGCCTTCAAAGATTTTATTGATTCCCGTCCGACTGGTTTTTTTAGTAAAGGGATCAATGAACTACCTATAAGATGGCAAAAGTGCATAGAAAATAATGGTTCATACTTTGATTAATTAAATATATTATATTAAAAAATATTCGACTTTTTGTTCCTCCCATACAAAACGCCAATTTCATATGTAAGGACCTAATATTAGTGTGATATTAATAGGTACTAAAAACTGTAATATAAATAAGTAAATTCATTATAGTTTGGTCATACGGAATGACCAAATCAAACTCTTGCTTAAGAATAACTGTATTTTCCCTGACCTTGTTAACGAGAAAACCTCACTTAAAGATGTTGCATATCTTCTGCGGATGAAAATTGTCTAACTTTTAAATATCGCTCATGGCCATTTTCATTGACCTATAAAGGTCAATTACTGATTTGGCGATCACGAACATTCTCCCAAGGTGTAGCAACTAGCTACACCTTTGTATTTGTATTTATTTATTCCACCGTAGGTACACATGTTACACTTGATGTCGTTACACTTTTTAAATAATTTATATTGTAACAATCTCGCACAAATTTTTAGCAAAGGAAACACCATAAGGGTTGTTCATAGAAAATAAAAAACAGACAGTTAAGGACTCTTCCACAAAGTAAATTAAATAAAATTGGTCAAACTAAAATGAATAATAAATAACTTAAAAGGTATGTCGAAGTATGCTGCTGTACAAGGGCATTGTCCTTGGGAGAATGTACTAGGTTGAGAAAATCTTTCTGTAATTTCAGTGTGATGGTAGAACCGAACTTGATGCTTACTTCGGGCACTATCGGCGACTCGGGCGAGACGTTGCTGTTGGAAGAAGACAACCGACTGGCCGACATCATTGAGGGAGGCAGCTGGAGCTCTATGGAGAGTGAGGATCTGAGGGCTGGTAGGTTTATGATGCGCTTTAGAACTAGAACCGAACCTGATCCTATTTGCAGGCAAAATTGGCGACTCGTGCGCAACGTTGCTGTCGCTGCGGGAAGACAACCGAGACTCCCATCTGGCCGACAACATTAAGGGAGTAAAAAAGAGGCTTATATTTGCGCGCAGTCGGTCGAATGAGTCTTATCTTAATAGAAATGTGTGCCTTACGTTGTGGAGATATGGAACAATATGCTATCAAAATACCTTTCGATTCGCTTTCAGAGTGCCTTAGTCCTAATCAGTATTACGGGCAGTTAAAGTATAAAATGTTTTCTTTCCTAGGTCCATCCCGTTCAGCGTCCCTTCGCGCCTCAAGCGCCCAGCGAGGAGTTAGATTCGCACAAGGTGGCGTCCAGAGACAGAGCTCGCTACCAGCGCAGGCTGATCCTTGGCCGGATGAGCTGCAAGTGGTGCAGCTGAGGAGGAAGCCGGACCTCGGGTGAGTGGTCATAGGTGGTTTGAGGCTTAGCTTCCCAAAGTGGTTGGATCACGATGTTCGGGTCTTTCGCACTAGCAAAGATATTTAAAACATCTTTCGTTTTTAACCGACTTCAAAAAAGGAGGAGGTAATATGTTCGACTGTATGTATGTTCGTCGATTATTCCGTCAATTATTAAGGAGCGATTATAAAAATATTTCGCTATTGTATTGAGAATGGTACCGAGAGGTGGTCCCATAAAATTTGTATTCCCGAGGAATTAGTCGAGAGTCGCGCCGAGGTTTTCGAAAGTTTATTAACTATATAAATATGTTATTAAGGTACCAGTCGGAGACTTCGCTATTTAATGAATAGGTACCTAAAAACAGTATACCTATATTTTAGATGGATCGCTCTGCAACATTCGAAGATTAGGGGGTAATGATCGATTAAGGTATCCGCCTCCCCCTAATTTATACATAATATGGTATATATAACCTTACAAAAATTACACTCGTAATTGTCTACGAAATTGTTTGACGCAGACAGTTTGCGCAGAGGCGTTGGTTGGAAGTTTTTGTGCACACGGAAAAAGAGATCAGTGGAGTCGAATTTATTTTATTTTAATTATAAGCAGGTACCTGAAAATAATAAACGTTTTTTTATAGGAACAATCTGAAAATCATACTTTTACCTAGTACTTAAAAACTTGGTTCCTGGTAATTAATATTAAAATTAATAAAAATATTTTATTTCGGACAACAAGTATTTAGGTAGGTATGCAGGCAGTTAGTCACAGAACTGTTTCTGTGTAGTCACTACTAAACAAATATAATACAACAAGAAAATATATTTTTTTTCAAAATAACTATTGCTATTACTTTGTAAATGTTTGAATAATAGCAAACTAGTATTTTTATAATAAAACAAATTAACGCAAGAACACATAAAATAATTATAAATATAAAAACAATAGCCTCTCTATTTGCTTTTCTAATAAATAAAGTCAAAATCTTAATGCGGGTGCGCATTGTGAATTCATGGGGGGGCTGCGGATACCTAGATTGATGGGGATAATGGTAATTTTTTTCAAAATATTTTAAAACTATGAAACCTACAGAAATGTTCTCTTCTCTTCATTCTTCGGAGATAAAGTAAAGAGTTAAAGTATTTTGACCACAAGTTCAACTCCGCCACAATAATATAAAACAATTAATTACTCTTTCAAATACAACCACTAAGCTTCATCATATTTCATCAAATTCAGCTAATAGTTAATAACACTTTCTTAGTGAACAATCTAACCTTTTGTCCCGCAGTCTACCAACTTCGGACGCCTCTGACAGCAAGCAGAGCAAGGCGAAGACGTCGGAACCTAACATAGACTTCGAGTTGGACGTGAAAGTTCACATCAACAGCGGGAAATGCGTGCTGCATACCAATGAACGCGGCAGGGATGATGATATCAAGATGTAAGTTACGAAGCGGCAGAAGTAATAGTAGCCATACGATCATATTTGAGAACTTAGGTAGTAAGATCTAATTTATCGATACTTGAAGTAAAAGCGGAACTTGACGCTTGTTAAAATTTTCCGATTTTTTGTGATCTGCAAGTTATTAAAGTAGCAGATAAGTTCTTTGTGATCAACATAACGTCGATCGATAAACTCTAATGCTATCTAAACAACTTGTTAAACCTAGAACATAGAAAGAACCCACTTCGGGGCAGGGTGGGGTATAGTCGACCATCTTAATCTCAGAGGCTGCATGCTTCACTTCGCGAGTATTCATAACCTCTTTGTTTCAGTGGATCCAGAATGCGTGTGGGTCGCTCAGCGTCCGGGGGACTGGCGGAGGCGGGGGCGGGAGGCACCTCCTCGGGGGGCTCGCCCACCGCGCGCCGCAAGGCGCAGCACCCGCGGCACCAGCCCACGTTAGATATCACTGTTTTCAGAGTACCGGGGCTACAGCTGAAGGTACACCTTATGGAATCTAAAATTATGAACAATCATTGTTGCAATAAGAAACAAAGTGATGGCTCCATATGGATGCGGATAGCGCAGGGTCGTGGTGGACGTCACACAATGGAAGGGTTTATCGGCCAGCTGTGGGTTAGTTCCGGCTGTAGTAGACGATGATGACGTCACGCAATGCGATGCGACTAATATACACTCATCATACATCTAGACAATTAACAATAACATAAACTATATTGCCCCACCCCTAGGTGCACTACGAATCCAAAACGCTCGTGGAGGACGCGACGTCCCCGCAAGCGATGCCGTTCCCCTCCCTCGCCCCGCTCCGTAAGATGGCGTCCAAGAAGGCGGCACTGTTCGCCTGGATCACTGTCCAGAGCATCCCCGAGGAGACCATCATCAGCCCGCATATTCTGGAGTTTCTGGAGCAGACGCTAGAGCCTATACCGACGAAGGCGTTCTCCACTCCTACCCCAGGTAACTTTATACAACGATCTCTGTCTCGACCTCCTCTACATGGTATGCATTTATGTGAGAATGCGGTGACACTTACCTAAGGAGTTTTAAACAATGGTCAAGTTAGTTTTTCTGTCGTAATATGACGGCAGCGATGAGATATTAGTAAGTCTTTAATTATTGTTTACAAATGGTGTTGGTCCATGGCAATCAATTCCCACCGCTGCCACTATACCTTTGCCAAACTCGATGTAGAATGTTTGTAAACAAACCGCCCATACTTAACCTAAAATTCACTCTGTTGCCGCGTCTTTTTATACGCAATTTACATTACTGGTCGATTTGAGATCCTTCCTGTAATAAATATTGGTTACAATAAAACTCGATGCCAAGCACGTGAGTGTTAGTTGTTTGTATCGTGGTTTGTTTACAAACATTCTACATCGATTTTGGATGTGGTATAGTTGCGAATGTTGTGTATTCTGAAATCTACTACTTCAAGTTTCCTTACTTACGCCTCCGACCGAGCGTCTTTGGTTATCAGTAAGTCATGGCGGTATTCGTGACCTACTTTGTGTATGCCACCGTGTGAGTGACGTCGGCACCCCGTACCGGTTTGAGTTGACCAAAGCCTGGCAAGGTGTATGGAGAGTATGCCCTAGTATAAAATGGTCTGCTTGTCCCTTCCAGAGGCGGAGGGCGGCGGCGGCGAGGGCGCGTACTCCGCGTACGGGCAGTACGTGTACGCCTCCTTCCCTGTCGACGTCATCGTGCACTTCCACATGCAGCCCTCCACCTTCCGCTTCTCGTGCCTGCCCGCGTCGCGCGTCGAGTGCCTGCTGCAGCTGCCGAGTCTGCAGATCGTCTTCAGCTCCAAGCGAGCCAACACCATCGAGTACGTGATATAGCGCCTGGGTTTACCCGTCCTTTCTCATTCATGTCATGTACGGCAGTATAAAGAAAACAGCGCGATAAAAAGCTAGATCAAACGTAAGCAGTACTCGAATCCTCCACCTCCTCCACAGCCTATCTTGGTCCACTCTGCTAGACCCAAGCCTCCCCCTGATAAGCGCCTTGTTGGCTTTTATCTCACGGGAGGGTAATGCCCGTAATCCCCACGCTGGACATGCGGGTTGGGGATCGCAGTTCGGTGGTAGAATTGTATATCCCTTAGTCCCCTTAGCCCCGGTGTATATCCCTTAGTCGCGCGGGAAGAGTTGGGGTGGTGCAACTTCTAAGCCGGCACCACACAGTACACGAATCGCCTGAACATGAAATGTTTGTATGACACCCCTACATAGGTTTTTACGATCACTTTTAAGTCTGTTCGCCGGGTTAAGATAAAAAGCTTAATCCACAAAAACTATCACGCCAATCATGGATTGTCTATATCTCTAGAACCTTCTGAAACCTCAGCAAAATGTATAGATAATATATTTAATTGACAAAATGAAAAATTTGTTTGTAATAAAATAATAAGCAATTAAAAATCAGACCACGTAGGTCAACTAATTAAATTAGAAATCCAAGAAAAAAATAATAATTGTAACCAGAAAATAAAATACATACCTGTTACCACAAGTCGATTTGAACGGTTCAAATTGGATTGGGATTCTAAACCATTACCTAATTACTCACATAACAACCCAAATGAGTCGTATTGTAGTTTTTTAATAAATTCACCAATGCGTTCAATTCAATATTCACACCCAAACCGATCATGGTCTCAGAATAACATAACTTGAGTGAGTGGGCAGCAGTAGGTATGCATAAGAGTAGACTAAGTTGTATGAACACATATTTCGTCGATGTGAATAATGCAATCTCAAAAGTAATATATTGTAATAGTTTAGTGTCTTAAT
Organism: Eupithecia inturbata; assembly: GCA_963662085.1. Lineage (NCBI taxonomy): Eukaryota > Metazoa > Arthropoda > Insecta > Lepidoptera > Geometridae > Eupithecia > Eupithecia inturbata. The sequence continues at coordinate 15,420,673 of OY759180.1, read as the reverse complement.
ATGTTTTTAACGAAACCAGCGAAATGTATAAGATTTATTCTACCTAATATAAAACAACTTAAGGCTGATTTAAATGGAGAAACGATAAAAAATTTAAACAATACCGTATTTTTATGAATAACTTTAGATAGTAAACTTCAATGGGGCCCACACATAGATAAGCTATCGAAGACACTAAGTTCTGCAGCGTATGCAGTTAAAAAATCCGTCATCTTACAGACGTTGATGAATTCAAAGAAATAAACATAATTTCAGTACCATCCCTAATATTATAAATTCGATTGTCTGTCTGTTAACTTTTCACGCCTAAACGGCTAAGCGGATCTTAATGAAATTTAGCAGGGAAGTAGACGGTATACTGGGGACAGACATAGGCCACTTACTATCTCGAAAAAAAACGTGTGCAGCCGCGGGCAGCAGCTAGTGTCAATATATTTATGCAAAATTGTACACTCATAGAACTATCAATCGGTAGGACGAGGTTTGCTCCAACAACTGAACTTAAATATCAAAGTATCCTAGTTTTACTTAAATAATTTGAATTTTGTGACGTGTCCAAGAGTCATGTAAGGTCTAAAGGAAATAAAGCACTTTGATATTTGATATCAAAGTGCTTTATTTAAGCTTGCCTGGGAGAAATCGCTCTCATCGATAAGGCCGCTAAAATGCGGCCAAAAGTACTGTGTATATTTTTTTTATTTAGATATAAGATTTTGTTGATTTCCTGTAAGTACAATAAAGTGTTAATTCATGAATCACTAATCAAGAACACTTCCACAGAGAAATGGCGGAACCGGCGGTCGCAATGGGCGGTCTAAGCGTTACCGGCTGTCTAGCCGACTTCTCAGTCAACATGTTCCATCCCTACGGAGGCAAGAAGTCCAGCCTCAAGGAAGCTCAGTGGTCGCCGCTGTCCGACACCGAGAGAAAGGATTCCCTCAGCATCAACGTCGAGTTCGTGAAGTTTCATCTGTCGAGGTCCAGGAAGTTGGATTTTCAGACGGATCAGGACCAGTCTAAGGCTACTGTGAGGTTCTCGAGTAAGTTTCGCCGTCTATATCGGGCTTGCGACAATTAAAGGAATATGGTAATTAAACCGCCAAGTGCGAGTCGACTCGCAAACGAAAGGTTCGGTAACGTAAAAATCAGGCAAATTTTACAAAGAACATTAATTTTTCACTTGTTCGGAGACTCCTTTAAATTTTAAACTTTATTATATTTTTAGTAATTGTTGTTATTACAATTAAAGTGTTACTTGTTTATAGAAAGTTTCATGTGTCTACCTATTGTGCTTCAAGAGAAACAGCTTTGACAAACGAAGTGCAAAAATAACCAAAAAAATCGCATTTTTTGTAATGGATTATTTTTATTATTTGCATTTTATTATTTGTTGTTATAGCGAGAAATAACACATTCTCTGAAAATTTCAACTCTCTACCTCTTACGTTTTACGTTTCATGAGATATAGCCCTGTGACAGGCTGAGGCTTAGTAATAGGGTTCCGTTTTCACCCTTCGGGTACGGAACCCTAAAAAAGAACGACGGTTTTCAAAACCAACAATTTTACATTTTGCTTATGAGTGTTTTTAAACTCACGCGATCTGAACACAATATAATTAGTATTATTACTGTGGTGGTCACGTGACGACGGGCACTCATCATGTTCATAGTCAAAATATTATTATGATGTTCTTTAAGTTAGTGTCCGAACCAAGAGAGCAGAAGTTGACTGGAGATTCTTAGTGTATTAATATATACTGAAAATCAAATGAAACTACTCCCTTCGCGTTTATGCTAATCTAGTAGTTATGCAAATGTTCTCGTTAAAATGGCAAAAAAACAGCACTATTTGAGTGATAGGGCTTCGTCCCAGCCTACCCCCAAGGGTAGGCTCCGCCGCAGTGCTCGTGGTTGAATGTGGAATCTGTGGTACACGATCACTTATGACAGACGGCCAACAGTCCGTGCAAAGCACTTGGATGCGAGCAGCGCAAGACCGGCCGTCGAGCGAGGTCTTGGCTCAGATCGCCACAGCATCCGGTGTCCGCCACAAGGTCCTTTGAAAATAACGCAACCTTTTAAATTTTTTTCAGCCATCGTGGACGTAGGCAGTGCTTCATTCAAGTACGACATGCGACGCCTCGGAGAGATCCTGGCGTTCCCGCGCGCTTGGTACCGGCGCACCATCGTGCGCCGGATGTTCCTCGGCGACCCGGGACACACGCACCACACGCACAAGTAAGGATGTAGTGGACCCACTAGTGGGGAACAGCTGTCGTAGACTAGACAGTGCACATTCAAGCACGACGTACGGGGAAAATCTAAGCGCCTATTTCACTAGAGCGCTGGAAAGTCTTCACTGACAATTTTAGAATTTATGTTCAGAATTTAACATGATGACGCCCTAGCTGAAACCGACTAGGACTATATCACAGAGATGGCGAGCTTTGAGATTAACAAACATTCACTACCTGCACAGTCATTGCATAAGCCGCACTGCTCGCACGCGTTTAATAAAAAAATGTTACTATACAATTGACGAAGCTTTGGCGGACACAGTTTATGTTGTGAAGATAATTATGATATTGAATAAGTGCAAAGTACATTGTAGTCTAAGTGCTTCGCATAAGTTCAAAGACTGAATAAATGACTTGAATTACTTTAAAAGCCGGCTTGACTAAACTGATTTCTTTTATTTCAGCAGCTCAAGCAACACCGTACCTGTATCGCCAGTATTACCGCAAAGAGAGAAAACAAAGACTGATTTCCAAAAAACCAAAGGTAAACGAAAATTACACATCTGTAATGATTTAGTGTTCGCTACATAGGTATTTTTAAAGTACCTAGGTACAGTTTTGTTGGTCATCTTAAGACTCGTGTGTTATTGTCCACCAATATTTCAGATAACAAAGAGTCGTCACCGTCGATATCGGCCGCATGGGAGACTCTGGTGCTATTCGCTGTCAACTTCACCAAACTCAACGTCCACATGAACATGGGCAATGTTATGGGCAACGTTAGGTAAATACGAGCATTATCTAATTACGTCAATGGGAAACTGGATCTCTTTGAAAATGTTAATGTCCTCACCGAACTGTAAAAGTTAGACTTGTGTATGTCGTTGATGAATATGAACCTTTTAACTCTCCCAACGTTATAAAAGTCAGGCGAATCCGGATGGTTTTGATTGTTCCCTCGAAGAAGAAATGATAGACAAGACACCTATCCCTAACACAAGAAGCGAACTACCCATGTAGATCCCTCTCCCCCCCCCCCCCCCCCCCCCCAGGTATACTTGCTGCCAATAGCTTTCTGAGAAAAATAACATGCATGGTCAATGCGGCATTTTGAAATTATGTACTTTTAATGTAAAGTAGGTACAATTTTAGAATTTTATATCATGCTTAGATTTAAGTATCTGACATGTAACTATGAACTATGCGGTATAAGGCCTTGCTAAAATCAGTATAGATGGCGTCTTGAACATTTGATTCCGTTGAATTATTCTTATCGTTGTTGCCATGTTCTAAAGTTCATTTTGATTTGTATGTTGCGCCAGCTGGCAAAGCCGTGACTTCGCGTGCACCGGCCGCCTCAGCATCGGCAGCACGGGGCACCGCAACATGCTGGTGGGCGTCGCACTGGCCGGCTCCGAGCTCGACGCTCGCGGCGGCATAGTGGGCGGGGCTATCGCCGTGGCGGAGATTGACACGTACGGTAAGTACAGCGCCGAATCGGACTCAGTACTCCGTAATCATCTACTCGACATGAGTTTTCGATATTATGAATGAGACTCATGTCGAGTAGACGATTATAACTGAGAGTTGCGCCTTAATCAGGAGCTCGATTGTGGAATCGTCCGAAGTAATTTCGTCTCCGCTTTCGATAGACAGATGTTACTTTTTGATACAAGTTACTAAGAATCCACACAAATATCAGAAGCAATCGCGGCACATCTGGCATAGCTTGAAGATGTACATTCGAAAGTCGAGCCCCTGCTCGCTTGACAGGTGGATTGTTAATCGCTACGAAGGTTTTAATTTAAAGTATGGAAGATTTGGGCTCTATTTAGCTTTCATTTCAAAACTGAAATATTTTTTCAACTATATCTACTCTAGTATTTTGGTTATTGCTTTCTAACGTTTTCCCTTTCCACAGTCCACATCGAAGAAGAGCCAGGCTGCAACCCGGGCCACGTCTGCGGCGTCCGACTCGCAGCCTTGGAACTGAGGCTCGAGTACATGGGAACATCCGTCCTGATAGCGCGCGTGTCCAAACTGAGGGCGGCGCTCAGGGACGAGTGGCTCGCGCGCCCGCCGCACGCCGCGCACCAACATAGACCTACTGCCAGGTGAATAAGGCACATTATACATTGTCAACAAGGCGATTTGATCAATCACACACAGGGGCACAGATAAACCCAGACGCAGTATCTACCTTACGCGCTGATAATGACATATTGTATTACGACAGTACTGCTAGATGGAATTTCAAAACTCATGAAACTCATCAAATAAAGCCTGAACTCTTTAAAAAAAGCCCGCTCGTCTGTACGCGATAAACCCAGAAACTACCAAATGGATTTGCGTTTTTCACGATTTTTTACCAAAAAACGGAGTGATTCATGAGAAGGGTTATGTTATGATATATGTGATGGATGGAAAAAATGATGCCAACTCCTTTGCTTTTTGCGTCGCGAAAACAATTAGAGTTATAATGTATGAGAATAATATATTACGGAGTTATTCTTGATAAAAAGATCTATCAAACTGCTCTGTTACCCGTGCGAAGCCAGAGATGGTTGCTAGTGTTAGATAAAGTTTCATATAACCAGCATCACTTGACTTGCAGGCCCGCAATAATCCTGACGCACGGCAAGCTGAGCTGGCACCAGCTGCAGATCCTCATGTCGCGCAGCACCACCCCCGACCTGCTGAAGATGCAGCTCAAGCTGGAGGAGTTCTTCACACAGCAGTTCAAGTCCAGCAAGCGAGTTTTCAGCTCGCTGCATCCCAATTACACCAATGCGCGAAGGGATCGAAGAGAACGTAAGTATGGTAGAAAAACGGGCTTTGGCATACTTGAGTGCCAGCTAAGTTGGGTACACTGCATAGTATGTTTTGTATGTGTTTGAAGGACTTTGTTGAATAATATTAGGATGAAACAATATTTTGTAACAATTCCGCGCAAAACCTTATTCTGATAAGATCCAACAAAATGCAATTTGCGTGCACCGCCCTCCCTCCCACAAATTGGCATGCCACGCAATCAGAGAAGGTAAAAAACAGACTTGCGCAATATAAAATTGCCAAGTAACTTACCCTCCAACTCTGAACATGCACACAACTTTATTTGTAAAAGAAAAAACCACATCAACTACATAATGAAAAAACCCATCAAAGTAAGTCGTCAACTAGTTTCGTCTCTGCGCCAGACATCAGCAGTTGGGCAAGCACGGGGATTGTTGTCTAGGGTAGAATAGAGAAAAATTACGTCACTTTGTCATCGAATGCGTAAAAAAAGTGAAAATCATTCATTCAACCTCAATAATGTACGCAATGTATGACGATACGTTGTCATTATTGTGTATTCTACCCTAGAGAACAAACCCCGTGCTTGGCCTACTGGACACCACAATACTCGACTTTGACACTTTTGACACTGAGAGTGCCAAGCAACAACAACAGAGTCCTGCCAGTGATGTTGCCTCTCCGAGCTCCGCGCGCACAGTGAAGCATTGCCTGCAACACTTACCTCTATATAGTCACTAATGGCATAGCGCTCGCACAATGTTGCCCCCACCGCCTGCGCTTTGTTTATTTAATGATTATTCGACAGTACATTGATCGGTTCAAGCAGGAGTGGTTGCGTTCTTCACAAAGCGTCTGATTATTCCTCACACTTTGTAACGACACACAATCCCAGCAAACTTCACAGCAGCGTGTCGACGTTAGCTGCTCCCTATCACGCACCAGACGCTGCACGTATTCCGCTGCGTCTTTGATACAACAGATTGATGATTGGGTTTGTTGATAAGTGTACGTGTTGTTGTTTCCTTCAGAAGCTGCACCCTCTAACGAGGCGCCCCCGGCCCCGGAGCTCCGCCACCACCGGCACTGGCAGCCCGTGCTAGAGCTGCTGTCCGGCATGCAGCTGTCCACGCTGCCCAGCCCTCTGCCAGCTAACGGTATGTAAAACAAGCACGCCCGCGTTATATAGATATCGCATCACCACGCCCACAGCTGATCATGCCTCCCCCAAACAGAGGGTTTGATATCACCACCACGCAGGTGGATTGCCGATCGCAATTGAGGTGTTAAAGATACACAGAAGGACTCTGTTAGGTTAGGTTCCATAGTCGTCTTTTACGACATCCACGGGGTGAGTTGGGGGGGTCGATTCATACGCCGCGACCGATGCCTAATATTATTATCTAGCTAAGCCCTCACTGATCTAATACTCTGGTCCCTCCGCAGGCATGGTGCTGGGCGGCACCATGGAGCTGCACGGCACCAACGTGTCGCTGGCCTGTTTCCACGGGAACAGCTTCAAGGCCAAGTCCTGGGCGCTCTTCAGCCTCAAGGAGCCCTGCATCTCCTTCGCTGCAGAGGCGCAGCAGGTCGCCAATGATGATGGTAACTTTCATTTACAACACTCTGATTTACTGTTTTCCATGCAAGTAATCGGGGTCAAAATTTTAAAGTGAACCTACAAGGTAAAATGGGTTATCAAATGAAAGGTTCATTTAAAAACCTTTTGGATTTTTTTAAGGTTTCACAGGTTTACATTTGAAACCAGTCAATAATTGAAACCCTCGGCGCGCCAGCCACACGCACACTCTTCGATCTTGTTTTCCAATGTTTGTCTGTTTAACGTTAACAGTATTATAGTGCTCCATAGAAGTTGGATCAAACCGGAGCATAAAATATGTTACTGCACGGCTGGCTGAGTAACTGTGACATCGTGTATCCTCAGACGAGCTGGAAGTGCACGTGGTCCAGTCTCTGACAGCCAGCCTGGGCGCGGACGTGGGCCTCGGCGGCGGAGCGGGCCACCAGTCCATGGCCACCGTGTGCCGCATCACGCGGGCTAGACTCTTCCCGCCGCAGTTCAAGACGCACGCCGAGTGGGTCAACTACGCCTTCGCTGACTCAGAGATTGATGGTAAGTACACTACACTAGGCTAAAGGCTAAAACAGCAGCGCATTTGACGAATGTACATTACCTATACTTGAATAAGCTAACAACGGTTCAGAAAATACAGTTTGATTGACTAAGCATACAATACCTGCACATGAATATACAGCGCATTGACGAACGCACAGTTCACTTCACTCGACTAGGTGTACATTACACTACACGTGAACTCTAGCACACACGCCAGTCTTAGCTGTATACAGACTCAAAGGTACCTACTTGAAATAACACAATCTGTTAATATTTCAGCCATAGACCAATTCCCGTCCCTCGAGCGTGAAACCGGCGCCGGCAACACCAACAGCACAGAGCGGGACAGAGAACGCGAGCGGGAGCGCGAGAGAAAGGGAGCGCAGGACAAGCACGTGCGAGAGGTGATCTTCGCGCTGCCCTCGCTGCAGCTGCATCTCCGGACGCAGCAGCTGCAACGGACCAACCCGCCCACAGAGAACGGTGAGTGCTGTAGGGGATTGGAATAGTAGTGAAGGTTCGTTAGGTACATATCCTTTGGTTTGATGCCTGCGCAGCGCCCCGGCGCGTTAGTTCAGCGGCGCGTCTTCTGTAAACATAATGTTTGCAATGCGACTGCTGCCGCAGACCGACCACCATCCGCGGGACGCACCGTTGCTTGGGGGGCATCTTCAGCAGGGCTGAAGCAATCCAATAAAACAATATTGTCTGTTCCAGATGAGAAGCCAGTGGTGGAGTGCAGCTTCATAACAGAGTTCGAGGACCACATCTTCGTGTCGGTGGACGCGGAGGCTTTCCTGTTTCTGCACGACCTCATCTCCTCGTATATCAAGGAAAAGGATAGACTGGTGAGCGCTTGCTCTTTGTTTGAAGGGATTTTTATAACTCACTAGTTTCTGCCCGCGGCTTCGCACGCGATTTTTTTCTATGGAATCTTTTCAATGTTATTTCTGTTCCGTGGGAGCTGATTTATGGGATAACAAAGTATATCCCATGTTTTATTTACACCGAGCAAAATGTAAGCACCAATCTACTCAGTAGTTGTGACATAAGAAATAGATATCAAATATCCATCAATCCGTCCAAAGGTTCGCATTTATTGTACAGGTGTGCGGCGTACCGTGCGCCACGCGGTAACTGGGGATGACGCAGTAATAGCAACAAGTGCAAGCTACTGCTTGGCGGCTTTTTTGATCCATGCTGTTTAAAAGATTTTTTTTAAACAGCATGGATCAAAAAAGATTAAAAGATTTTTTTTTAAAGGTTTTTCGTTATTTTTCCCAAATTTGAACTATTTAGTGCTGTAACTTTTTTTGTACGAAAGAACATGACTTATAATATTTTTTTATTACATCTGGCAGCCCGTACTATTCAAATCAATATGTACGTGAGATCTAAGTAAATAAAGCCGAGCGGCTATTCAGGGCTAAAAAAGCCGCCAAGCTATTGTACTTGGTTCCACCTACCCCCAGTTATCATATGGCGCCCTCTACAGTGTGATTAGTGCGATGTGATGAACCTATATTGGTGGATATGAACTTAGTGGTTCTGTATTCAGCAGTGGAGGTATGAGGTGATGAGTATTTATGTCCGTTTTCCAGATGCCGGGCGCGCGTCACGCGTGGGGCGAGCACACGCCGGGCTCGGGCACCCCGGCCTCCAGTAACGGCGTGCGAGCCGCGCTGCCCGCGCAGGACTACAGGGACTACCGGTGCATCACGTGGCACCTCGAGCCTACTGTCAGGTAACCACTTATTACATTCATCTAAGAATTTATAATATCCCAGAAATTATAAACTCAGGCGGGAAATGAACCCGCAACCTTCCACTCTGAACGGGAATGCACTACCAATTACGCCAAGTCTGACCTGATCACATGTGCAGTTAGATATAAGAGATTCTAGGGATTTTCTCTTATTCGGTATTAAGATGTTTATTTCTCATAAAACAAAAAATATTCACTTAAAATTCTTTAGCTCTTAAAAATAATATATTAGTTAATAGTTCGCTATACCTACGGGGCCGGCAGGCGGTAGGTGTACTAGTATCTATGCAGGTATAACCTACCTGCTATAGTACATTTACATCACAACGATAAGCACGAGCTCATCCGCCACTCCTTCTAACATAGTTTGTATGCAATTTCAAAACTCGGAATGCAGACAACAGCGAGGTTATTATTATGAGTTAACACTATAGAACCAAATAACCTTCAATTCGTCATCAGTATTCGCGCTGCAGGTGTGTAGGTCTCTTTCGACTTGTGCCACTGCAATCAGTCTTTGGCTGGTCGCATCCAGGCATTGGTTAGCAATGTCCTCGCAATTTTTTGAAATCCTTCGAACAATATAATATGGACAAATAATAGGTCCTCGTTACGGACCTTGCCCAATGATCAGACGGCGTTGTGTAGAGAGCAGACAGTCAGCGGACCCGACTGACGCAAGACCGGCAGGGTGACCGATAATGATGATTCATCGTGCGTCAGTAGTGATCGGAAATTCGGGCGCTTATTTACCTAAAGTTGGTGATAAATAATGGAGTGGTTAAAACCACCTCTCGGTAATTCCGAGAAATTCCTGATAATTCTAGAATTTTCTTGAATGTTAATGTTTTCTCACCGGAATTTTATTTTATAGACGAAATATAAGACATTTTTAGCCTTATGCGTTTTCCACTAAAGTCGATATTTCCGGAGAATTTTTTTTTTTTTTTTTTTATTATAAAATATTGATGATTTTTTGGTGAGATTCTTTGTCTAGATGAAATATAAAATACTTTTATTCCATCGCAATTATCATTTAATTCGATATTTGTTGAGGAAAAACAAAACAAAAGTTATTTTGTTCCAAATTTTCATAATAATAGCAAGGGTAGTTTTTTAAGTGCTAGATTTGGAATTGAAACAATAGTAAAAATATGACTAAAAACTCATATTCTAACTTGTTTCGATTTGTGTTGTTCATTTATTTACAAAAAAATAGATAACATGCAACATAACGACTTCTAGAACAAAATTTCTATTACAGAACTAAGAAAAACACCTTTACAAAAATGTATTACCCATTTAACTAATTGTCAGAATCGATATCCATTACATTTGAGGACGTTAACGTTCCTGTGGCAGGCTGTCGTGAGCTCGATGTAGAAACGTTATCGTCATCGAGGTCTACTAACTGAAGTACTCGTTGACATTTCACTCATTGAATTACAATAAATAATCATTATTTTTTCCATATTTTCAATTTTGAATCTATTTCTCTTGACATTTACACAATGACATTTTCACAACGCTAATCAAAAACCGTTAGATATCCGAGTCGTTAGAAAAATTATCTCTTAATAGAACACCGGAACGCATGAGTAAAAATTATCTCTTTATTAAGAGATAATTTTTTCGTTCCGGTGTTCTATTGAACACCGTAACGCATGAGTAGACGAAGAGATAGTCAAGTGACGAATGAGAGTGAGACAATCAACAAAGGGACCCGTCAGGATAGGAAACAGGTAATATTTGTTGTCTCACTGGCTTTACCAGTAAATCTAAAATTTCCGATCACATAAAATACTTTTGTTCCTACAAGTTTTTTAATAACAATATATTATTATTAGAAAAAAAACCGGGAAATATTAACTGATATTTCGTCTTCAAATCAAATTACTTTCGACAAAAAAGTAAGCAATCAAGAAAATTTGGACATTATGTATGTATATGACAAAACTTTTTTCTCCGGAAATAACATCGACTTAGTGAAAAACGCGTCAGAATAAAAGTGTTTTATATTTCGTATTTCGTCTAGAAATAAGATTACTTACGGAAAAAAAACATTAGCATTCGAGAAAATTGGAAGTAGGTAAAATAGAAAACTTTGCTCTCCGGAAATATCGACGCGATGAAACACGCGTCAGACTAAAAGTGTCTTTTATTTCGTCTATAAATAATATTCTGGTGAAAATACATCAATATTCTAGAAAATTTTAATGCCGGAATTCCCGGGAATTTCTCCGAATTCCCGAAAGTAACCGCTCCATGTTATGTCTTTTTACCAACATTAGGTATATAAGCGCCCAAATTTCCGATCACTGGTAATCAGTGTAACCGGCCCGTGCGATAGAATATGTTTAAAGCTCCCCTGTTTCCCACAGACTGCTATCCTGGGCCGGCAAGTCGATCGAGCCCTACGGAGTGGACTACATCCTTCAGAAGCTGGGCTTCAGCCACGCGCGCACGACCATCCCCAAGTGGCTGCAGCGGGGGACGCTGGATCCATTGGACAAGCTGCTGTCGCTGGCTCTGCTCCGGTTGGTCGCTATAGTGCCACAAAAGTCTTAGACAAGAGTAGAACTTATGGTTTGGAACTTAAGAGTTGATGAAGCGTTAATAGAGGAAAATGTTAAGACTAAACAATTTATGTCACAAATAATGTAGGGGTTGTATGAAAATAGAAATTGAATTGATGTTTCTATATTACGCGAGACAAGTCAACTGTGAGACTGTATACCCACACGTTACAATGTGAAGATACGAAGGGTTAGCACAAAAATACAGTTATGCGATCGTTTAACAGATTTTCGTTGACTGCAACTTTAGTTTTAACACTTTTCTGTTAGTGACTTTTATGAAACGAATGGAGTGAAAACATAGCTGCCTGACACATGAGCAAGCTTCAATATCTAGCTAGATAAACAAAATGACTAACACACTGCCGTTTTAATAAAACAACTCTGGCCGTATGAGTTATCTGTGAGTTGAGATTTAAAACTCGTAAATAATTATGGTAATATTATGACATTTTAAAATTATTTAGATTATTGTCCTTACCTATGAAGAATGGTAAAAATTAATTTAATGACATTCCCAAATCTATTATGCTATCTTCAGATTTTATCCAAAATATTTTGTTAATTGTTGATTTGACATGTTTGCTTTAATATTATTTAATCGTGAATGATAAACGCCTGATTGTAATGAGATTAGAAAATGTAGATACATGTAATTTTTATAATATTGTTTTACGGTAAAATATAATTGTAAAAAGTTAATTAATAAAATATATCCGAAATAATGTAATCAACATCACATTAGTTACTTTTCAAATTGTAACAGAGATATTTTAACTTTAAAAATGTAGTCCATTTAGAATAGGCCAATTAGTGAAAGTACAATGTTATTTAGTTTAATTATACACGCAAGTGGGGATCAGTTTGTACCTTCTGTTATTGTAAATTATATTTTGGGATAGTTGATGTAAATGTTGGAAAGTATTATTTATTGAATTAGTTCTGTTTCGCCATTTGGGGTAGCTTAACCAGTGCAACAACTCTGTTTAACTTTGAATATCTAAATAGGTTCTTAGTAACACACATTTTTTTGCTCTGTTGTTTTAAATAAAGCGTTTTAAAATAAACTATTTATGTAGAAATGTACGTCGTAAATTACTAGAACTAGTTAAATATCCAAAGATGGACAATTTCTAAGAATAATTAAAGTAGATAAGTAAGAGTGATGGAATATTGGTGCGGGAACAACTTGTTAAATGGTGATACGGCAAGTAAATTAGAAATATAGTTTGTAGTATTATCATTGGTTTACTGTGATTGTTGAATGCATCCAAAGATCAGGTAATGATAACGGTCCTATTATATGACCCAGTTTAAACGACATATTTAAATTAATAATTAGTTTTTTGTAATTTATTATAATAGCATGTTTAAAATGTTGGAATTGAAATAAATCACTTTGTAAGTATCGATTCGTTGCGCTTGTAATATTCGTGTAGAAAGAAGTAGTTAAGTTTGGGCGTCACTTGTTCTTTAACCCCCTTATTCATAATGGTCCGCTAAATTAAAACAGTTGCTAAGCAGCGTTATTTATTTCTCACTCTGACTTATGTCAATTGAAGAAGACTAAGTGAAATATAGCAATACTCTAAGTTAGTGAATAAGGGGGCTAGTCATAACATTCTCTAAACCGTTATCAATAAACTATCGTACCGTTACGTTTAAGACGAAATTAAACATCCGAGGTGTCAATTCAGATGTTAAAAACTAAACTATTTTGACAGCATTCAAGCTGTCACTGTCCCTTGCATATTGATCGAAATAAAAAGGATTTTCATTATTCAGTGACATGTTTTATCTTAAAATCTGAAAGATAGATTGTATTGGTCAGTCTTTAACGTTCTAGTAGTCAGTAGTACTTAAAACCGTAACGATACTGTTGTATTTTTTTGATAAGTTGGAATTAGCCAAGACTATCCTCCGAATATTCAAACGCAACTCGGATTTGAGCTGATATCTATTGGATTCGAGCTCAGTTTCATTCATTTATTTCTCATAGGCACATTACATTGCATTTAAGAAAGTCTTACAAATAAATAAACTGAGACTCTTACAAATAAATAAAAGCTGGTCTTCAATGACGATTTTTTACAGATTTTCATTGAAAACTGTCAAAATAATCGAGACTTGACACCGGCTCAAACCTGATTTGCGTTTAGATAATATGGCATAGTGACGTCAGTGAGAGAAACTCTGTGGTAAAAGGCGTTGGTCTCTTTCATGAGTTGTTGTTTGTAGTGCAAAGGGCTTCGATACTGTAGGAACTGAATTATATTTTATAAAATAATGTCAGTTATAGGAAATGTGATTTGTAAATAATTATTATCAAGTGATATGTATCAATAAATGATTATAATGAATACTGCGTTTCTATCAGAAATACCTTCTCAATATATTGAGACGCGCGCTAGAGCGTCAGCCAAGTTCGAAAATAAACGGGCGACGCAATAGCATTTGAGTATGGTTTGTAGGGACAACTAGGTTAGTTGTCGTGGATCTGTTAAATTAAAATGACTAACTATGATTAGACTTTGCATAGACTATTAATATTGGGGCCCACCAAAAAAGCTTAAATAAGTGTTTAACAAGATGTTAGGCTTCTGGGCCCAACCATAGACAAGTTTTCATTTCCTATTTATCTAACAGGGCAGAAATGAAAGATAGTTTTTGTAATAAACGTGTAATCGTAACTTCATTAGTTAGCGCCCCCTATCGCCATACAATTTGTAATGCAGAAGTATTTCATCACTGAAATTGTAACAGAAAATGTACATTGAATAATTATGGGAAAATCAAGTATTTAATGTACAAGAATTAACTCATTGAAGCTACGAACTTTTAAGGATGTGATTTACCAACAACAACAAGTGAAAAAATCGTCTTGAATACAGTGATGGTACAGCCCCTTAACCCTTACACCTTTAATGAGCTTACCCTAACAGGTTTCGATAATATAATAAATATAAAATAGTGTGAAATACAAACATGCAAACCTACTATCATACATTAGTTCATACAACTTAGCCTCTGCGTATCAGCCAATAGGAGAGCGGAATTATGACGTGATGTATCATCATTCATCAGTATCCTAATGGTTGCTAAAACACGTCTGAATTATTTGCGCAAGCGTTCGACCTTTTTAATGTATGGTATGCGGTCGTAAAACTTTTACGAATATAAGCCGTGTAGATAAAGATTGGGACTGAAAAAAGCCACCTTTTTCATGCAGTCCCGCTTAGATCACATTGAATCAAACCTGATCTAAGTGGGACAGCATGAGAGTCTGTCATTTTCAATCACAATATTTATCTACGCGACTTATATCTACTCTTCGATGTTACAAACGAGAGTTACTATAGATTAGGTATAAGAACAGTTTGCGCAAGATTTCAATCAGTTTACATTTTGCACGCTACTATTCTAATTAAGGACGACTGACGCTAGACCGTGTCGGGTCCGAGCCGTGTGTCGGCCGTAGCACGGCTAACAAATGTTACATACCTTTTGTATGGACACATCACGCTATACCGAGCGGCAACCGAGTGACGGCCGAGCAACGGGCAACGGTCGGAAACAACTCGGTCCCGGCTCGGCTCGGCTATCGCCTCGTTGCATGAATACAGTGCCGCCGAGCGAGCTGCGCCCGAGCAGTCGTTGTTTCTGTAGGGAGGTCGAGGCCCGTCTTTGTAATTACAGACACGGGACCGGCTCGGTGACCGTGCTACGGCTGACACTCGGCTCGGACCCTACACGGTCTAGCGTGAGTCGGCACGGGGCCGGCTCGGTGACCGTGCTACGGCCGACACTCGGCTCGGACCCGACACGGTCTAACGTGAGTCGGCACGGGTCCGGCTCGGTGACCGTGCTACGGCCGACACTCGGCTCGGACCCGACACGGTCTAACGTGAGTCATCCTTTACTTCGTTTCCTAAATTAACAAGGCCAATAGCGTTTCTATCTTAGCGTAGACAGTCTAGAAGTTCATTGTCGTTAGGACAATACCTACTTCATTGATTACATATACCATTTGTGAATTTAATACCTAACTACAGACTAACAAACATTCCAAGATCTATACAATCACAATTAATTTATCTATAGGAAAAGTAATACAGGGTGATTTTTAAATGTACCTACTACATGTTGCTCATACTGTCCTATTTACGGAAACAATTTTTTAATTTATCACAACAGTAGTTTTGATAACTAAACCACCCTGTATAAAAACATGGGAAGTAAACAAAATAGTTGATTAGCAAATAAAATCTAAAGGAATAACAATTTAAAATAAGTTAGCTAACTAGTTACTCATACAGATGGTGGAACAGGATGATTTTTTTTCACAATATAATAATAATAAATGCTCGTTTCCTCCAACAAATCAGCGCAAAGCTCGAGGAATAAACAAACACTGAACAGTAACATTCGTTATAATTATAAATAACTGTGGAACTTATAATAACGTATCACATTTTGATAAAACACAATATACAAATAATTTTAAATTAGTCTTCAATCCGATTACGGAATAATTTAGGAAGGATTTAGTTTAATACATTTATCATTTGTATGGGAAACAAACTTTAACCATGTATAATCAAGAAATGCTTTGATTTCTCAAGGAGGAATAAATAATGATTGGTTGCTTTATCGAAAGCTTTAAAACGTTCTTGTACTTAACTTGTAATCCTCAAAGCATATTTTTATTCCATACTATCTAAACATACGTGTGGTTAAAGCTATATCTAAGATTTATCGCGTATCTTTTTGTTTTTACTTACCGACATTTCGGTCGCGTTCAAGTTCACGGTATTACAAACAAAACAGTGCGCGAAAATAACATTGATATTACTGTTATTATTATTATACTAACAATATAATATCTTATTATACAAACCTACATAAATGTTTCACCAATTAATTTGTATATTTCCAATACTAACATTAGTCTTATTATAAAGCTTGCGGCATTATACATAACGTTTGCACTTACTTTAGGAATCGTCTTATCATTGCAAAACTTCACGCATTCACTTAACTGGTAGAACCCTCCAAAGAAAAATCGCTAAAACACAACAAAAATATTTAAAAACTGAAACTTAAAATAATAAATCAATAATGCACGAAATTTGCTAAAACATTGTCTGGCCCCAAAATATGCAGTATGTGTTATAGAGGTAGAATCTACATGACTAACGTTTTTGTTAATTTATATTCTTTATAAACACTCAGACCCGGAAAAATATGGTAACGTATTTATAAAAATATTAAATGTGAAGAGACATCTTTTATACTAATGTACAAGTAGCTTCCATAATCAAGTGGCTTTCACAATCTATAATTTATATTATAATAGCAAACAGTGGTTCTCACTTGGTTTGTCTTTCTCGGTACATGAAAAAGCATTTAAAAGTAACTGAAAAACTAAGAGAAGATTAGTTTTATAGTTTTGCAATGAAAGATAATAATGCAAGCCCAATGAGTTTGGTGAAGAGTGTCAACGACAATACATGAACACGGTCAACACTACAAAAGCGGTTGTGGTTTACTTGTTTATGAAATTGACAGTGTTTGGCAACTATTGACGCTGACCATGCATGATTCAATTACTTCCATTTTGAGATAGATGAGTATTTCATTACAGGTTATTAATACATAAAATTACACAGTTCATACACAAACACACTTTAACACAATGTTTCCCGGACACTCAACAAAGTCCTTATCACCACTAGGCAACAAGTGGTGTGCAGTCCAACACTAGGCGTTTTCAACCTAACTACCAAAGCACCATGTCCGATGAAAAACTAAAATCAAAATAATATTATAAATCACAATTATTTTATCAGTGTAAGTTTGATTTGATTATTTTAATATCAAGTGTGCTTAAGCACAGTCATATGTAATGTTGTAAAAATAACTAACCACTTGTTAAGTTATTAGGAACTGTTTCTGGATAAATACGTCGTTGTTTTTAATTTCACCATATTGTTATTTAATTTTAGGTGTAATCTACATACCGATCATGGATCGTGACGGGATGTTAAAATTTATTAGTGGAACCAGTGAATCTAAACTGATAAGTTTAAAAAGAATATCTATGAATACAAGCTTGTTAATATGGGTTTTTGATTATTAGTTAGAAATAGACATGATTTTGGGAGTGTAGGCTGAATGGTAGGAATATTGGGTGCTGAGATGATCTATTTTCAAATGATGTTACAATGAGATCACACATTGGAGCGTCATTCGCCATTCCTGTTAAGAAAATAAGCAAAATCTGCTTTAGATTGAAAGATACAACATATTTATGTGTAGTAACAATTGATTCGATCACGGTCAGTGCCCACTATCCCTGAGTCTTTATTGTCCTTGAGAAAGTCGCATGTCGTTATAAAAGCGCCCAAGTTAATGAAATTTTACTTGAAAAAAGCGCCCAGATTTTTATAAAGTCTTTCTTACCATTAATAATGAAGGAAGTCCATTAGTTGTTTTGACTTTTTTGAGTGGCCAAAACGGCCCGTGCTGTAAAGTGCAAAATGAATATAATTTTCGTTCGCTGATGAACTATCATATAATTTATGATTTTTTATTTCATGTCGGCACGCGACTTCCCGGATCAAAAAGACCGTTGCGTTCTTTGTTACAAACATTAAATGCGTTTTGTTTTCTTTATTAATGTTTTAATTAATTTAATTCGTCACGGAGGACCAACAATTTAGGACCAGCGTTGACGGAAGCTCAGTTGTGGCAGTGGTTATTTTAACAAAGTACCTGTAAATACCTACGAATCATTGAAAAGTCTTACATGTCACCATCACCAACAAAGAAAACAACACAGGCCGTAACGTTTGCAACATGACCCTGATTTTACTAATATTTGAGACATAATCGCATCGGAACATGCGCTAAACTCCGCTAATCATAAGCGCTTTCTTCCTCATACTCAACAGAGGACGGCCATCACGTTAAGGTTGCGTTCCCTGTGCGTGTGAAAGCCTATTTTAATTTTCCAAAATGCAAGTTCGTACACTAATTGGCAGAAACGAAACACGAAAATACGGGTTGGAGAATTAAAATAGAAGTAGGTACATAATGTTTCTTTTCACAATATGTACGCAGCACGGTCGCCGTGCTGCGTAGTGCTAGTTGCCAGCATTCGTTTGCTGGCTCAAACATATACTCAAGGCAGGCCTTGAGTATGAGTAACAAATACAACGTAGGTCTTAACAGGTTAAGACCTACGTTGTATTTGTTACTCAGAGCAGCACCGGTAAATAAAAAAAGCTTGTATTTCGCTCGCGGGTATCGCGCGGTCCGCGGTATTCCGCCGAGTAGTTTAGTGACAATAACCGCATCTCCACTCGGTAACGAATACCGCGTAGATCTGAACAGGGTTTTAGCACGGCGACTGCACCGCGCCCTTTGCACGTAACAAGGCACTTACTTAGAGGCGAGAGTTTAGCTTTGAGTTTGTTCGATTACGCACCAACATTAGCAGCACCGGAACGCACGCCTAGAACCTGAACAGCACAAGCCGGTAAGCGTGTCGCTACCTATGGAACAGCAGGTCCGGCCGGTAGTAGACAGCGACGCCGATCAGCACGGTGGCGGCGGCCAGCAGCCCGCGGCGCGACGCGAGCCGCGCCAGCGCGCGCAGCGGCCGCCAGCGCGGCGGAGGGCGCCCCCCGCGCGGCGCCAGCTGACGCCGCCGCATGCGCTCCTCGTCCAGACGACGTTGCTCCTCTCTGGGAAAGGACTCAAATTATTCTGAATCCGCGGCATCTAGCATCAATGTGTAAATAATAGCCAATGTGAAGATCTCACCTATAAAATAATTTTACGATTGAGTTAGCATGTGAATAAGCCTATACCCAGCAGTGGCCATTAACGAAACCGAAATAATATGATGATAATAACATTAATAACATATATCTACAAAATCAGCATTACTTAAACTATAAAAACATGGTGTCGTGTCCTATGACAGACATCAAGCAAATCATCCAGTGACTCCACATCCGCGCGCTCAAATGTTCTAACTGTAATAGTTGAATACTCACTCTCGCCTCTCGAGCGCGGCGACCTCTCCCTCCAGCCCCGCGGGATCGTTCTCCTCGTAGAGCCTCTGAGCGGCCACCAGAATGTCTTCGAACGGCAAGTCATCCGGTAGCTGCAACAACGTAACGTAACGGCTTGTTTAGGTGATGTCATCAAAATGTACAGATTTGTAACAAAGTTCTTTGTTGTAAAAAACAACCTCAACAGCCTATATTGGTCCACTGCTGGACGCAGGCCCCCTTTGATAAGCGCCTTGTTGGTTTTTATCTCATGGAGGGTAATGCCCATAATCCCCGCGCTGGGCATGCGGGATGGGGATCGCAGTTCGGTGGTAGAATTGTTCTGCAGAGGGCGCTGCTGCCCGTCCCTGGTGGATATCCCTTAGTCGCCTCTTACGACACCCGCGGGAATAGTTGGGGTGCTGTGTGGTTCCGGCTTAGAAAGTTGCCAAATAATACCGGCTGTAGCGACATCTAACCAACGCTACCTGAACTACAGAGACTAAACTAAGAGATATCTACACTAAAAGTTTCAGAGTATATGTGCTAGATAGCGCTAAGACATATTAAGAATTTACATTGAAAAGAAATCGAATCCAAGACCGCGTAAACGCTTGATTCCACAAAGATACTATTCAGGGTGGCTTTGCGAGATGGGAGTGAATTATTATACTCACCCTTGACAGCAGACAGTGTAGCATCGCCATATCACACTCGCAGGTGTAGACCTCGAGCGCGCGGTGCTTCACGAGCGCCGCCGTCACGTAGACGGGGAACAGCGGCGGCGCGCACAGGAAGTAGTCGTACAGGCGGACCACGTCCGAGTAGCGGTTGAGACTGTGCCCGAACCAGGTCAGGTACCAGGGCAGCGCGAACATTGTGCCTACTCCTGCTCTGTGGACAAAAATACAGATATTGATGGTTGATTTCCTATCTGCAGGCTAATGCTGGATGCGTTAAGGTTGTCCTAGATCTGGACCGCTCCACTACCACACAGAACTAAAATTTGTATTCAAATATATTTGGATGCACTAACTTGTCCAAGCAGTCAGCGAGCTCCTTCTCGGCGCGGGCGATGACGGGCAGCATGTAGTTGAGAAGGTGCTGCGTGGGCCGCATGGTGGCCTGCATGAAGGGCGCCAGCGGACCGACAGACAGGCGGCAGAGGAGGGGGAACGAGGCGCGCGACCCGCACACTAGGAGGAACGTTATCGCTACGTCGTGGTAGCCCTGGGGAAGAAGATGAATATGTTTATTTATAGTATCTTCAAAACGTAAATCAGTTGGGCTGTATCAGGGAAGCAGCCGGAGGGAAGTAAGCACTTAAGTGAAACGTATTGCGTATTGTATATGCCTGGTAGAGATCGCTTCTAAGCAATAAGGCCACCCATTATACTTATCTTATGTAATGTCTCTTTGTAATGTTGTCTTTTTTGTGAACAATAAAGCATTTTTGCTTTTTTTGTCTTGCGTGTGTATAATAAACAAGTGCTATGTACTACCAGAGACGAGGTGTTTGGTACATCGTTTGTCATATTGAAAATGGGGGTGAAGGGGGGTTTATGCTACCCTCTCAACCCCCAAAAAAAATTCCTGACCCCACGGAAGATTTTATGTCGATTTTTTAAATTTCTATTCGAAATTTACAAAAGTTTGCATTCAAACTTGAATAAAAAAAAATATGCGGCGTAGCCTCCATATTTGTGTTTTATTTTTATTTGTTTTGTTGCACGGTTGTATCGATGTCAAAATTACTCGCTAGCAATAACTAGTATTTTTTTTATCGTCTCACAAAGTTTTTAAAAAAGCAAAATCGAATTTGAAGCTCAGCTTTGAACCAAATTTAAAAAAAAACTAATGATAATTTTGTTTTTAAAATTCTTTCAAAAACTTCTCTACTCTATCTCTTTTCTAACGGTATGCAACATGCCATAAAAACCTTTTACTAACTTTACTAATTTGCTTATTTTGTGTATCGAGATACATTATGCTGACATTTGATATTACTAATTTGAGGTCAAACAACAATAAGTTTTTACTCTGAATCCACCATAATGATATCGAATCAACTCTTCCGTATTTGGAACAAAAATTCAAAAAAATAACGATTAGAAATTGATTACCACATTTATAAATATTCGTGATTTTGAAGACATTACATTTTAGAAATGTAAATGTACTATTATTTGTTTTTGTTAAACTTTTGTTGAAATCTATTTAGTGTTTTTGTTGTTGTTTTGTTAGTGTAGTCCATTTGACGATGGCTACATTCACTGACGAAGAGTATGCAGAAATTATGATGGCATACGGAAAAGCCGACGGTAATGCAAGAGAAGCGCAACGCATTTACCAAGAACGCTATATAGTAGACAGATTTCAACGCATAAGAGAGTGGCAGCAATTACCAGCTACTTAGCTTATGTTATTATGCAAAAAATAGTAGCATCAAATATCAGCCAAAGGTGTCTCGATGCACAAAATAAGCAAACTAGTAAAGCTAGCGAAAGGTTTTCATCGCATGATGCATACTGTTAGAAAGAAGATAGAAGTTTTTAAATGAATTTTAAATACAAAATTATAATTTTTTTTTTTTTATTTCGTTCAAAGTTGAGCTTTAAATTAATTTTTGCTCTTTTAAAAACTTTGTGAGACGATTAAAAAAGAACTAGTTATTGTTATCGAGTAATTTTGACATCGATAGAATTGTGCAACAATGCAAATTAAAACAAAATACAAATTTGGAGGCTACGCCGCATATTTTTTTTTATTCAAGTTTGAATGCTACTTTTGTATTTCGAATAAAAATTTAAAAAATTGACATAAAATCTTTCGAGCGACCAGGAATTTTTGGGTTATTTCCGCTCGTCCCCACGTTTCGTCCCTAATGGGGACCAGCGGGAAGTTTTTCAGTAGCGTTCGTCCCCATTCAAATAATATGTGGATAATTTAAATAAAATTATACTATGTTTTGTAGTCAACTTTTATATAATATATTAATAAAAAATTGTAAACTCTTCGTTCGATATTTCACTCAAATCACTCAATACGCGCGCTCACTACGTACTTATAATGAATCAATTATACGCAAGCTTTTGCAATTCAAGAAATGGATACCACTAACTGAATTACTTCCATTATTACTCAGGAGATAGGAACGAGAGCTCTCAAGACTAATCCACCTGTTTGCCTATCTACCTGCTACCTTTCCCTTACTTACCCCTTCCTGTGATTTTGCATGATAATTATTAATAGTAATGTGTACCTACCGAACTGTAATTTTATACTAATATTATGTGTATGGTATGTGAATAATTAGAGCTAAGCGTGTTAAACTATAGGTAATAGACAAAGAACTTCCTTCCAACTGTGATTTTGCATGCAATAATATTTAATAATATTAATATTTCCGTATACTATAAATACCTAAGATTGTTTTTTGTTTTGGCGTAGCAGATACCTTATTTTATCTTATTTAAGCCGTTTTTCATAACTTTTTAATATTCACCTATAGTGTGTGTTTGTTACATAACTAAAACAAATTTTTATAATGTTGATTTTTAAGTATTTTTTTTAATTAAAAAAAACGTACAAATTTATATTGTAATACCATAAGATACTGACTGATATTCTTATAAATCCTATTTAAGTTATACCAAGCACGTGTCATATGTTTCTCTAGTGTATGTTTCTAGGTATAGTTACTATAATTTTAAAACAATTTTTTTATAATGTTGATTATAATATGTTTACAATTTTTAATTAAAATATTATATAAAAGTTGATTACAAAACATAGTATGATTTTATTCAAATTATCCTCATATTATTTGAATGGGGACGAACGCTACTGAAAAAATTCCCCCAGGTCCCTATGGGGACGAAGCGTGGGGACGAGCGGGAATAACCCGAATTTTTTAGGGGGTTGAGAAGGTAGCAAAAACCCCCTTCACCCCCAATTTTAATTTGGCAAACGATGTACCAAACACCCTGTATATTAGTCCTACTGATTCTAGTAAAAATACGTTTTTACTGTAAAATTAAAAAAAGAGAGGAAAAAGCTTACCAAAAGCTACGAATATGGAAAAATAAATAATTTTTACGATTTACTTTTGTTTGTTTTTGTACCTACAATTACCAATTACCAGTTGTCTTCTCCTTTTTCATGTTCATGTATATTTTTATAGGATTATAATAGTTTAATGTAGTAGTTATACCAGGTTTTACGTACATTAGCTACACTGAAATTATTTCAGTAACAATGTTGCATCAGGTAGCATTATTTTATTATATAAACCCATAGTGAAACATGTTTATTATTTCTTGAGGCAGTTTGAGGTAAATCTTCGTTCATAAAATAAGCATTAAGTTTAGGAACCGATAATATTTTAAATAGTGCGACTACTTGTAGAGAATCCGCATCTAATCACAAAACGAGGCAGAGCGCGCGGCGCGTTTATTTCAGCGTCATCTAGTAGATAAATGCTATTTTACGTAAAAAGCAGTAATACTAAAACACTAAGCCCTCTATGAACAAACAATAAAATGTACTTGTATCTGGTAAATAAAACACAATTTACTAAATTTAATTTTGTGAGCGCCAAAACTTATTGAAAATTAACTATAAATTATAGTATGCATTTTACATATGCGTTTGTTCAGATCTGTTGGCTTTACCTCTTGCTTTGTAAACATTCTGGTTATGAAACAACGCCATCTAGATTTAACCAGAATTTCGAGAGAACGCAGATTTGTATCAAGAATAACTGTCTATATTACTTTACTAGTCTCTGGTACTACCTAGTAATGTACCTAGTAATGTACCTAGTAATGGCTTCTATCCTCTGAATTAAGGTAATAAAATAATGTCGATAAGTCAATGACCATTTAAACCACGCGGTAGGTTCTACAGAGTGTCCGGTAATTAATGGATAACCCCGCAGATACTTGTGGGGGGCACCGCCACCACAGGCGCGGACAGGTGAGGACAAAATTATAAAATAAAAATCTATCAGTAGCAGACTACGATTTAAAAAAAAATTCGAGGCTTTATAACTTTGTTCACATTATTGGGCACTACGGCTACAAATTCAATGATAACGATTTGGTTTTCTCTGGGAATAATTGGCCTAGCTATAGCGCATTACAAAATATTTCTAGCTGCAACAGTTTTTTTTTTTTTTTTTCAAAAATTTAAAATAAAAATTAGTGTTTTCGTTTTTTTTGCACCGCGTGTGAAAAAATCGAAGACATGGTCGGCCCACAGCTTAAAAAGAATGAACTTTCTTACAGGTATTACATAATTTTTTTTATTGTCCAATTACCTATGTTTCTGTAGCCTTATTTTTCTTATAACAAACAAGTTATAATATAAGATTTTGTTTTCGGAAGTCTGTGGAAAAGTATTATGGGTGATTGGGGTGTTATCAATAATTTAATCGACAATTTCAAATAGGCAATATTATAATAAATGTTCAAATTGTTACTTCTAACATTCATTTATTATAAAATTGCCTACATTTTTTCCTGAGTGGCCGCAGTGCCCCCACACAAGTACCTGCGGGGTCATTAATTACGGGACAGCCTGTAAGCCCGGTTCCAGAGCAATATTCGGTCTTGCCATAAGAGTAGCTATTAAAGTTGTATTTATTGATAGTACCGTCGCATTGCGTAAGCGTGCAGTGCAACCGATAGCGGGAACAATCACAATGGCTTCGTTAAACATTACTAAGAACGCTACTTGAATGACAACTTCTTTTAATTAGCGTACGATTTTATAATTCAGTTTTAATAACTATTTCTAAGGTTTCGTGTTCGGATACGCAACTCTTATTATCACGCTCTGTCTGTCCTTTTTCCCTCTTGAATACCTCAGCAACTATCGAAGCTATTAACTTGAAATTTAAAATAACAATAAAAATCGTGCGCCTGTACAGATTAAAAGAAAAATGTTCAGTACAAACTGTCGTGTCGAAATTTGAAAAGGAACCTACAAGGTCAAGTGTGTTATTATATTAATGAAACGTATTAGTTTACACATTTTGTAGATCCATCTGATATGTCTGTACCTACTATTTTTAGATATTTATTAAATAGCGAGGTCTCTTATTGGTATCTATTTGTGTAATTGAAAAAATTCGAAACCCTCGGCGCGCGAGTCACACTCGCACTTGATGGACCTTGTTTTTGTCTCCAACTAAACAATGAGAAGATCTACTTAACTTAAAAAAAAAATCGCGTATAATTTACTTAAATTTTTCTGACATTTCAGCAGGATTACACACTGGCATGGTCATAGGATGACTTTAGGAAAATCAAACGTAAACAACCGAGAGAAATATAATATCAGTAGCATGTTTATATGCCACTGTTATGATCTAGCTCTATGATATAGATGCATCTAAAATATTCAAAGCTGGCAAACTATCAAAAGTGTCATCTAAACTATTTTGGATAAATTACGATCTACCGTCACTACAAAAACGGTAGTAGTGACGTCATTCCAATATCAATTAGATTGATTCCTTGTGGTTAGTGTAATGTGATACGCTGGCATACTACGAGTATCTTTTAACCACGATATAACACAGGGTTATAAAACTGGTAATAAGTCAGCATTGCAGTTAATAGTACATTTTTCACCGAGGTGAGAAAGTGACTGACCTCGTGTGTTTTAAGGCCCTCGGCGGCGCTTCGGGCCTGAAATGACAAACGCGATAGGAATCACACTTTCTCCTGAGTGATTTATAGTACTTTATCTACGAGGAAAATAAAACATTTTCCGAAAAATAAGTTGCCCTCTTCTCGTTTTTCCAATACACGAAATCTTCATAAGTCTTGTTGTATTTATTTCTGGATTTCTCGGGTAATAGGTTCTCAACCACTGCTTGAGCTGTTTCTTTTATTACTGGCGGTATCATAAAATCTTCACTATCACTCGACGACATTCTGTAGAATTCATAAAATTACCTAACTCAAATATAAATTTTCGACCCGCATTCTGGTACGCCTGCAATGACGTACTTTCCATCTCATGTTTGGAAAAGGAATGTCACTTTACGAGCAGGTGTAGTATAAAAGAGTACTATCGAAGAAAATAAACATTTTGTCTCCGTTCTTTGTTTTTTTACTATTAATTAATTTTTTAACAGTGTCGTTGTTTGAAATGGATAGTCATTGCATGTTTAAGTGAGATGGCAGTTAGCGCTTGCAATATTTAAAAGCTTGTTTGAAGTACATTTTGTTTAGGCAACTAAGTTATAAAATCAGACATTATCGTGTTAGTATAATAGAAATCAACTCAAAACTCTCACCTGATAATATTTCAAATGCGGATACTTCATGATGACCCGTAGGATGAGAACCGTAAGCTGATCCTGTAACGCCACTCGCTGCTCGTACGGGATCCCCGGAGGGAACCGCTTCAGAGATCTATTCACATCCAGTACCACCTGATGAAACAAAGAAACTGTAAGCAATGTGACTACTAGCTAAATACTCATCAAGCAGGTGGTTACATTGGCTTTTGTTAAATCTGCATCTTAAAGTTAAAAAGAGCTATAATATCAGGTACCCTGATAGAACAAACAAAGTATTCAATCCTTCATAAGATTTTTCTAGACACTAAATATAAAGGATGATCGGAAGCTGGGTGCAAAGCTTAAAGGACAAGCTAGAATAGCCAATTTAGAACTATTTGAACCATGGTAGTCTCAGACGAAGTCTCATTATTGATTTTTTGTGAGGAGAAAACCCAATATACAACAGTAAAATGCTAATAATGGTCAGTTTAAACAATAAGTGAACTGTTTTTTACGTTATTTTATTAAAGTAATGTATAAGCAATCTTACAAAACATATCCTAGCTATCTGTAACTACAGATTTTTTTAGACTCATTTAATGTTCAAAAAATATATTGAAAGATGTATTTGACCAGACTGTTATGATTGATACAGATTGGTGGATGCCTACATCCAGTGGGTAGATACAGGCTGATGATTGATACAGATTGGTGGATGCCTACATCCAGTGGGTAGATACAGGCTGATGATTGATACAGATTGGTGGATGCCTACATCCAGTGGGTAGATACAGGCTGATGATTGATACAGATTGGTGGATGCCTACATCCAGTGGGTAGATACAGGCTGATGATTGATACAGATTTGTGGATGCCTACATCCAGTGGGTAGATACAGGCTGATGATTGATACAGATTGGTGGATGCCTACATCCAGTGGGTAGATACAGGCTGATGATTGATACAGATTGGTGGATGCCTACATCCAGTGGGTAGATACAGGCTGATGATTGATACAGATTGGTGGATGCCTACATCCAGTAGGTAGATACAGGCTGATGATTGATACAGATTGGTGGATGCCTACATCCAGTGGGTAGATACAGGCTGATGATTGATACAGATTGGTGGATGCCTACATCCAGTGGGTAGATACAGGCTGATGATTGATACAGATTGGTGGATGCCTACATCCAGTGGGTAGATACAGGCTGATGATATTGAAGATCCGGTACGGGTGAAACTAGCTGATTAAAAACTTAAATAAATAACTAAATGATTAACACAAAACAATTGATAAGTCTAGACAAAAATAGATTTTAAAACAAAGCAATCATGAAGATTTATTGGACAAATCTCATTAAGTAATGACAAATTGTGTGTATTTGGTCTAATTCTGCTGAAATAAATAAAAATAAAATAAAATTCGTTTATTTCAGATAACATGATCCATAATTTGTTAGTAGCAGAAATCTCTTATATTAAATGTTAGTATTCTTAGTGTTACCTACAACAAAGTACCCCTTATCTTAAAAGTCCCTGCCCACACTACCATTTTCTACGACAAATCTTTCACTGTACAAGCTACCTGTCTATGGAATGCTCTGCCCCTGGACATCAGATGTGCCAAATCACTCCCTATCTTTAAAAAACTGCTTTATCAGTATTATCTATCCTTGTAAAAGTTAGAAAACCTAAATTTTATGTCTAAGTTTATTATAATGTTTGTAGGTACCTATTATAGTATGTAGTTTAACTACTATTGTTTTTCTTTTATTCTTTGAGTGCCACCGTCTATTTTGTTCTTACATGTCCAGTCCATCCCAAGGTTGCCTGGAAGAGATCGCTCATAGCGATAAGGCCGTCTTTGTACTTCTACTTTTGGCATCTATTTCTGTATTGTTTTCTTTCTTTGTGTGGTACAATAAAGAATTATCTATCTATCTAAAGTTAATAGAATGAAATATACAAGTTAAATTAAATCAAATCCATTAAATTAAATTACATAGAATTAAATTAAAACAAATTACTTAATATTAAAATTAATCAAATTACATTAGGTAATCAAATACAATTAAATTAAAGCATAAAATTCATATTAATCAGAATGTAGTGTAATTTCTTATTAGGCATCAAATTGTGCTGACCTGCATATCTAGCATGGAACTAGGTAATTTATTGCAAGGGATTGAGCTTACAATAAATGTGGGGAAGTAAAGAGAGGTAACCTCAAGAATGTAGTTTTTACTTAAATTATTGTCTTCAAGTCGGGTGGATAGAGACCAAATATCTAATTACCGCCCAATATCCCACCTCCCCTGGCTAAGATCCTGGAAAAACTCATAAACTGTCGCCTCATTAATTATTTAGAAACTAATAACTTGTTGTCTCGGAGTCAGTTTGGCTTTCGTGAAAAACTATCGACTGTGGTTTCTATCGACAATCTTATATTTCATGTTGCAGAAAATTTAGATAACAAGCAAAAATCCAAACACTTTTGCTTGTTATCTGGATTTTCATGGATCTGGCTAAGGCGTTTCATACGGTATCTCTCCCTTTATAATTTCGAAAGCTGGAATCTGTTGGTATTCGAGGTGTACCATTAGATCTTCTAAGGGACTACCTCTCCGATAGATCGCAAAGTGTATGAATAGACAACAATCTAAGTTGCAAAAGATCAGTAACCTATAGGGTCCGCCAAGGTTCAGTGCTCAGCCCTACACTCTTTTTAATTTACATTAATAACTTATGCAACATGAAGCTACACAATGCCAGTATTTCTACTTTTGCGGATGATACTGCGGTAGTCTTTAGGGGTGGATCTTGGGAAGAAGTATTTGACACAGCTGAAAAGGAGATGCGCGTCATCATTAATTGGCTTAACTCTAATCTGCTTACAATTAATTTAATTAAAACTAAATATATAACATTTTCTATATACAATAACAGCCAGCCTGACAATAAAATCTTACTTAAAGCTTATACTTGTTTAAACAATGTTAATAATAATAGTTGTAACTGCTACACCTTTTCAGCCACAGACCAAATCAAATACCTGGGCATAATCATTGACAAAAATCTTTCTAGGAAACAACATATAGAGAGTTTAAAATCACGTGTACATAAATTAATACCAATTTTCAAATAAATTAGACAGTTTAAGGAAAAAAGACTAATAAAACTGTATACCTATCATTATGTCAATCGATCATAACATACGGAATATCGGCCTGGGGTGGTGCAAAAAAGACTATAATGATTAAGGTTGAACGCTCACAACGTTGCATAATGGTTTTGAATCGTAAGCCTTTCAGATACCCGTCAGCTTCCCTTTATCGTGAGTTCATGGTACTAACTGTCCGACAGCTGTACATAAAATATATTATCATAAGACAACATTTTACTTTTTGTATCCAAATTAATATGTTTTATACCTTTTGATATGGGAAAAAGCAAGAGTTGCCATTCGTCCACTAGAAAGATAATCTTGAACTTTCATAGCAAAGGTTGGTCATACAGAAAAATCGCAAACCATTAGAGCTGTTCTAAGGACATGGTTATGAATGCTATAAAGCATTTCAAATATTCTATTATATTCTATTATCTGAGTGAGCTCAGTATCAGTTACAAAGCATTGAAAAGCCATACCTGATTATATTCACAATGAGTTGAGAGTTCGTCCAAAGATGGTGGCTCAGTCATTTCGTCTCGTGTCACTCCAACGAGTAGCGGCCATATTCTTCTCCTGTAGTGATCTATAATAGGTAACAGAATACTTATATACATGGCCTTTGCAAATCACATAAATTTTAGCAACAGCTGTTTCTGTTTTATTGATGTCATACAAGGTTTGTTTGTTTACTACCTACCACTTATAAGTCCTCCTTTGCTTTTAGCAAAGTTTTGCCATTCTTCTAAATTCACTGAATCAGAGTCGCTCAAGCATTTCTCAATCTCTTTCTTTTTCTCGGTAATGTCAGGATCCTCATATAAGAATTCTGAAATGAAATATTCATCATGAGATGAGCAATTACGCGCCTTACTTTCGCCCACCGCCGCCTTGTGTTATAGAAAAGCACAGAGGTGATAGCCACAAGCTGCTCGGTCACTGTGTGGTAGAGCTATCTTACTAGGAAGTAATTAGAAAGTGGAGATAATTGTTTACAATACCTTCATCGAATTTCAGTTCGGAAGGCGTAGAAATGTCATCAATATTTTTCGTGTGATTTATATCGAACGGCTGTATCCTTGACTTGGGCGAACAGTCCCCATTTGAATTACACTTATCGCCGATATTAGTGTCCGTATTAATGGAATCCATAGTGGACAAGTAGAAAATATTCCAGAGAAAACATTACACCATATTCCGATTGTGATTTTTGCTTCTTCGGATCGGACGGAATTGTCGAATGAATTTTGACAATGACATTATATTTGACATGTAAGATGACAAGTTCACCAGTGACAGTGACATACAGTTGATTATGTGTCCGGAATGAGAGTCTCAGAAGAACCTGTTCGGCAGTACCTAGTACCTACATTTCACATCGGCCGTGTTTATAGCACTTTGGCTGACTCTTGTCAGGTGAAGCCAAGATGCTTTAAAAACTTGCAGAATTAAGTCTTAGCTCTTAGGATGTTGTTTTGTCTGCTTGTAAGTAGGTTCATTTAGTTATGTAGTATTTCATTTATGTACGTAGTGTCAAGAAATCACCCTCCTTTCCCTGATCTCTTTTTCCAAATTTTTGGGACAGACCTTATGGGAAAGTTGCCATTGTTCTTTGATGTTCTTTGAAAAAGGTGCTTGATTTATACATTACGGAACTCTTCGTGTGCGAGTGGACTCGCACTTGGCGGTTTATTATTGATATTATAATACATAGAAAACACCCAGAACACCTTGAATAAATATTTACAGATCGTACAGACATTTGCCCCGAAGCGGGCATCAAACCCGTAACCTCCCTGCGTCTCGTAGGCGCACTTACTCCCGCTGCGCCACAGAGGTCAAAGATTTAACTTTGAAAATAAATAAGATTAGAAACAGCACAGGAAATCGGTAGATTTTTCAAATCAGTACAATGGTACACACGTACCTACATACGGATACAAAGTACATTATGTACCTAAGTACCTACCTACAACCTAGTGGCTAGTACCTACCTCTTTTCTTTGGAATGCTGGAGTAACTTTTTCGTAGGAATGAGGACATCACCGCCTGAAAGGAGCTAATATCATAAAACAAACACTATACCTACTATAAAGAGTAATCAAAGACAATTAAAAAACGGGAATATTATGTAGGTACCAAGATGCTTGTATCTTGAGGTACCTAACTCAATCATAGATAAAGTATAACTTTATCCTATAATATTCTATGTAACTCAATAATGACGTGAAAACCACAGAGTCCTGTTAACATGTCAAAACCAGTCAAAACAATAAAATGTAAGCCACCCTGATTTTCATTTTGTATAAAATCTTAAATTAATTTTAAAATATTTTTATGAAATGGATTTAACTGTAAATAACAACGACGATCGAATAAGAAAAATTGAAGATATCATAGATATCCAAAAAGCAAACGGAATGTTTTCAGTGCGACAGGTGGCATTCGATCTACCCTCAGACAGTGAACCAAAGGTCTCCGCCGGTCTCGCAAGAAGCTTAGAATCTGGTCTAACTAAAATAAAATCAGATGGTTCAGAGAAAAATAAGTTAAAGAAAATAAGAACAGCCCGCCATAAAAGTCCCATTCCAGATGTGATCTCCTGGCCGAGCGACTCCGACATCACTGTGCTGAGGATGAAGCTGTGCCTGAGCAATGACATCAAGGAGGTCGGCATCATGATCCCTGGCGACGGACTCCACCAGCCTGACGGATCTTCTATGGTGAACCTGGCGACGCTCATGTTCCATTCACGATCAGCATCCAAACACAGCGTTAACGTCGAGGAATACCTGCTGCCCTTGACGTCGTGGGAGCGGGATCACGACGTTGAAAATAAAGAGCGAATTGCTGAGGAAACCGGATCTGAAACCAATATTCCAGTCAAACAGGAGCTGAGTGTACTCCAGGCGATTTGTAGTCAATCGAAGGAAGGAAAGTTCTCCTGGTCCGATAGCGAAAATAGCTCAGTAACGAGCGCCAAGTCGAAAATCGCCAGGTTTCTCCGCTTGTACTTCTGCCCGTGCTGCTCTTGTCTGTACAATATAGAAAATAACATGAGCCGCGACAAACAGTCGTCTGTGTACTCAACGCACCACGGTGAACCTACCGCCGCCGTCGCATAACACTACCTCGGTAACAATCAGGGTGTGTGTTTACAAATTATTAGTGTCTTTGTTGCACCCTACAAAAATATCATGAATAAACTTTTTGTTATTTCTATTGTTTTATTATTGAAACGACAGGCTATTCAATTATGTTAAAATGCTTTCGGTGCCCAGGACCAAAACTTCAATTTCACCGAGTGTGTCATGGACATGTGCACGTGTCCACGACTCACTCGGTGGTGTTAATCAGAATAATTATGTCTGGACTTGAATGCAATAAATAGGACACCATCCATACTTACCATAATAAATTGTGGTAAGCTTGTGAGTAGGTATGATACATAGGATGATGATGATGTGTGGATTGTCCAGCATTATTATTATTATATGGTGACTCGTAACCATAAACTCAAGTGATCATCACAACTCAATATAAAATCATAGTCAGTACCTAGGTACTCACCTATACCGCGCAAACTTTATAAGTACTAGGCACTTAATAAAAGACCGAAGTAAATAGCGCACAGCGATAAAAATAAGCAGAAAATTTGCTGAAAAAAGGTACTTACAAATATAAATAAGTTCATAAATAATCCAATGAATATCTGTCTTAGGGAAACACCATTGCTGGTGTTACGCCGTACTACGAATAAATAATTTATTTGTAGACGCCTTAGCACTAATTGATGCCTTGCGGTTCTGTTTACAGGAATATAATTTATTCAAATAGGTCGCACTCTAAAAAAAAAACCAGATTGAACAGAACCACTAACGAGTAATAAATAAAACTTAGGTACTTTCGTTATGGTCAGTAGTTCCTTCCATATAGCAAGTAAGCAGAACCTGGATGAGGCAAGCTGAAGACAGGACGTTATGGCGCTCACTTAGGAAGGGCCTGGGTCGTTCAAGCAGTGAACTAATATAGGATGATGATGATGATGATAATGGTAGATTCTTCCTACTAAAATATACCTAGAACATCATGACCTAGCTGGACACTATTAGTAGGATAATTTAAGCTGCTACAATCTATCCGCCACTTTCAATTTGATTATCGCGCGGTTTGGTAATTTATGAACCGAATTACATCTCGAATAATTATTATACTTCCGAATCAAATCAAAAGATTCGATCTAATTTCAAATTCAAGCAAACAAATCGCATTTTACAGAATTTATTAGTTTCGCGTGGCGTTGCCAAACGGTTTCGTTTTTAGGAGGTAACGTAGACGCTGGACTATGCTGTATTCTGCCACGAGCGCTGGCCGCGCGTGCATTTTTATAAAAGCACGGAGAAAGCATTGCAACCGAACAGTCGCGTTTCGTTCGGCCGTATTGCTTGAGGCCTGTTTCGCGCCCTTTTTGATAGTGTTGCATATTTCAGAACAAATCACTCGGACATGGAAATGAGGTGAGTTGATCTTTAATAATCCTGTGAAATAACAACTAAGACATTTTGATGAGTACGGTATCATACGATAGGTACGATTGCAGGGCCAACCACGCATATGAAAGTACTTAACGCATCGGCTTGAGAACCTCCACCATTTTTAACTTCCCACAAGCTCAGCTTCAATCAGAGAAATCTCTATTTGCTTGAAAAACTTTTAACCTCCTAATTTGTGATACAAGGGTATCACAAATTAGGAGGTTAAAAGTTTTTCATAGCGCAAGGTTTAATAAGTCTATCAAACAGAAGTTGTTTCAATTTAATTATTTCAAGATACTATTTATCCGAACAAATTACTTAGCTGTTCTGAGAAGATTGTGTAAGTAATTGAATTGTCTAAATAATAGACATTTTATCACCGGCGCTCATTCAAGGCTGTTTCAGATTGTAAATACCTAAGTTAATCTTAATCACGTTTAAGCACTGATGAACGGTTCGTTGTCATATTATTTGACATACCTATCTGAGCGTCATAAACTTATTTATGTAGGTACCTACCGTTCCTAATTAATATATATATCAGGGAAGGGAACCATCACATAAGTTGGGACCTTTACCTAGTAGGTACCTACCTATGTACTTACGTTTATATACGTCTAGGTGAGGTAACTCATAACATAAAGCTGTGGCAAAAACTTTATCTATCACAGAGCAGCAACCTGTACCAACCAATTTACATAACTTTCAATGAGAAATGAGAATAAGAACATCAGCAATAAGGAAAAAAGTATAAAAAGTGACATAATATGTCACTTTTTATTATTAAGTTTTATATAAAACTTAATAATATACTTAAATAACACAGTAACACATAAATTCCAATATGACAGTGCTCTTTCTACGAAAACATGCAGTTCCTCCTAAATCCACTGATACCAAATTACCTACCTATTTTCGTCTTGATAAAGTAAACTAAAGAACGTTAAAAATATTTATAGTACCAAATAACACACATATGAATTTACCACATGAAAACGGTCATTTTGTAGATAATTTGCTGAGCGAATTTCAACAGTGATTTTCGACGGCTTCCTCACTAGGGTGGGCCTGTATCCAGGAAGCCAGACTACAATGGTCGTAGGTAATTTTTACAGAAATTTTCTCGATCGGCTGCGTTACACATAGAGTCATAGTAGAGTTAAAAGAAAAATAGTTTAATTACTAAAACTAATACCTTCTTCTCCTCCACCTTCACAGCCTATATTGGTGCCCTGCTGAACTCAGGCCTCCGCCATATAAGCGCCTTGTTGGGTTTTATCTCACGGGGGCTAATGCCCATAATCCCCAAGCTGGGCTTGCGCGATGGGGATCGCAGTTCGGTGGTAGAATAGTTTTGCAGGGGGCGCTACTGCCTGTGGATATCCCTTAGTCGCCGTTTTTGTTTTATCAGCAACACATGAATATTTATTATATCAGCAGCATACAAAAATAAATTGAGCCGCTGCGCTGTCTTTGTATGGAAATCACATCGCTACGAAAATAAAAACAACGCAAATTTATTTTCGCAAACAAACTTACATAAACCTAACTGTTAACCGTTATTTACAGATTTATTTGTTGGTTTGACACTGCTACTTGCGGGTCTTTACCGACTTCAAGAAAAGGAGGAAGCAATTCGCCGAAACAAAGATATTTTTCGTATTTTTATCAGTACCTATAGTTATATATATACCCATCGTTAGGTACTCAGCGTGAATTTTTCACCATTATCTAGTTCCAATAATAATTTTTTTTTGTAGGTTAGATCCTATTTAAGGATCGAATGTGATCATGACAAAATTTCTTAACAATCAAGTAGGTAGGCTTGTTGTAGATAAGGCATTTCGCAGGGACCTTGGTCCAAGACAAGGTGTCAATGGTACAATGCAAACTTCGTGGAGAGATTACAACATTAGGCGCGAATTAGTCACACTTAATGTTTTGAATAGGACATAATGTCACAAATGCAAGAGCACCTACTCAACATTCTGAACCAAAACACATTGTTTTCTATACCACCGTGATACTCTTCTAATGTGACCACAATTACCTATTTACATGGTGTTGTCCCTTGTTATGCTTGTTGTGTTAAGTTTTGCTTGGTTGGGTAATAAGTGTTTTGTAGAATGTAACAGGCATTTCTTCATAAAAAAGGTTTTATCCGATGGCTCAATAATTTTTATTTTGGAAGCAAGTAACATTGCTGGTTGGGAAAAACTTCTTCCCCAACTTTTACACGCCAGGTTAATCGGCCCTGTGCAAAATCCAATCTTTTCCTATTAAAGCTTTGTGTTTAATATTTGAATGGGCTATGGCCCATTCAGAAATGTCGCCGCCGCCGTGTATAGTCTCAGCCCATTTGTAGTATGGCTAGGCCGATTATGAAACGGCGCAAAGTTCTGAATTTCTCGGAAATTTTTGGGAAATACAACGTCACTAAGCCATCTCGTCGAGTGCAATTGATATTCCCAACAAATCAGCGTTCGTTTTGTAATCGGCCTAGCCATTCTACAAACGGGCTCATTCTGCGATCCGGTGGCAACGAAATATGACAAGCAGGAAAATCATCTATCTTAAAACTTATGTAGGTCGGCCATTACATTACAGATACGAGTTAACTAAGTAATTATCTTACAAAGTAAGTGTTTAAAAAGAGGTTTAACGGTGAGCCAACCCATCTGCATTTTAAAGCATGTGAGGGTAGTTGTGAAAGGCTAGCAAGTTTTCAATGTTCGCACAGCCTCGGTGACGCAAGAAACGGCACGCGGCGCACAGCTTACTTGGTAGCTTACGATTATACGCATGTACAATCTGCAACGAAAGTCGCGAACCGTTTTATATTTATATAACTTAACTCTCCATTTTGATTTAAAAAAAATGGAATTCATAATAATTAATTTCACAAGAATTATGAAATTATGATGCATGACTGTTTCGATTATGATAATAATTATTAATTATTATGAGCGAACGAAAATTGTAGGTAATTTTTGCTTTCGATTCGGATTAAGAAAGCTTTGAAAAATTACTTCTGTAGACTTTCGTTGCTGACTGTACCTACAAGATCTTGCTATACTGATATTAAACGATGTTATGCTATGCATTGCTAATAGAACTTGGTGATCTGGTTTTGTAGTTTTTTGTTCTATGGAAAAGGTTTTATAAAATTGAGGAGCGCGTTCATGTCTTATAAATGAAGAATTAGCATTAGGCCATGTTTTTTTTTATATTTGTGGTTAAATCTAATTAAAGATAAACGGCAAAGTAAATTAAATACCTAAGTAATATTTACCATAACATCTGATGATTGGTCGAACTAAAATAGATTCCCAATTAAGTCATATTTTTATTACCTACATATACAAAAAAATCACATTAATATTCTAAAGGCGAAAGCTTGTATGTGTGTGTGTGTTTGTTACTTCTTCATGCTCAACCAACCGCCTGAACGGATTTGGATGAAATTTGGTAACAAGATAGTTTATAATTACCTTCTGTATTACACATGCTAGTTTTGATCCCGGAAACATGTAGTTTTCCTGTGAGATGAGCAGATGAAAAATATTCACCGCGGGCAGCTAGTATAAAATAATGTATTTAGACTTAGACCTCAATTCTAATCGAAGAACAGTAAACAGGAACAAAGCAAATAAATATGTGACACTGGGTATTATGTATGGAATGTTCGATTTCCTCGCGTGCGGTCACACTAGGTTTACGCAATACTTATCGACATTCGGTGTTCAACGTAATAATTACACATTACCGGACTCTACGGATTGTCCGGAATTGGTGTATTAGCAGTTTTTTACTGAAAACTGATT
Source organism: Eupithecia inturbata (assembly GCA_963662085.1). Lineage (NCBI taxonomy): Eukaryota > Metazoa > Arthropoda > Insecta > Lepidoptera > Geometridae > Eupithecia > Eupithecia inturbata. The sequence goes on along the minus strand of OY759180.1, from coordinate 15,382,280 downwards.
TCTAAAACAATGAGGATCGGAAATCAGCTATTTGTTAGTAGCAACAGTGTGGCTTAGCGTTAATTGATTTTGTGAAACTGCAATGACACGCGTTTTCCTGGCAGGATGTAGTACTTATCGTTCTCGGTAGGTCATGAAGGCTAGGTAGATCTCGTAAGGATGTATAACCATCCTTACGAGTAGGTACGTTCCTAGTTTCCTACCCACTGTCTGTAAGTATTTTGACCTACCTCAAATTAAACTTACGAAACGTGCCATAAATCTATACATTCGCGATCGCGTGTGAATCAAACATACAAAGCCCGATCAATTCTCTCGTTGCCCAAGCTCGCGCCGCTGATAAATTTCCGCCATTAAGTGATGACACTGACATACAATCTACATGTGACAGTGACATGCGCGGTCCATCTTGGCGGGACAAGTAGAACCAGAATTTGCGTTGGGTAATCGATTAAATGTGTTATGTGGGTAATGATTTTCTAAATTGCGTGGATGTTGCTTAATTGGAGCAAGTGATTTTTGTGTTGACATTTAGATTTATCACATTAGTGAATTTCCTAATCTGTGATGGTGATATCTTATGCATCTGTGTAGACAGCTACACATGATGCTAAGAGATATTAACCCGAGGTTAAGAGCCTCATCTGTCTTTGATTGGCTGAAGCAAGATCGATACAAAGTACCTATGTATTCTATATCATCATCATAGTGATTGTTATCGTAAAACTCAATTCCTTTCTAATGGAATGAAATGATGCGGTAAAATGAAAACATTTTAATATCCAGAAGTGGCCATACTTGACTTTAATGTCCAATTAACAAATTTTGCAAAATACCAGGCAATAAACTCAGCTTGGGGTCCTTAGCAATCCAGAAACTAAGGTCTATGACCCTTTAAAAGGCTCAAGGAGGAAAAAATGTGGCAGATTTTAGGGTCGTTCCCCTTTAACAGTGTCATCGACGAATTTAGAAGTTTACTTGAATGGCGTGGTCGGGACACTGGTCAATGACATAAGTATAGGTACATAAGTTGTTCCTTGTTGATTTATGGGAAAGTATTTTTTTCGATTCTTATTAAACGAGTTAAGAGCTTGTAACAGGTTATGTCCAACCACAAGTAGGTACCTACAGATATCTTTTCTTATTACTCAATACATTGCAATTTATCTAATGTTTATGACACAGTAAATACACATGATTAATAACAAACGCTGTGGGAGGCAGAGGTGTTACATTGTGAAAGCCTAGTCCTTGCCCTGACGAGAGCGTTTGTTTGTACCACACGTAGCATCCACAGACCACGTAGATATATCCAACTACTTCTAGACACATCGACGATCTAGGTATTCGCCGATAGCTTGGTGGTTGGTTAAACATTGAACACCTGCATACATACATGCAAACTTATTAATATTCTGGACCACGAACCGGATTTATTGTGATAATTATTTGTGCGCTTTAAATAAAATCATAATAAGTATGATTAACGGTCGCACTCATAGTCGTAACTAAAGTTTTAATAGTTGCATTAAAGTGATTGTTTTGTTGTTTGAATTAAAATGGAAAGGTACCTTGTTGCTTTAAATTCCTACTTGATATTTCATATGGGACCACTGTACCATATTCACATGTAGCTTCTTGTTTATTTTTAAATAATTTTAAAATTAGACTTGTTCGTGTTGTTTAAAGTTAAAAATAAATAAATTCAAATTATGTGTGAGTAAGTACATCTAATCTAATATAGGTAATTACGTGACCCTTATACCCTAGCAAGCTTGTGATATCTTGTCTGCAAGCTCTGTTACCTCAATCGGTAACACTGCATGGGTGCGCCGAATAATCGGTCACACATAAGTGGTGGTGTCGCGCTCTCTCGCCCTGCGCATGTCTTACGACTACTTAACTTCACTCTACATAACCAACGATTATCTTGCTCTGCTAATGATTTTAAGGAGGCTTTTGTCTGACTTGATGTTAAAGTAGGAAGGATTTTGTGGTGTACCTCAGGGGTGTATGGTTTTACAAAACTTTACCATGTCTTTAGCAGGCACCTAGGTAGGTATGTGTTAAATATTGACAAGTTGCCAATCAGTCTGCATAGTGCAGGCACGACTGATTGGCAATTTGTTTTTGTTTGTTTTGTTTGCAAACGCAGCATGATTGTCGAAACTAAGAGTTCCGAGTTCCTTACGCAATGTGAAAGTGAATTTCAGATAATGTCGCATCGACACGCGTAGTACCTATTGCTACTGTTTGATTTACTTACTGATTCAAACCACCATTTCGATGACCAAAGCTTCCGTGTTTTACTCAGCAATTAATTAAGAGAACCTACCAACTGTGTAGGTGTAACAAGTTGCGCGAAACATAATAAGCTAATATTTATAACCTTTAAAAAAACACCACGTCACTGAATGATAAAAACATCATTAATTATTGAGATGCAGTAAAATCAAAACGTATCTTGGCAGACAGACACAGAGGAACATACAATGCCAAATGACTGTAGTAAAAGTCAATAGAAAAGTAAAAAGAGTGTTTAGACTTTTAGAGAAACCGATGCATTCAGCAAGTCACTGAATTGTGAGCTAATAGAACAGCCAAGTCTGTAATTATTTGTACTTCCGCAAGCGACATGGTGTGACATAATGCTTGAATGCTTGCTACGGATTCGAAGAAAGTTTATTGACCAATAACAGAATTCACAAATTCATACAGGTTGAGCTTACGAACTTGCTTTGATAAATAGAGCTACAAAAAAATTTGCTTTGAGTCACAAAAACATAGTAGACAAAACCAATCTAATTCATTGTAAAATAAACAGCCAGATCGTAATGTTTCGGAAATAATCGAAAGCAAATTGTTTTGTAACGTTTCATTCCAATGTTGCATTATTGGCAATGAAATGGCGGGTGTCACGCACGATACCCAGCCACGCACTTTTCAGGGTTAGCAATTTAACTGAAACTAATCTGCTTGTGACCATGGCCAAGTAGAGAAGCAATTTCTTTTCCGGTAGACCAGCCTTGACTAAAAAATTTCTAACTTTCTTAAACATTTTAATGATATTTAAAACAATATAATTATTGTAACCAATGTTCTCGGCCACTTATTTAATTTAAAAGACCAACAGTTAAAATGGTATTAGTTTACAAAATTTATGATATGTTTCAGTCAAAGACAAGCCTGATTTTGAAGTGACCTGAATGATATAATACCTATAAACAATTTTACAACAATTTTATTGCTCTGTGGTGCTGCTATTTGATCAATAGATCGATACGGGAACAATTCTATCTAAACTGGACAAGGTACACATCCTTTCTTTTGTAGATCGTATTACGACGCAAAGTTAAAGCATAAAGTCGTTCTTCTGGTTGTAGACGGCGCTAGTAACATAGAAAATGAAAGTGATAGAGCATTCTGGGGAAACCAGATAGGAAGCAGTTATTCCTAATACGTCGGCACATGATCGGAACATGCCTTGCATAGCACTGCTCTGCTGAGTTCAAGCCTACTGACTAACATAAATGGTCAACAAGGAGCAGGTTTCATCAAATCGCGGTACAAGACGGGATTCCTACGAGCATCGGTATTCATGGAGACACTTCATACACTACTTTGTTTAAAAGAGACATAGACATGAGTATTTGTAAGTATTCGACCTCTGTTCATAATAGGTTACATTTTGATACTCAAAATTTCCTGATTTCCAAACGAATGATCTACCTATTGAACTCCTTTGAAGGCTTCTGTTCTGTTGCGCTATCGCGTCCAAAAATACGCAAGTTTTCATTTCACGAATGGATGATTCCGATGGAGAAAGCATTATGATGTCACTTCATTTCAATTGTAAAGTGTGTTCGACACTTTTCAGGTCTATTTGCTTAGTTTGGCAACGTCAAAAGCCATCACGCAAAAATAATAAAAGTTGAACAATAAATCGGGATTGGTAAAGCCACAACTCGATTTGCAGATGCACGTTTTTGCAATTAGTCGTGCCATATTAAAAGGCCAAGTTCATTGCAAGAAAATAGGTACTAAAAAAAAGCCAAAGTTCAACTGCGCTATAAAAACGGCAGTTTCTTATTGACAAGTGATTACAATCGTGATAATTACATAAGTGGCATAGGTACGACAATAGTCCTGTTTTCGATCAGCTCGTTACATAACTCTGTCTGCCGACACTGCTTTTCTCCAATCACAGCCTGTCATCATACCGAGAAGAATTTATTGCCAATTTTCGGGTACACCCAATACGGCAGCGCCTTACATGTCTTATGATGTCATTCAAATATAACTCGCAATCAATAAGCGTCGTCCAATGAATACAGCTTTCGTACATTAATTATGGCAAGTATCCACCACACCCTGCGACATGTTGTAAGCTCCATACATCGCCCTACATAAGTGATCCAGTTGCTTTGAACACGCTCAGCAGGCAAGATTGATTTGATAACTGGAACAGAATGTTCATACTTACACATAAATTCCTGTGCGCATTAGGTAAACAAGTTACACCTACCTATATATAGCCTCTTATTAATATTTACTTACTAATTTTATAAACGCAAAAGTTTGTGTCGTTTTAACAAGACAACGTCAAAACTACTGAACGAGTCGGGCTGACAATATGCACGTATGAAGTTCTGGGTCTGGAAGAACATTCCTGCTGGCAATTTCATCTCGAAAAAACGCGTAGGTATAAAGGGGCTGAAGCTAGTGTCTTATATTATCTGAACACCTCGGACTCTCGGAATAACGACTCCCATAAGTTGAACAATATTTACGGAGTTGATACTTGCAATTTGATAGCAGCTATTTAATATTCAAAATTATTTACCTACACCAAATATTGCTGTTTCTTTTATTTAGTTTATGGTCACCAGTCGAGACTCATCCGCCAACAATGTTGGCGGTCTGTAATCATTATTCAAGTTTCATAATCAGACAGCGGTTCTTGCTTTGTTCGTATTCATGAATCATGCTAATTGTGGATGACGTCCAATTCTAGCTGGAGTTGGTTTAACTAAATTACATCTCGTTGCGAAGATCAGGTCAGGTCGGGTCACCCCAATATGCCTACACTCCAGCCAAGTTCGATGTAAAATGTTTATAAATAAACCACAACAAAAAAAAACAAGTTGGGCATTGGGTTTCAGATATATTTTATTAAAGGAATGATCTTAAATCAACAGGGAATATGATTAGTATATAATACATGGCAATAAAGTGATAAGTGATTTTTGGTTAATTATGGACGGTTTGTTTACAAACATTTTAATGTTTCTAGTGTTTGGCTGGAGTATACGTAACTAGTAAAATAGCAAGCAAAGATCTAAATTTCCCTATTTCGTAAAGTGATGCTTAAACTTTACGATGGCCAAAGTTATTTTATTTCTGCTTGGGCTATTAGTTCCGTTTCCAAGTGCTATAAAAATACACTTGTTGTTCTGTGTGCCAGTGTGTCCACTTTAAATAAATTGTCATTATGTAACCCCACATGTTTTACATGCTTCGTAGGTGTTATGGTAAATGTCACGTTTAACTAGGGCAGTAGGTACAAATATACGATAAAATTTATGTAATACCAACGTATGAAGGTATTGGTAATTTGGTATGTCACCAAAACATTACACAAGTAACAACATCTATGTAGGTCGACGCTACTCCTTTACGCGATTAACTTAGAGCAGTCGTATCGAGATAAATTCAGAGGATCCTTTAGGTGCAGTGACGTTCCTTAGCCCGTCATTCATTTATATTAATACTGTATGTACCTAATAATAATGTATATTTAATATCTGGACTATACATTATTATACTCTACCTCTAGATAAAACCTTGATAATCCCCTGATTTTGACATGTCTTTGTTTGGTTTCAGGTGGCAATACCTTCTAGCGCTGCTACTGCTGGGTGCAGCGCTGGCTTCAGAAGAAGATGACATCCCTGACGCAGGGGTTGACGAAGATGACGAACTAGGCTTGGAGGTAAGTGGACAGGGACAAACAACCTACGAATTTAGGGTCATCTGGCTGCATCTTAGACGGGCTTCAATTTAAGCTCTTCGAAGTATAACTTACTTCGAAGAGCTTAAATTGAAGCCAGTTTCAAGCGTTGATAATTAGAAAATATGTCTTATATCAAGAAATTCCATTAAAATTGATTGAAACGGATAGAAAACGATATTGGATAAATTTTCCAATGATCTGCCGAATTCAACCGATCTTTCGATGCAGGTTGGTAATCATCACGTTCATAGAAAAGACTTCAACGCGCTCGCTACCGCTACGAAGTGCTACGAAATGGTTATTGACTTGGATTTGGTACAGGGGCCTATTTTAACTCTCCAAAATACGCAATCGTTTGTTTCTTTTAGTTTTTTTGTGCAAATTGTTACTGTAATTCGGTGTATTGTATACAGATTGGCCGAAACTAAACATGTTATTTCGTGTTGGAGAATCAAAATAGGCCTTTCTATAAAACAGTATCTTTAAAACAGTACCTTTAAACACTGTTTGTTGTAGGTAGTTACCTAGATACAGACCTCGCATAAAAGATGGATTCAATTATTAACTGTTCATATCCTAGGGTTTTCCTATCATGTAACCAGCGTTTAGTTCCTAAAAGGTATTAACTACAGACATAAAGTTCCTAATCTAAGCTACATCTGGTTGCGATTGCCAGCTAATTACGAGTGAATCGATTTATCGACCAGATGTAATCTAGTCGAGTAACGCGTTCGCTTTTACGTCGCCATTCATGCCGTCGTCGGTTCCGTGGAATACTTTCTGATGTGTGTCGGGATAGCGGGCTTCACTTTCAATAGCTCAGTTTTTGAATGTATATTGTTTTTATGCTTCTCTATCCAAAATACAATAAACTCTCCCTTCCATTGGTGTCGGACAGGTTACGGAAGAAAGTAGGACTATTGTTTACTACCCAATGAAGTAGGTTATCTATAGTTTGCAATAGTTTGCACTCTGCAGTTAGCTCAACTGTTTCAATTGTAAATACTAGTTCAAATTTGTTTATAGTGTTTGATTGTAAATTCTTTATTAATTAACAAGTTCTATGCCAAAGGAAAACGAAGTTTTTCCATTCGAGCTGCGACGCCTACAGTGTCACTGGAGGGTTCCAGTGACACGTTGCTTAAGGACCATAACTTATTTTTGATTAAATTTTATTTTATAAATAAATGTGATTATATGTGCTTTTTAGTTCCCCAAGAAAATAATTGTGCATAGTTTAATTTTCGAGTTATATTAAACTTAAGTTCATCACCATCATCGTTTTGCATATATTTGGAAGTTTTTTTTATAAAATGACTATCTGGAAATGAGATATTTAGTGCACCAAGCCAAATAGCTGTACCCAGTGAACGGCTCTACCTAAATCCTGTAAATCGGAAGTAAGCTAAGCTAGTATTCAATACATAGTTGAATTTAGGTAAATTGAGAAGTGGTTAGGAGCAGGTGCTCCTAACCACTTCTCACTAGAAAGAGGTTAGGTGTAGTTGGTAGAGTTACCTCGCATACCTAAAAATATGGTTGCTAATGTAGTTATTGGCTATTTCAATGGAAGGATAATCCACCCTCCAATGCTGGCAATGCTGTACGTGATTGAAATCAAGAGTGTTACAATCTCGTTTCGAATGTAATTTTTCTACGCCATTTGACGTCAATGTCCGCCGCAAGGCCGCCGCGTTCCGTCGACAGTGAAAGTTGAAAGCATACTCATTATTAGGCTTTTTATTTACCTTCTGTTTTTATCTTCGTAGATTTCTGAACGAAATGACACTTACACTTTTGAACGAACGATTTGACGGGAAAATATTTATGGTGCGCTTTATCCAGAAGTTATTTGTGAAGTGTAGCTGAGCTGCACAGAGGGTAGTTGGCACTTTTTTCTCAAGTGACTGTTGAGTATTGAAATTTATGAAGTATTTATTTCAAGAATGCGAGATTCCTTCCTACCATAAAATAATGAGGCATGCATAGCTGTTAATATTAATTCAGACTCAGAACGCCACTATTTGTGCACAAAGAATATAATTAGGAAAGTGTGGTGTGATCTACATTCGCGCTCTTGATGTGGACACTAGATAATAATTTCTTTGCGTAATCGCGTGAGAAAAATTCATGATCGCACGGCTCATTGAAAGATGAACGCGAGCGCAATACAAAGTAAATAACTTGTTAAACGTGCTTGTGAAGCGATTATTTACTTGCATAGGACGATTTTGCGTCCACAAAAGATAAGTTTTGCACGAGGCAGTAATAATAATAATAATAATAATAATTAATAATATCTAATAATGCAGTAATCCAACTGGGGTTACTGCCTCCTGCAAAACTTTTATCTTACAATGAAAGTAACTACCTAAAGTAGCAAAGTTACCAAAAAGGTTAATACGAAGACTACTTCGTATGTATGTATGTACATTCTACCACTAGGTAGAATGTACATACATCCATCGTCGTCCTTGGCTAGAACCAGGGTAGAATGCATTATTATGAACCCGGGAACTTCCTAGGAACCTCTTTCCCGGATCTCCGCCATGACTGATTCCGTGCAAATAAAAATAATTAGAGCTACCTACTGTAACCAAAGCCTGCAATGCGACGTGTCCCGGTCGCGTCGTTACGCACGAACTGTTCCAAATACATATTATGTAGAGCGTTTTTAGTGGATATTATTAGACGTTGGTACCTACGCTCTATCGATATTATGCCTTTGTGTCTTTATAATTACGCGAAATTATATAATAATCGAATTGGTGTACTCTGCGCGTAATAGTAAGAAACACTTTCACAACGTAGGTAATGTAGTAAAGTGTAAGACCAGACGGTGGTAGGTATTGAAATGATGGCTAATAAGAACTATTATGACTAAATCTCTACGTAGGTACATCTAACAGTAACTATCTAAATAACTTTAGATAGGGTACTTAGATAGGTATATAGAAAATTTGAAATGAGCAAGACAAAACAAATTTTGGCGTCAGCACATACCTCCTTCATGACGTGCCAGGCTAAGGGCCGGACTACACCAAAGCGGAAACGAGACGAGCGGAAAATAGATGTGTTTTATACAACCAATAGAACGTCGTTATTCACACATCTCGTCTCCGCTCGGCTTCAGTGGATACCACCGAGCGGAGATAAATCATATTTGTATGCGAAGAAAACAAAGAAAGATCGATGCGGAGATGTGAGATGTGCCTCGCAAGCTGGCGACGTCACGCAGCAGAAATGAGAAGAGATGTGAGCAGCGTGCAGCGAGCGATGCAGTGCATTTATCTCAACAAACATACAACGCTCGCCGCACTCAGCTCAGTTCCTCGTCACTAGCCAGGACACATCTCCGCTTTAGCCAGCACACATCTCCGCTCCAGTCTAGCCAGTATACACATTTTAGCACAGTTTCGGTGGAGACACCCTAGTTGAAAAACGTCTCTTCTCGTCTCTTCTTCGGACATCTCCGCACATCTTTTCTTTGGCGTAGTCTGGGCCTAAAGGTTAAAGGCTACTACATGCTTCTCAACTCTCGACAACATCGTCATAGACAGTGAGAAACCTGTTACTGTTAGACAGTGATAATTTGTAGCATGCCACAAGGTCAAACTGTGGTACGTTGTTGACTCGGCGTAAACGAGCCTTAACGAGTCTCGTTTAACAATGTAGGACCATTCATAGCACCTATGATTTATGCCTCTAAAAAACAAAATGGCTAATTTTAGCGTCTGTTTCCAGGAATCGCGAAACCTCCGGCCGCGAGCGTACACCCCCACTGCCTACAACTCGCTGCCCAGTGGCTTCAGGCCCACTCCCTCCCTCGCGGAGCTGGCCGGCTACCAGCAACACCAGCAAACGCAGCAACAACAACAGCAACAGCCGCAACAACAGCAACGGCAGGAGGACTACCTACCGCAACGCCAGCAATACGAGGAACCGAGGCAACCGGCCAGAGCTCCTCACAGAAAAGTAACATACCTAATGATTTCAGACTGAGAATCCTCGTACTACTTTGATTTTACCACTTGTTATAGGTTTCCAGCTAATACATAGGGCACATCCATCACTCTTAAGACAAATTGCGAGAAAACGCAGATTTTTTTATTAAGTTTAGAGTTAAACAGCTAGATAGGCAGGGTAATATTTATACAAATCTTTTGAAAAATAGGTACCTACCTAGGTGTTTGTCAAAACACCAAAATTCATTTTTCGATTTCCTTGCTTTTCGAACGCTGCTCGAGCAAACTAACTTCTAATCTGATCTGATAAATTAAGATCCAATTAACAATCACCACGGAATTCTCTCCAGCCGGACCAACGCCCCATCAAATACCAACAACAACTCGACGAAGAAGAACTAGAAGACGAGAAGGAAGAGCCTGACCGTCTCTCCACCCTGCTTCAACAGTCCAAGTTCAACTGCGTCAGCAAGCAGAGCGGGTACTACGCTGATGAGGAGCTGAACTGCGAGGTCTTCCACTACTGCCAGGATAATGTCAAGCACTCCTGGGTCTGCCCGGATGGGTTCTCTTTCCACCAGGTATGAAATACCTAGACATACTCATAGCAGGTCCGTATTTCCTTGGTGTTTGATTACCCAAGCTGTAGACAGGGCACTATAAGCCTGTAGCCCAGGTGCCCCTTTACAGCAGCAAATATTATTTTGTGACATATTTTTACCAATTTGTATTTTATTTTTACTTACCTACCTTTATTTTAGTTTATTCAGACAAAGCCCATTAAACAGCTGCTTTTTCATGACTTTACATGTATTTTAATTAATTTTTTTATTCTGACATTATTAATTCGAGGCCCTTTTGCCAACCATTTGTTATTTTATCTTATTGTTATTTTAAATCTATGAATCACAGTCTGTCTGTTTATCTCTCTCTTTTTCTGCGTACAATCCCTTATTTTATTTATTATTCCTTCCTATTCAAAAAACTTCAAAATCGTAATTAAGTATAGGTACTTACGTTTCTAATCATAATTAAGTATACTTACGTTTAATTAAGCTATAGTAAATTAGATTTTATAGTGTTTGTATGAGTGTTATTGTTTACTTTCAATCTCAGTATTAACTTCTGGTAATTTCAGGTCCACCTCATCTGCATGCCACCAACTCACGATAACATCTGCCAGAAGTCATCAAATTACCACTTTGTGAACGAGTACCTCTACCGGCCAATCAACGAGGAAGAGGTCCAGAGGAAACCCAACGTTTCCCTGAAGTACTCCGACCGGTACTACCCTCAGGAAGTCTACAGGGACGACCGATATGAAGCTGAGGACGAGGAAGAAGAGGTAAGAACCTGGTGTTCCTTCATCAGATAGGTTATCTGATCATGGGTCAATTTTGGGAAGGTCCATAACTAGGGAGGCAAATAACCTGTTTATTTTTGGTATTTAAGTAAGGAGGCGAAAGATTGCTTTTATTCATCATCATCATTTCAGCTGAAAGACGTCCTCTGCTGGAAAAAGGTCCCTCTTAAAGATCGCTGGCTTTATTGCTGCCTTAAAATTACTCATTAATATTTTTTTTCAGGAGGAGGCTCCGCGCCGCCACCCCACCGCCGCAACGCTCCAACACTTGCGGCCATCCCCGCGGCCGCAGAGCCAGCCGCAGCAGGTGTTCCGCTCCGCAGAGGAAGTAAACATCCCGCTCGGCCAGAGGCGTCCTACTAACCGTCCTTATGACTTTGACATATAAATATAGGCAACTTCCCCTCAGCTGCACTGAACGGTGGAGGGTCCTCGGTACTTACCCTCACCGCTGCTCGTCTATTCTGGGACCTAGGGACTGTAAAAAGGTTCATTTTCCATTTCTTTTCAAAGGTTCTGAATACGATAATTCCGGGTTATCATTATCATGTAAATCATATTTATTCGTAATGTTGTAAAGTATTCCATCGAATATAAGTTACAAATTAGTTGTAAGCTAGTCTTTGTGGTACTTAGAACTGATTAAGAATATTAAAGTTAAGAAATTATAACTGGTTTTTGTTTTTCTCCAATTTATTTAGTGATCAGCAGGTCTTTTTGTATAGTTGGTGTGGCACACTCGGTCGAACCACGACTAGGAGAATCTCGGGATTCTCCCACTGTCGGCAGTGGAGTAGTTGCTGTTCAGTTGGTGGGCAAGATGAAGCAGAATCCGTGTGAGTTGGAGAGTAGTAGAGTGCTGGCTGCGAAAACCAAACTGATCTGTTGTAGGTTCTACAGGATGTTCGGCACAACAACGTTAGGAATGGTATATAAACTTGTCATATGAAAACCAAACTGATCTGGTGTAGGTTCTACAGGGTGTTCGGCACAACAACGTTAGGAATGGTATATAAACTTGTCATATGAAAACCAAACTGATCTGGTGTAGGTTCTACAGGGTGTTCGGCACAACAACGTTAGGAATGGTATATAAACTTGTCATATGAAAACCAAACTGATCTGGTGTAGGTTCTACAGGGTGTTCGGCACAACAACGTTAGGAATGGTATATAAACTTGTCATATGAAAACCAAACTGATCTGGTGTAGGTTCTACAGGGTGTTCGGCACAACAACGTTAGGAATGGTATATAAACTTGTCATATGAAAACCAAACTGATCTGGTGTAAGTTCTACAGGGTGTTCGGCACAACAACGTTAGGAATGGTATATAAACTTGTCATATGAAAACCAAACTGATCTGGTGTAGGTTCTACAGGGTGTTCGGCACAACAACGTTAGGAATGGTATATAAACTTGTCATATGAAAACCAAACTGATCTGGTGTAGGTTCTACAGGGTGTTCGGCACAACAACGTTAGGAATGGTATATAAACTTGTCATATGAAAACCAAACTGATCTGGTGTAGGTTCTACAGGGTGTTCGGCACAACAACGTTAGGAATGGTATATAAACTTGTCATATGAAAACCAAACTGATCTGTTGTAGGTTCTACAGGATGTTCGGCACAACAACGTTAGGAATGGTATATAAACTTGTCATATGAAAACCAAACTGATCTGGTGTAGGTTCTACAGGGTGTTCGGCACAACAACGTTAGGAATGGTATATAAACTTGTCATATGAAAACCAAACTGATCTGTTGTAGGTTCTACAGGGTGTTCGGCACAACAAGTTAGGAATGGTATATAAACTTGTCATATGAAAACCAAACTGATCTGGTGTAGGTTCTACAGGGTGTTCGGCACAACAACGTTAGGAATGGTATATAAACTTGTCATATGAAAACCAAACTGATCTGGTGTAGGTTCTACAGGGTGTTCGGCACAACAACGTTAGGAATGGTATATAAACTTGTCATATGAAAACCAAACTGATCTGGTGTAAGTTCTACAGGGTGTTCGGCACAACAACGTTAGGAATGGTATATAAACCTGTCATATGAAAACCAAACTGATCTGGTGTAGGTTCTACAGGGTGTTCGGCACAACAACGTTAGGAATGGTATATAAACTTGTCATATGAAAACCAAACTGATCTGGTGTAGGTTCTACAGGGTGTTCGGCACAACAACGTTAGGAATGGTATATAAACTTGTCATATGAAAACCAAACTGATCTGGTGTAGGTTCTACAGGGTGTTCGGCACAACAACGTTAGGAATGGTATATAAACTTGTCATATGAAAACCAAACTGATCTGTTGTAGGTTCTACAGGATGTTCGGCACAACAACGTTAGGAATGGTATATAAACTTGTCATATGAAAACCAAACTGATCTGGTGTAGGTTCTACAGGGTGTTCGGCACAACAACGTTAGGAATGGTATATAAACTTGTCATATGAAAACCAAACTGATCTGTTGTAGGTTCTACAGGGTGTTCGGCACAACAAGTTAGGAATGGTATATAAACTTGTCATATGAAAACCAAACTGATCTGGTGTAGGTTCTACAGGGTGTTCGGCACAACAACGTTAGGAATGGTATATAAACTTGTCATATGAAAACCAAACTGATCTGGTGTAGGTTCTACAGGGTGTTCGGCACAACAACGTTAGGAATGGTATATAAACTTGTCATATGAAAACCAAACTGATCTGGTGTAAGTTCTACAGGGTGTTCGGCACAACAACGTTAGGAATGGTATATAAACCTGTCATATGAAAACCAAACTGATCTGGTGTAGGTTCTACAGGGTGTTCGGCACAACAACGTTAGGAATGGTATATAAACTTGTCATATGAAAACCAAACTGATCTGGTGTAGGTTCTACAGGGTGTTCGGCACAACAACGTTAGGAATGGTATATAAACTTGTCATATGAAAACCAAACTGATCTGGTGTAGGTTCTACAGGGTGTTCGGCACAACAACGTTAGGAATGGTATATAAACTTGTCATATGAAAACCAAACTGATCTGGTGTAGGTTCTACAGGGTGTTCGGCACAACAACGTTAGGAATGGTATATAAACTTGTCATATGAAAACCAAACTGATCTGGTGTAGGTTCTACAGGGTGTTCGGCACAACAACGTTAGGAATGGTATATAAACTTGTCATATGAAAACCAAACTGATCTGGTGTAGGTTCTACAGGGTGTTCGGCACAACAACGTTAGGAATGGTATATAAACTTGTCATATGAAAACCAAACTGATCTGGTGTAGGTTCTACAGGATGTTCGGCACAACAACGTTAGGAATGGTATATAAAATTGTCATATGAAAACCAGGTGTAGGTGGAACCAAGTGCAATAGCTTGGCAGCTTTTTAAACCTGAAAAGCCATTTGGCTACTTAAAAAAATAGATCATTCTATTTATTTCCGAAATTCGTACTATTGTAATAACATGGCTTATTTTTGTTGATTACTTGCTATTATTATTATTATATTTGCTTAAATTATTATTTTTATATTTTATTAATAAAGGCTTGTTAGTCTTTAATAATAAAATATATGTTTACGTCAGATCTAGGTAAATAAAGCAGCTGTAATAATAATAATTTATTTGAAATAACATAGGACTAAAAGGATGAAAAAGTTCATCTAAAATTCTAATGGAATAAATAAAGCGTGTTCCTGAACTAGTTTAAATCCTGTTTTTCAGGCAAAAAGAGTGCTAACAACAAATAAAATAATCAAATAGAACATAATCATTATACAAGGCGATGGTACATACTTTAAAATAATTGCTTACCTACACTAAATTAGTTTTTTATAGGTGCTTGCAAAATTTTTTGGCCAACTTTAAAACAGTCAATAAATTATTACTATTTTAGTTGTAAATGTAAGCTCATTGTGTGAAGAGAACAATAAATGATTTATTATTATTATTATTATTATTATTATTATTATTATTATAGTCAATAAATTATTATCTGTGTCATCATATGACATACATTATATCCTTAAGTTTTTTCTAACAACTATTATAGTTTAAGGGATAAATATTGGCTTACACTATTCACTAACACTATTATAATTAATAATGAAGGACCAGTACAATAAAATTTATTTGAAAAAGTATGTCTCCGACCTATAGTTGTTTAGGGCAAACGTTATTTTTCCTCCTTTTGTTAGCGCTTTCAGTGACATATGGAAGGGCTGCGTGTTGTTGTATAATTAGTACCTACTATATTCATTATGATTAACTGTCGAACTGTTAAATTCCACATGGTTTAAAGAGGTTTGTAGAAAAAATATTAGGACGGAAGGTTGAGAGGAAGGACGAGAGGTTGCTATTATTTCTATTATATTCCTTACATCTACTTATCTTTTCCATTGTTTGCTATGAACTGACTAAATTAAATTAAATATGAATATAACAGCATACATTTTAATGAATTGCCATTATCCAGCTTTAAAAAGCTTAGTATGTCTCTAGGTTTTAGGTAAATAAGAAAATTTACTTATTAATATAAAATTCCTAAAAATCTAAGCCATCACCAGAAGGCACGGAGGAGTGCCCAGAATGCTGGCAGCATTGTCACGTTGAATGGCAATGCTAATTCGTTGACCAAAATAGAGCCATTATTCCGATCACCTGTCGACTCTGAGAAGTTTTGTAAGATCTTTATAAATTGCGTGTGCCCTAGGACCCCAAGGACCAAGGGTTTCCACGGTTGAAACAGGTACCCTCGGTCAAGATAAGCGTATTTTCGACGTTTGAGGGACTCCGCTGATGTTGCTGCGGAGCCAGCCCTTACTGATGTCTCTGCAAAATATGAAGGCGCTAGGGTATCACACTCGTGGTATCGCAAACTAAAGGCCGTCATAACGTTAGGTCTTTTACCATCATCTTGCATAAGACCACGTGGTTCGATGGTAGCTGCCACAATAACGCTGGTAAAAAGCCCGACGAATTATTTCATTAATTGAACTACAACGGGGCACACGTCTTGAACTAGAGACACGTGCCAGTTATGTGCATTGAGTGTCAACTCACGGAACTACTCAGGTACTAGGTACCTGAACAGGAGAGTGAGCAGGAGGTGCGGCGTGTGGGTGGAGGGTGAAGGCAGGTATTATGCGTAAGACAATGCGACGTATGTACTACCTAGCCGTGCAGGTGCAGTAACCGGAATTATACGAAAAAATGAGCCCAAGGTTAAAGGTAGGTACCTAAATAATTAAGTAACATTTCAAATAAAAGCTCATTTGCGATCGCGAGATAAATAATATTTGCCTAAAAATATTGTCAATTACAAATAATTATTCGAATTATTCGGATTTCCAGGCTTAACTCCGGATAAAAAATATGCCTAATTAGCCGGATAATTCGGGTTTCGGATAATCCGGATTGCAATCTCTAGGCCTAGCGGTAGCCGGTGAACAGTTTCAGTTCCTAAATGGTAAGTTTAGTTTAGTTTAGGTACTTTCGTGAAAAGCACTCTACTTATCTACGCCTTAAAACATAAAACGCAGTAATAGGAAAGATGGATGTAAAATTAAGTCAAAATTGACAGTGACAGTCAGCTTAGCTGTTTGATTGAATTACATTGATTTGTTTTGATTCTGTTCTCTTTTCACCGGGCGTTGCAGGCGACTGCGAAACTTTCAGGATGCGTTAGCTTAGCTAGCATCCTTTATTTTGCTTGCAGGAAACATTTTACTGAAATTAGAACGGTCCTTTTAAGAAAGGACCGTTACCACCACAAACCACCAGACTCACAAAAAGTTACTTTTCTTGCTGTACAAGTTCATGAATATTTCTCTAGTTCGAGGCTAGTTCATTTGTAGCTGCTGAATCAAATCATGGAGGAACAAGACGTAGATAATGTATTCTCTTTGCAACACATTGCAGGAATGAACGCCAGTGACTACAAAGCCTACCATGAATCACTGATGCAAAACAACAAAGGTTCGTCAGCTCTGCATGTTTTCTTCTGCATATTGTTTACTGTACAATGCACTCTTTTCTCATCAGTGCAGATCAAGAACCTTCGATATCAAGAATTCTACGAATACTTATTGATTGTGCTGCCTTTGATAATGGCACACACCTTTTTATCTGACTACTTGTACCAGCTGAATCTTATTATTTCTGCTTTCTTACTTTGGGAAGTAAAAACCCATTTATATCTGAGATACATAGATAAAATATGCAGAGAAAAATCCTACCAACATAGGAGAGTACAGACAATATCCATCTTGAGGGGCCTGACTTACTTGATTACTGTTTTATGCATACTAGCAGTGGACTTTAGAAGTTTCCCCCGAGCATTGGCCAAGACCGAGAGATATGGGTACAGTTTAATGGACACTGGAGTAGGATTATTTGTGCTGATGAGCGGCATAGTTCACAAGAATCTCCTCAGAGATTGCTTGGAAACTGCCTTTTTAGGAAACCTGAAGTTTGTAGTTCTCCTTGCTTTCCTAGGCATAGCGCGCTACGCATCGGTGAAACAGCTCAACTACCAAGAACATGTCTCTGAATATGGAGTACACTGGAACTTCTTTTTCACATTAGCAGTTTGCAAGTTCTTTTCAACTTTTCTGCTGTATTTTTCATCAGAGTCCTGTGATCAGTCACTGTTTTACTCCTACTTGCCTATTATACAAAGTTTTGTTTTGCTTGCCAGCCATGAGTTTATATTGTACTGTGGCGTGCAAGACTGGGTGTTTGGGGATTCATCAAGAGACTCATTATTGTCTGCTAATAGAGAAGGCTTGTCCTCTTGTCTTGGGTATGTTGCTATGTATTTATTTGGGGCACAATTGAAGCATGAGTTGACAAGTAAAAAAAGCCACAGACAGAAGTCACAGACATACTTGTATATCAAGAAAATAAGGATAGAAATTACTTTTTTTAAATTTGTTGTGGGTTCAATATTTTTATGGATTCTAACATATTTATCAAATTTTCTAAGACCAGCTTCAAGAACCTTAGCAAATGCATCATATTGTATTTTCATAGAAGCTATCATGCTGACTATTGTGACAATGTTTAACTATTTTGAAAACTATTTTTTCAATGATAAGGGAAATTTAGAGCCACCAAAGATTATTGACAATATTAACTCTAATGGTCTATTGTTTTTCATTATAGCCAATTTATTAACTGGAGCCATTAACCTTTCAATGAAGACATTGTTGGTATCAACTTTTGACACTTTTTGGTTGCTAAATGCGTACATGATTTGCATTCTGGTGCTACCCGGGTTAGTAAAAAAAGTGTATGGTCTCTTATTCTATTGAATGAAAGACAGCCTGAAAGTAAATAAATAGTTTATTGCTATTTAAAGTCATGTTATGGAAGTTTTACACTTTGGCAAGTAGTCTAATCAAGTCTCGAGTAAACAACCTTACAAAGGTTGTTTACTCGAGACTTGATTAGACTTAAGTATAAATAAAATAACAATCTTTAATGAATTTATTATCACTTATTTATTGGTTTTTGTTAGTATCTTTATATTATGTTATGTTATTTAGTAATTAGGCACTCTGTATAATAATATTAAACTTATTCTAAGGGAGTAATATAACAATAATTCGGGTGGCCATGGCGGTTCATGCCAAAGTACAGCAGCATGAGGCTGGGCAGTGGATGCCTTCAGCTGCTTGATTTAATGTTAATATCAGAATAATTAGGATGTCCAATTTTTTGCGCTGGCTGTATCTAAAATTAGCATTAAATCCGTTTTAGTAAATAGGCTTAGAGATGCTTTACTTTCATAGTAAAAAAATATGGATATGGAAAAAAGTTTTTAAGTATGGTCACTTAAAAACTTTTTTCTAATTCATCTTACATAACCTATCAATCAGCTATTTCCTATTATGAGTATTAACCTTGATGAAGAACCCTGTAAAGTAAATCCATATAGTATTGTAGACACACAAGTATACTAAGTCATGGAATGGAGTCAAAGTCAAGTTATGGACTTTTTAGCTTCTTTTCAGACATAAGTACCTACCTATTTTATGTGTAGATCAATAAGTTTCTATGTATACAAAAAACAATAAATTTAATTAAAACAATTTTGTTGTTAATCTTTGTTTCTATACATAATTTGATTGTTTTGAATAAACTAAAAGTAAACTTCAAATCCCTTAATTTCACACTGTTTTTAAGTTTTGCGGAACAAATTCTAATCCCTCGGGAATACAATTTTTAAGGGACCACCTCGGGATTATTCTTTATACAATAGTGAATTTTCAAATCGATCCATAAATGAAGGAGAAAACGACGAACGTACATACATAGTTTAAATAATAAACCACCAATTGCGACTCGCACGCGAAGGGTTCCGTACCGTAAAAATCAGGCAACTTTTTCAAACATCAAATTTTCACTTGTTCACTTGTTCGGAGACCCTTTTAAATTTTCAACTTTATTTTGTTTTTAGTATTTGTTATTATTGCAGTTGAAGTGTTACTTAATTATAGAATGTTTCATGTGTCTACCTATTGTAGTTCAAGAGATACAGCCTTGACGAATTAAGAGCAAAAACAGCCAAAAAAAATCACGTTTCTTGTATGGGATTTACCCTTTAATTTTGATATGTATTTTATTTTTATTATTTTTTGTTAAAGCGGCAAGAGAAACACACAATATTACAAGGGGGTACGGAACCCTAAAAAAACACAGACATCGATCTAAGTAAAAAAGGGACTTTCCGATTTTACTTAGATCTATGCATACAGCCGAACCTTTTTTCGAAGTCGGTTAAAAATAAAAACTATAAAGCAATAATATGTACTAAGTAAAAAAAATTATAGACGGCATAATCTGCAACTTTAGACAAATAAATCTAAATTAAACACCATGATGACTTAAAATGTAGGCAGTTAATCTATTTCCATCACAGATAATAATTATTGTATTTATGTAATTTATAATTTCTGAGGTGTCCTAGAGTCCAGTAAGGTCTAAAAGAAATAAAGCACATAGAGCTTTGTATGTAAATGAAAGATATGTAGGTATCACATACATTCTAAGGCCCATAATATGAAAGCTTGCTCAGTCATCAATCTCTGCTTGAGTGACGCTATTCTATGGCATAAACATCACTCAAGCATAGATCTATGACTGAGCAAGCTTTCATATTACGGGCTTAAGTTTCACGGAGTTTACCTTAGTGGTACAGAATTACTGACGCCCTCTAACGTGTAAGCGTACCGAAACGTCGGGAAAATCAATATTTAAATATCCGTGAATGAACCTACATTTTGTTTTGTTCTGATAACCTAAGTTAAAAGCCTTCTTTACAATTCCTTTAAAAATATAAAAATAGACAATTCCATAAATAAAGCCAGTTCAGGTTATAAGTGGCACAGTGTCGTTGCTCCAAGCTTTGGGCGTCTTCCTGAACAAACACTTCAGTAGCTTACTGCTGCAGTAGACCAGACAGTAGGCCACAGCGGTCGCCAGTACGGCTAGGTATAAGAATAAATACGAAAACCTGCGCGGGGACCAGAGGACGGTGTATTTCAGTTCTTTGGTTTTATGATCTGAAATACAAAATATTTTGGAATTCAATAGGTAGGTAGGTAGAGTCACGTCACTCAAAATTTACCAATATTTGAATGCCAAATATTTGTAACCTTATACCCTGCTTCAGTGGAAATTCACATAAACAAATCTTTACATATCATACAAACGTCAGTCTCGCGGCGGGAATCGAACCCGCCACATTCTGCGTGCTTCGGCACCTAGTCCATTGTGCTTAGAGGTTGTCACGAAAGATTATTGCTGCACTATGAGTCCCTGCTTTCCTACTACCATATAAATGCGAAAGAAACTCCGATTAAGTCTATTCATTAAATTTTAACGGCTGCATGTATCTTAATGAGATATGACAAGGACATTGATTGTGTCCCGGGGAACAACATGGGCTACTTTTTGCCTCGGAAAAACGAGTGCAATGCCGCGGGCGGAAGCTAGTTACAAATAAAGGCAAGCTGAAGACAGGGCGCTTTCGCGCTCATTACGGGAGGCCTTTGTCCAGCAGTAGGTACCTTACCTACTGCTAATAATAAGGGTGAAGTAGTTCAATACCTAGTACAGCTACGCCGTATCCAATATCCTGCGTGCCCATCCTATACGAGCACGTGGGCACGAATATTTCGACCACGTCCACATCAGCAGCAGCTCTGTAGGGCACAGTTAAGACCTCGTCACTAAGGCTCGTCGTAGCTCTATCTGAGGATTGGAAGTTCCGTTTTTTGTACATTGAGACGTGGTCGTGCGCACAAAAGTAGATGTTGGGTTTGATTTCGGTATCTACCTGAAAATATTTATTACAGTTAGCCAGACTTGTCTTACGAGGACGCCAAAATGCCCCAAGCTGTATCAAAGGTGTTCAGTTCGTTACGACATCGCTTTCTTAGTCTACCGCGACGCGAAAATATTTAATAGTTAATCACTTTAATATTATACTGATGGGACCAACAATAGGGCAGGACCGTGGTGGTGTCACAAACTTCGGGAGGCCTATACACAGCAGTGGGTAAAATCCGGCTGCAGACGGTAGAGGGGCCAACAACATGAATAGCATACCCTAACATAAACAATTGCTATTACAGATAGATGCTGAGTGAGCTACATTCAAGATATCTTAAATCTTCCTTTTACTTTGAATTATTTTATTTATTTTATTAATTACACAAAATCCACAGCTCTCAAATAAAAGTAACTAAACCTAAAAATAAATACATAACACATAACAAAGATCTTTAAGCTTGACAGTAAGCATAAAATTCAAAACCTTTACATAGGTAGGACCAACCTGACTCCCAAAGACATGTCGTTCAGTCACAGAATAGTGCGACACCACAATCTTGTACTCGTCCTTCCCACTCGCTTCTGTATCTATGATAGTATCAATCAATCTTGGAAATTCGTGGGTTATAGCATTCACTTTGTAGAACGAGAGGTTCCCTCGCTTCACGATGGGAGGCTGTTGGTATATCTTCTCGAATTCCCGGACCTTGTCTCGCTTGATAGGCTCGTTCTCGCCTCCGATGTCGTTGTCGCCGGGGATCCATACTTGCTTTAATAAATAAAATAAATATTAATAAACCATTTAGTTGTGGCCAGGCGGGAGGACAATCTGTGAAAGACTGCTGGCAAATGTTGCATGCAGCAAGCTTAAAACAGGGCGCTATGGCGCCCATTAGGGAGGTCCATGTCTGGCGGTGGTTGTTTATCTGGTGGAGTGGGGGAGCCCATTGTCCAGGAACGACTCGAATGGTTCACTCAAGATGATAATAATAATACTTAGGCAGGCAGGTACACGAATTTTGTTGTGTGGTGCGAGGCAGATTAAAACTTGCTCCACCTCAACTCTTCCCGAGGGTGCCGTAAGAGGCGACTAAGGGATATCCGTCGGGGGCGGGCAGCAGCACCCCTTGCAGAACCATTCTACCACCAAACTGCGATCCCCAACCCGCATGCCCAGCACTGCAGCGTGGGGATTAAGGCCATTAATTACCCCCATGAGATCAAAGCCACGCTTATAAGGGGGAGGCCTGCGTCCAGCAGTGGAACAATATAAGCCGTTGAGATAAGGAGATAATATAACCTTTGCCCAGCAGTAATATAACAAAGTTTACAAATAATTCCCAAACATTCAGGAGTTGCAAATCGAAAACAATAAACAAAATCTTTCATTTTAGCGGGTGCAGCGCACAGAGCCACATTAGGAAATCTTACTTCGTAACAATGCGCTGCCATGCCAGAGGTCGGCACCTTACATACATCCTACTTCGTGGTTTGACAAGACACCAACATTTCAAATATCAATTCAAAATTGAAAGGCTCAAAACTTAAATCGTGGTAAATATCCCGTTGTAAATTACTTTAACGAAGTATATCATTATTATCTAACAAGAGCCTCTATACCGACGCGCCGCGACGGGGTACTTTTCTCTGAGTTTTTGTCCACCTACTAAAAATACCGCGTACTTTTAGTCCGTCGTGCGTGATTTATATAATATAATTTAATTTCGTGTGCGTCATGCAATTTAGTTATTATGAGAGATCTATTTTTGAAGGACAAAAAAAGCAAAAATATTAGGCTATATTTTTTATGGGGTAATTTTGTAAGGTGACTTACCGTAATGTTGTCATGGTCAAATAATTGCTGTATAGTTGTACCAAAAATGTTGTACAGCCTCTTTGCATATCCATAGAACTGCGGCATGGTGGAGATGGACCCTTCGTCCATAAGGTCTCCGAGATACACCATGACTTGAGGCTTAAACTTGTTAGCTGCTACGTAGAAAGTGTTTCTTAGATACCTGAAATTTAAGCCATTCATTTTCATTGAATTTTTATTATATATAAGGTGACAAGAATTATACATGTATTTAATATTAAAACTATCGTGTTAAGCTTTCGCGGCGCGTCTCGCGAGCGGGGTAAAATTGGCACACTTCTGTCCTCAAGACAAGCGCCTTGCGAGCCCTCGCGCCACCTCCATCAATCGTGGCCCCCACAATTAGGAATAGTGAGCGAGGGCAGAAGCTGATGCACTGGCGAGGTAAGGTTCAGAGTGGCAACCGGCAGGGCCCGTACCAATAATTCCCCTACCATTAAGTCAAGTTAGCTCATGGATCCGTCAACATACAGTCAAACTACACCAAGACTACTGGGCAATTCCGGATTATAGGCAGTTGAAGGAGGCCTTCCTGGCTTTAAACCCGAGATTCTCCCGAAAACTCTTCCATCTGAAACATGCAAACTGCGGCAAATCGTCGGTATTGTCACAGGACACTGCATGCTTAAAAAATACCTTTTTAATTTGGGTATCACGGATAGCCCCCTATGGAGAGAGACAACAGCCAAAAAGGGCCCACCTGTGGCCTAGTTGTGGAAACCAGTCCAGAAACAAGTACCTAAGTGAGAGAGGGGCCTATTGAGGAAGTGTGTACATACCCATGTGTGTATATATTTGACGACCGATGTGGCGCGGCGGGCGAAGGTCCGCCTGCGACGCAGAAGGTTGCGGGTTCGATTCCCGCCTTGGGACAAATGTTTGTACGATCTGCAAATATTTGTTCTGGGTGTTCTGGGTATTTTCTATATATGTATAATAAAAATATCTATCTATGTTATATATTGTATTAAGTTTAGTTTAGTTTATTTTTTTTTATCAGTCATCTAGTACCCATAACACAAGCTCTGCTTACTTTGGGGCTAGATGATGCTGTGTTGATTGTCCAGCATTATTTATTTATACAATTGTGCCAGAACATGTGCTGAGGACCCACTTCTAGTTGGTTTACTTACTATAGTTACCTACTTAAAGTTGAATAAATCTGTCTTGTTTGATTTTAATAAGTCTGTTGGCTACAATACAAACACAATAAATAAATGAATACTTCTGCCGAATTGTTTGTGGACAAACAGAAAAATGTGTTGTGGTCCACAACAGTGTTTTTTTCCACATCTTGTGGAGTTGATCTCCATTATTTGATGCAATTTATTGATTTGTGTGTGGAGACAAACAAACAACTAACTTGTTACATTAATGCTAAAAGCAAATTGAAAACAACATAATATATATTTCAATTTCCAAATCTTTAGGCTCTGCTCTACATACCTATCGCTATCCCAGGCGTAAATCCAGTTGAGAGGAGGTGCGGCTGCGTATTCCCCTTGTATCTGGGGGTCCGCTATAAACATTATTTTGGTGCAAATCTCTTTGTCTTCGCATTGCAGCAAAGGCCAAAACAACGGCCGCACGCTGTAGGCGAACCATTCGCAGTAGAGAACGGCCAGTAAAGCTACAGCAATAGAGTATTTCACAGCACCTCTGAAATGTATCCAGGATTTAGCGAGTCTGAAACGAGATTATTTTACTTTTTTCTGCTGATAATTATTTACCTTCTTCTTATAAACATTTGACTTATAGTTTTAGCTTGGCTTGTATAATAATTATTGGAAGTTTCTTTTGAATTTTGAATTTATAATTTTCTACATAAAAATATTTATTACGTTTGACGTTTCAAGAAGAAGGAAGTTTCGGGGTTAATATCAAATGCAATGCACGACAATATAATGTACGGCACTATATTGTACACCCCAATAATACGTATCGGGCCGTCCAATATCAGCCCATGAAAGCTTGTCACGTGTCAATAATGCTCAATTATTGTTGGCAATAACTATAATTATTAATGAGATTGAATATGGAAACACAAAGCAAAATGTGGATCGCTTTACATTGCGCGCTAGACTAAAATTTGATGTGGTAGTGTTACATTTTTATCTGCGTCCTACAGGAAATAAGTGTAACGGACAAGAGTTTACCGAATCGTAAACCATGTTGCCACAAACTAGGATTGGTTTACAAATTTTCATAGACTTCGATGAAAAATGTGAGTCAAACACTTACTTATGAACGGATAGTTCATAATGTAACGCAAAATCAACCCATAAAGCGTGTCCATTACTTTCCCTAATCAAAGAATAAAATGCTTTTTTTTGTTCAGTTGGTTGGGTATTTTGACATCGTCAGTGAGGGTGATTTCCTTCGTGCGAAGTTGAATTTCAAAAAAGGTTACAAACAAAATGTCCAAAATTCTATGATTCAAAATTAGTCAGAGCAAAATAATTTGTTTTAATGGCATCCTAAGTATACGTACTACTAACTTATAAACGAATATATTTTCATAAGTGTGGATTATAACTAGTGTTAGTTTTGTTGACTTGACTATTTAATGAACGCAACCGATCTACGAATCGGCGATTTGGATTTGACAGGTCAGCTTTCAGCTACAATTTTAGCTTTTCGTACAATCCAATTTGGTTTTATTTTATTAGATCTTGATTTACGCGCATTTATTAACATGAGTGTAGTCGCAATAACAGTGTAATTAATTAGAAAGTTTGTATAAAAGTGCACTTACAGTGTTACATAAACCGCATAGGGTTATTCGTGTCGGCGAACCCGATGCATTTAACATAGTACGTCAGTGAACGAATGGTGGCTCTAGTATAATGGATGTAGATGCTCCTAATTTATTGAAGAGATCCAGCAGCGCTCCGTTGATCAATGAAGTGGCTTGCACGTCGATGACTTCGCCCACGTCCAACTCTGCGCCGAGGTACAGTGATGTTTCGTTACGCCTTCTCTGGCTGCGTTAGTTGTTGCTATGCTGCTTAACTATTTTTGACAGCTGGTGAGGTCGTCTGTGGGTGCTGTGCCCGTATTTAGCGCTGGTTGAGTGCCGCAAAGTGTTTTTACAGTGTTACAAAGGACCATGTTGTAAAAAGATACTCGGTGTCAGTTTTCATGATAGTGTTGCAAGTAGCAATGTTTTGTAAAACTGCAGTATTGAAAAGTTTGTGTGGCTGGGAAGTGCTGAATATATTTTACATTCTATGTTTTCCTCCGACTTGTTTGTGGTTATTTGTATCTCTATAGGTCCCATTGCTAAGCTTTTCATTTTCCAGTTGAAAATCCAATTAGCAACTACCAATCTACACCATTATCAATCTGTTACTAAAATAACATCCAATTATTGATTATTTCCGTGAGTATATAAAAGTGCTGACTTTTAAAAAATAAACACAATGTTGATTATACATAAACGCTATCTGCAAGTTGCACCTCCTAAAGGAGGTGCAACTTGCACTCACTTGAACTTGTTTGATAAAGTTTAAGTGCTGTTAAAAATTTACTTTTATTGTTTTGTTTCATATATTTTTGAGAATAGGTACAATACAAAAATAAATTATGTGTGTGACCTTATGATTATTTAGAACCTATTTAATTAAACCTCATGTATATCACTATTGAAACACACAGACCACAATAAAACAATTCACTAGTTTTTTAAAGACTATAATCTCATATTTTTTACTTATTGGGCAGAGCTACCCCGAGGAGTTTACTAGCACGACTGACCCCGTTTTGGTCAGAGTCCAGCTTTTTATAACATGGCTTATTTTTATTTTATTTATTTATCACACAAAACACATTACAATGCCAACTAAAAAATTAAAATACAACAAAAATTGTTTTAATCTACATTGTAGCGTAAACTTATGTGTGTACAGTTAAGTATGTTTAAATACTAAGACATTGGTAATAAAATGAAGTTTGAGTTAAATAATATTATGCATGTACGTGCGCAATGCACGCCGCCTAGCTATAAGACCCGGCAGCTCCCTATTTTATTCCATCACTAGGCTGAGTGCTCCAGCATCGAGGACCAGCTTCTAACAACTACTGTACTGGTTTTGAATCCGCCCAATCAACTCTCCCATGAATAGGAGCTCGAGTCAAGCCAGTGACTGTTTCCATTACCCGGAGTATTAATGTAGAAATGTTACAGTTGGCCATTCGATACAAAACGAGTCCACCCACTCTTTAGACAAAAATAAAAATTTTACACATAATTATTTACTCCAAACAATTTAACCAAATTTTTAAGAAAAAGAACAAACACAATCATCACATTACATAAAAGTGAAAGTAGATTAAATCACTTAAATTAATCAAGGATGTGGAATACATTTTTTATGATATAATTATAATAAGTATATAATTTGTAAATAGTTTTTATATCAGTGTATATTGTACAAACCAAGGTTTGAGTTAATTTAATTATATATTTACAATAAACAATTATTAATTATGGTATTGATTCAACATACATTTTGAATAAAATTACAGAATAGTAACCATATCGGTTCAAGAAATCAAATAAATCTACCAGTATCAGTCAGTTTAATCAAAAAGTTTATTCTTCTAACTTGTTGTTTAATAAGACCCTCAGAACAGTTTTGTCTTTTGATTCTGGCTTACTGGTTTTTTTTTGGGCAGTCTACCAGCGCATTTCCTATTAGATGGCAATAAGAGCACTTGATGAGTTGTTTAGTGCATTTAGTGTAAGTCTTTTCTCCTTGCAATTAAAACACACTATACTATCGGGATATTGTTGGGGTCTGAAAAATTTGCGATATCGCTTGTTTTGTTTGTCAGTTTGTTGTAAGTGAATCTTTTGTTCCCCTTTTGGTCCCCAGAGTATTTTGTCTATCGCTCCCCTACCGAAATTTTTGCAGCGATTGAGTAAATTTATCTTCGCAAAGTAATAACCGGAGTGCATAGCTGACGCACACATCCTCATGTATGCCGATGATGTTGCGGCGGTGGTCAAAGCACCGAATAGGGAGCTGTTGGAGAGGAGATTGAACATGGTGGCGAACCAGCTCCACGTCTGGTTTAGCGTCAACGGTTTTCTACTCAATGTGAGCAAGACGAGCTTTGTTCACTTCAATCTAGCCGGACGCACTAGCCAACCTATATCAGTGACCTTGGGAGGTAAAGCCGTAACTCAGGTCAGGAACTCACCGTTTTTAGGTTTTAGACTGGACGATGGGCTTACTTGGGAAGTTCACATTGACCAACTGTGCGAGAGGGTGGGTCGAGCGTGCTTTGCCCTGTGGAGGTTGTCAGAGACACTGGAGACAACGATGATGAGGAGCTGCTACTTCGCATCCGTGCACTCGCTTCTTCAGTATGGCGTAGAGCTGTACGGCAGAGCCGCGGACTGGGAGCGAGTGTTCAGAATGCAGAAACGGGCAGTACGAGCTATAGTGCGAGTTCCGTGGGATACACCCGCTCGTCCGATTTTCCGCTCCCTAAAGATCATGACGGTTCCTGGGTTAGTCATATTCCATGCCGCCATGTATGCTCGAAACCACCTTGACGAGTACTCCAGGTTCGGCGACGGTACCCTATTCGTCACGCGCACAAGCTGAGGGCTGTCCCGCGGCGTCTCACGAAATCGTCGAAGCTGGTGCATGTAATGGGGCCGGCTGTTTATAACCGTCTCCCACCGGCGATCATCGGCGCTTCCTCAACGCAATCCTTCAAAAGCAAACTTAAGTTCTGGCTTATTGAGAAAAGTTACTATAAATTTAATGAACTATTTGACATTTTATAATTTTTATTTTTATTATGTTATTCAATTATGAATCAAATTAATATTATTCCCACATTTTTTTATAAAAACAATTTAATTAATTCAGCAATACCTATGTACAATTTATACAACGTTATTGTTAGTTTAATTAGAATTAAGAACATGACATGTAACATATAAACGTTATCAATAAACAAAACTAAACTAATACAATGCGAGAGATTCGCCAAAACGAACACTCTTGTTTAACATCTCAGTTAATAGCTATATTAACTGAGATGTTATTTGAGTCTGCTGCATAACTTTAGGTTGCCGAGAAGGATTCGGTAAGTAGAGTTCCATTTAGACCAATTTCGTTTTAGAGACGGCAGCCCTTGGTACTACAACTTAGCGTGTCCCAAGAATGTTGGTAGATTATACTGGATGATTTGCCTATCTGACCATGCATAAATTTCGGCGCATTCATCTACCTTGCTCAACCAAATAGTAATTGACTGTTCTTTGCTTAACGGATCAAACTCTGGCATAACATTATTAAGTGCTGGAAAACTATCACGTTCACTATTCTGTACCTTTATAACTTTTAGAAATTCTTCAAAAAATGTAGACGTTGAATCAACTCATGATGACCTCCTGGTCTCATAGTCCCTCCAGGGCTCCGACTCCGACTGCGAAGTTCCCGAATCTTATCGACATCCTCAACATCCTTTTCAGGATTTCTTTTCCGAACAGAGGCTTCCCTTGGCCTTTCCTCATCATCCCTCCCTGGGCTCGTTCTCCGTTTGCGAGATTCCTGTTAGCCCCGCTTACTTGCACACGACTTTTGGGCATTTTTTTGGTTATTTTTTTTTTGGGCATTTTTGTATCGCAGTTACATTTCCTGATATTACTTAGGGGGCGTCCATAAATTACGTGAGGTGTTTTTTTAAATTTTCTGTCATCGTCATCAATATAGTTCATCTTTTTGTGGGGTAGTGACTCCGATTCCGCTTCTGAGTTGAAACACACACACCTGCCCTATCTGACTCTAATCTATGGTCTTTGGCAAATAAGACAATTAGCTAGTATTTTAAAGACTTTATAATCTCATAACTTTTACTTATTGGGCAGAGTTACGCCTAGGAGTTTACTAGCACGACTGACCCCGTTTTGGTCAGAGTCCGGCTTTTTATAAAGTGGCTTCTAAGGACTTTACTGTACTGGTTTTGAATCCGCCCAATCAACTCTCCCACCAATAGGAGCTCGAGTCAAGCCAGTGACTGTTTCCATTACCCGATGATGGGAGTATTAATGTAGAAATGTTACACTATGTTAATGATGTAATACAATACCTTTTAACTGATTAGATCTCAATCTGATCAGATTCCAGGACATACATCTCAAACTTAATCACTGAATCTGTGAAATCATAATATCTTAGCCATCAGAAAGTTTGAGCTTATAATGAGCCTAAGTGAATGTGCATAGGAGTTTGGTGTAACTTG
This sequence comes from Eupithecia inturbata, assembly GCA_963662085.1. NCBI lineage: Eukaryota > Metazoa > Arthropoda > Insecta > Lepidoptera > Geometridae > Eupithecia > Eupithecia inturbata. The sequence goes on along the minus strand of OY759180.1, from coordinate 15,351,457 downwards.
AATTAGAGCTATTATTTATTACTGCTCTTTGATAAATTAATTATATCTTTAACCATTATAACGGTTCGGGTGAACCGAACGAGTTTGGTTGTCAAACTAGGCCTAGATATCAGTACTAACGGAATCCACGTGGTAAAAAACTCGAATTACATTAAATTATACATTTTTTCTTTGGTTCCTTGAATGTGAAAACACGATTGTGAAAAAAAATCATGAACTGTTTCGCGCACAATTTGGTCTAGATCTCAGGAACCCTGTAGTCTATTGAAATGGCTTATGTTTTGATTCGTAGGTTATTACTAATTATTTGGTTCCTTGAACCAGTTTCTTCATAAGTTGTGTAGTTTTTTTGTAAATAAGCAAAAACTTGATTTTTACGCATTAGCAACAATTTTTAAGTTTTCAGATTAATATGAAAAAGTGGGGGTTGTTTATTCAAGCCCCTTTGTATCCCATTGCTTGGTTCATCTCATCAGATGTTCTTCCCAAGTTGTTTCTATAGTTTAGTTTTTACTAGATCCATTTACTCTTGTGCTTTAGATTGTGGTTTGCTTTTGTATGCTTTGCGTTCAATCATTTAAAGTTGTCTGTTAACTGAGTGTTGTAGCAAAAACTCATAAACACAGGTTGTTATTCCAGTAGAGCTCAGCATGAGTCAAATTATATTATTGTTTGGCCAATCAATATCAACCCATGATTATTGTTTGTTTGATATGGATTTCATTATGCTGCATGTTTGGTTTAATAATGGATAATATTTTAAATCTCCCTATCTAAGCATAAGTGCACTTCATTGTATCTCTCACAGTAAGTTGTGAAGCAAATAAAACAATTTAATAAGGTGATTAATTATTGACTATGCAAATTTACAGCAGACATTGGTATTTTACACACACAGGTTACACTAGCTTTTATATCAATAAACAAATTATTATTATTATTATGGATATTTTTGGTTTTTGTTCTTTTGATTATTTATTTTGTCATAATAGATATATTTATTTATAAGTGAAATGTAAACTGACGTATCCAAGTGTGCCTTGTGCTCCTAAATGTATGAGTATGGATGGCATGTCAGATATGCTATAGATAGAGTATATGTAGATATTAAATCAAGAATTTGATGTGTTTTTTAAAAGTGCATGTTATCATAAGTAAGTATTCAGTTTTTAACTTCAATAGTTTTATCATTTTGATAACACTTTTGTTGCTTTAGTCATAAATAACCTACACGAGTTTCAAGGAAGGTAATGATTATTTAATGCAGAAACTGAGTTTTGCAAAAAAAGACCTTATCAAACTAACTAGAAAATTATTATCAAAAGTCTGTCCATTAATTAACCTGTGAAATCATAATATTGATTTTTGTATATACATACATACACTTAATTATGTATCATAGACGAATGGCCAAGATCGGTCCTTGTCTGAAATTAATGTAGAGAAGAGCCTGTAAAGTGTTGAGTGCAATGCAAAGAACCCTCTTTATTGATGTCTAATTATATTGCCTATAGTTGTGATTATATTTTATGTGTCTGTTGTTATAGGAACTCTTTCTTCAGCATGTTCTCCAACAACGCGGCGGCGTCGCGGACGCGGCGCTACAGCGGCAGCTTCAGTCCCCTCACACCACCGGGAAACACCACGGTGCGTACCTGTTCCACGGACTGGCCTCTACCTAGCAGAGTTCCCAGGCTGATACAATGATAAGGTCTAGGATGAGGATGTTGGGATAACAGGACTTGTACCCCGGCTTCATAGCTGCATACTCAGTCATACTGCTCATGGCTGTGCCACTCCACACAAACATAATTTGTGATGTATTAGCTAAGTATATTAGTTATCTAGTACCCATAACACAAGCTCTGCTTAGCTTGGGATTAGATGATGTTGTGTGAATTTTTTCGTATTATTTATATAAACACCAACCCAGTAAGATCTCAGACCAAATGTTAAAAAGATTTATTCAAGTCCTAGTAAAAGTTGCTGCTGTTGCATAAAAGATATCAGATTTAATGACACGTAGTAGTACATTAGTCTTGAAGCCACAGTTAGTGGGCTATGTGAAGGCAAGTTACTAAGCCATCGTGGACCGAGGAGGCCCCGCCGCCTCATCTGGTAGATGCACAAGTACGAATCGTGAATTTGCTGCAGTTCTCAGCTGCGTGGCTTACTCACGTAAGGCTGCTAATAGAGAAAAAGACGTAACCCTAGAGTTCTTAATCCGAACTCCGCGGCGCAGTCGCGTGAATTTGTCGTAGTCCATAAGCTAACTAGCATCAGGCTGCTCGAATAGCGACCCAGGAGACTAAACCCTAAATCCAAACCCCTCCCTCATTTCAGAACTCTTGGGGGCCACGGATGGCGCCGCGCGTCAACCAGCTGCGGCTAGAAGAGTGCGCTGACGTCAGCAACACGCGGGAGGTCGCACACGAAAGGGAGGTCCACTCGGCGATGCAGATGGGCCAGTCGTGTGAGGACCTCACGTTACTGGGTGTCGGGCCTGCTAACTCACCTACGAGGATACCTAGGTAAGATGGCTGGTGAGATCAGCTTGCGTCTTGATCTAGGTTTTAGATGAACTTGACACGTCTATAAAATTACCTATTCTGTGTAGAAAGGAGTTATATGTAAAAGTAATTTGTAATCTCCAGAACAGTTTCAAAAATCCTTGGTAATAAAAGGTGATGGTGTAAATTATTCCAGAGCATAGATTTTATGTAATTAGTTTTATCGAAGTTCCAGAGTGCTTTTTTTAGGCTGTACGAGTACCTACCTGAGTTTTAGAAGATGTAAGCTTGTCCAAACAGGATTTCATTCATTCTTTTTTTATTAGAAACAGTGTCTTGCAACAAGAATTTGACTAAATGAGTAGAAAGTCGAGTAAAAAATCAGTAGACTGAAGAAAAAACTGTTTTAGGTAAGTTCCTAGGTATATGATCTGTTTTTTCTTCTTCCAAGATGCACCCATAAGTTAGGCACCCTCCTACGACCCAATACCTATTACAGGCAAAGTAAAATGTACTAATGGTCCATGCGATCTTCATGAACGTGATGTTTGGTGGTTCCGTTCAGCTGGTCCAGTTGACTGTACCACCAATGAATTTATTTTTCCCGTACTAGGTACAGTTAACTGTACCACCGAAGTTTTTTCATTCAGAAAAATATTTTTTACTCTGGTATACAACCAACTGTACCTACCTACTTCCGGAAAAATAATTGCGGTGGTCCAGTCAGCTGGACCAGGGGCCCAATTCTGCAATTGCTTTGCTATGACAATGGTATCGTCGCTGAATCGTCACTTAGAAACCTTAGATTAATGAAACTCCAGATAGTGCATGCGGTGCTATTTGCACGGAGAGATAAATTAATAGTTTTAAACTTGACACTTTGACGCGCGTCCCTCCTTTTGTATTTATCATCATTAATTTCATCTAAGGTAGATACCAAAACGTGTCATTCTGTGACGATACCACTGTCATAGAGAAGCGATTAGTTTCGCAGATTATGGCCCGAGCTGAACGGAACTACGAGTAAGAAGCGAAACTGATCATATTTTGTTTTCGCAGTTTATAATACTTCTTGACACTGACACAGGCCGAGTCGTAGCTAAAAGTCGTGTAGATAAAGAATGGGATTGAAGATGACAGCATGCTATCCCGCGTAGACTCTACACGATTTATACACAGTCTAGGTACCTTAATATAGGTACATATATTAAAAACACTGTAACAGGTCCAATTCTGCGCATTAAATTTTTTTTGCACAGCGTTTCTTAAGAGAGAATCTGTGGTCAAATGTGAATACCTTATTAGTCGGCAGGTACGGTAATCGCGAACGAAGTCGCGGGTACAGTGAGTGCTAAATATAGGAGGATGTTATCATCACACAACAATCTAGCTAGTTTGATTGATTGGCAGTTGATTTAGAGTTAGTTAGGAACTATAAGTTCTGTGGCCCCTTGGGTAAAACGCCTTCATATAGATGTGCCCATTTCTGGATTTGCCCACGGTCTGTACGTACTAAAAGTTCAATGCTGGGCTACATCAATGAATAGTTCATTTATTTCCAGGTTCTCCCCCGCAGTATCACCCTCACCCACCAGAAAATACACAACGCGGCGCAGCCTATCCCCTATCGCCATACGAGCGTCCAGCTTCAGTCCAGTGCGGCCCAACTTCCTCGGGGGCAAGCGACGCTGCGACGACGCCGACTCCCCGCTCTCCAAACGGATGTGCACGTCGGACCGACTCACGCCGTCTACTCCGGGGACGCCGGACTCGGACTCCTTGGAGTGCACCTTCCGCCCCGTCTCCCCCCGCGCGCAGCCGATGGAGTCTCCTCTAGAGCAGACGCAAGAGAACCACAAGTCTCCCAATCCTAGCTAATAACGGCCGGACGAACTTTGATTTGTAATTGGAATGTGTAGGATTGTTGACTGTAGTGACGAGTTGACTAGTCGGGGCTGGATTAACACCGCGTGAAGTAAGAAGTATACCTCAAGTGTCTAATAGGGTCCGTTACGACTGACGTAGAGTGGAGCTAATTCGAGCAATCAGAAACGGGTGTGTCGTTTCCGCTCCGCTCTCCGTTAGTGGGAACGCAGCCTATGGTCCAATTGAATGAAGCATCGGCTTTCATTCATTGCTCAGTTCCTCACGATTTTTTAAGCGATGTTTGGTAATAATGAATGAGGTTAGTTATTCTATATCTGTTAGGTGTAGTTGACTTGAAATGAAATGTTTACTTTGGTACAACAGTACTCAGTATGAAAACAGTAGGTTAACTTACGCCTTCACCTTAGCCACGAAACAGAGCTCAGTGTCTAGTCACTAGTACAATTTTGGGGCGTTACACTTTGAGCGATGTCGGTATCTTTTAGTGAACTACATAAGATCTGGGAAATTAAAGCTTTAACGCTGTCTAAACTCGGCTAGTCAAAATCCGGAATGTGTTTTCATGGCCTCAGGTTAGCCTGTGCGAATATACTGGCACTATTTATTCAGCTTTCTGAATACAAGGTCATGTGTCTAACGCTTAAAATTACATCTCAAAGTTCCTGTATAATGGTTCTTACTAGCTATAACGAGGGTTGACCTCTTATTGTTTAAGTATAGGGTGTGCTGCGTTTGTTCTTGTAGATCTGATTGTTGTAGGTCGCTTACTGATGTGTAGTTCGATCTCTCGAATGTTGGTTACAGTATCGTTTAAGATTGAAACGCGAGGTAAGGTATGACAGGAACGAACTCATGCCAGCGCCCTATCGCCTATCGCCCAGCGCCTATCGACAGCCAAAGTATCCAAAACTGTAAATATAGACGCGTGTGTATAGAACACAGTATTGTACATAATAATTCTTAGATTTAGTACTTAGCCATTTTGCGTGTAAAAAGTGTGTATGTTCAGGGTGTCCATTTTCTCCACTTTTTATGAGACACTAAAAACTTCACTAGCTAGGTTTCTATGAAAACTACTGTTGATCGTTGTACTATAAATAGTTCTGGAGAAAATGGGTGCGAGTCTTGTCATTTCATTGAATATTCAAGGTACAATTTGCTAATGTTTATAATTAAATTGATTTGTATCTAATCGAATAATATACATAGCGGGACTGTATAGGGCCGATATAAACTAGCTACCATTATTATCTAATAGTTCGTATTGGGCTTTCTAGAATGTATAGAGCGTGACAAACATTTTAGTTTCAGTGTTTATTAGCGTAGAGGCTATGGAGTACAGATAGAATCAACAATAGCCTTTGTCTACATGAGTGCGCCTTTATCTGCTGATTGCGTGATTTATGTATCACGCAATAAAGTACACTTTATTGCGCATGTGCTTTTTTATGGTTATTGATAATAGTATCACTTGCCAAAATCTTGCAAATCACAAGTCTTGCAAAAGCTAGAGAGACAGTATTTAAGGCGCTACCCCGACCCAGAATAGCGCCGCCACCTAGTTTATTTTATTGTTACGTTAAACTAAAGAAATTTCTAAAATCCATTGGGCAGTTTGTGATACCTATTATAAGCTTTTTTTTAATGCCTCTAATAGTTTTATTTTGTATAGTTTACACAAAGATGCGAAAACAGAGTTTGGTGGCCACCAAGAGCAACTTCGCATCTTTGCATAAACTATACAAAATAAAACTATTACAGAGGCATTAAAAAAAAAGCTTATAATAGATATCACAAACTGCCCAATGGATATTAGATAATTCCTTTGTTTAACGTATTAATAAGATAACCTAGGTGGAGGCGCTATTCTGGGTCGGGGTAGCGCCTTAAGTAGTGAAGGTAGGCGCACTAATGTAGACAAAACAGAAGTTATACCAAGCTTGAAAAATAGAAGAATACCATTTTTCTAATGCCGTGTTTGTCTAATTACTTATTTATGAAATGTATTGTATGAATGAATTGATTATAAGATACTTTTATTATTGCGAAAGATGTATCCGCCGATTTAGAAATAAGAATTCCGAAACGAAAAGTTCGGATGTAAATTATAGGAAGCGGAAGCTATAATTTACATGTGGGTGTAGCCTGTAGCTCCAATCGCATCTAGATGTTTGTGTAAAAAACCTATATCTACCTATGTGATACTTTATCGTAATTTAAAAACCGCTGCTGGTAGCGAATCCATTTTGTCTTATATGTTGAAAGAACTGTTCGACTTTATCACATTGAGTACATTTTATCGTTTATGCTTTCTTGTTTAGAATTTGCAATCCTATCGTAAATATCTAACGAATGATAAGGTGACCTTAGAATTAAACGCATATAAAAAAATGTTGTTGTGTTCCAATTCAAAGGGCTTCTAGGTGTGATAGAAGATCTTATAAATTGTGCATTATTCATTGAGAGTAAGTTCATCAAACGATACTATTAGATCGATCCTGAATAAGTCTTGTTTAATATTGCAATATTGTTGCGGCCACAGTTTCACTCGTTTTGAAGCCCCTTGCCAATAATTCGTTTAGTGTGTATTTACAGAAATCACATTGTTTTGTAACTTTTATAATGTATCAAACATAGTCAGCGACTAGTGTCTCATGAATACTGGAAAACTACACTTGCGAGCTATAAACTGGAATCACTTCATCGCTGGTTTCTGCAGACCATATTTTACAGTTTCCATGGAATGAACTGCAGATTGGTGTATACCATTTGAAAAGAAATTTTGTTAGCTTTCGAATGGTATAAAATTTATTAAATTTAATTAAATTTCCCACCTTCATTTAGTGAATTATTACAATAGGTCGAAGTCGTGGATGTTTAAATTAATAAGAAGTAATATGAAAATATCAAATTTTTATTTTAAATCTTTGTTATTTCCCGCTTAATATTTTGTATTACCCCCCTGGCCCTAATGACTGCTTGTAAACGGTTTTTCATTGACCTAATGAGTTTCCTGATGGAATCCTGTGGAATTTCCTGCCACTCTTCGATAAGAGCAGTTTTTAGGTCTTCTATTGACGCCGGAGCTGGAGATCTTCCTCGTACCCGACTTTTCAGCTCGTCCCACAGGTGTTCGATAGGGTTCATGTCAGGGCTGACGGCTGGCCAGTCTATTGTGGGAATCCCGACTTCTTCCAGGTACTGTCTAGTCGCACGAGCGGTGTGGCAGCGGGCATTGTCGTGCATTAGCAGGAAATTTTCGCCAATAAACCCGGCGTAAGGGAGTACATGGCCCAGCAGAATGTCGTTGATATACCTTTCTGCGGTTAGTCCTCCTCCCCGACCTCCACCGGGTACGAATACCAGAGCTTCAATTGAAATCCCCGCCCACATCATACAAGACCAACCCCCATATGCCACTGTTTCCGCTATACAGCATTGTGCGTATCGCTCTCCCGGTCTCCTGTAGACTCTCCGTCGACGGTCGCTGCCATGCAGGCACATCCTAGTCTCGTCCGCGAACAAAACTCTGCTCCATTGCGGTATATCCCAATCTAAGTGATCACGAGTAAACTGAAGTCAGGCTTGTCGGTGGGCTGTAGACAATTTGGGTCCCGTTGCTGGCCTTTTTGGGGTCAAGTTAGCTTCTTTGAGTCTTCGCCTCACTGTCCACTCGCTGACAGTTCTCCCTCGAACTTCTCCGAGCTCCCGCTGGACGTCAACGCCGGTTAGATGTCGATTTCGGAGAGAAGTGCTGGCAATAAATCGGTCATCTCTCGCCGAAGTGCATCGCTGTCGTCCAGATCCTGGTCTTCGGACTAAGTTTCCAGTCTCTCTAAACCTCTTGTATACTTTGGAGACACAGGACTGGCTCAGATGAAGCTGTCGAGCGATAGTACGCTGAGAGAACCCTTGCTGGATTAGGGTGACGATTTGAGCGGCTTCTATTGGTGTGGTTTCCATTTTCTTGTAATTCCAGTATTTTGAGTGACGTGATATATTGGACTGATGACAAAATTGCATAAATTCCCAGTTTTTATAGGGATTCAGGAGTTTGAAAAAATTGATGTGTCGTTCCAAAAATTTATGTCTTTTGTTTTCACGTTCCATGACATATGATGAACATTTTTTTCGCTATAATATCAAGAGTTTGAAAGCTAATAAAATTATCTTTAAAATAATATACCACAACCTACAGTTTATTGCATGGAAACTGTAAAATATGGTCTGCAAAAACCAGCGATGAAGTGATTCCAGTTTATAGCTCGCAAGTGTATTTGTTTTGAAGTGTGATTAAATCACAACATTAATAAATTGTTTCTTGGTTTTATTTCTAGAAAAAATGGTCTTCCTTTTTTATAACATAAGGATTTGTGTGTAAGCTTTAGAAAATAAAAGACATGGAGCTACCAAAACAAAATCACTTTTATTTACAAGTCAGAGTTTACATGGACTTTGTAGATGACAAATTATCAAGAAAAATAGTATTCAAAGTGAAATTAATCTAAAACTTATCATTAAACGAACAACATTATTATAACATTCCAATAATTGTACTCTTTAAAATGTGATAAATTACAAAACACAAGACAAATGTTGGGAATAATCTCACAATTATTACTATGTAAATTAACTATATTAAAACATTACAAAATTCATCAAATAGCTACATTTAAAAGAGCATAGCAATTACCACAAATACATAAGTATAAAAATGTCAACATCCGTCGTTGGTTGGTGCGAGTCAGCGACAAGAATATCTGAGTAATACTCGCCTGAGCGAATGAGCTGGCAAGTACAGGGAACAGTCACTTTTGTCACTGACTGTAACACAATGTTGTTGAAACCTTTTACTCCTTCACAATCAACTCACGCATTACCTATCCGAATTACGCATTGCAATATTAAACTATTAAAATGATTAAGCGTAACATTGGATCAATCTTTGACCAATTAAGTGCTAAAATTAATAGTCAATGCTAAACCTGAGAGTCATCTTACTAGAAGACAAAATTTGTCTTATCATAAAATTAACTTACCAAAAAAAGTGTAACTATAATAAAAAAACATTTACACATATTTTGAGGTACAAAATGTTATATGTGACTCTAAAAATAGTCCTGAATTAGTCGTTTGCTATTCATAGTTTTAAGATAATGATAAAATTTACAATGATAACAAAATTGCGAACTTTAGAGAGGCAGATCTCTGCTTATCGACATTACACTAGCTCATAAAATACAAGTCCTTAAAACTAGAATTATCTCTACATTTTTGCATCAATACGTAAATTCGAAACTAATACGACCTAATAAACTGTCTTCTACCGGGTTCTAATTCCGTATACGATTGTAATCGTGAGTTTCGAAGTGCGGTAGCGGATTCGTATTCAAGCCATACATTCAACTTTGTTACAGGGAAGACAGCGCAGCACAAGCAAGCAAGAGTCGTAACAATACTTATAGGAATGCACTATGTTTGGATATGGATTTTTGGCACAAATGACTGAGAATGTAAAAAATATTGTGATTTTTTGATTTGGTTTTTTAAATTGAAATGCATACTTTACATACATACTTTTATGAGTTACTTTCAGTTCAATTAACAGTTTCTTATTAAACACTAGAAATAGATCTAGTCTTTTCGAGTTGCCAATGGCACAAAGAAGAAAAAAATATAGGTAAGAATACCAAAAAATTTTCGTCACAAAATTCTAATTTCAGTCTTACACCACAAAATAAAAAAAATTCGAATAGACGATTCACAAACATGTTCGTTGATACATATTTTTGTCAATTGAGTAAGAGGTATTAGATAAAATGAGAGCAACACACATAGTGAAGATGTTACAGCGTTAGGTAGAATATTTTAACTATTTAACTAGGTTAAACTAAAACAAAAACAAGCTACTTCCATTAGTGTCTAAATATATGTCTAAATCTAAGTCAGTAAAGTAAATGCAACTAATTTTGAGTTTTATGTAGTCTTGCGGTACATTACAAAGTAAATTAAAACCTATCAAATGGCAGTGTAGCACTGTTTGTTGCATTAATAGCCATAAAGTCAATATGTTACAGTAAAGTGGCACCTTACACATGTTCATATGTCTACTCAAGTAGATACAGATCATATGAACTATCATTCTGAAGCCTTCATCGAATGCAAACTTTACCTCTGAAATAACATTTCAATTAAACTTAGTAAAGGAAATACAACATCTCGGCAAGATGTGCAGAGTTGTGGGGTACACCAATTTGAAAGCATTATTACACCAAAAATCTTACAAATAGTTCCTTAATCACCATCAAGCAATACAACTTGTTTTAGGATACAAATACGAGTTCGACTCTACGCAATATTGAGGAGCAACTTTTAAAAATATTGTTTGATATGGCGGAATTTCTATCCCTTGAATAAACCTCATATTTTGAAATCATCTTGGTAATCTTATACAAACAACAATAAATATAGCGAATAACAAAAAAAAAACATCGATCGAGTTTAGAGCGCAGGTCCCCTCGTGAATGCAGCCTACACTATGTACACAGAGAATTGAAATATTTGGACCCACCATAGTATATTCCTCACTAGCTGTAAAGTGCCACTTTGCCCATCTCAGCTGCTGAGCACTGTGTCTTCCACGAGCGGGACTTTCGCGACTTCGAAGAATATTGTGTGCGAATACTTGTTTCTTACGGTGCTGATCGCGGACTTGGGCTTCTTGTGCAGGACGGCGTTCTGAGCGATCGCGATCGGCAGGATGTCCTTCAGGGAGTAACCTGGAAAATATATAGTAAGGAAAAATGTAAGATGTTATATCTTACAATGTTAATGTACGCTCAAACCTACGCTAAGACATCGACTATTCGTCTTGTCATTTGCAACGGGATTTAACTCACTGCTGGGTATAGGGCTGCAGCAACACAAGTAAATTTTTTTTAAATAATAAATTTGATTGGGATGGGCAGTTGAGTTGACTTGTGAAACAAAAATCATCCTTATCTTGTAGCATTTTATTACTCTCGTAATAAAATGCGACAAGATAAAGGACTGCTACAAGGAGAAGGGATGCTACAAGAGTAAGTCAACTACTGATGGCCAAAGTCCCCCTCGTGGATGACAGTCCTCAGCAGCTAAAATAAAGAGTAAAGTGGCACTTTCGTAGATTCAAAAAAAGCTAATGCTAATAAAACTATATACTATATGTATAATACAAACGACAAGCTAACCTGTGTAATACTCGAGCGTGGGCGTCCAGGTGCCTAATGACTTCATCCGCAGCGCGAGGTAGAGCGCGGCGGCGGCCATCTTACTGTCAGAATACTCCAGCAGGCCGTACTCCAGCAGGCATTGTTCCAGCACGAACCGCGCGAGCGTCAGCGTCGGCATTGTCACTCGGGCGCACTGGAAATGGTATAAATCAAAATAAAGTAAATAATGCTGGACAATTCTCACAGCATCATCTAGCCTCAAAGTAAGCTGAGCTTGTGTTAGGGGCACTAGATGACTGATATACTTAATATAATACATTACATAATAGATATTTTTTATTATAAATAGATAATACTTGGAACACCCGGGACAAATATTTGCAGATCTTACAAACATTAGTCCCAAGGCGGTGAAGGCGGGAATCGAAACTGCAACCTCCTGCGTCGCAGGCGGACCTTCGCCCGACCAGGTATCAATTTTATTAGGGTATGTAAAACATAGAACCATGATTCCATTGAAAAAATGCTGTCCATAGAGATGGAAGAAGGCTCATAGGAGCATATCAAGAAATTCGGGAAGTTTCGGTAATTACTGAAACTCTATAATTACTGGGCGTGACGTGCGTGCCCTACTACCCTACTTATCTTTGTATTTTGTAAGTCAGGGTCTAACGATGATTAGAAATTACTGTATAATCTCATTGATTATTGTACATGGAAATGTAGCTTTTTTACCCTTGAGGCTATGTCTATGGCTAAACGAGACTGCCAGGCGATACATTGTATCCTGATTTCCTGCAAAAGGACATGGCTACATTTTATCCAGGAAACACGCTTTTTTTATTGACAGTCAAGCGTCTGGCTACCATCTCTCTAGGATAGGTAAGGATGTGGCTTATGATGGAGCATGCTATCCCAGCACGAAAACTTTAGCTTGCGAAGCTGCGGGTGGAAGCCAGTTTTGCATTAAAAGGGATTATAAGAAGCAGATTAATAGTTGAAAAGTGCTATTTACAGGTGGCGCGACAGCTGGTCACAAATCTGTCGGCAACTCTTAAACTGTACTCACCCGCGCATACCGCCGCAGGAAGCGATAAGACAGCGGCACTCCGAGATCAAAGTCCACGACGCGCAGGATGTTCATCTCCATCTTCAGCAGCTGGCTGAGCGAATATGCGCCGTCGCAGATGTACAGGAAGTCGTCCACCAGAGGCGGAATGCGCTCCTGAAATGGTAGTGCTTATTTATGAAAGTAGCAGATACATTTCACTATTTATTAAGCGCGGCGTAAGAATAGACCCCGTCAACTCAACCCGTGGATGTCGTAGAAGCCGACTAAGAGAACCCACCAGACCAGACAGTACCAGAGGAAGGGCGGCAGCTTCCTTCTGTGTATTTTTACCAACTGCGATCACCAATCAGCCTACCAAGCGTTGTGATTGATTATAGCAAAACCCCCCTTGTTTTGGGGGGCCACGCTCAGCAGTGGACATATGTTTGTGTACTGAGGAGGATGCTGTACAGAGAAAGCTAATAGTGGCCTTATTTCATTTATGTATGCCTCCTCTGTACTCTGTCCTCTTGGCGCAGAACGGTAGAACGCCAATATGTAGTCTACAAGAGGCGGAACAAGCTCTTAGACTACAGTTTCTCTTCATCTTCAGCCCGTATACGTCCACTGCTAAACATAGGACTTGCGCCTAACGGCGTCGTTTGGATGTTTTCCACCATTTCGCATTGATTGGTTCACCGAGCTTATGGCCTGCCCATAGCCACTTCAGCTTGCTCATGCAGTTTATCTTCCTTCATGATAGCTCAAATAGCAAAGCTGGCAGTGGGCTGGCGACAGTGTCATCATCATCAGTCCATATTAGTCACACCCAAGAACACGTTTACCCCACCGGTTGTCGGTTCTTTGCGAGATAAGACCGGCCTACTGCCACTTCAGCTGGCTAATTGTTTGAGCTATGGCGTTATGTTTGGTTCTTTGTAGTTTTGAATCATATTCTTCAGAGAATCTCCCAGCACAACTCATTCCATAGCTCGCTGAGCGACTTTGAACTTGTGGCCCTACTATGAGTGTCTATGTCTCTGCTCCTTAAGTAATGACGGAAAAGACGCTTTGATTGAAAAGAAAGAATTTTAAGGCATTCCAGTGCGGATGATGTAAACACTAGTCACATAAAATCTAATTTTCTAGTAAATACGCGCGTTTTTTTGCTTTCTACAATTAATTGCAATATGGCCGCAGTACGCAATGATACTTTTTTTAGAAACGTTATTCCTTAGTAACTTTTATATATAACATTTATAAATTAGCGCGGTTTCAAAAATTAATTTATTTCTGGGCCACCCTGTATAAGTATTTGTGTTGAGTTCCGCGCGGTCGTATCTCGATTTGGATCTCTAAAGCAATTGCTTACATAAATTCGTGCTCAGAAAGTCTCGTAGTTGATTATTGACACGGAAAAGGCGTCGACAGTCACAAAAGATCTTAATTTAATTGATATGTTTAGTACCTATCTCAACATTGACCAAACCAATCACTACTACGGCTAGGCGGCTCTGTCGGGGGACCAGCGTTGGTTGGTTGTAACGCGTTTAAAACCAACTTATACTGAGACAGAGACAGTTTTAAAACTATATTCAAAAATAAGTCCGTACTACCCCTAACTTTTACTATAAATTATGCTTGATTTTTTTTTAAGTTTGCTTGTATTCATAATAAAACTAAACTTAAAACTTACATCAAACTTAGAAGCGATGAACAGAGCGGAAGCACCGAGTAGCTGCAGCTCTTCCTTAGTCAGATGTTGCTCCATCGGCTGCTTCCTCGTAGAGCGGGTCAGGAACAGGTCCACCAGCTTTACAGCCAGGTACAGCGTCTCATGGTTCAGCTCGAAGCTCTCCTGCACTTCCACCATCCAGTCGATGAGCAGGGCGCGCATCCACTGGGTGATACCCTTCATGCGGGTTAGGTAGTCGTCGATGGCGAAGAGACGCTACAATAGTAGATTGTGTCACAAGGGAACAAAGTAATGTATTTAGGGCGATAGCGATTTTTTGAATCCTAAGCGTAGCGAGGGGATTCAAAGTACGTCGCTTGAGGTCAAATAATTTTGGTACCGTGTGGCACACTCTGCTTTTCATCCTAAGCTAAGAGAAAAACTAATCATACCCGAAAAATAAATATGAGATGCTTTTAGTAGTGACGAATATTTATATTTAGGTACATATCTAAATTACAAATTTATTTCTGGTGTTAATATTTCACTTTCACTGCTAGAACTCATCTTTTATTCAATTTGTGTGAATCAAATTGAAATTGTTTGTAATATTTTGATAAAAAGTAATAACAAAATAATATTCTCGAACCGAATGGTCTGTTGCGTGACGATGGTAAGAGGCCCGACGGCATGACACTAGTCCCATGGGAATTGAGGAGGCCTGTGGGACGCTACATGCGTCGACACACTTGCGCCTTCCCGTCTTCCGAGGACATCCGTGAGGGCTGATCTCAAGAGACGCAAATATGCAGATCTCGACAGAGCCTATTTGCCATTTGCTCCCTTTGGGGTCGAGACCCACGGACCTAGGTCCGTGGGGTACCGAGGCTCTCCGGGTTTTTTAAAAGTTATTAATGGCATGACCGGAGTGCATTTCTTTAACAGTCGATAAATAATGTTGTGATGGACATATGAACATGCAATTTTAAAATCTTATAGATAATACAATGTAGAATAAGATAAAGTTTGTTTGTTATAAAGTTTTTTTGTTTGTTTTTGAAAAAGTAGTGAGTTTACTGAGATTTTTAAAATTATTACAAAAATCTATGAAAAAAACCTGTTCTGCAAAAAACACCAACTATCAATTGAGGGTTGTTTTTATCACAATTTTACTTTAATAAGGAGCTCGTGTTATTTCCAATAATTGCTGAGTTAGTTTCATAGTCGTTTTCATAGATCGTTTTGTTTAAAAATTACATAGTTTTGTTTACGTGGGCGTAGTCGTAGCGAAAGAAAAGTTTAAAATCCCTATGAAAAAAAATCAAATATGGGATAGTTCCCCTCATTTTAGTTTGTGCACTTTATGCAGACTCACAATGTATAGTACATATTGGTATACTTGACAAACGTTCGAAACCCTCGGCGCGCGAGTCACACTCGCACTTGACTTGACATCTTGCTTAATATAGTTTTTTATTCATTCCCTAAAATATTCTTCGATAGGGATCCGTGGAATTTTTGAAATTATGAAAGTGGTCCGTGACTGCATAAAGTAAGAAACCGTGGTCTTGTGGGACGTATCGGGCTAATTCCCGGGCTTTTAGAGCGCGAAATATTGAGGCGAAGCAGTGAGGATCACTGCGCTAGCAACGCGATTTACGGAATCACGGCGAGAGGATATCGACGGCATCACACGAAGGGGTGCGGAACATATGTAGATATACGGAACATCTGTAGATACGGTTCTCCCAGCGCTTACTCAACAACTGGCCTGTGTTACAATTAAACACAAACACTCGCTCACATTTACATTTCCAACCTTGTGCAATAATTATAACGAACAAACACGAGGGCATTGCTATAGTCTTTTAGTCAATAAATCACACTGACTGAGGTGGGGGAACCTAATTGGACCTAATTTGAGTTTCAGTATAAGTTGTGTTTGTGTTACGTCAGAAGATAAACAGATAAATAGATATTTATTGCCAAATTATACGTCACAATTTTTTTTCACATAAAGGAAATAAAATAATAATAAAATGAATGCACATTATTCAGAATTTAAAATTCGTCATACGTAGGTATAAAACGTCTTCTTTACGATCCAGTTTATTAGCTTTTTCTTAAAATGTTCCTGACTCGGTGCGTTCCTAATCTTATCTGGGAGTTTGTTATATTAGCCGGTCCCATTACGTGCGTCCAGTCAACTTGTCCGATTTGGCCAGTCGTCTTGCCGCAGGCACCAGCAAGCCACCCACGGCATTGTGAGTGTTGTAGCAATGCATCTCCGCTTGTATTAGAAACTAATTTATGTTTCGACGGACATGCAATGCTACCTGGAGCCAAATTCTGCCAACCGATCGCTTTACTATGACAATGGTATCGTCGCAGAATCGTCCATAGATGAAAGAAACTCATCTAGAGTGGAATTAGGGCCCAGAGAAATAGCTTTTGATGGAAAGGTGATATTTAGCTGGGTAAAGTAGGTCTCGCAGAAGTTCTCCGCGTACTATCACACTACGGCCCGTTTTTGCAATCTGAAGTTATTGAAGCGTAACAAGATGAAGGAAGTGCTAAATAATGTGGTGAACAAAACAATTCTTTTAGAAATACATGGGTGGGAACGAATGTATTTACTAGTACGTACAATCTTGATAGTACCTACCTCTCTACTCTTCAAATAGTTAAAGATGTCCATAGCATAATGCGAGACTTGGAATGGATCATTCCAGTTCTCGAGGTCAAAGTCAGTGATGCCCGGGGGAGGCTTGTGAGGCTTCTCCGCCTCCTCAAGCGAGCGGTTCACGGAGTCATCGAGGTTCACTTTGTCAAACTTGTCACTTATCGTCTTGTATTCCTCCTTGGTGGTTTCAGCAGGGCTGCTGATAAGTTTCTAGGTTACACCTTGTGCTTATAAATAAATCTAACTGAAAACTAGCCACTACTGCAAAATGCTGAGTTAGGGACCAATTTAAAAGGTATTTCTATCCCATGTGAACTGATTTATGGGATAAAACGTCTAAGCCTATGTTTTATTCCAAGCCTAGAACACACATCTATGCAAAATTTCAGTCAGATCATTTCAGTAGTTGGCGTGAAGACCTAACAAACATTCAAACCTTCGAATTTATAATATTAGTCTTATGTAGTGTGTGATGGACTGATGGTGATACTTGAGGTATTATTTAACCTATTGTTATACTTTAGTCCTCAGTTATCACACTAATTTTATAAATGCGATGTATGGATGTTTGTTACTTCTTCACGCCAAAACGAATTAACGGATCGGGCTGAAATTTTGCATACAGGTAGTTCTAGGTCTGGAATGAAAAATATGCTACTTTTTCTCTTATAAATCATGGGATATAAATATCCTTTAACGTTTCCATAGAAATAACGTGAGCGAAGCCGCGGGCTAAAACTAGTTTTGAATAAATTATAATTTGTTAGAGCCTTTATACATGGTATCCCACGGCCAGGGGACACGTCAGGGACCATACCAGAAATATTGAAGATGTAATACTGCATTCACAGAATTTTGTAAAACAAAAATTAGCACCCTGTATTTTTTTTGGCGCCGATCTGTAGAGTCTATCATAAGAATCCAATCTGTGTCATAAACATTGCATATTAAATAGGAGAAAGATCATGAAATCTGGCAAATACTGAAAAGACGAAGCACTTTTTGCACCTTACCAGCTAGAGGTCAGGAGTTGGTCCTGGGCCTAACCTTTCCCCCGTCGCGTAGGCCTGCCATCCCATCGGATTATGACAGTGAGCGAAAAGAGAGTGCACCAGTGTTTGCACACACAGTTGTGCACTTTAATAATATCCTGCACATGACTAGTCCCCGTTGCCAAAATTCAGCTAGGAGCATTATCATATCACCAGTTAGACTGCCGCCTAAAGCTATACTGCACCATAATGCCTCGCAACCCGTGCCGAAGCCCACACAGTGGACAAAGTGTTGTCTAAGAACCTACACCAAGGCTATTGCTGTCTTGTCATCGTCAAAATTTATGTACAGACTGCCAAAACCAGTGATTGATTTAATATTGATGATCTCCTGCAGTAGATTGGTCTAACTGGTGAAAACAACCAGTCGAAGTGCTTCGTCTCTTCCCAGATTTTATGGTGCTCCTTTAATTTAATATGCTATGTTTAAAAGAGATTATTATGTTATGATTGCCCCACTGTGGCACTGGTGCAAAAAAAAAGGAGTTTTTTTAGATTTTAGTGGGTTTGATTACTGGATAACGCAAGTAATTTATCAAACCCTGTTAATGAAAATTTTAATATTTAAAAATAAAACAATGTTTCCTTTCAGTGAAACATTTATAATGGTCTGCTAACTTAAAACAGCTACTAAGCAGCGTTATTTCTCACTCTGACTTATAGAACAAGAGAGTGAAATTAGCAATGCTTTAAGTTAGCAGACTATTATGAATAAGGGGTTAATCTATACTTATAATAATCTTAAATATTTCTGGTATTTGTCCTCCATGTCTCATGGCCGTGGGACACCCTGTATAGGTATTAAAATGAAATGAATACACGATGCGCGATGGTACAAGTCGACGCACGCTTTTTTGTTTGGAGACAGTTCTGCATATACTATTATGATTAATTGACTTGTCAAAATAAAATCTTAGTGTTGATCCCTGTAGATGAAGTCATACTGCAGATGATAAGATAATGATGATGAGCATGTATCTGAAGACTCTGAAGACAGGCCTCCTTAGAATTACAACCAAACCAACTATTCTACAAGTACTTACATATTTTCCAGTGCAGTCATATATAGTGATGGTTCACCAGATATGTCACTCCTCGCAGAATTAGCAGAATTCTGGCTCTGGTTCTGTTCTTTAGCCTTCTCCCGTTTGACCACATTCTTGAGGATACCATTCTGAGCCCTGGTCGCTACAGGTTTAGGAGCATCTTTGGTAAAGTGCTTTTGAACTGATTCAAGAGCATGAGAGGCCACCCGCTGGAGTGTTTTGGTCTTTGAAGTCTTACCGTTGAGGACAGTCTGTGATTTGATGCTCTAAAACAGAAGACAAGAGTAAGACAGCATTACCATTTTAGATAAACTTTACATACCAACCACAATAATCAACAACACTATTTTTTATAATTTATTAGCCCTTATTGAGGTCAATAACCGCTAATAAATTATAAAAAATAGGATAGAATAGTAATGGAGGCAGGTCTTTGCCCTGCAGTACCTACTGCAGGGCAAAGACCTGCCTCCATTACTACCAGTTTGGAAAGTGTATGTACTATTAACTTGTAAAAACAGAGGACATTTTTAGGGGCAATAAACTTATTATGTTCTAAGAAACATGATACCTTGTAATACCAGTAGCATTACAAGGAAGATATTCAGGTAAATTCAAGCATGACAATTTACATTGAGATGATAACTTTAAAGGGTCAGTCTCTAAAGGTTGCCTGGAAGAGATCACATACTTGTCTTAAGTAATGTCTCTTTGCAATGTCATTTTTCTAGTGTACAATATAGCATTTTTGTATTGTATTGTCTCTAAATTATGATTGATGTAAGCGTAACTTGATATTGAATTTGGGTCCCTTATTATTTAGTTTAGTAGTACCTATCTCATAAAAACTGTCCATCAGATTTAATTTCCAACATTTTGAAATGAAAAAAGTCTAGTAAATAGAGCTAGAAGATAGTGGAATAAGGCTAGCCAGAGAGACATCAAAAAGCTATAAAGAAAACTGGAAGTGTGATTTTTGCAACAATTAACGGGAGTGAAAGTTCAATGACCTCCTACTGTTTACATCATCTGATTAGCATTAATAAAAAACACATGGTTTTATCCAGATATCTGTAAATTATGTTTTAGTCGGTTAAATAATAAGAAGTACCCTCAACTAAATAAATGATAAAAAATTAGGACTGAACCTTGACTGCTGGGAGCATTTTGGTCTCAACAGTGACTTTTTTCAGCACCATGTCTTTGTCTTTATCCTGATGAACACAGGTTTTGTTGAAAGCGTTGGTGATGTCTCCAAACGCCGCTCTTTTCGCCGTCACATCTTTCAAGGGGCTGTCTGCCTTTCTCTTATTTGGAATTTTCATAATGTCTTTGTGACTCTTCAGACAAGCTAACTGCTTACTCCTCGTCGTGATTCCATGGCTAAGGAAACCGTTCAGGTTCTCATTGGCGCCGATTGGCTTAGATGCCAACCTGGTTGGCGCCATTATTTTGCTACTGGAACAAATGCTACTATCACATGAGCTGTTTTGAGAACGTGGTGATTATCACTGGACAAGACAAATAAATGTGTAGATTTCACAACAAGAAATAGAATATTTAATGTAAACAACCGTTTGAAGTTCACGTCTGTGTAACGATCGAAAATGGAGGCAAAACAAGTGAGCATCACACGACAACTTGACTGAAATAATAATGAACACAATACTTACGTAAAGTAACGGCTACGGCCGTTAGGGGTAATATTTTTTTCACTGTAAATGTAACACCAACGATAACAGTTCCAAAACAAAAATATTTCATAAAATAGAAATTCACTAGACACAGGACAGATGAACGTCTTCAATCAAAAACCGTTGAAGCTGCTGATTTGATTTTTTATTGGTGGACCCAAAAGACCAATCACATCAAAGAATACAAACTGGTAACAATTTACGTTCCAGTTTTCAGAAATGTTGGCTCAAAAAA
Source organism: Eupithecia inturbata (assembly GCA_963662085.1). Taxonomy (NCBI): domain Eukaryota; kingdom Metazoa; phylum Arthropoda; class Insecta; order Lepidoptera; family Geometridae; genus Eupithecia; species Eupithecia inturbata. The sequence continues at coordinate 15,330,413 of OY759180.1, read as the reverse complement.
CGTAACGTTTTTAATTTGGTCACATAAGAGTTCATGATTTTGTGTAAATCATTTTTACCATAACAAAAGCCTACAAATATTAGGTACGCCTTATTTGAAATAATCTGAAATCCGGCGATTTCCAAAAAAGAAAAAAACCCTATTGGTAGATGTTTTGGATTTTTAGCGGAGAGGAGCTTAGGTTTTCCATGGCATTTTATGTCCAAATTTTAAGCACGGTTTAGGCCACTTTTATTTAGTGGCCGCAAGTAAAAAAGTGCCCTATTTTCAGTTTATTCGTACTATTTTTTATATATATCGAGTCCAGCCAAAAACTGTATTCTTGTGCCACTTATCGAGCAACTTATCAATAACAAGCCCTCGATAAATATCTAATTGCAACTTTTGAGAATATGCTTGTTTGAAAAAAGCCCTCGATATACAGGATGTGTCAAGACGATTACCGAAAACAAAAGGGGATGATTCCCCCAAACCAAACCCAATAAAAAAAACCCAGTCCGAAAAAAGAACTGTAGCTGGAGTATATTTTTGAAGATTTTTGTTTGTTTTGCTAACCAGCAATGTGCATGTACATAAGTGCAAATTCCAAATAACGTAGGTTATAGATACGTATGTAGGTACTTACCTAATTCCGCTGCAGCATCAGTCGAACCAGAAATGGCTAAAACTGAGCTCCTCCTGAACGAGGACATGAATGAAATTAAATGAATAAATGCCCTCCTGAATGAGGATGGCACAGCTGAGCACGCCTGATTATTGACCGAGACGCATTTCCTCAACTGTCCTCAAGCCTCACCATAGCACATAAGCATTTGTCCGTACTCCCTCGCACTAAACATAATGTAATAAAGATAAAAGCACTAACCTATGTATGTATTTAAAGACCTACTCAAAAGTATTACCTACATAACACACACACAAGTAACTAACTGAAAACTTAATAAAATAAACTGCCTACTAATAATACGTTTATGCACCGCGCAAGTATTCAGACCGAATAATGAACACGTAGGTACTAAACCCAAATAATTAAAACATTAGTGAAATTAAGTAAATAGCGGCTTTATAAAAGCCGAAAATTTTTTGAATCGCCCGCCGCCGACCGACATCGCTCTGTCATATCTCCTATGAGTTGTAAAGTATTAGACATAAAATTCAGTTTCCTTTTTAAAATGTTGTCGGTAAAAATCAAAGACTTTTCACGCTCTAGGACTGTTTAGGACGATGACCTCTGAAAATAACCGCGGATGAGTCAGCTGTTCTTGATAAACGTAGGTACCTACTTTTTTTGACAAATTAAATTTTAAAGTATTTAATCAATTATAATTGATACCAATAATTATTACCATGCTTTCAAGGTCATGGCCGCGAATTAAATCGTGGGTAGGTACTAATTATTTAATATATAAGTTATTTAATGGATAAGTTTGTGGTCTCGGGAGTTTAACGTGTCGGGCGGGTGAATGACCGCGGATTTCAGCTGTACACTGCTGCTTTTTTAATTTTATTTATTACTTTTTGCTTATTTAAATTAGATAATTAGGAAGATATTATAGTGTTGTACTATGGGTATGGACTAAATTAAAAAGGACCTTGATAAGTCAACATTTTTTTTGCGGTTTTTTTCGTAAATATTTTCAAAATCATGGTCAGATTGCATCCCCCCCATTTTTCGGTAATAGTCTTGACACACCCTGTATATCGAATTGCAGATTGTGCGAATACGCTTGTTTGATACGAAGCAATTTCTCGATACTTTTTCCAGTTTTTGCCATATTTATGGAGTGATAGCCTCAACCCGCATGCCCAGCGTGGGGATTATGATTACCCCATATGATAAAAACCAATAAGGCGTTTAACAGGGGGTGGCCTGCGTCCAGCAGTGGACCAGTATAGGCTGTAGATGAAAATAGATGATATTGCGAGAATTGCCCTTCAAGGATCAATCGCTATATGAGTGTGGTATGATAGAGATGTCGAACATCTTTTTTTGCCTGTCCAAGACTTTTAGCACTTCATGATAATATACCTCCGGAAATCCCCCGTGCCCTCTCTTCAAAGACTAATAATTACAAAAACAAACATAAAAAACCAAATTAAAAGCTATTTAAAAAGCACTAAAATAAACTATCATTCTAAGCCGGAGACATAAAATACTTAAATAAACATAATAATAATAATAATAATTTATTAATAATACTTATAGATACCTCAGTTTTCTTATTATTATTATTATGTAATAGTTTTATGTTTCTTCATGCATAAAATGAAAGTTTATTTTAGCGCTTTTTTATTTTGTCATTTAATTTGGTTGTATAAGTTTGTGAACTTGATTGAGATTAAATTGCGCTCTTTATATTTTGTATAATAAAAACTCAACCTCATGTCCATTTGATAGCCAGATTTGCGCCACTTGAAACTGACATTGGCAGAATTGTGTCAAACCAGATGCAGAGCCGAAGTTAAAAGAAGAAGTGTTTTCTCCGTATGTAAACTTTGTACAAATTTGTAGATTTATTTCTGTAAATAAAAAAGGGTAACATCATGTACGTATTTACTTTCTTCTTGTTGAATGATAGTTTATTTTAGTAGGTACTTTTTATATAACTTTTTTTTTTATTTACTGCTTTTGTAAATAATGAACTTGATTGTGTGAAGTTAACTTTCCGGTGGAAGAGAAACGTCCAAGACTTCACTTCACTTTTATTACCACTTTTACTTGGCCACATCATTGGCCCCAAGTCAACCTTCTTGTTCCGTAGCTCAACGACAACTGAACTGTTTTCCAAAGCACTGGATGTCCATAAAAACTCAGCTCTCAGCTGACTAATTCTTGAACGGAATGTCAGTAGACGTTTGAGCTACGAAATAAATAATTATGTATTATAACAATGTCTTTTAAAAAATATAAACTAATATAAACATAATCTAACAGTTGATTTCACAAGTTAACACTCCAATTTGTCGAGAGTTTCCGCTTTGATGAATTATAATACAAAGTAAATTCAGCAACCTATTTTAGAAAATGATGGTACAAATATAAAAATGTATACGAGGCTTCTGAAATCACAACATTAATTTTAAATAAGCTAACAATTTTATTGAGAATAAATTATCCTCATTTTATTTTGTTTATTTCAACTCAACCTCCGTTTATATAAAGAAAAAAAATATTAATTTTATAGTTAATTAGTACTGTAAAAGAATTTTGAAATAAGTGAAAAAAATATTTTAATTTTAATTATTCTTAGCATTCACAAATGCGCAGGAAACTGACGTTGGCAGAATTGTGTCAAACCATGATGCAGAGCCAAACATAAAAGAAGAAGAACAAGATATTTTTTTTGGGCTGGTGGTTGGGGTCTGGGGTGCCCAGAGAATAAATACCTTGGATGGGGTGGTTGCCGTGGTTGGTGGTACGAACGAAGTATACTTATCTTACTGTTACTAGTCTAGCTAGGGTGATGGGGAAAAACTGCAAACCTAAAAATCTGTGATGTCTGTACATTATAATGTACGGTACCTACAATTTGTAGTCTTATGTACAATTTATAGGTACCCTTACAAATTTACATACCGTAAAAGCACCTAACTATGATCCAAAATGACGTATTATTTACGTTAGGGCTAATATTTTTTTAGGTAAGAGTCCTGAAAAAAGTGTTTTGTACTTTTTGTTTATATGTTAAACTGTAGTTTAAAATTATGTGAAACGTCTATTTCTATCTCACTCAGAAATACTTTTTTTTTTAACTCAAAGTTGGACTATAGTTGTTGTGAGGAGGCCCCAACTATGGTCCAGCAACAAAATGACATGTTTATTGGTCGATTACTCGGAAATGGCTTATAGTTACCTGCCTAGTATGGACTAAAATCGTTCCTTATTTTATAATTCAATTAAAATTGGAAAAAAAGTACAAAATACCTTAAAATTTTTTATTTTGGCATAATAATCAACAAAAACAAAAAAAATCTCAAAATTAACAAAAATTACAAAACAGTCTCACTTATGACACGGTAATTAGTATTATGAGATCAAAAATCAGCTTATAACTAGTAGGAACAATAAATACTTATATTATTTCTTTGGGATTCCCCATTCACTCTCCAATTCTGGAACATTGTACCTCTACAGTTCGCGTTTTGTACTAATTCTCTTTGGGATTTTAATAGAAAATAGAACATTTCTCCATGAGTAAAATATGCAGTCTTCCTTTTCAGGCCATTTCCAGGCCATTCCACACCTGGACATGCACTTAATGTAGGCTCCTTCTCCATCAGTTTTTTGTATTTGGCCTGGCCAGCGAGCACCTTCGTAGTTGACAACAACATAATCATTTTCGACTGGGCGTTTATTTTTTTGTTTGTTTCTGCCACTATATCTTTGCCGGACTGTGTAGCATCATCCAAACTCATTTCATCGATCTGGAAGAAAAAAACACATAATTATATTTCATGTAAATTATGAACCTAACTATGGGCCAAAAAAACTGTTGGACTATAGTTAGGCACGAAGTATCATTTTGTAATATTTTTCACTTCATAAATAAAACATTGAAAAGTTTGATTGATTCTAAATTATTTTATTAGAGAGATAACTTACCTTCAAAACTAAATCACTTGACAGTACATAACTAGATTGCAATGTGAGGGTAAGTACGAAAGTTTGCAGCTCTTCTGCGTGTGTCAAAACTTTGTCGCAACTCATAATAACCTGTTTCGTCAAATGGTGACGCCACAATGGCGGCTGTCATACGAAGATGGCGAATGTATTTCTGCTAGCAACGCGGTTACGCGATTTGCCGCTAGATGTCACCGTTTAGCCGATAATATTGATTTAGTCATGCAATGTCGTTGGTTGGACCATAGTTGCCCCTTTGGATTATAGTTGGGTGCTTTTACGGTAGTACTTTTTAAATCTGTGTTGTATTGATTTTTTTGGAAAGTCGTGAAATGAGTGAGAATTTTCAGAAAATAACCGAGAAACGTGAATAATTTTGCCTGCAATGAAGCTTATCGTGGATGTCAGTCGCGAGCAAACTTGCTTTGTGTACCTCAATTCAAAATATTGCACAAATGCACAAGAGGTATTTTTCTTTTTTATTAATCTCAGAAAAAAGAAAGATGGAAAGAAAGAAAAGAAATTGGAAAGATTTGGGGAGGCCTTTGCCGAGCAGTGACATAAACCAAGCTAGATAAAAAAGTATTCTCTGATTACCTACGAGCTAGTCTACTTCATGTTCTCAACTTATAAATCTACAATACGAAGAATTACTAAGTAAGTACTCAAGTGAAAAGCTAAAATTTTGATCTTTTCAGAATCAGTGTATTCAAGTCCAATCAAACAACCGAAATATATACTTTTGGGCCATATACCGCAGAACTGTCCCAGAAGAGTGCATCAGGATTAACCCTCAGCATTGTAGTGTAGTTGGCCTGGCTTTGGGGGATCATGTAAATGCAAATGTTGCCTTTGGTATTAGAAAACTTGAGAAAGTTAACATTAAAGTGGATAGCAATGACGACCAAATTATTCTGGTAAGTTTTACTGAAAATCTAAGTGTCTTAAGATCAATTTTATTTTGCTAGGCAGGTACTAACACCTACCAACATTTGTAATAAGTATTATCACTGTTTTCTTTTTTGAATAAATCATTTCACTTACATCAATTATGACAGGAAAATCATTGTTTTCAGGAAAGCAATCCAACACTCCTTCAAAAAGTGATACTGACTCAAATGAGGCTAGTGGTAGCTAACCAGAAATCAGTGGTATGGCTATCGCCTTCAATGTGGATTGTTTTCACTCCACAGGAAACTGGAATCCTAGTCAACCACACCCAGATCTTTGTCCAAATTATAATAGTACCTGAGCCAGCAAACACTCCAGTCAATCCAAAACTCGATGGTAACAAGATTAATTCATTCAATGCAATGAATGGATTTAAACACCCTCTGTTCAGTGTACCAAAGAGACTGGTGCTTAGAGCCCTAACTATTGAGGGAGATGGGAAAAAAGACTTAATACATCCCTACACAATTTTCATGCATGAAGATCTGATAGAAGAAAAATTCAGACTTTCTCATCCCATTGTAGCATTAATGAAAAGTATACCTGCAATGATTCCCTATGACAAAGGTGATGAGATCACTTGGAGACATGAGCTATGCGTCGAGGTTTCTCCCGTAAACAGTATTGTATTCAGAAGTCTTTGCCGAGAGGTCTACAGTGAATACATACCAACAGTTCTTATTTCCAAATCCTTGAACAATGTAATCAATGTGAAAAATGGCATGATGGTCATGCTTACGTTCATAGATTGCAAATCTGTTCAACATCCAACTCATATTGAAATAATGACATATGCAACCGAGAAAAACAAAGAGTCTGAAAATGATTTGATTAACAAGTTCCAAGCTTTGGTTAAAGAAATCACATACTCAGGCAAAGTGTTTTTGATTAACCATGACATGGTAAAAGAGAACAAACATATCATCCATGGATATATTAAGTTCAGGCTGTTTCCAGATGGCCTAGCTTACACTACATTGACTCAAGAATCATTTCTGTCTTGCACAGTATCAGTTAAATCCTGTGACTTATCAGAGTTGCAAGGCCTTTTCAAGCCCACGGTCATACTCGACTATGATTACAAGAGCTACTGCCGGACAATCAAACCATTAGAGCTACTCTTGGAAAGAGTTATGTCTCATGTCTATTTTGACATAAATAGAGAGGCTCATTTCAACCTAAGTTCAGATTTGAAGAGCAATGTTTTAATTATTGGTAAGTGTTGCATCCTATATTCAGTATGTCTATTGTGAGTTGTCACAGTTAGATCGCCTGATGTTACTACAGCAGTTACGTAAATACGCACGTAGTATAGTTAGCTTCTTTATTGGTACCATGAGCTGTGTTGGTGGTTACTACTTACGTTAAAGTTACAACTACACCTTATGTAGTTTTGCATTGTTATGTTGGCATCATTAGAAAACGATACTCACTTCACATTAAATATTTTCATCTCCTTAAATAATGCACGATGATAGAGATAGAAGATAGGATAAATGGTACTATTATCTGACAAATTTAGAAAGTCGCCTGACTCACTTATTTCAATGAAATCGAATGCAGCCCAAATTTATTTGTTTTATGAATGGTTCAGACTTCCTCGCAGTCACTCAACTCGAAGTATATACAAACAAAAATGTCGAGAACAAGTGTTTCACAGTTCGAAATAATGGTTGAATAAATACAATGGACCCAACCATTGTATGTTAGTATTTTTCTTAAAATAAAAAAAATAAGTATTGCTGGACAATCCACACAGCATCATCTTACTTAATACAATACATTACAAATAGCTATCTTTTATTATATACATATAGAAAGTACCCAGAACACCCGGAGCAAATATTTGCAGATCGTACAAATATTTGTCCCATGCCGGCAATCGACCCCGCAACCTCCTGCGTCGCAGGCGGACCTTCGCCCGCCGCGGCACATCGGTCGTCCTTATCCCACGTTAGTGGTTGTACATGGTAGGATTACATTTTGCAATAAATCACACTGATTCTCTAAAGCTTCTTTGGTTAATCTTTAATCTTTAAGTACTTAATCTATAAAGTTTCAAAAACTTGATGTCGCTTATTAGTTTGAAGTGGATTAATAATAATAATAATAATAACGTTTATTGAAAAATATTTGAGACTTAAAATTATTACATCGTTGATCCCCAAACTAGGATAAACCTGTATCTTGGGGACCACCTTCCATGGGTTCTTTACATAAAATATATTAAGCAACGTTATGTCTAAATAAAATCAATAATTACAAAATAAACATTAAGTGATGGATCTCCTGAGGACACCAGTCTCGTAAGAGTCTGGGCAACAGGAGACACCATTCGTGTGAGTGCATGTGTGTAGTGTGTAGTGTGTGTGTGAGGGTGTGTTTGTGAGTTGTGCTCCTGAGAACACCGAACTCTTAAGAGTCCGGGTAACAGGAGCTTCACAGATGTGTGTTATGTTTAGTTATGTATGATAGTATTAAAATATATATATATAACAGTGTAGGTAATATATATTTTATAATACATACTGTGTGTATAATTTCCAACTAGAACACGCATCTTTCCTTGTTCGCGTCGTTCATCTTCTAGTTCGGCAGTACATTCCCAAAATTGGTGCTCTATTAAACATTTTTAATTCAAAAATCGCAAAATCTTTCACAAACTATATGTTTTCACGAAGCTAAATGTAGGTGAGTGCCGTAACTACAGTAGTAGTAATAGTGTGTTACTATGACATTGTCAAATTGTCACTCATGGTGCCAAATTCTAAGCAAATGAAGCCCAAACTACACTCTTCCTTAAAATGTATAAGTAACAAACACAAAAAAGCAAGGTAATGTCAAGGTAATTACAAAAACAAAAACACTTCAATGTTTTCAACTTAACAATGCATAATTATAAAAACGTTCGATGATTTGAAAATGGGCGACAGATGCTGACAAAGCTTGTTTTGACTATGGATAACGTACTTCCGGCTGCGCCATTGTTCTTACATCACACACATTACACTTACATCACAACATTGAAGCAAATTCTTGCTGTTCTCAGGTCAACATGGCACTGGGAAATCTACAATCTGCAACCTGGTAGAGAAGGAAATCTCCGTATATTCGTACATCCTTCGCTGCCGACCGCTGAAGGGCCGCAGGGACATACCCATGGAACTTTCTAAAGCGCTGAGGCTTTGCTATGATCGCAAACCAGCGTTGCTGATGATTGACGACTTGGATGATCTGGTGCCGGCTAGTACGGAGGGAATGTCGCCGCAGGATGTCTCCGCTTTTAATGCGTAAGTTTTTATCCTTCCGGCTGCGCCCGTAAACAAAATTATTCTTAACCAGCTGCTACCGCGACTTTGCACGCAGTCTTCATGCATAAAAAGTTACCTATGTCCTTCCCGGGATGTCATCAGATACAGCTTTGCCAAATTTTCTAAGATCCTTTGGGCCGTTTATGAGTGAAACACCTTATTTACGGGATTAAAAATGGGGTCTAGAACTACATCTATGCAAATTTCAGTCCGATCCGTTTAATAGTTTTGGCGGGAAGAGATACATCTAAACTTCCAAGCTTTCGCATTTATAATATTACTTTACAATATGAAACGACAACTTTTTCTTTATTAGTGGAGTTACCTCAAAATAAAACTCTGAATCGTAATAGCGCCGCAGTGTGCCCACAGTAGTAGCAAGTAATGCTGAGGTGTTTGCTATCTTAGGCAGACATAGTAACTTTTGTATTTAGAAAATGAGTATGTGGCGGCCAACTACGAGTAGGAAATCGGCATGACGCAGAACTTTCCTAACATGTATTGTTATCAATATCATTATCATAAGTACAAATATATAATCAGTACTTTGAAATGACTTTCTCATTGTGATGTCCTCAGTAATACAATTTAGGGGTAAGACATCATTATCGAAATTCGTACTATTGTAATAACATGGCTTATTTTTTTTGATTACTTGCTAATGTTATTATTATATTTGCTTAAATTATTATTTTTATATTTTATTAATAAAGGCTTGTTAGTCTTTAATAATAAAATATATGTTTACGTCAGATCTAGGTGAATAAAGCAGCTATAATAATAATAATTTATTTGAAATAACATAGGACTAAAAAGATAAAAAAGTTCATCTAAAATTCTAATGGAATAAATAATGCGTGTTCCTGAACTAGTTTAAATCCTGTTTTTCAGGCAAAAAGAGTGCTAACAACAAATGAAATAATCAAATAGAACATAATCATTATACAAGGCGATGGTGCATACTTTAAAATAATTGCTTTATGCTACCTACACTAAATTAGTTTTATATAGATGCTTGCAAAATTTTTTGGCCTACTTTAAAACAGTCAATAAATTATTATCTGTGTCATCATATGACATACATATAGTATGTATCCTTAAGTTTTTTCTTACAACTATTATAGTTTAAGGGATAAATATTGGCTAACACTATTCACTAACACTATTATATTAAATAATAAAGGAGCAAGGATACTGTAAAATTTATTTGAAAAAGTATGTCTCCGACCTAGTTGTTTAGGGCAAACGTTATTTTTCCTCCTTTTGTTAGCGCTTTCAGTGACTTAAGGAAGGGCTGCGTGTTGTATAATTCATTATACAAAATAAACAGCCCCTAAAAGTATAGCAGTATGGATTCTATTTCGATTCTGGATCTGATGCTAATCAGCCTCTCTGTTCCAGGCTCGCAGTCCACGTGAAGACCTCGCTGTCCCTGATGCCTGGAGTGTCGGTGCTGCTGACCGCGCGCTCAGTGAATAGCCTTCACCCCGTGTTCCGAATGTTCACCGGACAGCCAATGTTCACAGCGCAGTTCAATATGCCGGAGCTAACACAGGTAACTTGCTGAACTCGACGATATTGGTGTCAATACAGTCGTCGCCAAAACTAAACTAACTTGACGGGACATATAAATTATGTTATCCATACTAATATTATAAAATCAAAAGTAACTCTGTGTGTCTGTCTATCTGTCTGTCTTGTTACCTTTTCAGTTTTGTCAGGGAGGTAGATGTTATCCCGGGGACAGACCTAGCCTACTTTTTTATCCCGGGAAAAAGCGAGCGAAGCTGCGGGCAGCAGCTAGTATATTATATTAATAGAGACGATTCGATTTATCGGGAATTCATCGCAAACCTTTTAAAAGTTTGTGCTATTTATTTAGACGCGACGCGATTAGATGATTTCACGCGTGTAGTCTGTTCTAAAATCGGTTAAGAGGGCATAATGCGCGCCATTTTGTTAAAATGAACTATCCTTTTCATCGCGTTCATAGGAACAGCGGGAGCATACAAAGCATACGTTTTTAGAACGGCAAAAATCAATTTTTTACTTATTTACAAGAAAACTACACAACTTATGAACAAACTGGTTAAAGGAACCACACAATTAGTAATAATAACCTACGAATAAAAACATAAGTCATTTCAATGGACCGCAGGGTTCCTGAGATCTCGACCAAATTATGTGTGAAACAGTGCACTTTCATGACTTTTTTTTCATCGTATTTTTTTCTCACTCGTGTTTTCACATTCAAGAAACCAAAGAAAACAAATGGAATTTTATGTAAATCGAGTTTTTCAGCACGGGGATTCTGTGAGTACTGAGAGGTCACAAACAAACCGGGCGCTAAGGAAATGGCAATCTGAAACAGTCTTATAGAGACTAATCTGTCGTATGTTTGAAATGACTGTCGATTATTTAAAAGTTTAAAAAAAAAAAAGAAATAAAATTAATACCTACTGCGGTATTTACATAGTTTATTTTTGTCTTTGAATGCAATTGATCCGGACAAAGCGAATTGCAATCGAGAGTTAAATCATTACAGACAGTTTAATTCCTTCTCGAAACCTAATTTTCAACATAAGCTCGTCATTATTATTTTATACTAGCTGTACCCGCGACTTCGTTCGCGATTGCCAACATTTGACCACAGTTTCTCTCTTATTAAGCAACGCTGTGCAAAAAAAACTTCAATGTGCGGAACTGGACTCGTTACACTTTTAATATAAGTACCTGTATTTAGGAACCTAGATTCTGTATAAATCGTGTAGGGTCTACGCGGGGTAGGAGCATGTTGTCATCTTCAATCCCATTCTTTATCTGCACGGCTTTTTGCTACGACTCGGCCTGTGTCAGTGCCAAGAAGTGTCATAAACTGCGAACACACCTACACAACAAAATATGATCGGTTTCGCTTCTTACTCGTGATTCCGTTCAGCCAGTTGACTGGACCATTTCGGTAGTAGGTAGGGACAGTTGATTATAAACTAAAGTAAAAAAAACTGAATGAATAAACTTCGGTGGTGTAGTTAACGGGAAAAAGAAATTTGTCGGTGATACAGTCAACTAGACCAGCTGAACCGAACCACCAAACATAATGTTCTCATGAACATGATGTTCATAATTCGCCACTAGCCCTTGCAGCTGCTAGGAACTGTAGGATTTTCTTCGGCGTGATGTCTCTTAACTCGTCTGGGCTGTGCAGGTGCTTGCCTTGGTGGATGCTACGTTTTTGCATCAGTGCTCCACACTCTCCTAGCAGATGGAGATGCGTTTTCCGCCTCCTCGCCGAATCTGCAGGATTGTGTGTCGTGTAGCCCCAGTTTAAACATGTGCTTGTTAAGGCGACAGTGTCCAGTTAGGCTTCTTATCATGATGCGAAGTTTTTTTCTGCTTAGCGCTAGGATTCGGTTGGTGTACCGTTTATCGTAGGCTTTTATCAATGACTTTGAGTGACTCATGCCCGAGAAATTCTTACAGAGCTTGGACGTCGTAGGAATCCAAGAGGGTTCTGTGAGCCAAGCTTTTAGGTATGTCACAGAACAGCTCGGGGCCCAGCTGAGTCCCCTTGGCCCCGGAACGCGCGAGTTCGCCGGCACACTCATTGCCGTTGATTCCCGCGAGTCTCGGTACTACCCATCTTAAGACGACTGTTGTTCAAACTCAGCGCGTTTAGGCGTGACAGACAGTCCTCGACTAACCTGGACGTGATAACCTTCGAATCCAGTACCTAACTAATCTCGTCTTGGAAGAAAAAAAATCACAGATCTTAAACTTAAAAAAGAAACTAAAGAAAATTACCTAAGAACAGCTTTTTTCAAAATCTACTGATTTTATCTTCAATCTACTGATTTTCTACTAATTTAGTCAAATTCGATCTTACAACACAGTGTCTAACAAAAATGAAATGAAATGAAATGAAATGAAATTTATTGTAAAAACTGTGTACAAACGCAATCTTCAAAGCTAGGTGGAATCAACAGTTTATCCATTAATTATGGACGTACAATACTTCCTTATATACTAATTTATAACTAGGTAATTTATTGATTATTGAATTCTTTCATGTCATAAAAACATTTTTCTAAGAGCCACCTACGGAGTTTTGTCTTAAATTTACTAGTAGGCAGTTCTGTTATGTCTCTTAAAAAAAAGAATGAGTGAAATCGGACGACGCGTTAACGAATTACAACTACGCTTTTTGACGCTTTTTGACTTTCATCCCCTCTCCCAGGGGAACCGTAGTGAATTCCAGGATAAAAAGTAACCTTTGTCCTTTCGTAGTATGAACTCAACTCGTGCCATGTTTCATTTGCATACTTTTAGTAGTTTCGGCGTGATGCGCGGCCAAAGAATTTGGATTTCATCCCCGCTTCCACTGGAACCGTATTGAATTTCGGGATAATAAATATCCTATGTCCTTCATCGTAGTATGAACTCAAATCGTGCCAAGTTTCATTTGAATTCATTCAGTAGTTTCGGCGTGATGCGCGGCCAAGATACAAAAAGACAGACAGACAAAACTTTAAAAAATACAGTTTTGGCCTCAGCATCGATAATAAAGAGCCCTCCAATAAAAAATTTCAAAATATCTTCAATGTACAGAATCGGACCACAGTTTTATTATTTGTACATATTATTAATTATTATAGACAAGTTTCACGATAGTTTGGAAGTGTCAGACCGCAAAATCTATTGCAATAATAATAAATTTTTGCTCCTATTCTCAGGAAGATAGAGTTCAGCTGTTCCAGCACATAGTAAACCACAGCATACGCGAGAAATTTGAGGTGGACGTTGATGACGTCATCAGGCTCTCGATGGACACCAACGGATGCAATATCACGCAAATCTTGGACGCTTTTGGACAGAAAGTGTTTGCTGCCTTGAGGAGAAAAGGTCAGTCAGACATTGTTAGATCGCTGTATTTATGAATGGTGGAACAGGGCCCTAATTTCCCTAAATTATTCGTTTCACCTATCTATGGTGTCGTCTCAGAATAACACATTTTGGCATTTGACCTTTGATGACTTGACTTGACTTCTTTGTATTTGGCAATATGTGACTGGCTTGTCACTTTTCTGCCAGTAGTGTCCAGTTCATGGAAATTTCATAGTCATGGAATGGAGGCGGGTTTAAATAATAATATGAGCGGTAAATTTAGAAACACACCAATGAGATTCTTACCTCGAATACAAATAGTATTAATTATCATTATATGAGAAAAAAAACAAACATTACTAATGAAAATAAACAATTTCGGTTGTAGTACAAAAAAGTTAGACATATGTTGAGCGCGTGACAACTGCCTAGACTTCGTAGTTAGATAAAGCAGATATTTACATTTTTATCTTATTTATATCAATAAATTTACACAGAAGAAATATAAATGTAGGAGAAAACGTAAGAGAAAGTAAACATTTCATGGATACAGGACACGGAATATCGAGATCTTTGATGAAAAAACTACAGATGCTACCATCTATAGTTTTTTCGCCCTACGGACGCGTGTCAAAAGTGTCAACGTTGAAACAGTTCTATTAATATATCCGTGCAAATGGTGCTGTTTGCACGCACTGGTAGTGCTGTGGGAATTGTCTAATATTATTTAATTATTATTACTATCTACAGTTTATTTCATTTATGGACGATTCTGCAACGTTGTCATTAAGCAAAGCGTAAAGCGATTGGCTAGCAGAATTTGGCCCCTGTAGTTTTGAAGGTTACATTCTACCTCGTGTGTTCATAAGTCTTGAGACACAGTAAAACTAAAATATTTTTGGAGCTAAGTTGAGTATTCATTTATTGGATATTAAAATTAAAACTACTGACATCTAGATCTGTATTTAAAAATAAATCATTCAAAATGGCCGCCTTGGCATTCAATGCAGGCCTTCAAACGCGTGCGCCATTCATCTATGGCGGCACGAATCTTTTCAATGGGAATCCGTTTCGATTCTTTAATATGGGCTCGCTTGAGAGAATCCAGGTTTGGGTGAGACTTTCTGCATGCCCTCCGCTCCAATTCCGTCCATAAAGAATAATCCAAAGGATTCAAGTCAGGGCTTGACGAGGGCCAATCTTCGCTCCGAATGAAGCCTGGCAAATTGGCCTCCAGCCAACGTTGGGTAGTCTTAGCTTTATGGGAGGGAGCAGAGTCCTGTTGGAAAACCCAGTATTTTCCAGCGAATAGCGTATCATTTAATGGTTTAACCACCGCTTCCAATATGTCGGTTTGGTAATTTTGTGCCTTCACCTTGACGCCTTGCTGGCAAAAATGAAGCGAAGTGACCCCCTCGTAGGAAACACCCCACCAAACCATCACACTTGCTGGATGATGAGTGCGCTGGACATTGCGTACAGATGGCTGGACGTCCTTTGAACTTCTGGCGTAAACCTTATTGTTCTGCCGGTTAAACTTTTCTTCCACCGTGAAGATCTTTTCATCGGTAAACAGGATATTTTTTGGATCGTGTCTCCTCAATAGGTTCCGACATCGTTCCAGTCGCAATTTACGAAGACGCTCGTTTAAATAATGCACTTTCCTTCGACTGTAGGCCTTTAGTTTAAGATCATATTTAAGTATCCCGTTCACCGATATTCGCGAAATGTTGGTCTGCAGAGCTAATTTCTTTTAAGTCCGGCAAGAGTTGCGACGAATTCGCTCTTTGATTACTTTGATGTTGGCGGGCGTCCTTACAGACCGCGGGCGGCCACATCTTCCACGGTCTTCTAAAGAGCCGGTCTCCTTGTACCTCTTTATGGTATAATACACAAAGTTCCGACTACATCCCAAACTTTGGATTTCACTAAAAACTTGCATTGGTTTTTTTCCTGCTTGAAACAGTGAAATTACAGTCGCACGCAAATCTTTTGTTGGCCCAATTTTCACGGAGAATGAAACAAATATTCAAATGTATATTTTTTCTGATTCAAAACATTCGAAATTTAAAATTTTATAAGTTTAAAAAAGGTTGCATGAATTACTTTCTTTTTAAATTAATTAAATAAGTTCGTCTCAAAACTTATGAACACACGAGGTACATCCAAAATTTCATAGTTTACCTCGTTACCGATTTAATTGGTTGTATGTGCCGTGTTGATAAAATAAAATAAATGCAAATGCAAAATTATTAATAAATATTAGAAGTAGGTATAAATTGACTACAAGCGCCGCGTTTTTCAACATTCGGAACGAGCCCTAGACACAAATTTATTTATAGACAAAACATTTGTTATGTTTAATATGGCAGCTGCACAAAATCGTCCCTAATTCATTCCAATAATACGCTTTCAGCTAAGAACCCTGGTGGCCCAAAGCCACGCCTCGTAGAGGACGTTACAAAAGATGTGGCGAAGGCGAAGGCGTTCGACGTGTGGGGACCAATCGGAGGGATGGAGGATGTCAAGCAGAAGTTGAATGAGTGCATATTCTGGCCGATTCTGGTGAGCTGATTTAACAAAAAATAAATAAAACTGCCCCATCGTAATAGGCCTATTGATAGACTAGATCAAACAGAGTTAAGAAAACTCTATTCAGTAATTTTTCTAGCAAAAAAACTAAATTAGGCTTTATAGCTTAATTTAACACTTGAACGTGTCAAATTAATAATTGAAATCAATGATTGTAGTATTATTATTTCCTTAAGTGTCTGTGAATTTAATGTATTATTTTGTTTAGAATTGTATTAGTAATTATTGCATATTTTAAGACATTGCACGCCTAAAGGATGACTCACGTTAGACCGTCTCGGGTCCGAGCCAAGTGTCGGCCGTAGCACGGTTACCGAGCCGGTCCGAGCAAAAATCGAACAAAACGTCAGTGCACTTGTATAGCATCACAACGACTGCTCGGCCGCAGCTCGGCCGCACTGTATTCAAGCACCGAGCCGAGCCGGGACCGAGTTGTTTCCGACCGTTGTCCGTTGCTCGGCCGTCACTCGGTTGCCGCTCGGTATAGCGTGATGTGTCCATACAATATATATGTAACTACATATACTATGCGCCGGTCAACTAATGTTGACTGTGCTACGGCCGACACGGTCTAGCGTGGGTCATCCTTAATAGGACAGAATACATTGTGACATTCTATTAGATTATAAGAAATTATTCCATGCAATAAATTTGATTGATTGATTGAAATTGTTTCCTCCGGAGCTTGGTGCCACACAGGCACATTGGCAAAATGAGTGTCAAAACGTTTTCATGAGAGACGAGACTCACATTCTTTCAGAAAAAAAATATTTCAGAGATTTTTAAGTGTGTTGGAATTAAATTGTAACACTCAACATTCAACATTGGTTTCACTCAACGTGTCCAGCTGTGCACTAGTATATAGGCTGATGATGATGGTTGTTGGTTTCAGTACCCCGCCCTCTACCCCTCCCAAAGCTGCGGCATCCTTCTCTACGGCCCGCCCGGCACCGGCAAATCTCTCATCGGATCGTGTCTCGCTCGGCTCACCGACATGACCATGATTTCTGTGAAGGGACCCGAACTCCTGTCCAAGTACATAGGGCAGAGCGAGGCGGCTGTCAGAGAGGTTTTCGACAAGTAAGTGTGCAAAAACTTGAAATTATCATAGTTGCACTAAACGCCGTGACGGTAAGTCGACAACGGTACGCGTCGCGGGGCGCCAATGTATACGGCTAGCAAAGGACCGTGGTGGATATCCAGCACGGTCTTCTAGATATTCGTGATACATTGTCGGCCACATCGTCACTTGCCATCAGGTGAGATTCTGGTCTAACGACGTTCTATAGATTAATAAAAAAAAAATCCTTATAAAGGTATACTTACAATGAGTTGTGGTAATGTTTTGAAGTATCTAATATTTTGGCACAGTTGCATGCGCCATGATCATGAAATAATTGAAGCAACCTCTGAAAATAAGTGCGTTTTAGTTCTTAGTGCCATCTCTTGGTAGCTTCCTGGCAACATTTTCGAATCTGAGTTTACAATCAATATTATTATAACTGTATTTTCTGTTCGCAGGCAGGATATGAAACATCCGTGCATCCTTTTCTTTGACGAATTCGACAGTCTAGCGCCTAGGTGAGTTCATAATCATACGCGAAAAACATTTCCTATAAAGCGAAATACTTTGCCTTTTTCTAATATATTATATTATATTATATTATTTTAGCTATGGTAATGTTGGGGACATTACCCTAACTACATCTAACTAAAATAATATAAGTACGAAAGTTTGCAAAGATGTACAGAAATATAATACACCGATATGAGTAAATTCTGTTTTTGAACGTTTAAACAAAAATATACAAATGAGAAATATATGTACAATAGAACTTTTATATTTTTTTGCACAATGATTGATATGTGGATAAAATCATGTGCAGCTCACGTTCTGCTGTTCATTTAATATATTTTATTGGTGAAGGTCAAGCTTTTGCGTTTACATTTAACAAAATACCTAGCATTCCTCATTTAATATCCACTCCACAGACGCGGCCACGACTCAACAGGCGTAACAGACCGCGTCGTGAACCAACTGCTAGCGAGACTAGATGGCGCTGAGGGCGGCGCCCGAGGGCCCGTCATTGTGGCCACGTCGCGGCCGGACCTCGTGGACCCGGCCTTACTGCGCGCCGGGCGGATATCCACGCACATCTACACGGAACTACCTACACTGGTAATGACAACTGCTAGTGAGACTAGATGGCGCTGAGGGTGGCGCCCGAGGGCCCGTCATTGTGGCCACGTCGCGGCCGGACCTCGTGGACCCGGTCTTTAGTCTGTAATTTCAAACGTACAGTGTAAAAACGACCTTACAATCGAGAAGTTTTCAACAGTTTGTGCGCCTATGACACAGTTTTCAACAGTTTGTGCGCCTATGACACAGTTTTCGCTCTGGCTTTGGGAACGGACTGTATCAATAATTTATGGCGTGCTATGTCCTTCAATGTCTGTCGGCTGAGATGATGACGAAATATTTTCACCCCGCAGTTTTTATATTATTCTTGTATTTCCCAGGACGGCCGCTTCGCAGTCCTACGTACACTGTCCAAAGATTTCAACCTCTGTCCGAGCGTGGACTTGCAACTGGTTGCGGAGAAGACAGAAGGCTTCTCTCCGGCGGATCTCAAAGCGTTACTCGTGAATGCACAGCTAAACAAACTAGACTTAGAAATGCTCGGACTTAGAGTGGTGAGTAGTCCTTAGTTAATTCACAATAGCAGCCGTTGGTCCTCCGCTTGACTTCTCCCCTGTTAAGTCGGTCTGCTGTCCCATCTTTATAAGGCAATAGAACAGTGCACCTGTGTTTGCGCTCACACTTGTGCTCTCTAATATGCACTGTGCACTTGGCTAGTCTTCGTTGAAATGGTCGGGCTGCGAGTGGTTTGGGGCTGGATATGCTGTGTAAAAGATCCTGCATGATTTATTAAATTTATCCAGGAAGCTAACATTTGTACAGTAAAATCTTTTGAAGTCGTACGCAGAAATCATGGACAAGACATACAAAACCTGTTTTTCGTGCTGTGATGGGAATCGAACTCGCAATCTACTAGCCATAAGCCCACCACACAAGATCGTCAATAACAAAAAAACTCATTGTGTTAAATTATTTGCAGAACGACGAAGACGAGTCGACCCTAGGAACGGTCGTGATCGACTCTGTTGACATGGAGCACGCCATCATGGAAACCAAGCCGTCGCTGTCTCCGAAACAAAGGACATTTTATGATACCGTGTAAGTCTTTTTGATACCGTTACTTATTTTATATTTTCAGTTCGTATTAGCCCAACTGTTGTTTTTTGTGTTTTAAATGTATTTTATAAGTTTTGATATTTTTTTTATTAGTTCCCTAAGTATTATTTGATATTATTTTAGTCCTCGAGGTTGAACATTTGCTAGAATTCCCAGGTGGTCGGACGATGAGCTGGCGTGTACAAGAAGAGGTCTGTACACAGCAATGGGTGTAAACAAAAATGTAATAAATTATATTATATATTTGAACCAACAACAAGTAAAATACATAAATAATGCTGGACAGGGTATCGTGGCTTGAGGCCAGAGGATGATGTGTGTGAAAAGGTCCAGTATTACAGTTCGTAACTAGTCCATATAGGAGTTGGCTTCAAACTTAACAAGAGGTTTACCGACCGATGCAGCTCACTGTGCCATGTGAGCGAAGCCGCTGGCATAGTAGTACCAAACTCAACACACACAAATATTAGGTCCTTGCATATGAAATTGGCGTTTTGTATGGGAGGAACAAAAAGTCGAATATTTTTTAATATAATATATTTAATTAATCAAAGTATGAACCATTATTTTCTATGCACTTTTGCCATCTTATAGGTAGTTCATTGATCCCTTTACTAAAAAACCAGTCGGACGGGAATCAATAAAATCTTTGAAGGCGATTTGGACTGCCCCATCGGAGTTGAATTTTTTCCCTTGCAAGAAGTTATCCAAATTTCGAAAAAAATGGTAATCTGTTGGAGCAAGGTCCGGGGAGTACGGAGGATGTCTTAGACTTTCCAATTGAAGCTCTTCTAATTTAGTAGCCGTCTGTTGCGCAGTGTGTGGTCTAGCGTTGTCGTGAAGCAGCAGTGGCGTGGAGCGATTGACCAGCCTAGGTTGTTTAGCCGCTAGCTTTTCCATCATGGTTTGCAATTGCTGACAATAGACATCAGCCGTAATAGTCTGGCCAGATTTGAGAAAACTGTAATGAACAATACCGGCACTAGTCCACCAAACGCTTACAAGTAACTTTTTTGGGGTTAATTTTCGCTTGGGGCAGGATTTGGCTGGCTGGCCAGGATCCAACCATTGCGCTGAGCGCTTCCGATTATCGTAAAGAACCCATTTTTCATCACAGGTAATGATTCGGTTTAAAATACCTTCATTATTGTGCCGGTTTAGTAATGTAACGCAGCAGTCGACGCGCGTTTGCCGGTTTGCTTCAGTCAATTCGTGAGGTACCCACCTTTCAAGCTTTTTAATCTTCCCAATTTGCTTCAAGTGAATTAAAACAGTTTTATCACTAACATCGCAGCCTGCAGCTAACTCGGACGTGGTTTGCGATGGATCCGCTTCCACAATAGCCTTCAACTCTTCATTATCAACTTGAGTCTCAGGCCGTCCACGGGGCTTGTTCTGCAGGTCAAAATTTCCAGAACGAAAACGTTGGAACCAAAAACGAACTGTGTTTTCTTTTGCAACACGACCGCCATACACATCATTCACCCTTCGAGTTGTTTCCACAGCACTAGTGCCACGGCGGAACTCGTACTCGTAAATAATGCGATATTTTAAGTTTTCCATTTTGTAAAATGAGTGACGCAAACAGAAAAAAACAGAAGAAAAAAAACAAATGAATGACGATCATCGAAGCACAAATACATGAGTCTATAGCTGTACAAATTTGAATTTGGAATTCCTTACCAAAGAGGAGAAATTTGTGATTAAAGTGGCCAGTACGAAAAACGCCAATTTCATATGTAAGGACCTAATACATGCACACAAACACGTAGGTACCCTGCATACACTCAAACACCATCCAAACACACGCTTATATACTCTTTGATTTGGTAGCACCTGCTGCCCCAACTCTTATGAGATCGGTGTCCTCAGTCAGGCGTACCAGACTCAACATACATACAATACACAGACACATACAACACACACTCACAAACACTCAACCAATTAACTATTTGATTGATTTTTATTTAAGTTTTGTTTGTTAAAAAATTATTGTAAATTTTCTGTATGTAACCCTATGGTGATTATACCACTCGGTGGCTTGCCAAGAAGGATGCGGAAGATACTAGGTAGTACCTGCTATACGTCTTACTGATAAATTCGTATCGTGTTTAGTTTTTCCCGTAAATGTTTTAATTGTAATGTGTCGTGTCGAGTCAAACAAATCATCATAGTCATTTCATTTCTATGGATAAAGTAGAGCGGGGCGCTCTTACACAAGTATTTATATGCTTAATAGAGAACCCCAACCCATGTTATTTACTGTAAAGTATGTATAGTTCCTTTTCATAAATTTTTATTATTCAAACCATTTCAGATACCGTCGCTTCAGAGGCGAGGCCGCGCCAGATGAGGACCCGAACAGCCGCGTCGTGCGGCCAGAGAGGCAGAGAGTGACACTCGCCTGAACACATGAGGATTGGACTATTGACCACGGTAACGGCCATGGTTTACTTACCGGGTTACTTATCGAGCCGTAGAATAAAACAATCGTTATTGTTAAATCTACAGTTGTTAGAAACCCGCGGCACGCTTCGCTCGGCTCTTGCGTGAATGTTTGTCACAGTTTGACCATGAATAACCATTCATGGTCAAAATGCGCTCGCTACGCTCCTCGACTACACTTAACCTTTACTCGACTACCTTCCGTGTTTGGTTGGTAGAATTATAGACGAGTAAAATTTTTACTGCTGTTGGTAGTGCGGGATTATGGAACAAATTATTACGTGTTGCGAGTTTCGAGGAAAAAATATTATGACTTGAATAGGCGAACCTTTCGTATACTCATACTAGGTTGTTCATTGTTGGTGTAGTTGGGAACGATACCATTGATGGATATAAGTAAGCAATGTATCACCTTGATGTATAGTATACGTAGGTAATGTTAGTTTGTAAGATTACGTAGGTAATGTTAGTTTGTAAGATTACGTTGCCAAAAACTTTCCCTTCGCTTATGGAATTAATTTATGCAATACGAACAGTAAAACCCTATAGTTTATCCAGAGTGTACTAATAGAATGGGATTGAGATTTACGTCATCTCTCATGCTGTCCTGCTCAGTTCGAATCCGATCTGAGCGGGACAGCATGAGAGATGACGTCATTCTCAATCCCTTTCTATAAGTACGCAGGTTATATAAATTTATGTAATGAAGAGGCTGAGAAGGAAAGACTGTCGGGAAAATTGTGATGTAACTTAGAAAAGGTTGGGAAGTTTGGGAATAGGTATGTTGTGGTAATGACAGGTGTAATTTTAAAATATTGCGGTAAAACTTAGTTGCCGCCAAACTTATTGTCCTCTGGCGCGGAACGCAATTCTAAGACCAAATTGGTGGGCGGCTACCTTGACAGTCGCGTCGATTATTCACTGTGATTTTTTATTTCAAACAATGAAAGAATGATACAGAGCTATACGAAGCTGTACCTATCTTTTTCGACCGCACATAAAAAAATATTTTGAAGTCCCCAAAGACAATGTGTATATATGTTAAGATCCAGATTTCCCCGTAAGGGATTTTCAATTAGGGAAAACTGGAATAAGCCAGATCATAATGATTTTACAACATATATTTTTTGAATCCTTATTTTTTTTACAAAGGAAACAAAACGTTATGTTATGGTATAAGGTACTTATAAGATTATTTTTAGGTGGAATTGTGTACACAAAAGTCGTATAAATATTAAAGAGCGCTCTGT
Source organism: Eupithecia inturbata (assembly GCA_963662085.1). Lineage (NCBI taxonomy): Eukaryota > Metazoa > Arthropoda > Insecta > Lepidoptera > Geometridae > Eupithecia > Eupithecia inturbata. The sequence goes on along the minus strand of OY759180.1, from coordinate 15,307,106 downwards.
TATTGTTAATTTTGTTACGTTGTTGTTGTTGTTGTTTTGTGACAAGTTGTTATTATCATTATAAAATATACCTACGATTTGAATCGTTTTTTTTTATTATTTATAAATTATTACAATGGGAGTTAGTTTATTATTTTGTTAGTTTATTATTTTACTGTTACAAATAAACTCATATTTTACAGAACCACCTGATACAGTGTTATTTTTATAAATACTAATATGTAAGGTTTTACATAATATTCTTATTTAAAACCTTACATATTAGCATGTAATTTATCAAATAGCGACCCATATTGTACTTTATAAAACGCTATTAAGTTTAAAGGTTGACAAAAAACCTAATAATTAATAATGAACCTAATACTTTCTACAGTTAGCTCTGCTGTTAAGTTGTTGTTAAGCCACGGTTGTCTGGTAGAGATCGCTCTTGAGCGATAAGACCGCCAATTGTCACATTTTTTGTAATTTTTATTTTATTTGTTAATTATATCGTAAAGTGTGCAATAAAGAATTTACTATCTATCTATCTATTTATCTAAGTTCACAATTTTTCCAGGGCCTATGATTCCTTTGAGGCTTCATAACAATCATCCTATGAAGCCACCTATGAAGGGCTAAGCTATTATACATATATTTATAGCTCATAAGTTGAACTATCAATGAAACTTATCGACCTTAGAATTGACTTGCGGAAAGCAAATAGAATGGACGGTAAAAGGGTTAAGAATTTTGATAGAGTAGCTCTTTTAAAAAAATGATCGGTCTACCACGACTATAAATTGGACGTTTTAATCTCTTTATGGATGAGGATGTTATCCTTTATAGATATGTGTGGTTAAAACTATCTCTAAAACAATAAAAGATGTACCTACACCTTCAAATATCTGTGTTATTGGTATTGCATGTTATTAGGTATAATAATATGAAATCTGTTTTAAAAATATATACTTACCTACAAATATACTCAGTAGGTAATTGTCAATAACTCTTGTTTTACTTTATAGCCTCAATAAATATATTTAAAGGTAATAACGGTTGAACAAGCTTAGAAGATCGAAGGATTGTGATGATAATTAACAAAGTACCACCGTCGATACCTCTACCAGCAGCGCGCTTTTTACCTTCCTTTAACAAAGTACTAAAGTGACTCCAAGAACAAAGAAAATAATTTTATTTGAACCCATCCCATTACATGACACATTACAAATAATAGGTAGGTACCTACGAGTACATGAAACACGGGTATACGAAGAATACCTACAGATTAAAACAAACAATTACATAACTTACAATCATAAACTCAACCTACAGGATCCTACAGGATTAAAAACCACAAACATTCTTTGATGATTAAACTCAAGGCGGTCGGCGGCGCGCTCCTGCGTCTGGGCAGTGAATCTGAAAAATAATTTTCTACTTAACTATCCTCCTATAAGTCCAAGCTTGTCGAAAACACCGACCAATCTCAAAGTGAACTTAGTATAAAATTTATACTAAGCACGGGAAATCGCACAATATTTAATATCGTGCGATTTCCCGTGCATTCGAGATTATAACCGCGAAACTTGGTCGGTAATTAAGGTTGATGGGCAAACTTTTATCTGCTTCGCGTCAAGCGGTGATTAGCGAGGAGCGGAGATTGAATATCGATACCATCTTTGTACTTACGTTCTAGTGTTTCAAGTATTGGGGACTTATTACGGAAAGCTGTAGGTATTTGTAATGTGGATAGGTAGCGCAGTTTCGATTAGAATCTTGAAGGTAGAGTACAATACAATACAATACAATACAATATCTTTATTGACAACACCATGTTATAAGTCAAGTAGGTACCAATGTAGGTATATACTTCTTAAATAACTATAATCTATATTATAATTTTATTAAATTCAAAATAAAAACATATTAATTATTGATACACACTTATTGATTTAACTATAATCATTACCATTACTAAAGAATTGGCAGTTCATAAAACTCTTTTACAGAGTAGAACGAATTTTCGAGAAGCCAATTGCGTAGCCTCAATCTGAAGGCCGTTGTGGAGGTTGCATCCCCTCGGATTGTGTCAGGCAGCCTGTTATATACAGAGGGACCCATGACGTACACAGACCTCTCCGATTTGCACAGCTTATGAGTGGGTGCGACTAAGAGGTGGGCTAGCTTATTGCTGCGGAGAGCCCGAGAGGTGTTTAAGCCTCTACGTTTAAAGCTATCTATGTTTTTGTGGGTGAACGTCGCTACCTGGTAGATTAGTTCGCAGGCGAGCGTCAATATTCTAAGTTCCGGACCATCAGACCGATTTTACTGATTCTTTGACTATTGTACGGAGAATGATCCCGAGGGATTAGTATTTATCCCGTTAAACTTAATAAGCCCCAGTGTAAACTAAATTTTTTGCACCTTCGCATCAAAGAGGTCGCCTAATTTGGGATGGCTTAAAACACTAATAATTGCTAATAAATTAATAATATTGCACTAATTTTAATAACATCCCTTGTTGACTATTGCCCCCACTGTGATTGCCCCTCTACAGCAAAATTGTAGGTAGGTATTTAACGTTATTGACAAGCCTATACATCTTATTAAGTATATTTTGTATATTTGTGTAGCTATTGTCAATAAATGATCTTTATCATAACAGACCTTAACATCTGATAGAAGCCAGCGAGGCGCGTGGGTAAGGTGGGTAAGGATGGTTCCTACCTATGTTTTTCGAGTATGTGGTCTATGTGGTTGGCGGACACTATTACCTATCTCGAAACATTAAAACGGCTGTAGCGATTTTGATGGTGAGTCGTGACTCATCAAAATGCTTAACTGACTATGTGGTTCTTATTATTACTAATTTTTTAGGCCTTTGCCTCCTCCATATTCTGCAAAAAAAAAAGATAAAAACGGAGTCGGGTTAATAATAGTTAAAAAAAATATTTATTACATAATAATTTTGTAGGTAGGTAATTATTTTCCGTTATAGGTAGGTAACTATTTACTTTGGAATTTTGCCAAAAAGCGGCACACAAAATACCTACATCTATAGTTCACCTACTCTACTACTTACTCTATACCTAAAGGTAGGTACTACCTGCTCGACTTGCTCCAGTAGGCAGGTATGTTTCAAACATACGTATTTACACACTCTACCACGAACTACTCCACCTGCCTCCGTACGTTTTTGTGAACAGATTGTAGCAGCCGCAGCTAAGTCAGTAGGTAAGGTTATCTACCTTAAGGCTGGTGTATGGCACAACGGCCCTGAGAACACAAAATAATTATCTGTATCCGTATAAATCATTTGTTTCATTCGTGAAATGTTCAATTTGTGTAAAATACTTTGACAAATATTGGAGTGGAAGAAAAATAGTCAAAATCAACAGCGTTTTTAAGAAATATCCAAGTTTAAAAATATATATATATTCGAAATTTAGATGTTTCTTTGAGTTTGAGTATTTTTGTTTCACTCAAATATTTTACACAAATTGAACATTTCACGAATGATGCAAATTATTTATAAGGCTACTGATAGATATTTTATGTTCTCAAGGCCGTTGGGCCATACACCAGCCTTAACTAATTATTTCCGGCACGCAAAGTGGTAAGTACCATCCACATCGGAGCTTACATCAAGTTCAGGCATCTAGTTACTTGCGCCACCTTGTACCTTCCTTCTCACAAGTTCAGGCATCTAGTTACTTGCGCCACCTTGTACCTTCCTTCTCACAAGTTATCTCGGCGGAACACCAAGGAACCAGAAAATACCGCTTAATTCATTACCGCTACCGCGTGTTGGATATTAACTTTACAAGATGTGCACGGTGATGTAGAATGGCGCTGGAAGTGACTCGAACAGGTAAGAGACATTTACAATGAATATGATCAGGTGCATTTAATTTTTTCTAACAACAAATCGTCATCATCTTCCTCTTTTAACAAAAGACACATTAGTAAACTATTGGTAATGTTGTCCGAAATTCTGTCTCGCGACTGAGGCATCGTTGCATTGTGCAGCCGCGGCATGCCGTCGTGCTTGGAAATAGAAGCAACCACGACCGCAGGCAGCACTGCGGTCAACCGCTGCCGCTAGCCGCAATATCGCCTGCAGTTGCAGTCTGCAGTCCATCTCGGGCTTGTACACCCTAATCGTAAAATTTTCGACTTTTTTCAGTATATTTTAAAAAGTATGTTATCTACAGGAATTTCAATAACTGTTATGAGATGTACAAACTGATACCTTTCATTTGATACCCCACATTACCTAGTAGGATTGTTATACAATTTCGACTACACAATTTGTACTGAAAATTTTAATTAAGTGTACTTTATTTATCTTTCTGAATAACACTACCTTAATAATCATGATAGTTTTGAATTCAGGTTGAAGATTCTGCTAAGGGCACATTCTGGTTATTGGCAAACTCAAAGTTGCTACCGATTTTTTTTATACCACCAAATTGGCAAACAGCCTTGATGGAAAACGGTTACAGAAGCCTGCAACATCAGGGACATTACTCGCGCGTTGCCGACCCTTTTAATGTCTTAGCAGACCTTTTTTGAAGAACCCCATGTTGTAGCCTTGACCGATCGTCCATCTTCCAATTATGGCTATCATAAAGACAAATCGGTGTCGCTAGTTTGTGCTCAATATTTTCCCTGTCCATAAGTTATAATTTCTATTGACATTTTGCAATGAATTTCCACAAAGTTACCTACGCCTGAATAAACTATTAGATATTTATTTTGCCTCTTCCAGCATCCTCTCTACGCGGTTGTAACGCGAATTCGCGCGCCTCGCGAATCACCGCTCAATCTGAGTTATTGTGCAACTTGCGAACTAATCTTAATCAACTGCACGCTAAGTTTTTCAATAAAACACGCTTATCTGTCTCGCAATATATAAACAGATAATTATTTGCAAGATGCTTGTATTTGGTAGGCAACTTCCTAATGTAAATTAGGTATAGTGTAGTATAGTGTAGTGTAGTAATAAACAGTTGGGAGCAAAATGAAGACACCGCGAACCATTCTTTAGTTTGTATAATTATTAATTTTCTGTAAATCTTTAACAACTTTTTTAACGGTTGTTAGTTACCTATTTTTTCGTAGTCCAATTGAATGCACCAAGGTAAAAAAACTACAAAAAAATGGGCCCATGCTTAAGCAAATATTAATCCTATCTACATATATATTATCCGAATATAAAGTGAATTGGTCGAATATCCCAAGAATAGACCATCTAACAAGTGAACTCGGAAGTTCTGTAACATAAAATACCTACTTAGGAAAATAAAAATATGACTTGCCAATCACCTCTCATTCAAAACTAAATAAAGAGAAATAAAAGCTCTATGTCATCTCATCAGCATCACTGAGGGCTATTTCTTTCTAACATTTTTTTTGTTATTAAATTTTTCAAGTTTGCCAAGTGTGAGTTCGAGCAACGTATTGAGGGTCTTATTTTTCTTGCATTTTCTGTTAATGCCACTAACTAGACATTAAGATCACCATTGAAGAAACTGCGAAGGTAGAGGCCGACCCCTTGCTTTGTTACGAGTACATTGCGGGGCATTCACTGCCCAGCCTAAACCACACGCAGACGTCGTGTTCAGAAAATAGAAATGAACGCGACCTCAGATAGTGCGTTTTACAGAAAAATTAGGAGAGCTAACCTCGCCTAACAAGGAAGCAGGAAATAAAAAAGACTCAGGAATACCACGACATCGTACCATACCCCTCATTATTTCTTACCTTCTTTACATAATTTTAATAATCTTAGTAGGGCTACAAGAATACAAGACACAGGAACCATCTGCCTACGGAACCCTTATAATAAAGTGGGTTCCAAGGTGGAATTAAGGCCCTTGTGTCCGGAGTTCGCGAAGAAAGCGTTTTTATTCGGCTTAAAGTAATTATTGTGTTTTTGTGAAAGAGTTTGTTAGTCGACCATTCAGAATCAACGCGGACGCTTTGCAGGGGGCGGAGTGAGGACATCTTTAGAAGTCGACCTATCTTAAATTGGAAAAAAAAATCAACCCATTTCACAAAATATCTTGGGGAGGGTATTTTCTGATGTTTTCTAGTATTTTTACGCATTCACTGCCCAGCCTCGCAGTGCAACCCACACACACACACACACACACACAGTGCACAGTGGGGCCGGCGGCGACGCTGGGTGTCGGTGTGTCTCATGGTGCTCTAGAATATGGCCTAGTGGTCCCAATCGACGGAAGCCTCCTCGGAAGAGAATGTATTGTATGTGTAAAAAAATAATTTACAAATATAATGTGTGTATTTCTTTAGGCTTACAAAATAAGCACAATATAGACAGGTAACATTTTAAACTAAATAATTATTATTTTATTAGTTTAAAATCATAATTATTTTCAAATACGAAGTAAACTGTTAACTACGAATTTTCGGTTGAGAGTCTAGAACGAAACCTAAATAGAGCATCGTTCAACCGCAATTGCTTGTTTAGGTGACAATTCAGCACACTGTCGAGTACCTTGGCCACAATCGAAACGATATGGGTCTATAGTTAGACTTTTCAGACATATCTCCAGTCTTGTTCTTCACGACTGGCACCACCAGCGTCCGCATCAGTTCGGCAGGCGAGTGAGAATGACTTATACATACATTGTACAGCATAGCGAGTACCTACTCGAGGGAGGTGGACACCAACATGCTTCAGGTGCTCGATGCTGAGCCCATCGTGCCCAGCCAGGCGATTTGCCTCCTGGTATTTTATTTACCGCGGCTCTGACGTCTTTGGCGAGAATTATGGTTGTATCTGTTGTATCTGCTGGGCACTCCGGTTCTCAGTATCACACCCTCGGCATGGTGGTACTAGAGGAGACTGAACATAAAAATAATCTTTGAAGACATTCTCAATCTCTACAGGAGTGGATGCACCATTGACGCTCACTGGCGTGCTAGGTCTCACATTTAGTTTTGACGTGCATTCCCAGAAACTTTTAAACTTTTAATTAAAATCCACCTACCAAAAATAAGTTCTAAATCCGGCTCTGCCCTCCCCCGGAATATTCTTGTTTTCCCGGAGTTTTCTCAGCTTTTCTCGGCGTTTTCTTTCGCCTTAATTAGCTCATTCAGCGCGCCTCACCATGGCCTCACCCTAATGATCTTGTTTATTGAAAGCACTTTTATATTTCATTTTCAACTCGATTGAGCAGCTTCTCGTAGAGGCGTTTAATATTTCTTGACTGTTTTGTATTGTAGCTGTTAGCATAAGTTGTAAGTTGACTCATAAGTAGGTAAAATTGTAGTAGGTTAGGTTAGTTAGTTAAGTTTCTGAGTATCCTGTAAAAGGATTGAAAGGGTAATATTATGTACATAATTAGAGGTATAGTCCTTCAGTCCTTCAGTCTTCTACAGGATACTGCGTATCAGTACCTACATAGAATATTGCGCCCATTTCGTGTTAAGGCGCTACCCCGACCAAAATAGCGCTGCCACCTACTTTATCGTATCATTACGTTAAACAAAGGAATTTCCTAATATCCATTGGGCAGTTTGTGATATCTATTATAAGCATTTTTAATAATGCCTCTGTAATTGTTTTATTTTGTATAGTTTATGCAAAGATGCGAAGTTGCCCTTTTTGGCCACCAAACTCTGTTTTCGCATCTCAGTCTAAACTATACAAAATGAAACTATTACAGAGGCATAAAAAAAAGTTTATGATAGGTATCACAAACTGTCCAATGGATTTTAGAAATTTCTTTTGTTTAACGTAATAATAAGATAAACTAGGCGGCGGCGCTATTCTGGGTCGGGGTAGCGCCTTAAGTTTGAACCCAATTTATATTTATGTTTATCCAGTACGTAAGTAAGTACTATTTTACCTGACCTCGCCCCGGTCGTGTCCGTCTGCCGTCCCATCGGATTATGAGTGTGAGGGAATAGAGAGTGCACCTGTGTTTGCGCACACAATTGTGCACTCAATGTCCTGCGCACCTGTATTCGTGGAAATTGGCCGCTGTGGCTCTAAATTGGGCTATGAGGATATCATCACTACCATTTTACGATTTTATAAACCACCGAAGAAGAAGAACAGTGTCACATCTTTAATTTTTAATTTAATCTACCTACCATGTTCTCGCTGTCTGTAGTCAAGGCCCTTAACAACTGCAAAAGTTGAATTGGCCATTCAAAAGAAACCTAAAACAAAAACCCAGCACACTGCAATCTCCACCTGAGAGACGTGACCGTAAAAGAAAAACGGCGGTCTTGCCAGTCTTGCACGGAAGCATCGCTGATAAGCCGGCGTAATGGCGGCGACGATAACGGTTCCCGCCTTTTTCTCCCGCCAACACAGCGCCATTGTCGCCGCGGGACGCCGCACAATGACAACAAAGAGGTCGCACTCGCACTGTGAAGCAATAAATTTTTTGTTGCTTTTTCACACTGGTTTATGGTTGAATCAATTTCAGGGAGTTTTGTTTATTCTTTTAGGTGTTTAAAAGATATTTCTGGATAAAACTAAGTTCGTTAAGTGTTTAGGAAGTATTTTCTGGATTAAACTAAACAATTTAGACTTCGCAACTTCGTAGTCCACCCCAAAGTAGGTACCTACCTATGCAAAACATACCTACTACAACCTTGATTCGTAGTGAAAATCGAACCCGCAATCTTTTGTTTCATCCTTTACCCAGAGAGGTCTTCAGTAGGTAGGTAACTCGGTATCGTTTATTAAAAAGCTAGTACGTACTTATTTACTTGGTTATTAATATATTTCTTAATTTCTAAACACGGTTATAGGTAGGTACCTAAAGCTATGCGTACAATTATCCAATACCGCTACCTACCACACAACACAAAAATGCGCATTCAGATATGGACTAAAATAAATAATATTACAACAAATAATAGAAACAAATTAGAACTAGTTTTTACAATTGAAACAATTGGACTCATTATCTTTAGATACATTTTACAGTGACAAATTAGCTTCCCACAAGCTTTAAGCTAGTGTCTCGCGAGCTGTCTGTCATCTGATGCCGTCAATATGAATGAAATGCACCTCAATGTTACGAGTTAAAGCCCTTATATAATGCACATTTTTGTGCTGAGCTATTAGCGGTGCGCCTTTAATCTACGATAACCTTAAGCATTCTCTTGACGTCAAATTAATTGTATAAGAAGGTAGAGGTAATAATGAAGCAGCAATATTAAAATACTAATAAAGCTCTCATACACGTTCGAGTTCGCTCAATTTGAGAGTTTAATAAAATTTTAATTGACATGTATTAAGTTTCTCAAGTAAATTATTAGGTGGCTGCCTCAAGAACATTAGCGGAGGGGTGGGGACGACAGATTTTTGTTTTTCACTCGCGAACGAAGCAGAACTTGCCACCCAACGGGTTAGAGAGAGACAAAGGCTGGTGCACACATTCCCTTTGTTAAAGTGCAAAAATAATAGAGAGAATGGTCGTTTATCTCTTTTTATGGCGGGCGCTATCTTGCCGACGCTATTATGGGAGACAATTTTGGCGCGAAAGAAAACTGCTTATTACTATGCTTGAAGGAAAATTTTCTTTTTAAAAACTGAAAGCACGAGCTTCGTTCGAGTTCCGGCTTAGTGTTTCTCATTATCGTCAGGTATCGGCTTAGGACCGTAAGTTTTGGTATAAAGTGTTTTAAGAAAATGCGTTTCTTTCCCTAAAGGTCGGTCACTTATACCGTACCTACGTATTTTCATTCATTCTTAGTTTATTTTTAATCAATAACTAGAGGAGTGAAATGAGACTGGCATTTGCCTTACAGTGGGACTTAACAGCTTCCTCCACTCACAGACACACATACCTGCATTTTTTTTTTCAAATTGCGTCTTTTTCGTTTTATCTACGTATAGCCTAGGTATACTCGTAGACATTCGTAGCTCGTAGTCACTTCCGTAGCCGTAGCATCGTAGCACATCTACGGCGTAGCAAGAACCTAGAAATCATTAATAGGATTTACTTCTTCTTCTTGAAAGGAAAAATAGATGATAGCAAACAATAGAAGGTAGGTACTAGGTACGTATAAACACTATCAAAAACCATCAAGATTACAAATCGCATACTTTCATCCGGTGTGCAGTCCATTCTTCTGGTTCGTTATTATCACAGAATTAGATCTCCAGCAAATGGATTAACGCTAAGTATTTATTTATCGTCGTTTAATCTGAGTTCGGTGTTACGCAAACAGTCGGGGAAAATTATACGTCTGGGTAGGGTTGCCAGTGTTGCCACCTTCGTTAACTCCGAATGTGAAATTTAATTTGATGCGACGACGTGCAAAACTAGCAAATAACTGAATGAAAAATTAGTCAAACCGTACCACCGGCCCTGTATGATTGTATTTTTGTATCTGAAAAGGTTTTCTGAGAAATTTAAAGAAATCAGATCAAGAAGAACCTACTCTCAAGACAACATTTTCTCGTCTCATCTCTCATTCTCAACACAATCTTAAAATTCTCAAAATGTGGCAACATTACAAAAATATTAAGGTAACAACAATCTTTATTACATATGTAATTAGTTACAAGTCAGTATGACTCTACGTCAGAATATGACTGTACCTAGAGAGCCCCGGAACGCGAAACGCGCGCGACTCGAACCGCACTCACGCTGAAAAAGTCCCTCGTTAAGAGATGAAACATTGGCGTTCTTCCAATACAAATTGGGTTCGTAGTTAACCCGCTTACTTTCATTATGAATTCGTCAAACTACAATAGTTTTTATAAGGTCCTGTCCTATTACGTCCCACGATAATTTAAATATTTCAAAAATTCGTTCGGGCTCATCGATGTATCTTTGCTTCAGCTGGCCTACTTGTGATGCATTTGTGAGTGTATGACATTTTTGCCGCTCATGTATTCATTTTTTTTTGTTTTATTATTCATAATCAAAATGCAGTCGATGAGCTGTGAAATTAGTATCGTAAAATTAAATACCTTATGATTCTACCCTCGCGGCGTCGTTGCATCAATCGTTTAATGAATGATATTTTTCTGTAGCAGCCCTATCCAACTTGAGTGCCTAACTGTACAATACAGTGATCTTGTGAAGGGGAATTAAGGTGCCTTCAACTGAGGACAATTTTTCAGTTGACTTCTTTGAAATTGGACGATAATTGTTGGATTTCATGGAAAATATACGTACTTACATTTAAATGGAAAAGGTTTTTAATTTAAGTGTTGTGAGGTGAAATTTCAATTAACACGTGGGCGTCACAAGTATTTTTAGGGTTCCGAACCCAAAGAGTGTTAGGGCAACCCAATTACAAATCTACGCTGTATATCTGTCTGTCCAACAGTACGGCCTCTCTGTTACATTAATTATATAGCGAGTGCATTTGTTATTACTTACGTCGTGTTTTATCCACTCAGTACTGTCCTAGTACTGAGTGAATAAAAAAAGTTTTTAACTCGGGAACCCACTTAGGTACCCAAACTGTTTTAATGTTGTTTATAGTTCATGTTGTATTTTCATTGTATTTTTAGTGTTAAATCGTAAGTATGTATATTTAGACCCTATATATACTTACGACGTCTTGGTTTAAGCAACCTATTATGTTATATTTCTAACGTTCATAAAGTAATTTATAATTTGCAATAATGAATAATATAAACTTTCATGATGTGGTACTTACGGAGCCTTTAGTGCTTGAGTCCACCTCGCATTTGCCTGTATATTTTATGTGACACCGTTTTTTGTAGGAATAGACAAATTCCTCATTCTTCATTTTCATTTAGCAGACTGATGGCTCGAGCTTTCAAGTGCTGTTGACATGTTTGTAATCAACTTATTATTACTTGACTTTTAAAGATACCTACATATAAATAACAACTTTAATACCATTCGCGTGAATAGGTACTTCTACATAATTATAGCAAAGGTACTTAATTCTACCCTTTATTGTGTACTTACCCTTAACAGTAATAATAGGTAATCATCTTATTGAGAAAAATAATATTCAAAAAAAATTAGTTCATTAAGGATGTAAGTGGGTTAACTTCGAACCTTATTTGGAAGAACACCAAAGTTTTATCATCGTTTTAACATTAGTATTTGTTATTCAGGCGATGCATTCAGGGAGTTTAGATAGGTACCTACACGATGTTACATTTAAAATTTGAAATAGAAATCGCTTCGAGACATGCAGAAATTATTCAGTCATTTTTCAAGCGTAGCATGTAAAACCATAGAGCTTAGAATAGAACCTTAACTTTTTGTCTCTAGTCTCAACATTCATTTACATTCTACATTCGCAAATCGCTTCCATTTTCAAACTTCAATTTATGTTCAATAGTTCACGGCGAATGAGCATTTGGTTTCCGACGGCGCGGGTAGAAGACAATCTAATTTGTACAAAATAAAATATATTCACATTTCACATCTTCAGGTATTCGATCAAGTGTCAGGGGTACAATCACCACACCACCCACTGTTGATGGTGAGTTGTAGGTAAATCTGTTTGTGGCATAATCATCAGTCCCTGTCAGTCTACATTCTTTCTCCATCATCAGACCAGCTCGATGGTACCATAACACTGCATTGTCACCGAACATAAATATGCCAAATTTCAGCTCAATCTAATACTGGTCTGAAATTTAGTTGCGAGTCTTGTCCCACACGTATATACACGCAGCACATACATACTAACAGGGCAAGTTAAAATAATGCTTGTAATAAAAGTAGCCTAGGTTACCTACTATAACATTCGGCTAGCTGCCATTGAAATTTCCACCAAAATCACTCTAGCCATTTCGGAGATTAGCCAAAACAGAAAATTTTCTTTAGGTGTTTTGTTATTATAAGTATCTTGAATACATATGCATCTTTTATTAATTTGTTATTTTGACATCACAAACACTCTTCAATTTTATTTGTTCGTATAGATGGTCAGCAAGGTGCAACACCGCGACTCGGCAAACGTAGTGTAGGTCGCTCTCCGGCCAGGTGCGATGACGATCTGCGAAAGACTGCAAGCAGATGCTGGATGCGGCAAGCTGAAGACAGGGCGCTATAGCGCTCATTAGGGGAGGCAGTGGACTAAGATAGGTTGTTAATGATGGTGATGATGATGAAGGTGCAACATACAAATAAAACAGGTTAATTAATGCTAAAGCAGTAATAGTAGTCTGAATTTGTACCTACATTATGTACTTACCTTGGTAATCCAGACAAACACCACCCAAGTAATACGTACACCTACGAGTAAGTACATTCTGCAAGGCAGGGACCTTATCCCTTTCTTTTCTCTATATCTAAATGACGTCTGAATTTCCTGGATAACTTCGACGTACCTAACCTATTTGTTATTTTACACCATCCACCCCAACACTTCTTTCGAGACGAATCGATCGCCCATAATGAAATTTATAAGAAAACCTCACCGCGTCACGTTTTATATGAAAAGTAATGAGGTTGGCTGATGGCTGCCAGAGAATTCGCCTTTATCACCCGAATTGTGATTCTACTCTCAATGTGATTTGCTTGAATCTTTATTTCTAAAAGCCGCGATTTATTCGCTATCTCACTTAGAATGTGAAAATTATCATGAACTTCTCAAATTTTGAACATTACTCTAAAATTGAGAATATTATAAATTCAAGCTCTATTTTGCTCTACGTCTCTGATACAAGTAATGGCTAATATCGCACTAGTCAGCCAAATTACAAACAGACAGGACACAAATTTAGCTAAACGAAGCGCCCCAGTCTCAGTCTTCCAGCGAAATTAAATGATGCTACAGCATCAAAGAAAATGCAATCACCGCCTGGTATATCCGGTGCAAATCTGAATTTCCGAGTCACTGTGCCCCGCTATTCCTTACGCTAATAAAACGTGCACCAAACGGAGATGCTGTTTCGCCCGCTGATGAACGCCAAATGACGTTATGACAGCGCACGCCGCCATTTAACGCCTATTTGGTTCCAATTTCAAATCTTCCGCACGCTCCCCTGCGGTTCCGGACATCGAATCGAGCATAGATAATAGCGTTTTGTTTTTTAAACATTTTTACGGCCCGCAATATTAGTAACGACCGACGACGTTGGGTTTTAGTTTCAGTTTTTAATTAAAAATCTTTCTTTTCTTTTAGTATTTCAGGCTAAACCGTGTAACGTAAGAGTATCATCCAAATGGAATTTGGATAGCGACTGTTTGTGAACACGAGACAAAAATAAAAATGTTTCGCTTTGGGCTGGAAAAGAAAATGAAAGAAATCAATATGCTCGAAACAGAGGACTAAGCCGCGGGCATTCCAACGACTATCTGAGTTAGTTTTTATGTATTATATGAGACTCTACCGGCATAAAATGGAAATACTTGTTACACTCAGTTCATTGAGGTTAAGATAAACAGTTTGTTAATGAAACTGTTGAAATTAAACAGATTTTATGGAATCTAATTTTAATTAATTGATTCCATCTTAAGCTTACCCTAAGGACACAACAAATTATAACCCTGTGTTAAAATTTGTGTTCCCATCTCAACTGTTTTCCATTTTCAAAGTCCTAGAGTTCAAGATACTTCATAGTTTTCAACTCTACCTTGTCTACAGTCCTTTTTTCGGGGACTGCGATCGCTCTCCTTTCCAATCCCGATACACGAATATCCGTTCTGCCATGGTTCTGCCATTTGGTGCGCTGGCGGCCGGAAACCCCAGGATATAAAGTTTCGCGCGCCTTTTACCCGCCGACACTTTTCAATATTTTACTCTTATTTACTGCTATTATTTATGTCGGGCATTCTTCTCGCGGAATCCAAATCATGTTGTCTGGGATTTGGTTTCGTTGCTTCTTTGTTGTGATGAATGTGGGGGATTTCATTTTTGTTTTTGATATCTTTTACAAACAAGACTGAATTAGTATACAAAAGAGTAGACATAAAACAAAAGAGGTTCAGAAATCTTCCTTCAGAGTTTATTTGGTTATAATAGATATCAGTAAGTTATTTATTTATAGGATGTCAGCGATTAAAGTTTTCAGAGTTTGAAATGTTGGCACCTAACATTGCCCATGTTGGGTGCCAACATTTCAAACTCTCATCATTATCGGATTAGTAGTTAATTATCAATAATTTGACAAAATATTCACACAAAGCTACACTTTTTGAACAAGAGGTTATCTTTTGTAGCGTGCCCAAATTCTTTCTCACTGTTATACGTACCTACCTAATCTTCCTTACAAACAGAATCGCGACTAAATCTTCAAAAGCTAAGCGGCGGCTCATGCCTATTCAGATTTTGTTCAGATGGTCCTTTTGAAGCGCAGTCCGCCGTGACTTGGTCACTTTGTGGGACGCTGTTGTGTTTCTAGGAGTGACTGGATGTGACTCCGTAGAAAATCAGTTTTTAGTGACATTTGTTTACAAATTTTTTTGCTAAACATGATGGCTTTTTGCGTGCATTTTTGGAGAGCAAGCGGATGTGGAAGCGACAAATGCGAATATTTATAAAATTCGCACACAAAATTACGGACGGATGTGCCAATTTGGTTCAATATAGACCAGTTACAAATGCAATATGTACAAATTAGTAGATCCATGGTGGGCGCCATCTTGTACTGAGTCTTCACGGTACCTACTAATAATCAAAGTAGACCGCGGAGATATTCTTTTACTTTTCTTCAAAGCCTAAGCATAGCTACAACTACCAATTCTTTTAACGCATTCACTGCCCAGCCTCCTATTGGACTTGCAGATAGACATACAAGGTGTTTGTGTGAACACCATTGTCCTTGAAACCAGAGGTTTAGTATAATGAGTAGAGTCCAAAAACGATAAAAAAAATTAAGATTTTTTTAAAATAATTTTTGAAAAAAAAATCCTTATATTTACTATATTTATTTCGATACCTACGCCGCCAGACAGGCGGGCGGCAGCGCGGGGGTAGGTGGGTAGGTACCAGGGTGTCTATCAGATCACGTACGATAGCGAAGCAATTAATTATGAAAATCCATCGAAACGAATTGACTATTATTTTTAATAATTACTTGTATCATTACATTTTAGGGTTAGACATTCTTGGTTTAAGTAACAACGGTGTCTACAACAACACCCTGTATGTGTCATGGTCCATGAAAGTGTTCATATTTCATATATTTCATTTATTGCATCCATAATTATACAAGAATGTTTTACTATTCTAACACTCTTAGTTGGTAGCCTATAGTTATAGTACTCTGTCAGGGTGTAGCAAATTTTAAAAGAGATGTGATGAAAGTGTTAGTTTAGTTTAGTATATAATATTTTAGTATACATTAGTTTAGTATATTTTAGATTAGTATATATTAGGTAGGTAGACTTCTTCTTATCGATTCGTCCTAGCTATTCCATTACCTCTACATCCCCGCTAAAGCGCCGATATACAAAACGCGAGCCGCGTAGTCTTTTATACGTCATCCGATTAGGCCCGTGCATGCTTATGAGCCTTTTGTGCGAGCCTGTGAGGCTCGCGGGCCTTCGCGCGGAAGGCTTAGGAGACGCTTTCAGAGGCTCAATGGAAAAGTATAAAGAATTTTCGATTCTTATGTGTATTGAAAATATTTTTATTCTGTAGATTTTAGGTATTTCGGTATATTAAAATGCCCAATTGGTAAGTAAATCAGGCTAGCCTGGTTAAAAGGGTTACATCATCATTCTCTCTGCCATTTTTAGGGTTTCGAAGATCGGAGATCAGTTTCGAAACCCTTATGGTCTCGCTTTTTCTGTCCTTTTTTCCGTCTTTAATATGTCAGCAAATACAGCAGCAATTAACGTCAAATTTAAAATAATAATAAGTTTCGTGCGTCTGTAATTAAAACAAAAATAAATAAACATAAATGAAAAATATAAATGTAAATTTTCAGTACAAATTGTGATGTCGAAATTTTAAAAGAGACCTACAATGTCAAGTGGGCTATCAAATGAGAGGTATCAGATTGTACATTTCAAAACAGTTTTTTTTAAATTTCTGTAGGTTTCATACTTCTTGAAATATTTTGAAAAAGGTCAAAAAATACCCATTCCCCCCCGAATCTCCGAAGTTTTCAAAGCGATCTATCTGAAATATATGTAGCGTTTGAAAATATGGATCTATGTTTTACAGGAAAAATATTGAGAAGTTTGTAAGTAGAACACTTTTAGAAAAATGGTTAAAAGGGCGGCGGGGGATAATTTTCAAAAGGGAGGCTACCTCACCGAGCGGGGTATCAAATGAATGGTATCGGTTTGAACATCTCAAAACAGTTTTTGAATTTCTGTAGGTTTCGTACTTTTTGGAATATTTTGAAACAGGTGAAAAAGTACCTTCCCCTTCCCGCCCCACTGTCTCCGACGTTTACAGAGCGATCCATCTGAAATGTTTGTAGGCGTTTGTAGATATGGATCTATATTTTACAGGAAACATATAAAGAAGTCTGTAAGTAGAACACTTTTTGAAAAATGGTCAAAAAAGGGGGGCATAATTTAAAAAAAATTCTGTACGTTTTGTACTTTTTGAAATATATTGAAAAAAGACGAAAATATTACTATTACCCTCTATACCTTCTCCGAAGTTTGCAAACCGATACATCTGGAATGTATCTAGGTACCTTTAATTTTTTGGTATTCATCAAGTAGCAATCTCTAACCAGTAGGTACCTATTGACAACCGTTCGAAACCCTCACGAGTCACACTCGCACTTGACGGATCTTGTTTATTTTTTTAACTAATTATTTGAAGTCTTTTTTTTATGTTATGTAGGTAGATAATTAGGCATATTTTTATCGAATATTTTCCTACGAATTATATTGGTTTATAAGATTGATTTTATTTTTAAACTGTTTGAATTTCGTATTCTATCGTCATTGTGTTCGTTACTTGCTAAACATACATTACAAATAAAACAGCTGAACAAAAGCTAATTAAAACAACCAAAGAGCAAACACCAAAACAGAAGGTCCACACTAACTAAGTTACCCGCCCACAATTCGCAATAAAAGCCCTCTATCGAATTACCCTCTCTATTATGCGAAGAATCGTCACAAACGAACCATTGTTAAATACACTAGGTGCCATTGTCTGTGTTATCGCTCCACGTCGGTTTTTGCCGCACTCTTCCGTTCCGTACCCATAGATAAGTGTGCAGAAAGGCAACTGCAAGTCGAAAAGTAATTCATAAATTGTTGTCATGACTTCATAGCATAAAAATGGATAAAAGAAAGGTTTTTTAAAAGGTACTGATTTTTAGAAGAAAGGATAACATTACAACTAGGCTAGTTATTCCTTACATTTTGTTGTTCAACTTTCTGTTGAGCAACATTAAGCTGAGGCAGGGCCTTTTTGGTTCACATAGCTTTATTTTTTATTTATATTATTGTATACCTTTTCGATGTGTGAGCCAATAAATTGATTTTCTTTCTTTCTTATTCTGTACTGTTTTAATAGAAGACATTTACTTATGTGATACAAAGTAGTTATGTGATAATTGCGGAATTGAAGAAAGATCGAGAATTGAAGATTGTTTGGTCCTGAAGGTGGACACGGACAGTTCAAAGAGTTGAGAAACCGTTAATAAGTTAGAACAATCCCTACTACGTCAATTGCCTCATATATGCTCTCCTACATTAAGCAATATCAAGCAACATTTTACAAAAATGAATAATCATATCAATTCACAGCCGTCATTGAGTGTCGACCTCTCGCCCTTACAAAACCTTATCTCTATATTTGTTCAGTTTTTATTTCTTCGATACATAGACAAACAAACCAATGCCGAGCCTTTCCATTTTGAAGCTTGTTTTCTACGGAATAAAGTTGAAGTTTGTGTGTGGTGTCCTAAAGGGTGGAGGGTATTGTTGGTGCTATAGTAGAGTTAGAGCGGAAATAAGCTTCTTTGTGTGACACTATGGCGTCGTATCGTGAACCGCTTCCTTTCTGCAGATTATTGTAGACGTAGGAGCAAATAAAAGTTATCTTTCATCGTCTTTGGGTTTAGATGTTTGGTACCAAGTACATTGTATTTACTTTGTAACTATTTTCTTGTACTTAGGCACTTTAGGCAGTAAGTAACTAGATAGGTACTTTGCTAATTTGAGGCTGAGATTGGAGTTTACAATTTTTAATACGTCAATGTAACGCCTCTTTAAAAAAGGATTTTCGAAGATACTTTTTATTGCACTCTTAAAACTAAGAATCAATTAACAAAAGAAACAATTATAACATAAAGTGACTATTGTTGGTTTTATTTTCTATATATAATAAAAAGTATCTATCTATGTTATGTATGTATTAAGTTTATCAGTCATCATAACACAAGCTCTGCTTACTTTGGGGCTAGATGATGCTGTGTGGATTGTCCAGCTTTATTTATTTATTATCGATTTATTTAGTTGCTAACCTGCTGATGTACCTAGTAACTAGTTACTTTGGTGATTTGAGGCAGAGATTGAAAGAGTTTCAAAATTGTAATACCTCTCGCTTATAAGCTCGTAACCACCTAACACTTTTGTAGATTGGCCTGCTGGTCAACTCCGATCAGCTGTATTCATGAATGAGTCACGATGTTCAAAGCTTACTCATTTTATTTTTATTCAAATTGCAGCCGATGGTCGGTGAAAAGTTTGTGTGACACTCTCGAATACATCGGAATTGTCCAGCTGTTCTGCGATTTTTGCGACTTTACATATTATTCTATATTTTGAATTTATCTATATATGTATATATATAAATATAGTTATGAATCGTTATTTCCTTTGGTCACGGCATCACGCGTGAACGGCTGGACCGATTTAGCTAATTATTTTTATGTTATTTTTGTTATAGTTAGGAGAAGGTTCTTATGAATGAAAAAAATAGGATAGTTGCGCGAAAAGTTGGACATATGTACCTACTCCTTAAGAAAATAGGAATAAACATGAACTATTTATTGTCTACCCTGATACTTGCTGAATGTACCAAACAGTTTTATGGCAATGTACTTAAGTAATTGTAATAACGTTACCTAAGTTTTTTTTTATCTTGACACTTTATTGACCAAGAAAATTACAATTCAATAGGTAATAAAAACTAGAACTAGTATTTACAATTGAAACAATTAAGCTAACTGCAGACTGTTGCAAACAATCTACTCGTAGCTCAACTGATCCATATAAATTGTTACATAAGTTGATTTAAAATGTATGCGTACTTACCTCTACTTAACACATATATTAAACTGTCTCTGGTAGAATGGTGAGTGATAATACTACACATAGAAACAATACGTTAACTTCTAGAGTACGAGTTTTGTTATAGGTACTCGTACCTAGTTATTTCTTTAAAGTGTACAGAGAATGGCAATGGCTGCCCCCGACGGATGTTTTTGTCTTAGTAATAATAAAGGAAGGTGAAAAAAATTAGTTAGCTTTGTTTGATTATACAGGGTGTTTAGAGGAACGATGTAGGGATTTTAGGAGCCGATCAAGGGTAGCCATGTGTTCATTTCAAACCACTTATGCTATTATGAAAAGGGAAATAGTTTTTAAGTTATTATCAAAAGTTGTTTTTTTCTTTTGTAAGAGACTTTTTTCGTTTGGAGGATAATAAAATACCAGATAGTGCAATAATCACTTTTATTACGTTAATTTTGTTTACGAAAAAAAATACTGTCAGTTAATTTTTAACTAATTAGTCATCATTTATTTTTTGAATGAAAGGCCATGAATCAAAGTAGTTTTTAAAGTTATCTGAGCAGCATTAGCACCTCTACTTTTTTAAAATCATAGGTAGAATTTACATCTCTGCATGATAAAGATAACTATTGACAAATTTAAGTCATGTTTTGTTTATGATTTCCTGCTCAATGATTGGTATAGCTTATTGTGATGAAAAGCTGTATTGCTGTGACTAATCAGAAGGCATAATAAAAGTGATTAAAGCACCATCTGGTATTTTACTATCCTAAAAGGAAAAAACAACTTTTGATAATAACTTAAAAACTCATTTTTCATAATAGCATATGTAGTTTAAAATGATCACATGGGTACCGTGGTCAGCTCCTTCAATCCCTACATCGTTCCACCAAACACCCTGCATATAAATTATCATTGCTGTTTTTTCCATTCCTCTTAGTTAGGGGTTTTACTAAAATTATTTATTTATTTTTTGATTAGGAATGTACCCGTCGTGGGTTTTGCAAAATATTTATTTGTTATTATTTTAAACTTTGCTTACTGCGTTATGTGACGTAGTAAGTAACGTAAGTGACGTCATCTAGGTGAGTATGCTACCGTGTAAATTAAAGTAAAATAAATAAATTGAAATTGAATTGAGATTGTTAAGCCGTTGGTTTTGCGCCTGACCTCTCCCAGGTCGTTTCAATCTGCCGTCCCATCAGATTATGAGAGTGAGGGAATAGAGAGTGCGCCTGTGTTTGAGCACACATTTGTGCACTATAATATGTCCTACGCACCTGGCTAGTATCCGTTGCGACTAGCCGCCGGACGAATATTCAGCTAGGAGGACATCATCATCACCTATGTGTGCATCTTGGCTGAGTTCCCCACGCTGAGGTTCTGGTGCATCAACAGAGCACCAGCTGTTCTCTGCTCATAAGCAAGTGCTACTCACCAAAAACTATCACTAACACAGTAAACACACAGTATCTAAAAAAACGTGACTTACAGCGCCCCCTGGCGAGTAAACACCATACTACATACTTAGCAAAGAACCATCGGCAATGAACCGCATAACTTTTACAGAAAATTGTGTCTAAATTTTAAAAGGTTGTTTATAGCGCCCCCTGGTGAGTAAACACTATACAACTTAGCTAAAAACCATCAGCAATGAACCTTATACCTTTTACAGAAATTAGTGTCTAAATTTTAAAAGGTTGATTGCAGCGCCCCCTGGTAAGTAAATACTATACAACTTTGCTAAGAACCATCAGCAATGAACCTTATACCTTTATCAGAAAATTGTGTCTAAATTGATCAAACCGTTCTGGAGATAAATGGGAACATTGGTTTTCATTAAAACGTTGATTGTAGCACCCCCTGGTGAGTAGACACCATACAACTCAGTTAAGAACCATCGCCAATAAACCCTATACCTTCTACAGAAAACCGTGTATAAATCGATCAAACCGTTCTGGAGATAAATGGGAACATTGGTTTTCACCAAATACATACACAACAGCGCCCCCTAGCGAGTGACCACCATATCACCGAGCTAAGACCATTGCCAACAAACTCTGAACCCAATACAGACAACCGTATCTAAATCGGTCAAGCCTTTTTGTAGATAATTGGAAACATGTGTAAATTCACACACACACACACACCCTCACAACACACATACACAAACAACATCACACCCCAAACGCCTAAACTGTCTCCGTTCCGTCTCGGGTAAAAAAACACAGCATACCCATTGAATTAATGAATGCATGAAATACGTTTATTCTGATACAACAGTAGGTACACAATAAGAAAACAGGTAGCTTAGATGTACATAATAACTAACTAACAGAAATAAATAACAAGAGGACAGCTTAAAACTATCATGCTTTCTTTAAATATAAATAATGGAAATGTGTTTTGATCGGTGGCAAGTGTACTGAAGAGGTCCATGCTCAGCTGAAAGTTGCATTGCGATGCTTTAAGTGGACAGATGTACCAAAGAAAGTAAGTACTTACTATTGGACGCTAAGTTTCAAAATTACTTCGGAACAGAACGAACCTTCCTGTTTGACTATGCAATAGGACTGCTGTGGCCAATTTCGGTAACACCCTAGAACTCCTCGAATCTAGCAATTTGAGCCCACCACCGTGACAATTCCGCTTTACCCGACAGTTACCCATTCTATGCTGAAAATGTCCCCGACGAATGCTGCCAACTTCTCTGTTCAAAGGACGCGCTAGCATTGAGTATAAAGTATTGATATTAAACATGCTACATAGAAACTATGCACCTATGAGATTGCAGTAATGCATTTTACATTGTGGTTCGTCCAGTATAATTGTCATACTCTGCCGACTCAGCGATGACGTCTTGCCGCCGCGACCGCGGCCACGTCATCCCACGCTTGGTACTTGCATCACAAGTTGGAATAAGTTGGAACTCAATAAATAGTTTAATTTTATTTTTTTAATTCACAATTAAATATTTGATGCTGTGTGGGTTGTCCAGTTATATTCGTAATTATCTATTGCATAGACATAATAATCAGAACACACACATACACATTATAGACATAATCATTAGAATTTTAGCTTAGGCAGGCTTATATCTCATTAGCTTACAGGTTATTCGGAAGTGAAGTTATGTTTTTTGACATTTATCTAGAGGTACATTCCTAATAACAAATCAAGATACGTACTACAAACTTATACAAGAAATTTAATTAAATGTAAGCTTCAGGCATCCACTGACCTCTGCTCAGCCTCTGTAAACAATGACATAAAATAAATAAATAAATAATGACTACGCTGGACGTCTTAAGACTTAATTAATTATTATATTTTTTTACTAATTGCTTTTGTCTCGCTCTCAAAAGCAGTGAAACTGCGGACAAATTAAAACTAGGCAGATATAGTCCATGCTTGTCTTAGCTCTTATTTATGGAAATAAAGAGATTTTGATTCTTGATTGTTACCGAGTCAGCTAAGTTTGTGGCACTACAGCTATGACACCAGATTATATTCAATAGAAGTAGCTAAAGTGTATTTTATTGGCCCCTTTGTTTGTAATCGCGGTCGGAGATAGCTTTCACAGCAAGTTTTATTGGAAATTGACACTTTACCTTACAGTTTTTCACTTTACCCTCAGTAGGTATTTATTTGGACTTTACTCCTGTGGCTCAGCGACCCAAAGGATCTTGACCGGCATACTCGTAGGTAAGTCTTTTCGAAGGGTCTCGGTTCTGAGCTGGTTTTCACTAGTAGCGTCGTGTTCGCGGAGATCGGCCTGCAATCCGTCTACCTAGATCGCCTGTCTATATGCCCGGATGGTTTTCTCTGACACGTCTTCTTGATAGTCCATTCTCTTGAGAAGTCCAAGTCAGTAAAGACAAGAGTTTTTAAAATTTTAACCTCCTCAATTTTAAGGACTCAGGATATTCAAAAAGTTGCTGCAAGTGTCTACTAGGTATTTAAAGAATATATATGAACGAATTTTACTATTATTACTATTTCCTTCTCAAAAATCCATTCATATTCTTGTGCATTTGCACTAGAATAGTAAACACAACATCTCATTATTATCACGTTCTGACCGATATATCTAGCGATCGGGAATCGAACCGGGACCCTTCGATTCTGATTCCGGGGGCATCGCCGGCCGCTCCGGGCACAAACAAATAACCCGACAGTGTGACTACAGAAATCGCTGTGATTGAAAGCTGGATGCTATTACGTGTTTTAAAAGCATGGAGATGGGTTGCTAATTTGCTATTATTATACTAAACAAGATCTGTTAAATCTAACATGAGCTCATAATTAATGTTAATCACACTGTATGCAATTGTTTAATATAATCAATAAAAATATAATTTCATATAATTTCATTTAATTTTAGGTACTGAAGATTCAAGTATAGATATAAGGCTGTAAAGCCCTTGAAGAAAACGCTGAACACTAATATATCTAATAAACGCATTACTGAAACATTTGTAACAGACGAAAAAGGACAACATCACTTCACGACGTTTATGATTAATCAGTTATCTAGTACCAACCCATAACACAAGCTCTTGCTAGTTAGCTTGGGGCTAGATAATGCTGTGTGAATTATGCAGTGTGGCTGATGAATCCAAATAAATAAAGAATGCTAGATTATTTATTTATTTGGATTCATCAGCCCGTCACTAATTAATCTTGGATCCCTAAACGCCGAAAATATAGGTATGTTCGGTGAACAACGACACCCGTTTAATGACATATTTCAAAAAAAATGTCGCGTGCGCTAGGCTCAGGGAATACTACTTAATTAGTTACTACTTAATGCATAGGATCATTAGCAGCAACAGTGATTCCACAAAGTGATAGCAACCACCATTCTTCACATCACAACTCCCAACCAACCAGCACACCTAATGCCCCCTGCCTAGAATGCGGATCACGCGCGTCGCGCGCTACACAAAGGCGTCAAATTTGCACGTCGTTCTCCGTTTACGCGGCATTCATTCATTCATATTCAGGCCTGTATACGAAAAATTGCCATTATGGACCCACCCGCCATGACACCCGCCATTGTGACGGAACAAAGTTATTTTTAGCGGGTTTTTGTTTATGGACGCTGATGTTTCGATAGTTTTTGGGGTTGCTATTGTATGGACAAAAGCAGGCAGTAGTGGATTAAAATTAATACGAGCTAAAGGGGCAGCCTGACATAAGGCAGGTTAGGTATCCTACCCAATCAATGCTTGGTTTTTACTCCGATTTCCTTAAAGTAAACCACAAAGGTAGAGTTAGTTTCTAGAGCGTTTTTGCCTTTGTGAGTAAAGTAAAGCTTACTTTATTTCAGTAAATACCTATTACTAAAACAGTGTTCAACGTTTATAACGACTTAATAATAACGTTACTCCATAAGTTGACGTATAATTTGCAATCTGTCCGTCTGTGCCCGCGGGGCTGCACCACCCCGGCGCGTTTATCTTTCTTAGTTTTATTCTTTTTCAGGTCTTCTCATTTTTCCGAGCCGAGACCGTCTATTTTTCAATCTCGGCTCAGCTTAACTGTGTTTAAATAACATTGCTGTATCTAGGCGTGGTGGCGCGATCCAGTGGCCAGTGCGGTCGCGGGACTTGAATCCATTGGATTTCTTTTACTGGGGCAACTTGAAGGAACAGGACTTTATGTTTAGTACGTAAATGTAAAGTAAAGCAGTTATCTTGTACCCATAACACAAACTCTCTTTACTTTCGGCTAGATGATTATTTATTTATTTGAATATTTTCCATGTGCGAATCATGATTAAGCAAAAAATAGATTTTGCTCACTGTAATTAAGTAGAAAAGTCACCGTTTTAGAACGAGAATGGCGGAAAAGATACTTTATTGATGTCTTGGTTCAATTATATTATTTAGTAAGAATGTCCCCTTTTCACACGAAAGTAGCGATATCTCAGTATTTTATGGTATGAAATTTCGTAGTTTATAATCATTTGAAAATCCTCTTGAAACGGTCATGTTTTTGATGCACATGGCATTTCAGGTTTTATACATTTTTTTTAGCCACTGATGCTTAAACTTAGCATAATTAAATGAAAAATATATTTTTCACTTTAAACCTGTCTCGAAAATTACTGGTCCTAGTTAGTATAATTATCCAAACAGTGTTTAGATGAACTATTTCTTCTTAGTATATTCCAAAAAACAAAAAAAAAAAAATTAAAATTGCGGGCACCAAGTCAAAAAAGGTGAACAAAGGTACTATTATGTTAAATATTTTCCGAACGCAACAACTTCAAAAAAAAAGAATAGTTGTTTCCGATGCCCCCCCCCGCACAAGCACCTTCAAGGTTATCCACTCGTTAAGGGACACCCTGTAAACATTCCAAACCTGTTGTTTGAGAGATTATTTAAAGATGGCGCTGTCCGCCTAGAAGAATGGTCTTCACAAGCCAAGTTGTCAAGATACACATAAAAAATGACGCTACCTTTAGTGAGAAAGTTAAACTCCCCTGGTGCAGATCCCGTAGTTTTTTCTTTTTTCACAGACCATAGAGTATAGAGCATAGAGCTTATTACACCACCGTAGTACAGCATCTGTATTTTCTTGGTGTGCAATAAAGTGTAATGTATTGTATTGTATTTATTATGAGAGTGGAAGCGTACTTCTGCCAGTTTTTGAAAGGATTAGGCGCTTGTTCGACAAAACCCACAAACCTCTGTACCTATCTGGAGGTAGAATAAACTCTACCAGTGATTTTAAAAAGCAATAGAGAAGAAGATAAGAGCCATTATCGGTACAAATCGGGGTGGTTCTGAGATGGCGTATTTATGGTGCAGTAAGCGATGTCGCCACCTCCACGATTAGCTAAAGGGTGTTTGTTTATAGGGGGTCGGGTAGGGTGTCCATGGCCTTGGGAATGGTGAGAGGATCGTAAAATGACTGAGAAGTAGCTGGAGATGAGATTGTGATACAAATAACTTATTGTTCTGATTCAGCAAAGGTGTTTTTGTAGTTCTTTTATCTATGTATATCTCCATTACATACCTGAGTGAATCCCTTTGTAGTAGAATCATTGGTAAAATGAATGAATGAACACTTTATATTGTGTAGGTAATATAACAAATGAAGAAAACAAGAACGATAGATGGAGAAGAGCTAGCCTTAAGTTATGTCGAATGTCGATGCCAAATCTGGCCAAATCTGGAATGGAGTCCAGTCATTTGGTTCGGAAATCGTTACCTGGAAAGTTTTCCGGGAGTTTTGAAAATGGGTAATTGTATATATTTCGATGTGCTCTTTCTGAATTTCAACTTTGTTACCTAGGCTAGGGAGTCGGAAAACGGTAATTTTTTTTGACTTTTTTAAAAATGTTTTGATAAGTATGAAACCTACAAACATTTAAAAAACTGTTTTAAATTTTACAAATCATTAACTTTCATTTGATACATCGTTTAACCTCTTTTAAAATTTTGAAATCACAATTTGTACAAAAAATTACCATTTTCATCCTATTTTTATTTCCTTTAATCTGTACAAGCGCACGATATTTCAGTAGTTGCTAAAAGACGAAAAAAGGACGGACAGAGCGAGATCACAAGAGTTTCGTTCTCTAACGAAACCCTAACAAGAGAGAAAAAAGGATGGACAGAGCGAGACAAAGAACTACTATTATCATTTTTCTAATATCGCAGCGTGAGCGGCAAATATACGAGGTGGCAAAGTTAAAATTCGGAAAGAGCACATCGAAATATATAAATTTACTCATTTTCAAAACTCCCGGAAAACTTCCCGGTAAAGCTACAAAATGATGTCTTCTTATTTTCATGAACATTTTGCCGTTCTTTGGTTCATTTTATTTTGTCTTTCATCGTATTCAAAATGGAACCAATAAGCTGCAAAAATAGTATAAGTGACACGCTCACAAATACATTTGAATTAACCATCTGGTGAGGTGAGGGAAATGATGTTCCTACTTACAGTACCAACATACATACATACCTTTTCATATTCTTGCTAAGTGCCACCAGAGTCCATTCCGTAATCCTGAATTATGGAATAGACAAGCGTAATCTTTGCCATTTCTTGGTCACCCTATGGAGCCGAACGCCGCGGGGTCCATCTGAATCTATTAACGGGAGCGATTTCATACATAAACTCTGATTATTGCTTTTTACAAGCTTTAATTCTACTTATTTATTGGCAGACAATAAAATGGTGATAGCGAATTTTTTTTTCTAATCTTAACTTTACGTAACTGGTGCTACCTAAGTACCTATCAGTAAATATATTAATACCTTTATTAGGAGAAAACTTAAAAACTGTGTAGCAGTGATAGTATTTCTAATTTAATATTGTCGCTGTGATAAGAAAGTTGCATTGATAGAATGCGGTTATTGAAGGTACTAAAACTTAAATCTTAGTGCAGCAAAATACAGGGTGAGTTGAGTGTTTGGTAAACCCAAACACTCAACTCACACAAAATCTAAAAAAAGTGATGC
The DNA here is from genome assembly GCA_963662085.1 of Eupithecia inturbata. NCBI lineage: Eukaryota > Metazoa > Arthropoda > Insecta > Lepidoptera > Geometridae > Eupithecia > Eupithecia inturbata. The sequence goes on along the minus strand of OY759180.1, from coordinate 15,278,491 downwards.
TGTTGAGGGTTAAAAAAATCACCATACTATTGCTTTAGATTTTAACTACCCCCATTAACTCTTTGGCACAAGTTCTACCGAAATAAACATGCTTACATCACAATTAGGAGACCAAAAGCTAGTAATTTTCTGGGTATTCAAAATGGCAGATTTTTTTAATAAACTCTTAATTTGTGATGTATTTTATGTAGTTTTGACACACGTGGCATATCGTTGGAATGGCCAAAACTAGAAAAGTGTTCAGTGAACTAAAAGATCAGAGACACACTTAGTTTTTATTTAGTCAATTTATAGTTAAACTCTCAGTTTTTAATTTTCACTTTTCAACACTTTGCGTGCCCATGGCTGCTTTAGTTAGTAAAATTTCACGTAAATATTGATTTTACTAGTACAGGCTAACATGCCAAATTTAATTTAAAAAAAGTTGCTTACCACACGTTATATCGTACAAAAAAGTTACAGCACTAATTAAAATTTGGGAAAAACATCTAAATATCTTTAAAATAGCCCAGAGGATTTTTAGGTATAAAAAGCTCCAGCTACCTTATGGCACACGGTCTGCCGAACAACCGGTAGGTATACTGTAGGCCAAGGACAGGTATTGTTGTCTAGGGTAGAATAGAGAATAAATTTAGAATATTAAAAAAAAACTTTGTTAAAACAAGTTTTTATATCATCTAGGACCAAAATGCTTGGGAAAAAAAAATCCAACGAACCTATACTCGACGGGGTTACGTCGTTTCGTTTAGAAGTTCCTATGGCCCCCTTTTGTCTCCATCATCAGACCAGCTCGATGGTACCATAACATTGCATTGTCACCGAACTACATAAGTATGCCAAATGTCAGCTCAATCGGTTGAAAATAACTGGTCTAAAAGAAGGGTTCAAAATGAGAAGACGTTATCAACACGTTTTTGACAAAATGAGTTATGGGTATCGTTGGATTCGGAATGAAATAAGCTACATTATGACGTTCTTGGAATATCTTGTTTCAGCCCAAATTACAAGATATTCAAACGGAAAAGGCGTTAACTGACAATATAGTTGTTATCTCTAAGCTAAAAACGGAATAATGTGCATAAACGTAGCAAAAAAAAATCTAAAATTTTACTTTGCTCTAGTATAGAAATAGTGTAAGAAACAAAAAGACTTTTCTGTTTCCAGAAATACCCTAAAAAGTTCAAATGAATTGCTCAGGAAATTCATTTTGGAAGTTTTTTTATATAAAAAGTAAAGGTTCCCAATGCGAAAAAAAATACATTAGGAAAAAACAGAAGTTCATTACTATGGAAAAAGTTTTTTTTTAAGAAATAATAAATTACTAAATGCCTAGCAGTTTTATGAAGATAAGGTATTTAATATTCAATGTTTATTAAGATTTATTTTTATTTTTCAGTCTAAAGGGTCTGTCATTATTAACATATTAAAGGATTTTGGAACAGATGTTTATTTAATAATTTTATTAGGATAAAATAAGCAATAGTAGTGAAATACGACTATGACGATGTCATTGGATGATTTTATGGATTATTATCTAACAACATAATAAGCAAATGATTAAAATGCAACATACGCAAGTCATAACTGGGTTTTAAGGACATAAATCGATTTTGTACTCAATGAAACGCGATAATATTAGTAAAAAAAATATTTATATGAAAAAAAAACAAGATATTTACTATATTTCACAAGTTAAGTAGCATTTTTGATACAATAACATTATTATAAACATATTTTAACATATATTATCGTCCAAAAAAAAAATTACAATTCAATAATAAAAACAAATTAGAACTAGTATTTACAATTGAAACAATTAAGCTAACTGCAGACTGTTGCAAACAATCTACAGGTAGCTCAACTGATCCATATCAATACCAGTCGGAAGCGTCCCCAAGACGCTGGCTGCATTGCCCCGCTGTATGGCAATGCTGATGCGCTGCGCCAGATATCCGCCAGCTCTCGGGTCACGCGTCGCGTCGACCAGACGCTCAGATAACTTTTTAAAAACCCGGAGAGCCTCGGTACCCCACGGACCTAGGGTCTCGACCGCAAAGGGAGCAAATATGTAGGCTCTGTCGAGACCTGCATATTTGCGTCTCTTGAGATCCTCGGCCAAATCTGCCGCCGCACCAGCCCTTACGGATGTCCTCGGAAGATGGGAAGGAGCAAGTGTGTCGACGCATGTAGCGTCTTAATCCAAAAAATCTGTTTATTACGATTTTCATAGTAAAATATCAAAATTTGTCCGCCAATGTTTAAAGTGGATTATGTCGAAACAATGAAATTGTTAGTTAACGCCTTCTCAGTTTAGACCTTCTTCAGTTGCAAGATTTGTCCCACACATACTAACAGGGCAAGTTAAATAAAAGCTTGTAATAATTACGTTACATCGTCATCGAATGCGTAAAATATTTGAAATTATTTCCTTCAACTTCAATAAGGGGTTTGAAGATTTTTATATGGAGGGTGGCCCATATTTTTTCTTCATACTATGTGAATATCTTAGAAACCTGACGCTTTAGGACACTATAATAATATATGTTATAGATTTTTGTTTATTTATTTTAGTGTCTTCTATCCAAATATACAATAAATATATCTATTATTGTGCACCGCGATTTAAAAAAAAAATGTGCACAAATCACAATAAAAGTTAAAAAACAAAATGGTGGCATCGGTCACCATTTTGTTTTGGGACAAATAGGGCCAAAATCTTAAAACCCCTTTAGGCAATCTATGCTAAAATGCTAGGTTGTTTTAGTCTGAGGTAGAAACCCTAGCATTATAAAATCTGTGCCCTAGATTAATCGCTGCGCTTGTTGCTGCGCCTGCTTGCGTTTATTTCATCACTATGGGAAAGTTACTCAGAGCTGGCGTGATCGTCTTTTGTTCTTCTTATAGTGGAGGCCTACTTCAATACTAAATTCGGTACTCTAATCAAACAAAACTGAAATTAAACTCGAAGTTGAGCGGCTTTTTCGTTTATGGAATGATGAAGGTATATTTTTCATTCTATTTAACACTGAATAGTTTATGTTGTAAATTTTGTAGAGTTGATGTAGGTACACTGAGTGAATGTTGTTTTTCACAATAATGTCTATCTCTCAGATTTTTAATATCATGTCACCCAAATCCGATCTCAATGGCGCTCTAATACTCTAATAAGTGTTTGCCAAATTCTACAAAATTAAGTTAGGATTAAAATTAATGGTAAATTTATTTTAAAGATTGATCTTAATCACCGTTTGTTCAAATAAACGAGCTAGACACGTACCTTAGTTGATTTTAACAGATTTTATCGGTAAGGACTTTAAAGAGGAGTTGGGGCTTGCAGTAAGACATTACAGGCTTTAATAAAAACGTCTTAGACCAGTCTAGTTATTCATCGTTTGAAATTTTTCTGGTTTTATAACATTACAAAACCTATAATTCGTTAACTATACAAGTCAATTCAGCAACGCCATCTGTCCTATTGCATCAAGTGTTTATTCGCCGATAATCGAGTGGTTCGGATTAAACTACCCTCTGTTTTTAAAGTGTCGCTTCACTACCTTTACGAGGACTTTGAACACATGTCGTCATCTCATCTCCCTTTCATCTGAGTTATTTATGAATAAGTTTTTATTCATTTTAGTTGAAACGTTTTTGGAGTTTTTGTGATCAGTATTCAGGAAATAGTCGAAATAAATAAATATTTTATGTAATGTTTTACTTTTATTCAAAAATAATCGAAATAATAAAACACAATCTCTACAGCTAAACAAAATCTTAAATTACAACAATAAACGTAAATCAGTTCAACAATAAATTCGCACTTTAAAAACGAACAAACTTTTTTATTATCTAATTGTAAATTTTATTAACTTTCTTATCGGTGGAAGCTTATGAGTTGCTAAAAAACTTAATTGATCGAATTGGTTGAACAATTTTTTACGGTTAATAACAAACAAATAACAATAGAACATAATATATACATAAAAATAATATGTTGATAACAAGCAAATTATGATATCATAAACGGCTCTCAAAAATTAAACAAAATTACTAGTATTACATATTTACTAAATTAATTAAACTTTAACTGAAATAAAATAAAAGTATGGCCAATATTTATTCTGTAAATAGCACTACAATAGTTACATAAGACATTACATTAGTATTTACAAAGACATTTGATTATTCATTTTATGATTACAATGTAAGGAAAACGCTAAAGAATCTATTATTACGTGATAGAAAGTCGTATAACAATGTTTACGGTAGATAATTACATATAAAATGAATTTAACATATACCTACTGCGTTTTTTTCTGATTGGTGCAAAATTGATCTGAAAATTATTACCTACTATATTTATTTAGATTTGATTTGATTATCAAGTGTTAGTTCTATGATATGTTCCTTATTCCTAAGAGACGGCCCTCATAACAATACCTAACTATCTACGTTTTAGCATTGCACAAAAATCCATCTAAATTTGATACATATGTGCATTTTTATTGTTAACTATTAAAAGGGTTGCACGAAACATACTTTGGTGTTGTAAGAAGGTAAGGAATAAGCAAAATAAAACATCCAGGTTTGTGATCCGTCATTAGTATTTTTGAAATATTGGATTTGAGTTAAGTTTTCCGCACATTCCCATTTCAGTCTTTAATGTCCTGAAGGCCCATTAATCAAAAACTTAAACCACTCCTTTTCACCTTCGATTTTTATTTCACTTATAAAACAGCCCAGTTCTTTACCATTAACAATAGTCACTGTTGTGCACTTGTTCATACTACCAATACCTGTCTCAGTCGCACACTCAATAAAAGTTTCACTGTTCCTATGATATGGAAAGGCTTCCACTTTAAACTGAAATGGTTTCCACTTTATTTGGGTGTGATGAAAGGATAAATCTGCAAAAGTTACCGGCGCAACAGCGCTGGTGGTGCTCTTTATCACATGCTGTATAACCTATAGTACGGTAAACTTATATCCATCTCAGTCTCACACACTATCCGGAGTATTACACTCTCGTTCCTCCTGCAGGGAAGTGGACGGGCGCTCCCAGTGCTGCGGTGGCGGCGGCCAAGCGCGTGCCGGGAGCGCCAGCGGCCTTCATATGACGTGCTGAGGAGGTTCCTCGTCGCTCTTCATGAGGACGTAGGCCACGGGACGCTTGACGTCAGCGGGGGGAGAGGGGGTGTGGCGTGGGGGGCAGCCGCAAGGGGAGATTGCACTGTTGTAGAGGGCGCTGCTGTAGAGCGCTCCGCCGTAGAGGGCCTAGAAGGGAAGAGTGCTTTATAAAATTGTGTCAGCCAAAGAGCCTAAAAATAGATTATGAGATAAAAGAGGACACAGTTGAAAAGTCCTAAAAGTCGTGATCCTACACGCTCTACAGTTGATGTGGCGCTTGATGTGGTTTCATCAAGCGGGAGACCATTGAACCATGACAGCAAAGGATGGTTACTCCTCTACGAATCATGACAGCAAAGGATGGTTATTGCTCTACGAATCATGACAGCAAAGGATGGTTACTGCTTCTACGACCACCAAACTAAGTTTAGGGAGTTTAAGGTTACCAAGTCTAAAGGGCAAGTACCTGCATATAGTTTACCTGCAGATGCGCTAGCTCAGCTGCCAGCTTTCCATCATCACTGGGCAGCTTCGCGAACGGATAGAAAGGATACGGTAGCGGGGGAAACAGAGCCCGCCCCAGATCCGGCTTGTCCATCATATGAGGCATGTGCAGTTGATGCATCGGTGGCATTTGAGGCGTTACTAGCCTAGGCACGGGAGCCATGAGGCTGCCGATGCCAAAGCCAAATTTCGGCTCTTTCTTGATAAGCGCTTTCGGCTTTCGGCGTGGACGGTATTTGTAGTCAGGGTGCTCTTTCATGTGGAGGGCCCTGTGGAAAACCCAAGCTGTTATTAAAAGGATAAGGCGACGGCTAATGAGAGTTCTATAGAGTAGGTTTGCAAAAGAGGGCGACCATTAAAATAGTACAAAAACCGGCGCTGCCACTCGTTCTATTAAAGAAGTAAGGCGATGCATGTCCGATTCGTCTATTTCTAAGGCGCAATTTTAAGGTTTCTCAACCTTATTTACAAAAAAGTCTCAGTATAGGTCCCTACTCAGTTTCGTTGAGAAGAATCAGATCTATCTACTGAGACGAAAAAGTTTCATTAGTGGCTTCAGAGTAACTCGTAGATATGAACTATGATATGATTCCTTAAGAACTGTCAAAATAAAATCATGCAAATGAGCAATTTCAAAACAAATTCGATAACTGCGGACAAAACGCGTGAATGGTCCGCGACCGTGCGATTTAATATTATTATTTACGCAATAAAGCGCGCAATTGTCAGGCACTGCCGCCCTTAAAACAACAATGTCGACTCAACAATGTGCGGATTATTGCATTGTGTCGGTCACAATCCCGTATCATTTGCCCCATCACTATGTCCCAGACCGCTCACTCGAAAAACAGCCTATCTGGAATCCACACAAGGTCTAGAATCTCGTGGGGTGGCAGGCAGATAAGTCGTATAGTGATGGGCCAGGGTGCGACACTGCGTCCGATTATGCGCGTATTGTGAGCGAATCGCGATTGTCAGCGAGACGATTGTAATTATTCGAGTGGACGCTGAGGCTGAGGTTTTCGATGACTGTTTGTTTACGAATCGATAAAACTAACTGTGATTGTTAAAGGACGATTTTATAAGCAAACCTTTAGATTCTAAACATGACAATTCTTGCCAACTTACACAGTCAGTACGAGCTAAAAAGACAAACTTTGCGAGTAGAAATTTACTTTCGAAACTGCATACAAATTTATGTAGCCCTAGGTATAGGTAGTTATTTATAAAAATTACATTAGTTTAGCGGCGGTAATCGAACCTGCAACCTTCGATGTTGAAGCCTACTGCAGCACGGAAGACGTAACAAACGTTCAACTTTATTCTATACTGACTTTGTAGTTCTACAATATACAAATCTACCAATTCAAACCAAAAGGTGAATGAATACCAAAAAATACAAAAAGTCGGGTTCACCGACCTCCTATCAATTACTTCGCCATCAAAATAAATACGATAACGTAACGAAAACACAATATCTTGACGGAGAAAAACTGACTCCGATAAGTTTTTTGGTGCGATATTTTTCTTTGCGCTTAGTTAATCGAATTTGGTAAATATCGATATCAAATGTTTGGTTATCGAGTGACAAATAAGAAGGGAATGAAGAGTAGCTTGATACAACATGATATTCAACAGTTCTGGGTATTTTTGGAGTTCAATAACATTTTATTAAAGCCTGGCTGTCTGGTGTTCCTGTGATTGCAGCAATAATTACTACATTCTTCGAAGATTACTTATATTAAGAAAAAATAGTCAGTAGTATGTAAGTAGTTGTATGTCAGTTGACAATAAGTGATTGAAGAAATTCTTTGTACCTCGTGATATACTGGCCTTTATTAACAAAGAAAATTATTATCAAATAATGAAAACAAATTAGAACTAGTATTTACAATTGAAACAATTAAGCTTACTGCAGACTGTTGCAAACAATCTACAGGTAGCTCAACTGATCCATATCAATACCAGTCGAAAGGGTCCCCAAGACGCTGGCTGCATTGCCCCGCTGTATGGCAATGCTGATGCGCTGCGCCAGATACTCACCAGCTCTCGGGTCACGCGTCGCTCGTGATTGTATTTTAAATGGATTGAGTAGTTGAGTTGGTAGAGTTAGTTAGGTTTTGGAGAGAGAGAGTCAGCAAGAAGATGCGGAAACGTGAACGGATTTCGGCAGTTTTTAATAATGAGTTAATTTTTTCTGTTCATAGGTTTTTTAATGTTTGTTTAGTGATGCGCGATATTGTCATTGCGAGCAGATGGCAAATGGCAAAGACAATATCATCTGATTCCCCTGTCCACCAAAAAAAGTTTGGAAACGTAACATCAACTGACTTGATCTGCTCAGTGCTCAAGGTCTAATCTCACAAATGAATCGTGAAAAATGAAAAATAACCAAAAAAAAATGATGTTATTAAACTTCATATTGAAAACGGTAAAGGAAGGACACATGAATACAATTTCGGCCTGTCCGTTATGCTCAGCTAGGTAAACACGTATACATCGACACCAACGATCAAATACAACGATAAAAAGATATCAATCCAAACAGAGGAGCGCCTTTTGACCATTGTTGACCGATAAGCAATAAGAATAAATAAAGAATTGAGAAATAGATAACGTATCGAATTTGAATGAAAGGCTGTAGATTTTTGGTTAGGTTACATATGAGTTATTATTATGTAATTTGTTTGAGTTCCTATTATAAGCGTCTTTGGCCTTCAAGTTTTATTGAAAGTCGCCTTTTTCTCGAATTAGCATTTACTATTTTTAGTACGTAGGTAGTAGATACGTACCTACCTACGAAAAATAGTAAACGCTCGTATTTAAAGTTTAAACCGTCTTTCCTGATCAAAATATTTTCCTGTCCTGAAGTAATGATAATAATCGATTCATTGAAATCTGCTAAACAAATGAGTCGCCGTCCACTATTAATATAATACCCGCTCGTATTAATCAGTGTTTTTAAGTTAATTATTTTGAGTGTGTGTCTAGTTTTTACAATAATATTACTGTCCCCCCAATTTCCCTTTCCTTGATGATACTTCGTTCTTTTATGTTTAAAAAAGAAGATAAAAGTCAAGAGCATTCCACTAGTGTCACCTTTCACTGGCGCCTTGTCATGCAAACAATGCTATCACAGGGTGTGCCAGAATTATCGATGTTAAACAAAATAGGGGACAAAGACCGCATTGTGTTTGTAGTGTCCCTTGTCATCGAGGCAAATACCTTGAGATTGGAGAGGTAGGTACCTTGAATGACAAGGCAAGGGCATCAAAGTCGATTTAAAGATTTGGAGCCGCTATGGCAGGCTGCTCAAACGCTGATCAATTTGTAAGTGTACTATTTTGCTGGTCGATTCAGCGGTTAGACCTATACGTGAGTGTATCACATACTATATTCACCGCTCATTGATAGATAGATAGATTGATTATTGCTTTATTGCACCATCAAAACATCAAAAAATTAACAAGAACTTTATACTAACTACCTATATCTAGTGTGGTACAATCAGCGGGCTTATCGCTAATAGTGAACATTGGTTCATTTTATTTTGTTTTTTATTAATAAAATGCCAATGGGCACCAATGGGCGCTAAACAAGTATGAGTGGTCACTCACAAATACATCTGAATGGACCTGCTATTCACAATAATTTGTCAAATAAAACCGATTTGCTTGAATGCTTATAAGAGAAAGACTAGCTTTTTCAGCTACCCGGTGCTTTTTCCGCGATAAAAAAGAACTTATAAACTACACCTGCTCGGAAAGTGACTTATTTTTTTTTTTGACGACCGATGTGGCGCGGCGGGCAAAGGTCCGCCTGCGACGCAGAAGGTTGCGGGTTCGATTCCCGCCTTGGGACAAATGTTTGTACGATTTGCAAATATTTGTTCCGGGTGTTCTGGGTATTTTCTATATATAATAAAAAATATCTATCTATGTTATGTATTGTATTAAGTTTATCAGTCATCTAGTACCCATAACACAAGCTCTGCTTACTTTGGGGCTAGATGATGCTGTGTGGATTGTCCAGCATTATTTATTTATTTATTTATTTATTATTTATTTATTCCTTTTCCAAACTTCAGCTGAAAAGTACGTCATTGTTAAGAGTTAAAAGTAACATACAGTAGAGTCCAAAGAGTTTAAAAAGAAAAAAATTGGTCATTCCCTAAGTGCGCGGCTAACCAGGTCCAGCCTCAGCTTGTTGTCGTTATCCACAGAGGTCGATAACGACGCTGGTTTTCAGTCAGGATCTTAATTGGGTGACGTCGCGTCCTGAGTAATGTTAAGCTAAGAAAAGCCCGATACCTATCAGCACTAGCCTCCAAGTAGCAAAGGTATAATAAGATATAACAAATGCGATGTGACGTGGAGTGTGTGCTCGTGTAAATCCAACCCTTCCAAATTAATTCTCAGTTACGCGCTGAGCTGGATTGATGTAGAGCTGATGCAATGGTTTTCCAATATTCGGTTTCTACGCTTTGTTGAAATAAAAGTTTTTATAATTTTTCTCTATATATTAATCTAGCAAGACTAGATTGAGTAGGTGTCTTCTAGACCTTCGTGATACTTCGTCGGCTATAACGTCACTTACTATCAGGTGAGATTATAACCAAAGGAAGGTCTATCTACGATTCATAAATGAATAACAGTAAAAAAATATAAGAGCTATAATGAACCGAGATAACTAAATTAAATGAAGCACACAAGCGTTTACACCCAGTTTCATATAAATCTGTCTTATTAATAATCCATGTCTTCGATGACTACATGAAGTTTCAATAAACTAGGCACAGCAGAAAAATAGCAAATCAGACACAAGTGGTCAATAACATAAGTAGAAGTCAAGTTAAATTATACAATCATAAACATTCGTTTATTTTGTTGTAAATTAGATACGTGCTAGTTATAAATAGAACAGATCTGTTGGTAATGTTATCAAATAATCACGTCGTCAAGGTTGCTCTCATTCTTAATAGATTATTTTATTACTACATAACAAAAACGAAATGTACCTAGAGTATAGTAGTGCTAGACTAGACACACCACCTAGTTACAGAGCAATAAAATTAACACATTAACCTTTATAGGTTATTGTTAAATGATAAATTAATTTTATTGCTCTGTAACTAGGTGGTAATGAGTATGTACATTGGTCTTATGTCAATCTATAGTAAGTATCTCTAGTCTAGCACTACTATACTCTAGGTACATTTCGTTTTTGTTGTTACCAGTTATTACACTATTATTGCTGATAACAGCTCTCGAAAACAGGAAAATAACTGGTGCATTGTACCAGCTCTATATTCGGCTGATCTTTCAATGAGTTAGACTGGAGGCATAAGCTTATTTTTATAGCCCTGGCGACCCTCGATAACGCGCAGCCCCCAACAATGCAAGATATTATTACAGCTACCAGATAATTGTCTGCCCCCTCACAATGGCCAGATTAAATTGATTTGTAGCGATTTGCTGATGATTATGATGTGATGAGGCGAGGAGAATGGGGTTAGAGGTGATTTGCGTTTAGCTGACAAAGCTCGCGTAGACTTGGAATGCATCTGGTTGGTGCGACAGTTCAGTGTGTGAATGAATGAATGAACGAATGAACACTTTATCTATACAACACATACACTTTATTTATATATAAAATTTATTTAAAAAACGGATTAAAATTTGATACGGTACGGTAATTTGGTAGTTTAATGTATTCTGTGTATTTAATCTGTAGGTACATAGAATTCATCAAACTACCAAATACTGACCAAGTACCGTACCAAATTTTAATCCGTTTTTTAAATGAATTTTATCCTAGGAATGTGTATCCTTTATATATACACATTCCTGGTCCTGATCTTATGATCATACGACCAACTATTCACGTACCTACTCGTACCTCTTAAGAAAAACTCATCGTGTCTGGAAGTTGCCTAATGACCTGAAGAAACGCCAGTAGATATCTTAAAAGGTAGGTAACAGGAAACAGCAATCACCAATATACAGCTGATATTTGTTTTGGGAGCTCGGGGTCTTTTCTATGTAATTAGTATTATAAAAATATATTTCTGTCTAATATCTCTCCAATACTCACATCGTACTTCATATCATACTAATATTATTAATGCGAAAGTTCGTGTGATTGTTTGTTACCACGTCATCTCAGTAACAAATTTTTAACGTAGATAAATATTTAGATAAAATTTGGTATGTAGAGGTAGATAGTTTAATTTCTAGAATAACACATAGGCTAATCTAATTTTCGTAAATCCACCTCTGAGGGGTTAAAAAGGGTAAGAAAGTTTCTATGGATAATTATTTTTCCTTGCTTCGATTCACTCAAAACTAAAATAAATAAACTATTAAGTAAATAACATATTTTTTATTATTACAAAAGTACCCCTAGAGGTTGTGCAATCAATTTCCACGTGGGCGAAGTCGCGGAGCGCGGCTAGTATTAAATATATGAGTTATCTACCTATAACGCAAGTCTTGCTTAGTTTGGGGCTTGATCTGTGTGTTGTGTGACTTGTTCAGCATTATTAATTTTTTTTAGCTGTTGATTCCTGGGAATTATCAATATGTCATATTTGACAAAACATCTCGCTTTTGGAAGAGGTTGTTGTTCAAAAGAGGGCTTTTGAATGAGGTGTGTGTTCAAAAAAGGGCTTTTGGAAGAGGTTGTTGTTCAAAAGAGGGCTTTTGGAAGAGGTTGTGGTTCAAAAGAGGGCTTTTGGAAGAGGTTGTTGTTCAAAAGAGGGCTTTTGGAAGAGGTTGTTGTTCAAAAGAGGGCTTTTGTAAGAGGTTTTTGTTCAAAATAGGGCTTTTGGTCTTTTAATGTAGTAATCACACCACCACCGGGCTGTCGTCATGCCGTCGGCTTTGCTATGGTTTTAATGAACAGGTCGAGCTCTACTCTTTATTAGGTAATATTATCGACTATTTACTGCCGGCGGCTTCACTCACGTGGTACCTACTTATATAAAACGTAGGTAACCTAAACCGGCTCACCGTATCAGTCAATGAAAGAGTTTTCAGATTTGGACAAGTAGTTCCATACAAATACCTATAATTAGGTACATTGCAAACGTACAATTATAATTATCTTATTAATTATAAATGTTGATAGGGTATTTTTAATGATATTACTTAATTCAGAGGAAGTTAAAATCATTCTTATCAAAAACCGTCTATTACACTGTAAATGAATTTATGAATAATAAAAAAGTTAATTTAAATGTTACTTGACCCAGCTTAATTTATAGTAGGTACATACTTGACATGATTGTATTGTATTGTATATATTCTTTTGGTTTATTGACATTTATTATTTAATTATTCTTCGTTTGTTTTTATATTTTTATGAAATGTTATGTTATTGAATTGTAATAAAACGTTTGCACGCCTAAAGGCAGAAAACGATGATTAAAATTTATCAAATATTAAAGATCTTTACATTGTCTTTTCAAGCAAGTTTTACTTTTTTTTACTTTACTTTTAGAAAAACAATATACTTAGCACCAACTTATCTATTTCGGGTTTAATAAGGGAATTGACAAACGGTTTTTGTTCTCGTACCAAAACCATCCATCTAATTAATGAAAGATCAGTTCGTCAAACATCCGGCGGCTTTGTCAAGTATTTACATTACAATCAAACCACTGTGTCGCACCCCAAGTTGGAAAACCATGTAACCCACAAACTTTTTTATTCACTGATAAAAGAATCCTAAAAACAAAAAAGCCTTGACAGGTGTAGTGTTGTTTTGTGGTATGTTTGCACAGCGATATGAAATTAAAAGAGATAATGAAAAGATTTTTTAATCAAACAGTGTTTTTGGGTAGTTATTTATTTTGTGAAGATTAGTGCAGTATGGGAGGTTAGGATTATCTTGATTAAATAATGGAATTAAAAGTTTTACAGTGGGAATGACAAATAAACATTGTTAGTTATTTCTTTCTTTGTCTTACTTTAAAAAAGATTTGTAAGAATGTTGTTCATATTAAACATTCACTAATAGGTTGGTTTTTCGAGTACATTTAAAATTGTTCTTATAATTTATGAACTCGTAATGTTTGGAGGTTAATGCCTTCGAATGGCCGAGTAGGTACTAAGTAATAGGTATTGGAAGTTTTAAATACATAGACAAGTAGTATTCAAGAATCCGAATCTTGATGTTGTATAATATCATTTTATATTAATTTTAAATTAGGTAAGTAGGTACTTAATTGACTTCGAATGGAATATATTTTTAAACTATCTCATCCTTTAGAAATTTATGAACAATTATTTCAATAACTAGTGTGAGATGTAACAGTAATTCGTTGTAAATGAGGCTCGTCGTTTTTCAGACGATAATCCAAATTTTTTTTTTTAGTTTTATGATTTTATTGGATTTTTCAGTAGCTGTGTTATAAAATAAATAGGTATGCATTTTTTTTACAGACGACGCACTAACCTTAACCTCTTTGCTTCATCAATAAACGGCCTTTTCTCCATCTCCGTGAGCAGCTTCCATTCGGCCCCCAGTCTCTTGGAGATCTCGGAATTGTGCATTTTCGGGTTATCCTGTGCCATCTTCCGGCGCTGACCTCTCGACCACACCATGAAGGCGTTCATTGGTCGCTTGATGTGCTCGTTTGGCGGCTTTCCCAAAGACATTTTTGAACTAGGAATTAACTTTTTAAAATTCAAACTTTTTTTAGAACAGTAATTAGAATAGTTTCGTTTCTCATTATTATTTGTTAATTTTAATATATTTTTAGAACGATAAATAATGAAATCAATGCAAATAAACAGAATTTAAACAACAATTATTCCCTCAGCGATTAGAGTTTTCCGCGCGCGTTGTGAAAAGCTCTGAAAGCTCAATGCGGTGCTTTTCTTGCTAGTGTCATGTTCAAGCGAGACCTCTGGCCTCCCCCCTTGCTCCCCGTCAGTTCGTCCAATGAGGAGGCGTCGTGGGCGGCCGCTGGGCGCTGATTGGCTGAGGTATCGTGTGTCTCGCGCGCTTGCAACAGGTAGCCGCTAGCCGGTGAGTTCTTGTTTGCATGTTTATTAGGGCGATTAGATTTCTTTTTAAACCGCAATCTTGGGGGGAAAAGAACGCGCTCGTCCGTAATCGGCAAGCTGAGACGCGACGCTGCAAATTGCTTATTTGCTTATTGAGTTGAAGGTTTACTGTACAACGCACATTGAAAAATGTTAAGTAGGTGCCCTCGTGCATGTTGTATTTCACTTAGGAAAATTCTTTTAGATTTTTAGAAATTGAATTTATTAGTTTATGTAAGAAGGTTCCCACTTATTATTAAATGCTTATCTGAGTAGGTACATATTATTATTATTAGATATTAGAAATGTTTAAACCTGAATTAAGTTAATTGCTCCCTGCAAGTGTAGGTATGTTTACTTACCTACGTAAGGAAATTCTACTAGAGTCGTCAAAACTATTATATATAAAAAACATTAAAAGTCATCAAAAAACATGTTATAAGGTAGTACCTACTTCAAAATAAGTATCTTGTCGTCTCTCTTTGTAGTGTCTCTCTATCGTCTCTCTTTGTCTTTGCGCTCATCAAACAAGCAGTTTTCAAACGACCCTTGGTCTTCCTTCCTCAGGTTTTTTATATTTATTGTCCATACTTAACATATTTCAAATTTGAATTTTTACCTATTCGATTTATATTGAGTTTTTTTCTTTACACGCTTTACGTTAGAATCTTTAGTAAATCTTTAATGATAATTTATTAAAGCCTGATTATTTATTGACAACTTCATTAATTTTAGCATAATCTAATTGTACCTATAAACAATTCCTTAATTAACATAATTGCCTGTAGACCGTTCTGATTACCTAAAATGAAATAAACAATATCTAACATTGACTTTTGCAACACAAATCTTTTCAAGTAGTGTACTCGAAGTCTTGAGTGTAAATTATAATTTTTACTCAGGAAAAACTCAGGAATCTAGAATCCTAAGTCTCACAGTAGGTTCCTTCATCCAATCAACACACATGCACAAGCACATGCATGCATCGTATTTGCATGAGACAGGGCCGCAACAATCCGACCTGAATGCCCACTAATGGTCTCCTATTCATAATTACTGAGTTTGGACTCTTGCAATTAATGCTGAGGAATGTGGGAAGGGGTGGGTTCACCTAGCTAGATCAATACAGGGAAAATAGCTACTTACCTTAAAGTAGCTATTTTCTTTATTTATTACCTTATTATTCTTTACTTATTTATCCCTAAAAACTAAAAAAAACAACATAATACTTTGAAGGAACGTCTGGTTTCTGAAATATTACAAAACACTATACTTTACAAAAAAAATTACATGAAAAAAATAACAGTTATTTTTATCTGTGAATAAATCAGAAATCTGACGCTTTAGAACATTCTGTTATAGGACATTTCTTATTTGTATAAAACTTTCATTGTGCGCGGCGATTAAAAAAAAACTGTGTGGTAGCCGATGTTAGGGCCACCCTCCATACTAAAATCTACAAACCCCTTTAATAAATTAGGATGTTCCTGACAACAATGCAACCTGCACATTATGCAGTTTTTGTCGTGCGAGAAGACTGTGCTTTTTTATTGTGTTCTCTGCGAAATTGCACCACTAAATTGAGCGTGAATCTGCTATTGGTGGACCTCTATTACCACCGCAACCAAGAGAACGCGTTGCCGAAGCACTCGGAATTGGGAAAATGACTGTTACACAAATTGTAATAGAGAAATGGACCATCTGGCTCAGATGCGAATGTACTACGTTCACCGAAAAGCAGAAAGAAAGCCAAGAAAGTTACTAATGTTGATAATTTTTAGTGTAATTTAATTAATTATGACACATTTATGGCTTTATCTAGTAAATTATATCCTACCAAGAAATAGCTGTTGGATTCACTAGAGTGGCAGGCGGTAAGTCGTAATAACGACTTACCGTTAGAAAATAAGCCATGATTTCAAAATCGATTGGCTTCAGAGCAAAAAATCCTGATAGAACGATACGATTATTTTAAAGAGAGTGAGATTTTTATGACACTTAAATAAAATCAGAGATTGGGATAATGTTGTAATACAACGGCAATACAACACCATCGAGCTTATAAATTTAAGTAATAATTTTATATAGTAAGACTAAAGAAATAAAGATTTTTGATTTTGTGGGTGTCATTTGAAGCCCAACTGGGGTAAACGAGTTCTTGAATGGATACCACGACTCGGCACACGTAGTGTAGGATGACCAGGTAGGATGACGACCTGCAAAAGACCTTGGTTGCCTTGGTTTTTTATGCGGTATGATAATCGTGTGGAAAACGTCTAGTCTTTTGTTCCGTCAAAGTCTGCGTCAGCAGTAAGGGGCAAGCACGGTGAAGTGCGCTTCACAACGCTGCGGTGTGCGTCACGGTGTTGACAATGGTTTCGTTTGTGCCGCTTAGCGCTGCGGCAAAATCAAATGACTGCTTCTCCGCACAGATAGTTGCGTCGTGCCGCTAAGATGTGCCGCATACCGCAGCTTTGTGCGTTGCGATCAAGAGACCATAGCTTAAGACTGCAGTCAGATGCTGGATGCGGCAGGCTGTAGACAGGCCGCTATGGTACTCATTAATGGAGGTCTATGTCCTCTGGAACTTAACTGGTTTAATTTTTTTACTTATTTGAATTCGAATCGTAGACGTTTAAATATCATTTATTTATTTAATTCGGATTGCCATCAGCTAAACAATTACAATAAAAACAAAACAAATCATATTGATTTAATTTAATCGTTAATTTTATTGAAGGTAAACAAAGATTCATCCTTGTGATTGTGATTCCGCACTACCAAGCTAAGACTGACAACTGTCAAATGTGACTTCTTATCTTGTCTCTACTCTATCTATAGTCTATTCACCCGAGCAAAAGAAAGAACGTAAACAAAGAATCAATGGTTCTCAAACTTTTTTCGTAATTTAGTATGGATTTTTGTATTTGCCTATATCTTTACATTAGCAAGTATGCATTATAATCTCTACCTCTTTAAAAATGTCTTCATTCACTGCATTTAAAACTTTGTCAATTGTTGGCAAATCATTTTAAAAATAAAATCATGTTTTCATCTATTGCAATCAAATTGAACTTATCCGACTGCTTATAAATGTAAAGCTTTGGTGTTGTGAGGGTGGTGGCGACGCCAGGCCACCAGCGCCTGTGCGTTTATGCGCCTGTATTATTTTGTACATACTACTCGTACAGCTACCTGAAAGAAAAAAATTATAAGTTAAATTAAAAGCATGCCACACGCATGTAAATTGGCTACTTATAATGTTCATTACAGTAAAAGCTCCTTATTCGCGATTTCGCTATTCGCGGGTAAAAAAACTGCGATACATTTCCTGTATTCGCGGATAAATATTTTGCGAATAGAAATTTACTAAGTTTCTTAAACCTTTGTCTAAGCCAGATAATAATAAGTAGGTATTGTTAAAAAAACGAGTTACGTTATGTGGTTAAATTTTTAGTATGTTTTTTTCTTTTATTTTGAGTTCTTGGAAGGTATCCCCTACATTGCTATACAAATTACCGTTCCGTATCCACGGTTTCTGTATTCTCGGCATATTTACGGAACGTATACCCCGCGAATAAGGAACTTTAACTGTATTATTTTATAAGGGTTATAAACGCAACAAAAGTTTGATTATCCTTGTATTTTTAGGTTCTTTTTAGTGTAATCATTGCATAGAGTGTCAATATAGAACATTCTATAGAGTACTTCGGTCCAGTCTAGGTTTCGTTCGTCCAAGTTGACTTGAAAGTTTGTTCTCTAAAGAACCTTTTTTATGGGTTGTTTACGTTCTTTCTTTTGCTCGGGTGAATACTGTATACCGTACCTACAACAATTTGGTGATATCTTCACAGATTATTAACAGATTTTGATGATTGAATATTATGGGTTGATTTTGTAGTGGTCCCATAAAAGTTGGATTTTTCTGTTAATATTGTACAATTTCTGACTTGCTTTGTACAACGACCTAGGTACGTTATAAATGGTAAATAAATAAATACAAATACAGATTCTCAAGTGATTGCTATGTGTGTAAAATGTTAAACATCATCACAAACGATAATCTCACAATCACTGGTGACTAGCGGTTTCTATGGCAACGAGCGTAAACATGAGGTATACTTTGGCCTTCAGTGCGCCTTTCTTCGTCGTTTCATCAATGTGCCATCAAACTAAATGAGACTCGAATTATAACTAGATGTCGCAACTAGAAAAATTAGATCGCGTTATCGTATACGCATATACCTATTTAAAGTGTTCCGGGTGAAGGGTGTCAAGTTTCGAAGGTTCACTGGCCGCCTGTAAGGGGACACGTCCGTGCATCGTCGTCAGCTGTTTGCGCCATCTACACGTCGTCGTTGCCCGTTACAAACGTGTAAGTATATTAGTAATTTTTTTATATTTTATGCTAGTTTTAAGGTAGTATATATTACTATGGACCGTAGAATAAGTTAAATAATCTGTAACTTTTTTGATTAATGAATTTATTATTATTATTAAAACGACTTCCGGATGCTATTTTTTGCTTTTAAGAATAAAAAAAATTCAGGAACTTTAGTAGGTTTATAGGTTTTTAAAACGTGCCTAATGATCGAAGGAGGTCTCGCTGGACGCTGCGTTGAGCAGGCGAAAGTTCCATTGAAAATTGTCAACAATCCGTTTTGCTCATTCTGCGGTCAACTGAAAATGCACTATCGTTGCACTTTTGGTGGGGGGCTAAACTTTGAATAATCTAATGAATTTGAATATAATATAATTTAATTATATACGTAAAAGTGTCGAAATATACCTGTTAGTTAGTGTTAGTATATACCAATACATGTATATAAGTTTTTACTTAAAAAAAACTATATTCTAATAACGCACCCAGTCTAAAAATATGATGGTGCTTTACATTTTCTAATAAGTAGGTAGGAACGTCATTTATTTTCATGGTCCTTTCATCCGCTTGATCTTTTTAGGGTTCCGTGCCTAAAGAGTAAAAACCGAACCCTATTATTAAGCCTCCGCTGTCCGTCCGTCCGTCCATCTGTCACAGGGCTCTATGAACCGTAAGAGGTAGACAGTTGAAATTTTTCTCCCTCTTACGGTATATATCTCTTGAACCACAATAGGTAGACACATGAAACTTTCTATAAATAAGTAACATTTTAACTGTAATAACAACAAATACTAAAACTAATATAAAGTGGAAAATTTAAAGGGGTCTCCGAAAAAGTGAAAATTTGAAGTTCTTTGAGAAAGTTGCTTGATTTTTACGGTATGGAACCCTTCGTGTGCGAGTCGACTCGCACTTGGCGGTTTATTTGAAACATCAACTGTTTTTAAACTTCTTAACTTGATAGGAAATTTTGATAAGATCTATGTTCGAACCCAGTTACCTTTATCGACGACGGTTAGATTGCGACGAAATTATATAAATATGAAACTTCATAAGCTTCCCGTCATAAGTAAACAAAACTCATAAAACATTTAAGTTTTCCAAGCATTTACAATTTACCAAAGCCCCGGCAACGCCGCCATTCGAGAGGCGCGCGCGCGTGAAATTGAAACAGAGCGTCCGCGAATGATCCACTTACCTGTACCGGATAGGTACACTTGAAGTCACAAGTGACTTGTTACTGTTTTTTTTTTATAGGCACATAACTATGGTGCGAATTCCGTTGGTTTATCAACACGAAATGGATTAATGGAAACCTCTGACACAAATTAGGCCCTCTGATTCCTCTGTCTAAAGCCTCTGATGGGGATCATTTCCAAAACTGACTCAGTTGCTAACCCTCGGATAATTTTAAAACACCAAGACAGAAAATGGAGACTACTTAGTAACTTTACCAAACTAAAACAGATAATGAGTGATCTTATTTTTGTTTATTAGTCTGGCTTCATTGAACATCCATATCATCTCAGATTACATCCGCTTTTTAGGGTCCCGTACCCGAAGGGTGAAAACTGAACCAGTTATATTAAGTTATTACTAAGCCTCCGCTGTCCGTCCGTCCATCCGCCCATCCGTCCGTTTTTGTCAATCATAGATGCAAAATGCCAAAATATTAGATCAAAAGGCTATAAAAACAATGAACTCACCGGGACTGGCCGTTTTAGCGGTATCCTCAATGTATTTTCTACAGCGCATACCAGCACAGATATCATTCAAAACACGACTGAAGTTGGCTGCGTGCTTCACACCAGTGTTGAGTAATGACGTATGCGCAAACTTATCGCCCGCGCAACGTTACACCAACCTACCCTACTCTGCTATCAAACTCCATCAACTCTGTGATATCGAGTGTACCTTGTTATGTACCGTTTTGCCGCTCCACCACGCCGCCCGCGGCGGTGCGACACTGTTCCTATCAACACCTGAATACATTATGTTGTTCAACACAACCCACACAACATAGCACGTAGAATGGAGCTAGTGTTTAATAAACCACTGCATGGTGTAGGCATTCATTTTAATGGTGGAGTTGAAGAGATTGGGTTGACAAGTTTAGGCAGCCTGTAGTAACTGGTTGTCTCCGCAGAAGATAATTTTCCACCGAGACCACTGGAATCAAAGAGTGGTGTAGGTGGAAATAAAATTATATCTAAGTAACTGGTTGTGCCCGAGGAAAATTCCACGTAGACAACCAGTTTTCCAGTTTGATCGTCTAAGTGGATTAAACCTACATCCGGTTTCTCCAATACTGATTAGCGTGAATGAATAATGCCTAATGAGCATTTCTAGAAACCAACAATGTTGGTTGACGAAAGCAGTTGATCAGTTAATTTGTGTGACAGTCTGGTCTTTTCAAAAACATGCACATAAGAGATTTGTCCATTGATTTGTAATTTGATTCACGTTCAAGAAACCGGCTGTTAACCGAGACCAGGAGAAATGACTCGGCTTCCTTGGCAGCATCAAACTGAAACATAAAGTATTGGCTTGTGTTCTTCTGAAACAGAAGAGTTGAGAAGCTCATACACATCCCGGATACAAATTCACAAACCGTAAATTTGTATCCTGGATAAGGTATGGCCGAATGATACGACCACGTCGAGTTACCCCACGGCTCGCTGGACACAACGTTGTTACGTAGCGTTCACGTGTCGTCTAGTATTTTCAACGTCCACGTATTATCGGTACAGCCACAGTATTTGGATTTCTTTGTCTAAAGGTGAGTATAGACTAGAGCATTTACTTGTAACAAAACGTCGAGCATTCGCTGTTTTTAAATTAACTCGAAACACACTTTTAACATGACACTCGTTTTTGTTACAAACTGATTTTAAAAACCAACGAGTGTTTTGATGTAACATTTTATCGAGCGCAAGCACGAGCGCGGGTGACGGGGGACGGCGGGGCGTGAGGTGCACGGGCCGAGGGAAAATGTACGCAAGGAACAAAGAAATGTTACAGGTGCTCACTGGCGCAAGCATTACGTGGAACACAGCGTGGAGCATTCACAAGAACGTTACATTATATGGAAATGCTCTAGGAAACTGAACATTTGTGTTTACTTCACACTATAGTGTTTTAGCTAATGCTCTAGTCTACACTCACCTTAATATATGTAGTTCAGCGTTTTTAGTGGAATTTCAATATTTTTTGCTGAAGCAAAAAGCAGTTTATCAAATCAACAAGCTAATTATTTAGGTCATAATAATATCATAGTTTGATCGATGATTTACCAACTGCTTTTCCACAGAAAAACGCATATTATTAGCTTTCTTGGTGGTTACCAAAATGCCGATTGACAGAAGTTGACCAGAGATTCTGACCAATGACAGACTGATCAACTAATCTTTGTTCATAATAAACCCAAACGCACTTGAAACCGGCCGTAATGTGTTAATTACATAGCCGTAAACAAAAGTATTCGTAGCACGTGCTACGGCGTAGCCCCGTAGCCGGCGGCTACAATATCTCCGCTACGAGCTACGAGATACGAGTACGTGCTACGAGCTACGCGCTACCCTTCCGTAAATAAACACCTTGTCACAATAGGAACAGTATCAGAACAGTAGGTGGGAAGAATCTCAAGAAAGTCAATAATAAGATGAGATAGTTGTTTTCTAGCTAGATTCAATAGTGGGGCGAATTGATAGTTTACACATCAGCTATACCGTGTCCTGCCCTGTTATGAGGTGCGAATGCCCAAGAGACATGCCAAAAAATGCCAAAAAATGCTAAGTTAGCAACACTGTCAGGGGTGGACGCTATTTTATTGCTTGGATCAAGCCAGCACCTGCAGTGGCAAAGTAACAAATTTAAATTTAAATGATTCAAGGTTATCCATTTTATTCAGGCTAGCTATCAATCAGCCAGCTCGTTGAACGATGGTCGTTCTACAAA
Organism: Eupithecia inturbata; assembly: GCA_963662085.1. Lineage (NCBI taxonomy): Eukaryota > Metazoa > Arthropoda > Insecta > Lepidoptera > Geometridae > Eupithecia > Eupithecia inturbata. The sequence continues at coordinate 15,255,475 of OY759180.1, read as the reverse complement.
CGATCTGGACATTTAATCGAAAGCCGTTAACTGCCTATCCGTTTTACAAACGGGCTGGTTAAACGATCCGGCAGTGACATTTATGTAATTTTAGATCTGACAATATTATTGAGGTTCACCAAACTCTGTAAACGCGATTAAGGCTCTTCATTCTTCGATGTCTAATGTAGAACGGTAGTTAATCTAACTAAAGTTTAACGTTAGTAAAATATTTTACGTTCCTACGTTAAAAAGTACTATAATATTATTATAATCGAATTCTAAACTCTTCTAACGTTGAGATAATATTAGTGAATCAGTTTTATAGCACTGACTGAATAAAATCTTTATCCCACCCTCTTATATCGGAAATAAGAATAAAACTTCAGAAGTGGGATAGAAGCACAAAGCGCGAGTATTGAACGGGAAATAAAAATATCGTATCAATGGTGACGTAAAAGAGTTGTGTTGTACAGGGGATACCGACCCAGGGATATATTTCAAGATATGTGAGTGTCATGCGAGGTCTGTTGAGTGTGATGCCTGGTCTGGAGGTAAGGGATATGCTCTTTGAGCTACGCCGTGTCATCGTTATCGGTCGTTTTAAAAAACATGCTACATATGTATAATTTTAAAGTTTCACCCCAAAAGGTGTTATAAGTATAATTTTTCCAGGTTTTATTACAATTAATCTTCATAGCAAGTACTATAAAACCAATACAGATGACAAGTTCAGATTATGATATATGTATGACAATACCGCACCGTAAGATACCTAACCAAATATTTTTTTTTAAGGCAGATTAATGGTCTATTTGTAATGTTAAAATTATCTATAGCCATGCCTATTAAAGTATTTTTCTTTGATAATTGTCTCGTGTTTTGTTTTTAAGTGCTGTGGTTTTTGATTCCTAAATTTAAAAATATATCTACTGGAGATCGCTGAAATGATGGACAGATTGTAATTAGTTCTTAGACGATCTAAGGTGATTTAATTTAAGAATTTGCCTAGAACATTTCTGAGGCGATATAGACGCGCTATAGTAGATAGATAGATATATCTTTGGATCGTTTCCCGTGTAGCCTGGCTCCAGTATTATATTGCACGGAGGTTGGCATCTCAGTGTATTGAATAGCTTTATTTGTGTTTGTTTGTTTGTCACACTGAGACATTTTATATTTGGATACAGAAGCTTTGAGTTTACGGCTTTTTTATATACCTAATCACATTAATCCATCGTTTAGGTAACTATAGGTTAGTAAATAAATAAACAATGCTGGACAATCCATACAGCAGCATCTAGCCCCAAGCTAAGCAGAGCTTGTGTTATAAAGATAAAGATAAAATACATTTTATTTACCCAAAAACATAATAGCATAACAAAAGTAAAGTACATTAAAAGGAAGGGTAAAAAGGTGTCCTTAACTCAGCATTTTGCATTATTAGGCATTTGCCCAATACTGCGCTGGTTTTCAGTTAGGGCCCTTACGGAGTGACGGCACAGTAGGTAATTAACATTATTACATTAACGATATATAAATAAATACAACGAGGATGGTACAAAACATGATTTACGGAACATTGAACAGAATATAATACAATAAAAAGATTACAGATACACTTAGGAAAAACAAGCTATAATTACACTCAGATTTATGCTCACTACACCAACTGACTTGTTTTCGTCGCGACACTGACAAGTGTGCAAACAATGATCTCATGAGCGCAGCGTAATGCGAACATGATGCAGAGCCAAAAATAAAAGAAGAAGAAGAATCCGTTGGCTTTCAACCAAAGAGAAAAAAGTAGGTACTAACATAAATGTCAAAAAATGCTGACATCGTTCAGCGCGCCAATATTAATCGAAAAGAAATCCAGTAATTTTTAACAATTTTTAAAGGTAACTATTTGAGAACGATTAAAACATTGAGTGACAAATTATGGAATCCAAGGAAATACAACAGGACGTATTAACTACCTACAGTGTAGGTACCTCACTTTTATACCTGTAGGAGTTTCTGTTCAGTAATTAGGAGTTTCTTGAGTTGATTTCTAAAGGGGTATAATGACACTTTTAAAGGTTATGGGTACTAGATGACCTGATTTATTTAATACAACACATTACATAGATATATATTATTTATTATATATAGAAAATACCCAGAGCACCCGAAACAAATATTTGCAGATAATACAAACATTTGTCCCAAAGTGGTAATCGAACCCGCAACCTACAACGTCGCAGGCGGACCTTCGCCCGCCACGCCACATCGGTAGTCAAAGTAGGGTAGTACCTAGTAGTAGCCTAATTTAACACTTTTAAAAGTTTTAAATATGGAATCTATCATAATTAATTCCAATTACGCTGATGTTAAATACCGTATCGTTATATGCCAAATACAAAGAAGTCAAGTCAGTATCGTTATATCAATAGGTGACGATATTTGACACATACATTTTTACACATCTCAAGAAGTTGAAGCAGGAAATTATTTATAAGACATATAACACACAAACAAAATAACAATCAAATCAAAGGTAGGAGTCTGCCTATGTAGTCCTGTACATCCGCTGCCGGATTTTACCCACAGCTGGGAATAGGCATCCCGAAGTTTGTGTCATCCACCACGGTCCTGTGCTAAGTGCTAACCGCCTCCATTGACGCCTCCAACGCAAACTACATATGGCGTTGACCCGAAAGGTACCTATATAAATCATTGGTACAAACCTTGCAACTCTACTTACCTACTAGTTAACTAGGTAGGTACATATGTTAGCAAACAAAACACGAGCGAGCGGTTTAAAAACCTAACAATCAATAAATAAATCATTCAAGAAGCTCAGAAAATTTAGACCAGTGATCCTAATTAAAACTTCTTTTTTAAATTCTAATTATTATAGAGGTAGAGGCGTTGCAAAGCAACAAACAAAATGTCTGTAAGACTACTTCCCTGCAAGTAGCCATAAATTGTTATAAACATAAACATGCACAACTACGCCACCTAGCGGCGCGCACATAAAACTGAGGCTTAAACGAGCAATAACAATAAGTTAAGACTTAGGCCGCGTTTATAGCAACCGATTTACTGTGAATATTTGTAGAAACCTACAAATTGTGGATAAAAATCACTTTGAATAAAATTATTATAATCTTGCCCTACTGAAGGAAGAAATGGACTGAAATATGTATAGTTTAATTTCCATTTACCGCTTGCCAACGTCCATACCACGTTGAATACACCGGTTCTCGTCCGATCACCGAAGTTAAGCAACGTCGGGCGCGGTCAGTACTTGGATGGGTGACCGCCTGGGAACACCGCGTGATGTTGGCTTTTTGCTATTTTTTTGTCGTCGTCTGACTGACATTCAGCTAAGAATTTGACAGTGAAACATTTACATGGCCAATATTTTTAATACTAAATCGTATGGGAGCTCTTGTTTGGTGAAATCATAATCCCCGAGATTTCGATTTGTTTAAGACAGACCGGTAGACTAAGCCATGCTTCCACGAGGATTGTTAAATGTATTTTCATCCCATCTATCCGAAAAGGACGACTTGGTTCGCCTCTAAGTGCACCCAAAGGTGGTGTTTTCTATAAGAAACTTTTAGCGGGCAGTAATGAGTTTTTAATCCTCTTTATAAGTGCGCCGCAATTATCTTTGCAGCGCACTTTTTGAATTTGGTACATCTTAGTGTTCAGCGCCAAAGAAATCGAACGCAAATATTGTTTCAATAAAGACTGGCTGGTACTACATCCAAACAACGAGATTCACCGTCACATTTTCCTCAAAATGAGCCAGATTCGGACATTATTTCAAACACGCAGAATATAAAATCTACAACAATCTCAATTCCTAATAAAACTGTAACAATACATTTTATAATTGCGAAAACGTCTCAAATGTAAATATAAGTTTTTAGTTGTTTTATTATTAGATACTATTTAATTTAAATTTAGTTGTTACTCTATGTTTTATTAAATAATAATATTACAATAAAATATGAGGCGCCTTTTATTTTCTCATACAGGGTGATGAAAAGTAGAGTGTATCACTCGGGGCAAAATATATTTTTGGCTCGGGCGACGTACTTTGAATCCCTCGCTACGTTCAGGATTCAAAAAAGCGCCCTGGCCGTAAAAATATTATTACCAACTTTTTGACCATTTTTCAAAAAGTGTTCTACTTACAGGCTTCTCTATATTTTTTCTGTAAAAACTGATACCTTTCATTTGATCTTGACCTTGTAGGTCTCTTAAAATTTAGACATCACAAAATGATTTAACCTCGAGCGACGTACTTTGAATCCCTCGCTACGCTTAGGATTTAAAAAATCGCTCTCGCCCGTAATTCGTTATTTTGTCCCTTGTGACACAATCTACTATTTCCGTTAATTATTTTTATATCTCGGATATCTAATAATACTATACTATACTATTTTAAATTCTAAACTTTATATCGGTAAGGGGCATAGACTGATGTCAATTTCCGATATTAAAATCGCATCGTATAAAGCGCCTCCGCCCGCCCGCCTTACGACGTCAGGGCGGGCACTTTTTGTATTTTCCATTATGGCTTTATACCGTCTTATTTTCATAAATATGGCGGTTTAAATACTCCCTTTATGTACAGCTCGGTGATTTACAAACTGCCTGTGTCGTTATCACAGCCGCTTTAGTATTCTTTGTGAAGCTCAAACGTATTTTTAATCGGCAATTATGAAGCTCGCAGATTATACTAGTATGGTGTTATCAGTAATCAAGATAATGAGGTGGTAGTGAACCGTTAGTAGGTGTGTTAGATAATGAGGCGGTAGTGAACCGTTAGTAGGTGTGTTAGATAATGAAGAGGTAATGAATCGTTAGTAGGTGTGTTAGGTAATTTGTTGATGACCTTCGCCCGCTACGCGAGCGTAACGAGCGAAGGTCCGCCTGCGACGCAGGAGGTTGCGAGTTCGATTCCCGCCTCGGGACTAATCTTTGTAAGGTCTGTAAATATTTGTACCGGGTGGTTCTGGGTGTTTCCTATGTATAATGAAAATTATCTATCTTTGTATAAAATATAATGTATTAAGTGTATCCGTTATCCAATGCCATAACACAAGCACTGCTTAGGGTGGGGTTATTATTATTATTATTATATGTATATTTTCTGGCTTGGGGCTAGATGATGCTGTGTGAATTGTCCAGCATTATATATTTATCGAGACGCGCGACAGAGCCTCCGCCAAGTTCAATAATCAATAATCATTAATTTCACAAATTTCTAGAATAACTCGTCACCTTTGTTTCACTTACTTACATAAAATTTTAAATAAAATTAGAGTAAGAAATAATATTGATTCTCAAATCACACAATTTTATAATAAATTCAAAATTATAAAAACATTTTATATAAGAAGTTTATCTACCTAGCTTTTAGAATATTTAGCAAATAGAAACGATTTACTAACTCGTTTCCCTTCCCAAAACCATTCTAATATTTGCTTGGCACGGTATATATTATCAATCGCCCGGGCTCTCATGCCAGTACCCGTCGCTTCGTATCGCTGAGCAGAGTCCATAATATGGTGTTTTGTGTAGTGCAATCGTGTACCCGGAAGGCAAGAATAGCAAATTCTAAAAGAGACGATGTTTCTTATTTCACTAAGTAATTTATAGAATAACAACACAAGCAAGATTCACATAAAAATACAATTTCTGTTGCCAAGGTTACGACACCTAAACAATACAAGATGTCGTGGTACAGTCGTGTAAGTGATGTGACAAAATAATGGTTGTTGTGGCAATCCGGGACCACGTCCAAGACCGAGAAATTTTTCGCAAAAAAGTTTGATCACATTTTATACCTTGAAGGTGTACGATAATGATGACAACCTGCGAAATACTGCAGGCAGATGCTGGATGCGGCAAGCTGGGGACAGGGCGCTATGGCGCACATTAGGGGAGGCCTGTGTCCAGCTGTGGACTATTATAAACTGGTGATGATGATGATGGTGAAATTTCCAGTCACCGCACTGTGCATATAAAATAATTGATATTTTTATTTACTAATCTCTGTCTTCATTGGTGATGATGAGGATGATCGGTCTTACCTCGTAGGAATACTTTCCCTGCACTAGTTTTTGTGTCTGTTGACGTCTAGCAACTTGCGTATGTACGATGAAATCTTTGTTCGTGTGCGTGTTTTTGTTTGTGTTACTACATTGGTTTAGTGTGGGTTCGTATGTACACAAGTTTTTTTTGCGAATGTGAGCGTAATACCGCCTCAGTGAGCTGTACGTGTTTACCTCCCCTCCCGCTACAAAATTGGAGAGGGGTGTTTGGTGCCAAATTTGTATAGCGGTTCCATTTGCTAAATATTCTGAGACCTAGCTATATAATAACATTCAGACACTTTTACAGGTTAGGAATTCCTCATAGCTGTAAAAGCTGTTGTCAGTGAGACAGTGCTTTAGTTGGTTTAGTTCGGTTCAACTGTCAACTGTCATCATCAGCCACACAGGATGTCCAATGAAATGCTAGTTGCGCTAGTAACTTGAGAGGCCGTTGCAGATGTCGCTAATTTAACCCTACGTTGCGCGTTGGTAATTTGAATGTTCGTTCTAACGAAACGAGTTTCGAAGTTGACCACACACGAAATATTTTGGTGAAGTGGTATAGCAATAATAAAAATCAATCGTTTACTGACTGAATAAAAACAGTGCATAGGTACATTTAGCTGTTCCCCACACTAGGTCAAAGAAGCAAAAATATTATAGTTACTAAAGTTACGTTATATAAACATGGTAATACTTTTGTATAATTTGAAATTAACTGTCGCCAACGTCCATACCACGTTGAATACACCGGTTCTCGTCCGATCACCGAAGTTAAGCAACGTCGGGCGCGGTCAGTACTTGGATGGGTGACCGCCTGGGAACACCGCGTGATGTTGGCTTTTTGCTATTTTCGAATATTATTGACCAAGTTTTTTTAATCTAACAAGACGCGCCTTCTTTAAATACGAAGTTACGCTTACTCTTGTATGATTAGTGATTAAGATGAATTATGGTTGTACGATCTTATTTTGAGAATGTCGTTCGTTGACATTAAAATCAACTTACCTTTATTTTAACTCTCTGCTCTACATTACAACTAGCGACATCTGTCGTGAGTCGTGTTCGTAAAGTAGCAGCGCTCGGCGCTCCCTCTGCCTGCTACGATGGTACTACGTTATTCAGCTGTTGGCTTTTTGCTATTTTCGAATATTATTGACCAAGTTTTTTTAATCTAACAAGAAGCGCCTTCTTTAAATACGAAGTTACGCTTACTCTTGTATGATTAGTGATTAAGATTAATTATGGTTGTACGATCTTATGTTGAGAATGTTGTTCGTTGACATTAAAATCAACTTACCTTTATTTTAACTCTCTGCTCTACATTACAACTAGCGACATCTGTCGTGAGTCGTGTTCGTAAGGTAGCAGCGCTCGGCGCTCCCTCTGCCTGCTACGATGGTACTACGTTATTCAGCTGTTCACTACGCAGGCCTAACGCAACGGAGGATAGATGGCAAGCTATTTTGCTCAGCGCGCGTTGATTTTAGTTCTTAAGAAGTATATGAGAGGGCAGTGTTGAAGGCAGCCATATTTTTAAAGTAAAGCCTGGCTAGCACCTGCTAGACGCTACCCATAATAATTATAGGCATAGGTACAAAACTGCATTTAGGTACTTTTACATTATCAATCGAAATTGTTTGCCCTACCATATTACTTTTGTCTTATAAATATTTGATTTTTTCACAAGAGTTCAATTCTCAGTTCTTTTCCATTTTTCAAAGGAGTCTGAGTATGTACAATCGCTAAATAATTAGGTATAGCTAAACTATTTATCGGGTATTCTTTTCGCAAAATAACTTTATTTGATTCGTTGGCAATTTTTTCTACATTGTCTTATCTTTATCGTTCTAAAGCTTTTAGAAAAATCGAAATTTTAGGAATAAGAATAAAGAATAAATAATTGACATAATCCCGTCTATTCATTTGAACGGTTTAGCAAGTCGTTCTACCTTTATACACATTGTTGTCAACTAAAACCGCTCCTGGATTCTAATGCACAATAATGACAATACTTACAATAAGCCTGTTTAGTAGATACAATCCATTGCAATTCGTCTATTTTTGTGATTGTTGCTGAAAAGGAGTGCCCGATGAAGCAATCTGAATGGCTTTTGTCTCCAAAGCCTTGAAAAATCGATTCACTCCGGTTATCAAGGATTTTCAATGATCGAACGGGATGCGATGTTGTGTTACCCTTACCCACCGTTGTTAATCTATGGTAATTTATACTAATAGTAACCGTATTAAGCTGTATTGATTACTGTAGGATCGAAGAAGATCTCTTTCTTGTTATATTTTATTGTTATATATTATATTTTATTGTGTTAGCTAGCTAGATTACTAAGAAGGTACACCTGATTCTCCTGCAAAACCCATCGCATTCCAATTGCAACACGTGCTTAAAATGCACTAAAGATACATGCAGTTAATATCGGCACCTACTACAGTAAATAGTATGTTTTTGTTCTGTCCAGTTTCACTTTCGACACCAACCGTCCAGCACTCTGCCAACGGTACCTTCCAGTTTTAATAGACGGCCGCGAGGAGCGCCTCACAAAACATACACCAGTATCATCTGACAATTTGAGAGCAATCAGAGCATTGTCACCGTTCTTTATTCAGCTGCAAATAATACGTGGAAAATGACCATCCATTGTCGGCCGGCCATTGTCCGCTAATGACAGCATTCAGATTTAGTTGGCGATGATGCTGGACATCAGTCAGCGGCCGGCGGTTGCCAGTGTTGTTGCTCCGAAACAGCACTCGCAAAAAATGACTTTACTACACAGTGATTAGAATTCCAACTCCTTATTATGTCATATCAAATAGAACCACCAAAACAAACCCAGAAGCTCCGCTCAAACCCGTATCACATAAAACGACCAATGAACGCGTTCATGGTGTGGTCGCGCCTCCAGCGCAAGAAGATATCCCTGATGAACCCGAAACTGCACAATTCAGAGATTTCCAAACGACTCGGATTAGAATGGAAAAGTCTAGGCGATACGGAAAAGCGACCCTTCATAGACGAAGCCAAAAGGTTGAGAATCAAACATATGCAAGATTACCCTGACTACAAATACCGACCAAGAAGAAAGAACAGAATGGATTCGTTCAGCCCAGCGATTTATACGACCAGAGAGTCTTTTGTGGAGATGGAACCGAGGCAGGAGGCAAGTTACCAAATGCCCAACTACCCTGAACACATGATGTATAACAACATGATCAGCTACAGCGTCCCGTCGATACCTCAAGCCAGTTATGTGCCAACGTCAATACGGCCAAAGGAGGAGACCCTTCCCAGCTTAGAGCTAAGACCCCTTCCGTCTATAGAAAGCATCTCCCCTCGACCGTTCGCAGTTGTGAATCAGCAGATGATGGTGAAAGCGTACCAGGACCTGCATTACGTGCCTGGTGAAGTGGCCCGGATCTCGTATTACCACCCGTATGGAGTCCAGTAAATATACTCAGTTGTTTAAAGCTATGTAGATTTGTAGAATAAACGTTGCCATTATGACTGTTTCAATGTTGTTATAAGTACATACTTATCTGTTTTCTAACTGCAAAAAAGTTTAAACCGGGGAAAAATTACTCAAAAATTGCTGAGCATTATCAGGGACTTTCGTTCGACTAAGCCTAAATTTGAAGGCCTAGTTGAACCTATACTTTTCATCATAGTGGCCCAATGGCATTGGCCATTGGGCCACAATGATGAAAAAAAACCTTTGTCGTTACATTAAAACAGCATATAAGTAAGGTAAGGTTGAATATGGCCCATGTAATTCACAAAATGTAGAAATAAAACTTGTTCAATCCACCCATTTCCGCTTTCAATCACAACATATTTTCCGCTCCCTGTAACAGAAAACTGTCTGAAGAAGTAGAATAATGTACAACTCATGACGAATCAGTTCTTACATGGACCAACTTATGTATTCACCTGACAGTGGCGCTAGTGTCGTGTATTTTACCCTATTTTGCAGAGTTTTTGATGAAATTTCTTTAGTTCCAAGTTTATCCACCGGCATAAAGTAACTTAGGGTTGTCTAGATTGATTGCTTGTCATTTTGTAATTGATTTGGGTGTTTGCGAGGGGCCGGATTGTAATGATTAAGATGAACTGATTATCAGTTTTTTAGGGAAAACGATTTGGAACATTTCATCGAAGAGAAACACCTAGGTAATAGCCGCGTTAATCTAGATATTATTAACGCGGCTATTACTTTCTATAACTAGTAATTAGGTAGGTAGGTACTAATAAGATTTAAACAGAGTCAGAGATTATGTAAGAATAGCGGGAAGGAATAGGATATTGTATTTGCATACTCAATGTGTTAAAACACATAGAGAGCCACCGTCGCACACATTAATTTTCGCGTGCCCAGCAAAGTTCCGTCGCCGCTGACGCTGCAGGTCGTCTGATGAATTTGTCTCTGTCAATGCATAGATACATAATATGTATGTATATAAAAATTATAAAATACACACTGTCTACTTTTTATATGAAAGACACGTAAGAAGTCACGGACAGGGGCTAGTTAGAAACAAATCAATAACCAATCAATAAACATAGAATTTGATTGGATAAAGAATATTTTCAACCTTAAAAAATTACTCAGTAGTCAGTAAGGCTTTGAAGAAACAGCCTGAGGTACAGTCAGCCTAAGTAATAAAATAACAGTTTAGTTATTATGTCGATAAAACGGCAATTTGTATCGAGACGTAAGGCTTCTTTAATTACTAACCAGTACTATTCAGGTGATTGAAACGCTATTTCTGTGAATGATTGTAAAGTTGAAATTTCATTACGACGAGTTGAGCTATTTACGTCTTGTTTGGAGAGGCCTATGTTCAGCAGTGGACTTATACGGGCGGATGATGATGATTCATATCTTTTAAAGGGCAATGTATACACTTCTACAACAAAATACCAAATAAATAAATTCAAGCAAATTGTCAAACATAATTATGATTCATAAGGATATTATCCTTTGTAAAAAGGCTTATTACAAAGTATCAGATTATCTAAGGGATAAAAAAGCTTGGGATGAGTTTTACTAAAACTAAAAATCAACAACCTAACATGGTAAAGGTTTCTTGTTCGCTTATTTACTTTACCTTAAAAAGATTGAAGTGAACAAAAATCAAAGTGAACACTTTATTTCCTAGTTTTACTTAGGTAATTTGTTTTGTGACGTGTCCAAGAGTCCTGTAAGATATTTGATATTTGACATTATAACCAATCAAAGTGCTTTATTTCCTTCAGACTTTACAGGACTATTGGGCACGTCAGATATTTTAAATTCAAATCGTTAAGTTCGTATAAACGCCTGTTTAGATATAAACGGGAAAACAACCAGAATCGAAACAAATATTTGCAAATGACACAAATATTTGTCACGCAGCACCAATCCTGTACCTAGTCTGCTCTGCCGAAAGACCTGTGGAGGTCTTATCCTTTTTGAAGATCGCTATGGCACAGCGCCACCGCTGTGCCATAGCGATGCTGCCGTCCATCAAATCTTCTGAAAGGAGATTTAGTTGGTTGTTTCTAATGACTTCTAGTGTATATCTATCTGTGTAATGTAATGTATTACCTCTATCAATTATCTAGGAAAACAAGCTTGGCTTAGCTTCCATACATTACATAACATTATTTATTATTATTAATTTCACCAGTCGAATGACAAGAGCACCAAATGTACTATAGGTACATATTGTAAATCTGTTTCTATTTCCTATCACTAAAAGTTAGCACACCTACCCAAATTATGCAGAAAATGCAGATACATGCAGCTCCATACGATTATAATTTAGAACCTTATCATCCCTCAATAAAGTTCTCTTTCTACCGACAATTATTTGAAATCCTTGCAAACTACTGGCATTATCTAGGCGTAACTGTAATTCAGCGTTTTCAAAGAGAAGTATAACTTTTCAGTGTAAAGAAATAAGAACCGTATTTTAAGGAGCTAGGTTTGAATTTCTAATGATAGTGAGGATGTTTCGAGACAATAGAATCCATTCTCCACACTACCTACAAAACCCGGTTTAGCTGGCACACTTGGCACAATCTAAAAAGGGTTTTGTTACAAAGGATTAAGAGCGATGTCTGGCTGTCTGTCACCAGCTCGACAATCGTCTTTCACATACGGAGAATGATGGATGAAACCCAACTTTTTAATTTTCAACCTTATTTTTTCAGCGATGAGGTGGTAAATATGGGTAAATAAGAAACATATCTGCATGCGTTCGTATCAGGCACAAATGGCCCACGAGCAAACGTTTTACTCTTTGAAACTTTACCTTTTAAAACATAAAAAGTGTATGTTTGATACGACTTTTTTGCGTGATCGTTATAACATGCGTGCCATTCCTTTTATCCGTAGAAAAAAAAATATTTCTTTCTTTATTTCAGAAAATGAATGCACTTATTCATTGTATGATGCGATGTCTCATGAAACTGTATCCGAGATTGCGAGTTGTAAACACAGTCCTGCCAGCATTTCAATGCCATCATGTTTTGAACGGTTCAACTAAGCTTTTTAGAGGTGTTTTGAGTTTTTGAGTGGTTTTGCTGGAGCAAGAATAAGGCGTGCCAAATAATATACAGGCATGCTTCGTAAGTATCCGCGTGCCATTACTCACCTTATTCTGGTAAATAATGAATTATGTCTCTAAGCACGCATTGCTATAAAAACCTCTACTGCCATGGCCATAAGTCACGCCAACCGAACTATTTCCCAATCCATGCCAACATACACTAGTCCGTCATTCACCATGCTTAAAAAAAATTGTTTAATGTATCTACCCGCTAATATTATTGAATTATAACGAATTTGTATGGTATGACCACACATGTTATGCCAGCCTTATCACTATTAGGATTCTTGTGCAAGACCCATCCACTGAGTCTGTTTCCTTTTCACGACGAAATGGCTGAACGGGTTTAAGGACAGATATGGATGCTACCGGGGAAAGACATAGTCTCCTTTTGTCCTGGAAAAACGTGTGCAAAGACGCGGGAGAAAGCTAGTATCCTATACCTATAACAGAACAACAACAACAACAACACTAATGGAAAAGTCAAGAAAAACCACTTTGGCTCTACCATTCTTGAAAAGTATGAAAAGCAATTAATTTACATAAAACGCTCGTTTATATTTTGTTTTGGAGAACCAAATAGTCAACAGTTTATTTATTACAACTTCGTGATAGTATTCTGTAGGAATTAAGAAGAGGTAGAATTGTTTTTTGGTTATATTTTTCAAAATACTACGTGATCTCTTTTAGCTACGAGTATGTGGTCTCAAAAAGCAGGTCCAACCTACGAGTTTTATAATAAAAAATATCGGATATCTACTTCTACCAAGTATCCGTCGCCTAGCGGGCCGGCGGATATCTTGATTAATAGATTAAAAGTTATAAATTAAGTTATATATTCAAAACTTAAAACATTGGTGAAATGTATAACTGTCTATAAGTGGGAAAAGGTGTCCTACGTTTTAATCAAATTGTTTTTGTAAATAGGCACCAGTTTATTTGTTTTTTTTTATAAATAAAGAAAGTGGCATACTTTCTTAATCTACCTACCTTTTATTGAATCTAAGCACTCCCCTTAAAATATTAGCAGCACTAAATGCGTGACACAATGGTTCGAGATGCGGCATAAACGACACAAATGGCATAATGTTTGCAATAAATGGCACAAATGAATTGTGTCCGGAAGCGGCTCGGCGCGTGAAATGACCCGGAACTATGGTCGGAGGGCTGTCGTCAGTTTTGTTTACATGCTTACTGGGGTGTACGCGGAGATTTATTAGCAAATTTGTGATTTGTGTTCTTAATATTTTCGATAAATATATACCAATACATAAAAGTTAACTTTGTATGTTGTTAGTGTCTCTGACTCAGAAACTACTGTCCGATTCTGATAATTGTTCAAAATGACTAAGTATAAGTATTTTATTTAGATATTATTGAGGAGATTAAAGTCCATAGTCGCAAGGTTGCTTGTCTCTCGATCTTTTTTAGGATTCATTTCGAAATGCTCACAGAAACTTCATGACCTGAGCCCGGAGTCCGGTTGACGATAGAATCGAGACGTGATCTTGATGTATAATTTTTGTATGATATTTTCGTAGTTCCCTGTCCACACGATAGAATCGCTGTACCTAATACCATAGAAAAAGAAGACGTCCCGATCTTCCCTTGCACTCAATACCATCCTTACCTTCCACTCGAACAAAACAATTTTTACTTGATTTTATTTTGTAGTATTCACAGAAAAAACAACTTTACACATTATATTAATAAACTTACATAATAACTCATAACTATTTATGTGCCCTCGCATTTAGAAGCTATAAGACTGCTTGCTTGCGGAGGCGAAATGGAAAAACAGTTCTGTCTTGTTTACAACTAGGTACAATGAAGTAAACTAAGAGTAACTAACAATTGACAAAACTTATAACATTACTATCAATAATTAACAAGAAATTATACAAGACAAGAACTGATAGATGAAACCTGAATATACAATAATTTATTTACTGACAAACATATTACATTTACGAACACTTATATATTACACAAAATGGAAACTTAAATCTAATAAAAAAATAATAGGTAGATATGTCTAATAAGATAGGCTACGGCCCCACACTAGGCTCTTGGCCCCTGACGTGGGCACCAGGGCAAGATAGAAAATTTATTGTTTTCGAGGGCATCAGAAGTATTAAAAATGCATGTTTATAATTATAACATTAGGATAAAAAATAAGTGAGACTGTCGTATGCACGCAATCTGTGTGAGTGTGGTGTATGTGTGTATAATGTGTGAGGGTGTGTGAGTGCGAGTGAGTTCAGACTGAGAGTGCGTATGTGTTGGTGTGATGCGAGTGTAGTCATGAATAAATACAGTACCTACTTAAAAAAAAGGAGATCGAATCACTCAGGAGTGGTGATTACAGTAGAACTGATTCGATCTCTTCATAGGGCTTCGTTATAAGCCAGGAGTATACAAAATAAATATAAATTTTTGCTTGTAACAATAGAATTGTGTTAAGATGCTAACGCATCAAACCCGCGTTTTGTCAGGAGTTTGTTAACTCTTTGTGATGTTGAGTCGAATAAATCGAGGTCGGGGATACCGACCAAACCGTTGAATGTAGCTACTGCTCTACTGAAAAAGGAGTTTTGCATATAATTCTTGAAACTGAACGGAATGTCTAGATGAATAGGATGTCTAGTAGGTCTTTTGAGGACTTTAATGTGTTCAAAAAGGTGTGGAGAGTTCATTTCTCCTTGTGCAATTTTGCAGGAATACAACGTCGTCGGCAATGAATCGTCTCTCATGTAATGGGAGTACGTGGTGTCTTTTACATTTAGATAAATAAGCATGGTCAAAACGATTGCATTTAAATTGCACATATCGCAGAAAACTGCGCTGTATGGACTCGAACCTATATATATACCGACGAGCTCAGTACGACTCGCGTCTCTTCAAACAAGAGTGAACAGTCTTCTAGACCTTCGTGACACATCGTCACTTTCCATCAGGTGAGATTGTGATCAAACGGAGGTCTGTTGATGATTATAAAAAATATAATTAAAACAACGCTCGCTTTTTTTCCGGAATAAAAAGTAGCCTTTGTCCGTCCCTGAAATACCATCTACCTCCCCGCTAAATTTAACTGAGATCCGTTTGGCCGTTTAGGCGTGAAAAGGTAAGAGATAGACAGACACACATAGATAGAGAGATTATTTCTTTATTGCACCATCAATACATAAAACAATAAAACAAGAACTTAATACTAACTATATCTTATGTGGCACAATCGGCGGCCTTATTGCTAACAGCGACCGCGCAACCTTTGGATGGACAGCTACTTTCGAATTTATAATTTTAGTTTGGATATCTCGAGACTAAAATACTGACGTCGCCAGGTGAGTTTATTCTGCAAGCGTCCAAATTTGTCAGAAGTCACCTTAAGGAGTTCCCGACGTGGGCTGAAACCCGCAACTACCACACTAGACATCGTCATCGAATAAAGCTACCAAAAATAAGATTAGCGAAAATCTACAATAAACTGCATGACTCTATACAAGTACCACGTCGACTGCAATATTTACGAACAAACTGAAGAGAATCAGTGGACAGGGCCTACTACAGTTTAAAAGAGTTCTTTATTGACAATTTTGTTGACGCTGATGTCGTAGATCCACATTTATAATATAATATTTAATACTCTTGGTAAGATTACCAAGAAAAACTATTTTTTACTACTTACTAAAAAGTAAGTATATTATTTTGCACCTAGCAAAAATATTTTTATGTGTTTGACATGTAAGAAATTGTTAATATTAATTATTAATAAATAACTGAACTGAACTAAACTTGTGAGCGGAGAGTTGCTTGGCACGTAGCTTGTAAACTTATGTAGAAGAGCTTAATTTCAATTACTTTTTTGCGTTATATTCTTGTAGTTTTCTTTATTAGACACCCAACTCTTGATTGTTATGTTTTCTCCAACCAAGCAACCAGACTCCTTTACAAGTGAATTTACCCAAGTCTACTGCAAGTCATAAGCAAATAGCTCACACCCCCGCAATAACGTCGGATCAAACAAACACACACAATCAAATTAAATACTCATCGCGGCAGATGTTCAAACAAAGTGTAATTCTATCAATCATGGTAACAGAGTGGTAACAGTTAAAGTAAAGTCGGAAAATCTTTAAGTGATAGGAATAGCCGGAGTTTCAGGTGTGATTTTTGGTATGCTACGCCGTAAGAGTGTAGATAAATGAATGAACTCTTTATTGTATTAGAAATTAACATAAATAAAAATCTTACATCTAAATAACTAATTACTAATAATCGTACTCTGTGACAAAATAATAAAATGCTATACTCAACAGGGTGTACGTACTAACTTTAGATATACCTCTAATTAGAACTTAAGCTTCTTATCTATGTACATATTGACAATTAATAAATGAATCTGAATCTGAATAAACATGGTACAAAAGGCGGCCTTAACGCTTATCGTAAGAGACAATAGTATACTTAGTATATTTTATTCAACCTATATCCAGCAGTAGGTGATCAGAAGCTTAAAAAATAATTATGCAGGTATGGACACATTTTATTTATCCATGGTTCAGGTTACTTAGTATTTTTTCCCCAAAACTATAAAGCTCTTTTAGGTACTAAGAATATAAAGTTGTATTGTTCTACCTTTATTTCTAAATTGATAAGCAAAGAACTTATTGGAATGTTGAGTTTAAAAATTATAAACAAATTAGAACTTAAATCTTTTAAACACTCACTCGCAGTGCCTTCAGTTATTCCGTGATCATGGCGCATGAATTATTTAAAAAAAAAAAAAAAAAAAAAAATATGGCGCATGAAACTGTGCCGAAATATTGGAAAGCTCAATACTAAAATCATGGTAAATATCCCGTTGTAAATGAAATAAGAACTTTTATTTACAATACTTTTAAATTAAATGTGTAATTAGATACGCTAAAATTGTAAACTCTTTTTAAAAACTATGTGTCAGAAATCCACTTTGAATTCTCTTTCCCATCACTAGTATAAAATACACACCGTATGTTTTCAATTAGCTCGTGTTAAATTATTTATTTGACGCCCGCAATCGTGTTGTGATCCAAAAAGCGTAATTGTCCGATTTTATTGAAATTGACGATTATGTTTTCTGATTCATTTCATTTTACGTTCCACGTTCGTATTACGTGTACCTACCTAATATGTTTTTATTTTACGTTCCACGTTCGTTTTATGTGTACGTACCTAATATGTTTTTATTTTTTATTTTTAACAAGTCATAACGTTGGAAATAATGAGCGCTCATGGCACAGCGGAAATGCTATAAGCTGCTAGTTTGATTTCAACTGCGGTATGAAGTATCTGGTATGAAGTAGCGTGGCACTACTAATTACATACACATACTTCGAGGTGTGTGAATTAACACTTTTATGACTCACGGCGCACATATCCATCTCCAGCACCGTAAGGCGGGCAGTGAATGCGATATATTTTTGTAAATAGAATCTTGAATTCGCCATATTTCCCCCGAGACGTTTTAACAGCGTTAAAGCGGTCAACCACTTTACGGTTCATTCTACGAGAAATTACTATTTATTGTTTAATGTACAATAAGCTCTACCTACTTCTTTATCTATAGGCATTAATACAGTCTATGTACTCGTCTATAGACCTACAAACGTATTATCTGTAGAATGGACAATGCTATCTCAATAATCCCGGGGGCGTTGTCAATGGCCACTTTATAGCAGCTTTGGAGGATCCATCCGGGCAAAGTGGATAAGACGCTGTCTACTCGGCTTGTGTGGAGTTGGTCGTAACGTTATTAAAGGATTTAAGACCGAATAGGGTTTAACTAAAAATTTATATTAAAATAATACATTTATTGCCTATTTTTTTTTAAACTAAACTAGGTTCTAAGCAAAGAAAATCGATTCCAAACATCCGTCATTTTAAGATGTACAAAAAGTTCGACGTCGAATATTAATTTATTAAGTACAAAACGATGCAGTTGTCGCCTTCCAACTGGAATGATGAAGTACTAAATATATACATCATGTAGAAATTCTTAATCTTGAATTGCCTTTATTAACAAAGAATATTACATTCAAATAATAAAAACAAATTAGACCTAGTATTTACAATAGAAACAATTAAGCTAACTGCAAACTGTTGCAAACAATCTACAGGTAGATCAACCGAAAATGAAATATAAATTCTTAACTTTGTCTGGGAGATTCAATGGACCATCATTAAATTATCAGTACGAGATCAGATTGTATTAATGTGATTTCCACGATGTTATACTTTTTCACTAGATTTACATTTATTAGAATGCAAAATATTTTTATATTATTGAGAGCTTGATGCTTGACTTTTACAACATTACGTTATTGACTTGTTTAGAGAAGATAAAGATAAATAAATTAGTAGATAAATTAAATATAGACCAATGTTTTTAACTCCGACTATACAAAATAACAAAGTCATAGAGACAAAGTGATTGAGTTTGAAGATGCAACTTTGTTTCAAACTCGTCTGAATACCATTCTCAATAGAATCCTCTTGGAATTGCTAATAAAACGTATTTCAGCTTGATTAACACTTAGGGGTTTATGCGTCTCCCGTCGATATCTAATGAATTGAAGGAGATGAAGAACTTTCTAGATAGATGTGTTACATTGTGAAGTGTGTTTCTAGAAGTGTTAATTCCTTCTAGAGTGAAGGGGTGTCAATAATAATAATCAATAATCATTTATTTCGTACATTGCTAGAATTACACGTCACATTCGTCCCTATAAAAAAAATAGTAAATTATATTATAAGTAAGTATAGAAATTATTCAAAAAATTATACAATCGTAACATTTACCTTTAAATTATAATAAAAATAATAAATATAATAATACATAATATCTAATATCTACAGGCAGATAACAATCTTTAGTCCCTTTTACAGGCTACAAACTCATCTTCTTTAAGATATATTTCTTGTCTTTAAGATATATGGATTTATGACCACACATATAAAAACTCTTTTATCCTGATAGCATTTGTGAATTCTTTTACAAACGAAGATGACGGTCAATGAACACGGTAGGTACATACATGATTAGTAGGTACAACAAATTTTAGACTAGCTTTATTTAAAGAAACACTATGTCTCATAACTACCTAGGCGTGCAGGCCTGCTCCCCTCTACGTGTTACCTATCCTGTGTCCACTGTTTATCGTGCTGCCCTCAAACAAGGGTGGTTTGCCAATCACCAAGCTTGGGCGGCGGATTGGATCGCAGTAGAGTTTGTAATGGGTAATCTCCAGAACAACAGATCTGATTCTGAAAATTAAGAATGAGAATAAGATAATCTTTATTTGTAGCGAATATATTAAAGATCATTTATCGAATATTTATCGCGTTCCTTTTGTTTTATTTTCCCCTACGTTTCCATCGCGTTGCAGCGATCGTGGTTACGGGGCGACTGAATGTTCTCGGAGTGTCAGCCAAGAATTGACGGCAGTATCCACGACTACCCTCAATTCGTCTTCAGAAAGGAAAGCCCACGTTCACGTTACGACACACTACACAGACCGTGTCCGACTTCAGTACAGTCAGATCACGACGCGCGATGCTCTTACTAATCACAGAATTCCACGGTAAATACCTGATAAATAATCTTTAATATGTTAACAGAGTGAAAAAAAAACATAACTTAACCAACTAAATTATTTCACTTAGTCGCCTTTTACGACATCTACGGGCTGTGTTGGAAGGATTGGATCGCCGGCTCTCTACTTGTGGATACATGATAACTGCTAGGCGTTTACAAACTATCACAAGGTGACTCACAATCACGACGAAGATTCATTCCGAAAGCTTCAACAACTTCATATTTCCATCAATTTCCAAATAAAGTAGGCACAAAGAGTCACAGAATATAAAGCAGCAAGGACATTATATTAATGCCGCAGAACGCATTAGAAGGCAGGAAATGGCGGCGTACACATTCAGTATTGTGCTCGAGGAAAAATGATATAATATCATAACATCTTTTGTGACCGTTACTGGGCTTGCCCGCCCTGGGGCAAAGATTAGGCGGCAGAATGTTTGCTTCAGGGAAATAATACAATAATAGCTATTATACAAATAGAAATATAATTTTTTTATTTGTCACTCGAACAAGTAGGAACAAACAATAAAAATAAAAAGACACAAATAAACAACTTGCTTGAGTCACAAAATTATCCCTATATTAGGCAGTCTGAGTTTCATTAAGAATTAAAAAAAAAAATACAGAGTGACGGATGTTGCTTACAATTGTAATTTTCACTTGTTAAAAGTTAGACGAGCTTTAGTGTACAAGTTTGTTTCTTTCGAAAAAGTACGTTCAAATAAGATTGCGCATGGTAATCATAAAGTATATAATTATTATTCATTTATTTTCTCTTCACAAAAGGTATTCTTACAGTTAACTGTTTGTTATAGCTAGGTGTAGAGTAAAAGATACAGATAACTGTTTGTAAGAGACTGGTCCCAGTGATATGTTTAAAACCTGTATTACTAGTCATCAGTGAAATGTGAAATATGAAAAAAATAAAACAAAAGCTAAACTATATTAAGGGGTTTCAGTTTATTTATTTACCCTTGGGAACACTCATTGGAACACTTGGTCATGTCAAATATGGGTTGTGTGCGTGCCATTTGGGTGCAGTTTTTTTTAGCCAAACGACGAGACGTCATACTCCTGCCAGATGGATAGACCATACATTGGGACAGGAGACTTAAGAAGAAAAGAAAAGAGATAAAAAAATACAGTAATAGTCCTGGACGTTTCACACAGCATCTTCTGGCCCCAAAGTAAGCAGAGCAAAACCGAAAACAGCCGAAAACTTGTCGCAAATTAGCCACAGGTTAGCCTTTTTTGCGCGACAAGCATATTATTATGATCTAATAACCAACGTGCAAAAGAGGAGGCCTAGACCCAGCAGTGAGGGTCGCTGAGCTGAAATGATGATGAAACCAAAAGCCCGTCTGCTAATCTTTGCCCGCCGCCCTGCGCGAGACAAATCGCCCAGCCATTTATCAAAAAACCTGCATCCGCCCAGTGAAAGTGGTCATTGTCAACACGCATTCTCCGCACTTTACACCCTAACACAACTGAACATAGTCGAAAATTCAACAATTCTCCACAAATCTGTAAAAGAATCGATATAAAAGATTTTTGAAGTTAAAAATGGTTTTGTCTTTTAGTCAAATTTATTCGGTTTTCTAATCCATTTTAATAAAAGCTTGGATCATTGTTATATGCTACATTGTTTTAGGATTATTCTTATTACACATCTTCAATTATTTGTAAGCAAGCGTTTGTTCAAAGTGCATCAATGGGCACCTTACCCCTAGAAAGTTAGGCAGTAAACAAGGCTTAAGCATCTCTCAAGCATAAAAATACCTATTACTCTAATTTATTTTTTTCATATGTGCATATCTCAGAAACCTGACGCTTTAGGACATTATGTTGTGAGACATTTTTTATTTGTATAAGTCTCCTGTATCCAAATAAATTAATTTTATCGTACGCGGCGATTATGAAAAAAAAGACAGTGTGGTAGGCGATGTTAGGGCTAAAATCTTCAAACTCCTTAGTGTAAGTGTACCTACGTGTTAAAAAAAATAAAAAAAAATCATATAATCGGTTACGAATTTATATCACGCAAGACTTCTCTCCCAGTGGGGAATATTTCAGTCTTGAACAACAGGCATAGTCCGATTAATCAATTAGTGAAATAATTTTAAGAATCTGACTTGTGGTTTGGGAGATTACTCATTTTAAACTTATAGCCTTAAAATTACAAACTGGTTCTCATTACAATGTTAAAATGGAGTTGATTTCAAAGAGCTGCCGGATCAAACGAGAGGTGTCAAATAAAACACTGTTCGGCAACAAAAGTATGAAATGAAATGAGAGTGGACTCTGAAATGCCGTCAGCATGAGATAAGCCAAGTTTTGCTGCTATGTCGTAGAACTATGACTTAGCTTTGCAAACATAGAGGCAATAAGTAACGGACACTATCGGAATTTTCCAAAATTTGTATAATAAGTCAAGAATAAAGTTAACGTAGATGGTTACGAAAGTTGGTAGAGCATGTAAAACTCTAATATTTTTTTTTTACTTAATAGGGACACCTGACATTTGAGTATTCGCTTGAACCTGGGTCCGTACTCGTGAAAACTCTAGGATTATTTTTACGAGTAGTACAGGCTAAGGTACATTTTATGTAATATAAAAGTAGGTATTGCTTAAAAACGAATCAGAATTGTTTGTTTTCCGAGTAGGCCAGTGGTCCTGTTCAAACTTTAGCGTATTTTCGGATTCTTCGCTTAACCTACTTCTTCCACTTTCGTGAACTTAGGTAGATACCTACTATCTATAGATATCTTATTTTTTGATAGTTCATCCAGGATTATTTGCATTCCATTTCTAGAGTAGTACCACCAATCTCTGCTCCACGGTACTTATATTCACGCTGCCAATGTTGGGGGTGGCAGGGGGATAAAAGTTTCGTTTTTGTTATCTCTTTAATGTGTATTGTAAAAAGCATTGAGCTGGTATCTTTTGTCTGTCATTTATATTAAAATCGAAGTTAGATTTGTGCCTATGGCTATTTTCAGAGCAAAGCTGGATGTTGTCTATTGTTTATTATTAAGGCGTGTAAGCCGGGTACAACAATGACTGTATTGCGTTGTTCTTTGACTGAAATGCTATTTTATCAAAACGAAAATGTCAGTAGAAGTTATAACATTTTATTGACATAAATAACTTTTGAATAAATTAAGGTGAAACGTGATCAAAGGCGATTTGCGAAATTCCAAGCAAATTACGTTTAATTTGCTTTACTACTTTTTCTCCACAAGATTCGCACCAAAAGCCAATGCATTCCACCCCATTTAAAACTTACCAAAGAGGTTCTCCATAACATCGACACTCGAAAAAACACTTCAAGACTCTTTGTTATTTCTTTATAAATACTGGCCGCTATAGAAAACAATCGGAGTTCGAAATTCAGAAGAGAAAACAAAAAATGGCGCGATTAGATCTTCAAGTGGCTAGTGCCCGCGGTTTCTCATGGGGATATGTTTTGGTACAAAGCTAGAGGGAGCCACGGTGGTGGGGTGTCTGTGCTTTATGCACTTCACGGACAATAAACCTTGCAAAATGAATGTAAAAATTAAGTGGACTGATGAAATAAAAAACTTACGATATTAATATCTTTTTACCAGAGTCCTGATTTTTTAGAAATGTTAATGTATCCAAATGCAACGAATAATGATCCCGGCATAAAATACGAAGGAATTCACTGTTTTCCTATGGAAAAGGTTAGGATAGGTTAGGTTCATTGTCTTAGTAAGTATTTCCAAACAAAACCAATATAATTTATTTATTTATTCATTCATTCACAAATCAGATAACAATCGAATTATATATAAACTTGTAGTACTTTTACAATTTTGATCTAGATTGAAATCAATTATGTGAATTCGTAAAATAATGAATTCCTTCGTATTTTATGCAGGGATCATTATTAGTTGCATTTCCTTTTTATTAACGAACCTTATTTGTGTTGGAAGAATATCAAAGTTTCATCCCTTAACGAGGGACTACTTCAGGGTGAGTGCGGTTCGCGACGCGCCTCGAACCCAAGAAGACCCTCGTTATGGGATGAAACGTACCAACGTTTCATCCCATAAGAAGAACACCAGTTCTTCCAACATAAATAAGGTTCGTAGTTAAACCGCTTACATCCGTAATGAGAACCAGTGTTATTTCTCACTCTAACTTATGTCAATAAAAGAAGACAGAGTGAGTAAAGTAACACTGCTTAACAATTGTTTTAAGTTAACAGACATACAACACACAGATATAAATAAGGGGGTAAGTCCTTTTACATATCGACCTCATGGTCACCCCCAGCTAAGTGGCGTTGAGTCGTGGCTCCCACGGGTGCGAATTAGTGCTCAATTTGGCGCGTGATTCGATTTGCCCTCCAACCGCGCTCCGCTGACCGTGATCCGGCGCGAAGGACCACAGCTTCTAGCTTCTTATACCTTAAAGGTTTGTCTATCTTTTATGTTAACTGTTAATCGATATTGATCTCCTTATTAACAAAGAAATTGAAAATCAAATAATAGAAACAAATTAGAATTAGTATTTACAATTGAAACAATTGAGCTAACTGCAGACTGTTGCAAACAATCAATCTACAGGTAGCTCCACTGATCCATAACAATACCAGTCGAACGCGTTCCCAAACGCTGGCTGCATTGCCGCGCTGTATGGCAATGCTGATGCGCTGCGCCAGATACTCACCTGTTCTCGGGACATGCATTCAGATATTTTTTTTTTAACCTGGAGGCCTATGATCCTAGAATCAAAATTAGCCATATTTCTGTTTTGTTATAAGTAGTTGTTAGCACTACATAATTAATTACCATGCCAACCACTATACACCAGCCAAACTCGATGTAGAATGTTTGTAAACAAACAACGACACAAATAACTAAATAAAACTTACTTGCTTGGCGTCGAGTTTCATATATAATTGTAGGCAATATTTATTGAAGGAAGGATTTCAACTCGTCAAGTAATGTAAATTAAGTATAAAAAAAGCGGCAACAGTATATATTATATATTTTAGGTTAAGCGGTATCCAAAAGGAATCCCCCACTAAAAAAAAAATAAAAAAAAATGGGCGGTTTGTTTACAAACATTCTACCTACGTCTGGTTTGGCTAAGGTATACATAGATGCTCAATTCACTTTTTCTGCTGGCAAAATTCATTTTTTTGCTAAACAAACTTTGCCATTCAATCCTAATCCATACTAATACCTATTATAAATTTGAAAGTAACTCTGTCTGTTACATTTTCACGCCTAAACGGCTGAACGGATCTCAATGAAATTTTCAGGAAGGTAAATGGTATCTTAGGGACGGACATAGGGTAAAAAAGCTCGTGCGAAGCCGCTAGTAATATATAAAGCTGGTGCTTCTTGAACCGGAAATAAAGGGGCGAAGCCACGGGAAGAAGCTTGTATATCATAAGTGACCAAGAAACCTGTTTTGTACTACACCTGCTCGGAAAAAGAGTTATTCCTTTTCCAAACTTGAGCTGGAAGGTACGTCATTGAATACGGGTCGAAAAACATTATGGAATTTCATTTCTTACGCGTTTGCCAGGAGAGAATAATGTATGGAAGTCCATTTCTAACGTGTTATTTTTTTAATTTTCTGAAATTTCAGCCTTTAGCTATGGTTGTTTTCATTAACTTTACTCCGAGTCCGCCATATGATATCGGCCTCTTCCATTACTGTTCCGAGGAACAGTAATTAAAAAAAACAACTGCCTGAGGCATTCGCGGGAACTTCTTAGAAGTTTACATTTGAGTTAGGTAATTCTATTAATTCTACAGAATGTCGTCGAGTGATAGTAGAGAATTTATGACACCACCAGTAAAAAAAAAACTGATCAAGCAGTGATTGAGAACCACCGAAATCCCGAGAAATACAGAAATAAATACATCAAGACTTATGAAGCTTTCGTGTATTAGAAAAACAAGAAGATTCCAACTTATTTTTCGGCAAATGTTTTATTTTCTTCATAGGTGTAAAGCACTATGCATCACTCAAGAGAAAGTGTAATTCCTACCTCGTGTGTTTTAAGGCATTCGACTGCGTCTCTTGCCTTAAATGACATACTCGATAGGAATCAGCCACTTTCTCACCTCGGCAAACAATGTACTATTATTGAGTTAAAATTAACCTAAGAAGTATTTTCGACTAAACTCGTCTACAGTCTTCGTAGAGAGTTCTACGACACTTCGTAGGGGGTCTACGAACTTCGTAGCATGCTACGAAGATAGCTACGCAGTCGATTGCAAAATACGATGTTTCTTTGATTATATGTCTAGGACAACCATAAAAACAGGCCAACCTTCGTGAGCTGGCGAGCGCGACACCTAGGTTTTAAACTTGCACCACGCATTATTCTTTGGCATAAAGATACCAGTTGTAAAGAAACTCGCATTAGAAATAGTGATTATTTACCTTAACGTCGAGTGACTACAAAAAAGAAAGTTAGCAAGCGTTGCTAGAAGATTTAGAGACCAACAGTTGGACGCAATTTTTTTTACGCCTTTACGGCGTTTGGATTCTATCTAGACATAAATAATCAAAGCTTTTAATATTCTTTAATAATCACTACCTATTCTCTTCGTCATAATTTACTTTCATGAAACTCTCTTGTTATAGAAAACTGCACTTTATTTACCGGTACGTAAAGTAGAATATCAAATGTCAATATGTATAAACCCACTAAAGATTTATTTCTCAGCACAATACTTCAGTCCCCACTTGATTCGTAAAATCAAATATTAATTTAAAAAAAAAACATAATCATAACTATCGGTTTCACTCAAGTCCACTCGTTTCAAGTGGTCTGCTCTACATGAGAACGGGCTAAGTACCAACCATTGTGCAGGAAACCATTGTAAAATATTACTTACCCGTTTAGATAACATTGTAAGTCTGTAAATACGTCGTCGATCAGATAACATTGTACGGACGTTTAACTGATTTTGTTTTTGTATATTGTTTCTTACATGTTTTTGTTTATTTTATTGAGGTATTTGTAACAACCTGTTGAAATGAAAAGAAACGTTGAATTGCTTGCAGTTAACAAAAAAAAGTTAACAATAAAAAACGCTTATCAAAGATAACATCAAAAAAGTTTTTTATTTTGTTTGAAAGACCCTAGAACCCTGCTCTAAGGTTATTTTGTAATTTTTACTATACTAGTAGCCAACACGGTTGCGGCGTAAGAATCGACCCACCAACTCAGCCCGCCAATGTCGTAAGAGCCGACTAAGGGAACCTAGAGGAAGGGCAGCAACTTCCTTCTGTGTATTTTTAACACCTCTACCATCCATTACCCATGCACCTTGTTAGGGAAGGCATGTTCAGACGCGTGTGTATGAAAGAAAGAAAGAAAATTATTTATTAGACACAACACACAAACAAACGTAGGTACACAAATAAAATACTACTCAGTACTAGATATCAAGTACACAGACAAAAAAACAGGTGAACATTAGTTCAGTTTACAAAGGCCCGTATAGAAGCTTGCTCAGTCATAGATCTATGCTTGAGTGACGTTTAAGCTATAGAAAAGCGTTACTCGAGCATAGATCGATGACTGAACAAGATTTCTTAATACGGGCCTAACACAAGTAAGCATTGGGTTGGTACTAAGTAGTCCACTCAGGTCAGGATCAGATCAGTTGTCTAACGGGTCATTAGCTTGTTGTTCTACAGAAAAACCTAGGGTAGTTGTGAAAGAGCGCTGGTTTCAGTCAGAACCATTGAGTGCTGATCGGTACTATGCTGGTTCAATCATTTGTAGTTATTTTCAATTCAGTTTTTATTCAATATATGTATGTTTATATTGAATCTACACATTTGCTCTCTTTGGGGTCGAGACCTTAGGTCCGTGGGGTACCGAGGCTCTCCGGGTTTTTAAAAGTTATCTGAGCGTCTGATCGACGCGACGCGTGACCCGAAAGCTGGTGGGTATCTGGCGTAGCGCATCAGCATTGCCATACAGCGGAGCAATGCAGCCAGCGTCTTGGGGGCGCTTCCGACTGGTATTGATATGGATCAGTTGAGCTACCTGTAGATTGTTTGCAAGAGTCTGCAGTTAGCTTAATTGTTTCAATTCAACTAGTTCTAATTTGTTTTTATTATTGAATTGTATTTTTTTTTGTCAATAAAGGCTTCCTTTGCCTTTTTATATCCGCGACCTTCATTGATTACTTATAATATAACTATCGAACAAAATCGGGCATCTCCTTTCATTAAATATTAATATGTTATCAGCAGAGGTACCTATTTTGAAATCCAGTTTGTCCAATGAACATTACAAGCTTACGTCAATCAGGTTTCCCTTCCAATTTCACACGACCACAGCCAATGTCAAAACCAAACACATAATTACCGCCCACCAATCAACACACAAAATGCAGTACACAGAGAATTGACCAGTTACTATAAAAATCACATAGAATACGCATCAGTTACTACTGCAAATCACATGGAATATAAACAGTCAGTTCTGCAAATTGCATAGAATATTAGTACTTACTAAGTATACACGTGTGGGGAATTGGTTGTGTTCACACGGTGTAGTAATCATTGGCATATTAATGAGAATGAACGGCCAAGTGCGAGTCGGGCCACGGATGGTGAAGGGTTTGTACTTATTCGTAGAAATTTGAAAAGAATTTGAAGTTTCTATTCTTACTCTTACTTACTGACTTAAACAATGTGCCTATACATTACAATGTACCTTTTTATGCACAAGCTCGAAATCACTAGCTCTATTATGTTTTTTTTATAACTTATTTCCTCTGTACCTACAATTAAGATTAGTTATTAGTTATGTTGCTTTGACATAATTATCTGTTTATATTGGTTGGAGAAGCCACTGGCTCCTGAAACACAGTTTTTAACTAGTTCAGGAGTTTAAGTTTAACAACCTACTTTAAACCCGCTATCCCAACCCCTCGGTGACCACCCGCATGTTCCTTGTATGCAGCACAATGCTGAATCTACCCTCTGCCTGTCATTATGAACTTTTTTTTGTGTTTAATTCTAGTTTAGGTTAAGAATTTTTGGGGCAATAAATTTTTTATTATTATTAAAAGTATCAGCGCTGTATGGCAATTGTGATCAATCATATAGAGTTTTGGATTCAAGTATTTTATCTTAATAAGTATTCAACACATTTAGTGGGAACTACTCCCATACTATAATGGAGTAAAACCGTGGGCGTACACTAAACACAGTAACTATACTCGCGAACCGCAAATTGGCTCGTTTGTTTCCCTCGCCTTTGTGCGCGCGCCTTTATACCAAGTGTGCGGTTAGCTTAATGCTGGGTTTCAGGTTACTCAGTTTGTTTGCTTCAAAGGTTGGTGTTTTAATTCTGTTTTACTTTGAGCTATTGCCAGCGGCTTTAAGATTTTCGTTTTAAGCTTCATTGGCCATTTTCGTTGCATACCTTAGTCGTTATCTTTGTCCAAACAAAACATATACGTGGGTCCAACTGGCTCAGAATCGTGATGCATGGAGGGATCAGGGGGTGACCATTGCCCAACAGTGGGACGTTACAGGCTTATTGTAAATGTATTGTAATAGATAAAACATAGTTAGTCACTAACACCGGGTGGTGTTAGTGACTAACTATGTTTTATCTTTCTATTGTAGTAAATTGGGGGTAACGGGGGTGGTCACACTTTTAGAATTTAGTTTATTTAAGATTTGCTATAGTTAATATTTATGTGTTATTGTTAGTTATCCCTGAGAGATAAAAATAAAAAATAGTATAATTTTATCTACCAGAACTCAAAATGTGGTTACGAGCTAATCTTCTAGATTGTTGTGTGTATTTTATACTGAACGCGACACAGTTTTATACTTTTAGCGTCAGTATCGTTGCATTGTTTTTGTTTTAAATATGTACATGGTTCCAATAAACGATTTGAATTGATTTGATTTGAATGGTAATGAAATAAAGGTGTCTCTGAAAGAAAATCGTCTAAAAGATCCATTTCATCAAGATTGACTTTGAATATAACATGGGAAAAAGAAACAAGTCTTGATCATGCATTGATGCATAAACGAAAAATTGGTAAATACCTAAGTATTTATTATTTTCATGACACAACATTCAATATTCAAGTATATTGAATGTTGTGTCCCCATTTTATAAATATAGTATACCTATTTTAATACATAAATAAACAAAACTCTGTTTTAAAACGCGGTCTATTAATATCTAAATTTGCAGTCCCTTTAGGTACCTAATACTAAGCACTAATATTAGATAATTCCTAACGTAATTCAGCTTAATTTGCAATAACATCTGTGAGATGGAGTATTGCATGTTCGTACACCAAAACCCTAGAGTAGTTACCTACATGTACAAACCTACATGTATTAATTGCAATTAGCTGGTACAGAACACATTTCTGACCTCAATGACATCATCGTGAATATATCTGATATCTAAACTGTAGCTACGTACTGTTACAGATATAACTGGGTGTATCGTATTCTCGTCTGACGAAGTCATAGTGTAGCGTAATTAGTAAGACTTCTTGTCATTGTGGTGATTTATGTATTTCGCCGCCCGATCGTAGAATCAGCCTATTTACAGAACGGTTAGGCCAACTGCAAAACGCGCATTCAATTCGCCTTTGCCGATTGTTGAAGATCAACATTCAAAATTATGTCTAAAGGCCACTTAGCCATCTCGTCGAATGAAAGTTATTAGGTACCTATTCCCAAAAAACCAGCGTTTGTTTTGTAATCGGCCTAGTTTGTAGAATGGATAACCATTCTACAAAAGGCCTGTTCTACGACCTGGCGGTGAAATATATACATAAGCCGATGGGTAGACCGCGAAGCAGTTGGTCCTGCACCTGTCTTCCCAGTCGTGTCGGCTCGTGCGTTACTTCGTATCATGTATGAGTGAGGGAACATAGAGTGCATCAGTGGTTGCGCACACACTAGTGCACAATAATGAGTCACATGCCAGCCGCTTTTGCCTAAAATTCGGCTACGAGGACATTAATGTAGAAATATTTCGAGAGAAATCTAGATTCGCTAACTGTAGTGTGCCTTTTTTTATAGTCTTTGTAGAAGAAAAGCAGATCGTAGAATTAAAACGATTCCACTTTTCAGAATAATATTCTATTGTTTTGTTCAAACAGTTGGATTTGGACAGGATTGGAACAGTCTGACTTCTGAATATTGCAATAGTCTTATTCCTCCCAAAAGCCCATACTAAAATAACGCTGGACAATCCACACAGCATCATTCAGCCCCAAAGCATGTGTTTACTACATGAATGATAATACAATAGATTAGTTGATATTTCTTTATTGTACATGGGAAACATCTGCAGATCGAATAAACATTTGCCATCAAGAAAGCGAACCAGCAACGTCCTGCGTCGCAGTCGTACCTTCGCCGGCTATGCCACTGTGGTCGTCAAATTTATTTATTGCAAAAGATCCTCTTCCATTTGCTTACATAGAGTTATACAGAATATAGATTTGACCTGCCTCTTCACCTACCCTGTGCAATACCCGGACACACCCGGCCGGTGCCAGGCTATCCGGATTCCGCCCGGATAAGCACCTCCTGCGACCACATTTCTAACTGCCGGTAGTTTTAGTTAGAATTTGATTTTAGACAGATTTACAAATATCGTATACACACGCGGTGCGGAGAGCGAGGCGTTTTTGTTTATAATGTAGAAAATGCTCCTGTCAGCGATTTTTCTACAACGCTGACCTGCAAAACAAAGTATCACACTTTTAAAATTGCAATAAGTTTTTAAGTACACAAGATGTACTTTCGAAGTAAAAGGACTCGAAAAAGAGTTTAATTTTGTATACATAAAATATTTATTATCTATATATATAAAAGAAACTCGTGTTAGTTCCACTATTTATAACTCAAGAACGGCTGAACGGATCTCGGTGAAATTTGGCAGCGAGGTAGATGGTATCCCGGGGCCGGACGTAGGCTACCTTTTATTCCGGAATAAAGCGTGCGAAGCCGCGGGCAGCAGCTAGTATTGAATAAAAACTGAATTGAAAATAACTACAAATGATTGAACCAGCCGATCAGCACTCAATGGTTCTGACTGAAACCAGCGCTCTTTCACAAATTACCCTAGGTTTTTCTGTAGAGCAACAAGCTAATGACCTGTTAGACAACTCATCTGATCCTGACCTGAGTGGCTAAGGCTACCTTCTATTCCGGAATAAAGCGTGCGAAGCCGCGGGCAGCAGCTAGTTTTGTAATACACTCTTCTATATACAAAACCTCGTGTTCAGTATGCCAAGCCGGCTCGAAGCTGTACCTACACGGGCCTGCAAAACTAAGTATCACAGTTTTGCAGGCCCGTGTAGGCTTATAATAACAGAAAATATTTTTGCGTAAATTATTGAAGTAGAAAAAATGCATTTCAAATACTTTACACATTCGATGACGATTCGATGTAATTTTTGTCCCATCATCATCAGCCCGTATACGTCCACTGCTGAACAAGGCCTCCCCTAAATGACGCTACAAATGGCGGTCCAGAACTGCCTCCATCCATCGCCTCCCTGCGACCGCTGCAATGTCGTCGGTCCATCGAGTGGACAGTCTTCCCACACTCGAGAACCTTTACTCCTCAACGGTTATCGGTTCTGCGAGCTATATGGCCTGCCCATCGCCACTTCAGCCTGCTAACTCTGAGAGCTATGTCGGTTACTTTGGTTCTTCTACGGATTTCCGTATTCCGGATCCTATCGCGTAGAGAAACTCCGAGCATAGCTCTCACCATAGCTCGCTGAGCGACTTTGATCTTATGCACGAGGCCAGCGACCACGTCTCGGATCCGTAAGTCATCACTGGTAACACACATTGGTTAAATACTTTCGTCTTGAGGCTCTGCGGAATCTGCGACGCGAAGAGATTGCGAAGTTTCCCGAACGCTGCCCATCCGAGTTGGATTCGTCGGTTGACCTCTTCATCGAAGTTGGATTTACCTAGTTGGACCATTTAGACTAGGTAGAATGATCAACCTCATAACGACTTATGATAACATTGTTCGCAACACCAACATTTTAGTCTATTTTACCCGGTGTAGAGTTAGTAACGCATATTTTTGATGCTTGGGAGAAGTCGCAAGATGCATTAGGCATTTTTTGCGACTTGTCAAAAGCATTCGATTGCGTACACCATGAAACATTAATCAGGAAACTGCATTACTATGGAATAAGGAACACCTCTTTGGGTTTTCTTACATCTTATTTGAGTAATAGGATACAAAGAGTTGACATTAATGGGAAACGGTCTTCGGGGTCTGTAGTTACAATGGGTGTACCGCAGGGATCTATCCTCGGCCCTTTCCTATTTTTAATTTATATTAACGACCTGCCTCATCTTGTTAAGAATAATCACGAGATTTTATTGTTTGCTGATGATACTTCATTAATTTTTAAAATTAAACGACAAGACACGAATTTCGACGATGTGAATAATGCAATCTCAAAAGTAGTCCATTGGTTTAGTGTCAATAATCTTTTGCTTAACGAAACCAAAACGAAATGTATTAGATTTATTCTACCTAATGTTAAACAAGTTCAGGCTGATGTAAATGTAAAAGGAGAAACGTTAGAAATTGCAGAAAGTACCGTTTTCTTAGGAATCACCTTAGATAATAAACTTCAATGGGGCGCACACATAGATAAGCTATCGAGGAGAGTTAGTTCTGCAGCATATACTGTCAAAAAAATCTGTCATCTTACAGACGTGGATACATCTAGACTTGTTTATTTCAGCTACTTCCATAGTATTATGTCTTATGGTATGCTACTGTGGGGGAACGCTGCAGATATTAACACCGTATTTGTGTTGCAGAAGAGGGCTGTTCGTGCTATCTATAGTATGGATCCCAGAGAATCCCTGCGTGATAAATTCAAAGAAATAAACATAATGAATGACAGTACCATGTCAATATATTTATGAAAACCTATTGTACACCCATAAAAATATCAATCGGTTCCCTAAAAATAGCGATGTACATAATTTGAATACAAAAAATAAACATAAACTCGCTGTGCCCACAACTAGACTACACAAAATTAATGTATCTTTTATAGGGTAATGTATACGCTTCTACAACAAAACTCCTAGTGAGTTGCAAAAATTATCAGTAAATAAATTCAAACAAATTGTCAAAACCTTCTTGTGTAAAAAGGCCTACTATAAAATATCAGATTATCTAGAGGATAAAAAAGCGTGGGACGGGATTTGCTCCAACTTGAAAAATAACAACTAACTAACAGGCTAAAGGTTTCTTCGTCGCTTTACTTAGACTTTAGACTTTAGTCTACATACCGAAGCGACTGAAAAAAAAATATCACTTTATTTTCGTGTCAGTGTTTAATTATTAAGAATTTGACCTTTTCTAAGTATACATGTATTGTATTTATGGAAATAAAGAGTTTTTGTCTTGACTTTGACTTTAACAACAATCGAAGTGCTTGGTCTACTGAATGAAAGCTAATATATATAGTATATAAAGAGTTTCTTTGATGAAATGAGATGCTCCTATAAACTTTTAGAAACTGCATCATTACATTCTACGAAGTCTGCGTGTGTTCGAGTGTT
Organism: Eupithecia inturbata; assembly: GCA_963662085.1. NCBI lineage: Eukaryota > Metazoa > Arthropoda > Insecta > Lepidoptera > Geometridae > Eupithecia > Eupithecia inturbata. The sequence goes on along the minus strand of OY759180.1, from coordinate 15,220,542 downwards.
TGTTACTTATTCAGACAAAAAATTCTGCAAAAAAGTTTTTTGTATTTCTTGGGTTAACAATACGCTATTTATGACACAACTAAGTAAAAGAGTGGCCAAATGCTTAGCAATATCAAAAATGTTGCCGTGAACACTAGAAACTTGCGAATAAAAATCGTACACATGTACACGTACACAAGTTCTATGGCTTTGTGACGTAAACACGATTGTAAATAGTTGATTAGCACACGAGGTGCGACAACGAACAAATTAAACAGTTGTAGCGTAAGTTTGCACGCTCATTTGATCACAAGCATTTCCAGGAGTTCATAAGTTTACAGGAATTGCGTTGTTTAGAATTTTGTGTCTATGATTTGTAGAATTTAATTAAGTTTCATTGAATATTTTTAAACTTACGCGATCTAAACACATTATTATTAGTATTTACTTAACGGGTGTTTATCGCGTTTATTTACCTATTTTTCCCGACGTTTCAAAAGGTTTCACACTGTCGTGGTCACGGTATGACCCCGTCCCAAGACCTCGGTTTGTAAACCTGTTGAAACGTCGGGAAAAATAGCTAAATAAACGCGATAAATATCCGTTAAGTAATACTAATAATAAAGTTTCATTGATTCAAAAAGTATATAAAATTCAAAAAAGTTTTGAAAAACAAGTTACGAAATAAATTTTGTGAACACAATAGCATGGTTAGTTTACAATTAGTCAGAAACTAGAACAAAGAAAAGAAAACATAGTTGAATTTTGAAAACACGTTTATTTCTGAAAATGCACAAAATACATTTTCGAGCTAGGTTATGGATTTCCAGAAACTTACCGGTTGACATTGAAACAGAGAAAAAAGATTTCCCTAATCAATTGAACTGTTTATTTTTGTATGACTTAATTAAAAAGGGTAATTTTTAGCTTCTATTATTTCCAAGATAAATTATAATCTTGTTTTCTTCATAATAAGCACGGAACGGCCGCCGAGGTGTAAAGGCGAGAAGAAATCACAATACTAGACTAGGGTTGACAAACCCTCAGGCCTACACTAATTGTCTAAGTGCATAATGAACTTGTTAGTGCAACCCTAGGTTGCATTCTTTTCAGTCTTTAATCAAACTTTATTGCAACATCTTAATGTTACATTTCATTTGTTTTCGCACCCTGAAGTTCTATTTCCAAGATAATATTAACGTTCCACATCGTGGAATAAGACTAATTTTCCCTTGTGGTATGAGTAAAAAGAAAGTAACATTGACATCTTGTCATCTCGTTCTTTCATATGGCATTGTTCTGTGGGTTAATTATTAAGTTTTCGCGCATAAAAATAATAAATGTGAATGAAACTTCGGTTGTTTGGAATTTAATTAATTTTACGTTGGAAAGGTTACAGAAAAAGTTCGCGTGTACTTTGTGTTGTTTGCGGTAAGTAACGATACCTTACATAATTTCGCGAAACAGAACTTTTAATTTCGTGGAATTTTCTTTTTGTTTAAAAGACAGGTTCCTGGTAACAAGCGTAAAGTTACATGTTTTTGTTCGTTTTTAAGAATCTCAACTTGATTACGATTGCTCAACTTATAAAGGTTAAGTAATTACTTTATACTTTTATTATTTATATGAACTGAGCTTCGATGTTCACATGTTTGTAAACTCTTAAATAAATAAATTAATAATACTGGACAATCCACACAGCTTCATCTAGCCCCATGCTATAGCTTGGGGCCCCAAGCTTGCTTAGCTTGGGGCTGAAATTTTGCATAGCTACAATAAACTTTTAGTAAGCCACGTGTCATCCAAGTCCATCCAAGTGATAGACTTGGATGACAACTTAGAAGGAAAAAAGCTGTAGGTATGCGTAAAACATTATTACTATCTTCAAATGGCATCTCTTCTTTTCCAAATTATCGAATCGACTTCTAAGCAAAGCATTCATTTCACCGAAAGTTTTTATTTCAAACAGATGACACTATTTCAGTCACTAGACTGTTTAAGTTCATTCTCTTTTGTTTTATTTCAACGAAATGTTTCAATAATTGCGAAAGAGCGAGCGCCGACACCTGTAAAAAAATTGGAGAGCTGACCATTCTAATACCAGGCTTAACAAGTGAATTTGAGTCTTATTGCAATAGTAGAAAAACTAGTCATAAAGCAAAAAATTACTTTTGGTACCGATAATACAGGTTTTCAATAATAATGATTACTTCATGTAGTTTTAAATGGACTATTTGTCTGTCTTTTGTTTCTTGTTAGCGATTGTTTTCTTTTGTTTTTGTTATAACTTATTTGTTGTGTTGTTTCGTCAATTATTTCTTATGCAGGAAGGTTGAAAGGCATAGTCCGATCACAGAGAACCCTAATTTGGTTATTTATTAACAGAAATCACAAACAAAAAAAACGCGAGCTTTCAAAGCTCTAAAAGAAAAAATGAATGATACCAACCTAAATGACAGATTATGTTGTGTTACTCCTTCCTTCATTTTGGAGTGAAAATAGTCGAAATTAAATCTATACAAGCATTTAAACATATTTTTGGCACATTAAGACTAAATTTTTCATAAGTCATCTTTAATACTTTTATAATTTTAGTATTTTAAACCTTACATATTTTCAAATAGCTTCATATTCTTCATACATATTTCTAAGCTACGAGGTGTGTGATATTAATAAATAAAAAAACTCTTACTCATTAGTTTATTAAAACATATGAGTAAGAAAAGCCACATTATGAGATTGCCTGCGCTTCTACAAAGGCATTATCATTGGAGGCCATTAATGTGAAAAAAATAGAACCTCCACGGGATGTAGGGGGCAGGAGGGTCGGTGTCATCGAGGGGTTAATCAGATGTGTGGAAATTAAACTAAGCCAGTTAAAAATTGTACTGGGACTTCGTGCCGTCTCGTCTGGCCTGAAATGACAAGGCTCTGAGGCAACTGGTGATTTTTGGTGGTGGTGTCGGAGGTCAAGATCCACTGCTGGTTAATGTGTCACGTCTTTACTTAAGTAATTAAATAACAATTTAATTTTGTTGCATGCCGTTATTAAGTTTGTAATTAGGTTTTGTCGATGCAGTATAAATAAATACTTATATAATTGTATTTTTTGACTTTACTGTTAAATGTATTAGTTGGCATCTAGCACTTTCTTACCAAAATGTGTAAAAAAAGTAGTAGATCAAATAACTTAAATTTCCGTTTGGGCTTACTTAATAGATTTTCTTATGTCCTTTTGGAAAAAACACAATCTCAATTCTCTTCCTTATAAACAGCAGAGACGTTGTACAAAATTACAACCCTAAGATTTTCCTAACTAGCCGTTAAACCATCGTGTAGTTCACCCTAAAAAAGGAAACCCCATCATAATGGTATGTCGGGTGAGTCGGGTGAGGTGTCATGGGAAATTTGAGTAAATTAAAATAGGAAGATGAGCGAATAGGCATTAAGGCCGCCTATATTGTGCAGCCTATCTTTTGTTACTATTGACAGCGCGCTGTAACTAGCTAGTGGGGATGTGTTGCTGGGTTCTGGAGTTTCCCTAGTTTTGGGGAGAATTTATATTGAATTGAATTATATCTTGAATTAGGAGATTAATGATAATGATTGAGCGTTGTAAACCAGTAACAAAATTCTACGGTTTTATAGCTTACGCATTATTTGCTAAAACAAGACACTGGAATTGGTCACGAGTAGGAAATCCAATCCCGAAAATCTTAATCCCGCAATCCAGCGGATCGGAGTTCTCTACAATCTTATAAGAACAATTTCTTTGAAAAATATTCTGCTTAGTACTATTAATTGCTACCAATACCAACGTAGCAAACGTTATTAGTACCTACTTCTACCTAGGGTAGTACAAGTACTAATAACGTTTGATAGGGACTCATTTTGTGAGATAACTTGGGGTAATCAAACTTCAGGCTGGGAACACTGTCTTCATAATCCGTCTCTCTCTCCCCCCCATAGCGAGAGAAAGAGAGCCTCACATCCTGACTCCTGAAGTCGCCAGCCCAGTCCACATGACTGGAGGCGCAACTCATTGTGGCGTCGCGAAATAAGTAATTAGGTGCGACGCCATTTTGTTCATATTTTTTTATAAAATGGCGAATGCGCTTTTCGCGGGCGTAATGTTTTAATTAATTAATAAGGTTGCGTTGGTATAATTTTTTTAATACGAGGAAGTGTTTGTTTTGGTTTGATGCTTGGAATATGTAGAGACGACTTCACCCAACTGTTAAATATGGCACAATAAACGACGGGAGTTAAACAATAGGTAAGGTATATAAAAAATAGGTATATATGCAGAATGGAATTTAACATAGAGGTTTGTAATCCCTGAACTACAACAATCTTATAGCTACGAGTAGTTACGGTACCTATTATGGAAATCAGATGGTTTATCGACTCTTCCATAACTAATTATTATTAATGTCCAAGTACCTAGTTTTGACTGCGCAAAAATCTGTTCCGCGGTGGAATACGAACCCGCAACCCCTGCGTCTCAATTGGCTATAAATCCATCCATTGTAGTCACAAAGCTGTACACCGATAACATTTTTTCAACCTTGCAAGATGTTTAAACACCAATTAACAGTTTAAACACCAATTAACAGTTATTTGCGAAAAGATGTTTCTAAGCTGTCGGCAAAAACAAAGTATCTCTAAAAAACTTTATTTCTTCTCTGAATAAGCATAATTTAGCTGTAATAATCCTTCTTTTGTAGGTAATATAAAATATACTAAGACCTTTCTTGTTCTATTGTGGTGCCATCTATCGAAGATAATGTTTTTATTGAGGTACCTATATCTATTGTTTGCTAAGCGGGCCTAGGAAGTAAGTAAAGTAAGCTTGCTAACCGTCGAACTATCTGTGTAACCTTGAATTATTTATGATTATAAAAATAAGCTTTTTGCATGTCACAACGCAAAATAACTGAAACAATTAATTATACACTTTTATAATAGTAGTACATACCTACCTAACGGAATTATACAAAGAGGAATTCATTAATTAATTAATTTAATAAGGTTCACCAACAGTAGGTATATATTTATTCATAGCTTATCTATTACATATTGTTATTCTAACCAATGAATGGTGGACACAACATTCTGACTAATTTAAACTCTGATAGTCACTTTGCTTAAAAATAACAATGAAGGGACTCGCAGCTCTGTTTTTTGAATTTATCGCTTATCTAATAAATCGTTCCGACCAGGCCACATAAAAATAAACAAAAATAGTTTGATTTTTAACTTAACAGTGCTATTTTTCTTCATATCAACAAAGGATTATTAAGATTGTACAAAATAAAATAATTATTTGAGCTTGCTCGAGTTACGCTTCACGACTGTTGACAGTAGATGGCGTTGGGCGTCTCAATTTGCGTTTGCATTTCACATAAGTACGGTCTTTGATTTTTTGACACGCTCGAAAAGATTAGGAAACATTATTTTATTAATTTGTCTCATTGCTCCATCCGTTTGACAGATATTTGAAATTTCACCTTCCACTGGCAGCGCTGGAGTTTCGAAGTTTGCTCGAAAATAATGAAATGACTACCTGCCGTAGTTAGGTAGGTAGGTAGGTATCCACAAAATAAATAAAACCGATATATTCCAAGAAACGGCACGCGGCACACTTTAGTCCTAAAATTGTTATTTTATTGTTTCATTTTGTTTGTAAATCCATTGTGTTTAAGTTTAAAAACGGTTCAGTCCGTTTGTTCATTGTTTGTAATTGAATATTATTATGGTGGTCACATAGTTTTATGGTGGTAAACCGTTAAATAACAGTCGTACCGATTTGGCAGAGAAATTGTTCTCTGCCAATTCAAAAGGAAAAAAGAAGCGATAATATGCTCCTTTGTAGACAAAGAAGTAGGTAATCTCAGAGTAACGTGAGGGTAAGTGTAATGTAGGAGTACCTATTAGGTAGGTAGTAGGTAGGTACCTACCGAAGAAAAGGCAGTAGGTACGTAGTTATAAGTTGTTTGCTAGGTATATAGTAACCCCTCACCTCTTAACCTCTAAATAGTACCTCTTAACTGCGGTAGGTATTTATTATGTAGTGTACTTAACTACCTACTCGAATAACATTTCTGAATAAACTTAATTTATGTAAATTACATTATCGTAAGATTTTTTTGTCTTAACGTAATTTGGTATGACTGATGCAAGATGTCATCCTACTCAAACCTAGCGATAAGTATCTAAACTATAAATTAGGAAGTAATTATGTCTTAGTATTTACCAATTAGGTAAGTATACCTAAAACCCATATTGTTACATTCATTATGTTTTTCATAGTCAAAGTGAATAAAGTCATAGGCAAAGTGTCATCATTATAGCAACACTTATGATCAGTAATATTATTCTCCTATGGGATTTTATGACGGAAACGACGTTTTATTGCACTGACATCTAGTTTTCAAATATGAATATTATAAAACATTATTAGGCAATATAACTTTTTATTGACATCATAGCCCTAGAAATAATCAAAAAAGCTAGTTCTATTACTAAAGTTACATCATGCATTGCTGGGCGACAGGGCCCCAACAGCTGTACGAATGTTACGCGCCACACCATGCCCTATTGTTACCGCGAGACGGCGATACAACAACCATTGTGAGAGAGAAAGAGAGCAAGTGTTAGTACAAGGAGGGCGAAGGCTCCGCTCGCCGCGTGCTGATTGGCCGAGCCACCTCCGCCCCCTAACCGCGCCCCCCGCGCGCCTAGGCCCACACGACCGCGCCAACAGCTCGTCAGTCTATCGGCCGTCTCCGACGCGACGCAATCATCTCTCAACCGTGCTTATTCACTGTATTGTGGCATACAACATAGTTACTGCTCTGTGAGTTGTTGATTTGGAACAGTTACTTAGACCAATCATGTCTACTATGAGTCACCACCCGTACGCGTTCTCGATGCATCACGGCATGATGCCGGAGTATGCAACTGCACCGCAGCCGCTGCCAGCCAGCTCGCCGAGCTCCGAGGGCCACATCAAGCGGCCGATGAACGCCTTCATGGTGTGGTCGCGACTCCAGCGGCGGCAGATTGCCAAGGACAACCCGAAGATGCACAACTCTGAGATTTCCAAAAGACTCGGTGCGGAATGGAAGCTGCTGTCGGAGATGCAGAAGCGGCCATTCATCGATGAGGCCAAGAGGTTGCGCGCTCTGCACATGAAGGAGCACCCCGACTACAAGTACCGCCCGCGCAGGAAGCCCAAGTCCGTCTCCGGTGGCGCACCTGGTGGTGGCGCATTCCCCAGCTTCCCACTGCCGTACTTTGCCGGACCCGCTCCCACAGTTGGACACCTTGAAGCTTTCGGCGGTTCATACCCAGCAATGCCCGCATACTTCCCGCATCAGTTGGAGCACCTGCAGTTCTCTAAGCTGATGGCACCGGCTGAGAAGCTACCGACGGTATCGTCGTCAGCGGCGGCCGTGGTGTCGTCGTTCTACTCATCGCTGTACACATCTCCGTCGGCGCCGCCGAAGCACTTCTCGTCGGCGCTGTTCCCCCAGTACCACGGCATGGCACCAGGCTCCCCCGTGTCCCCAGTCACGCCGACGCAGCACAGCCCTCACGACGACCAGCTCAGGCGGCCCGTCTCCGTCATATATTGAAGACCGTTTTGCCCTCCTTGAATACGCATTCGAGGATCGGCCTCTGTGAACTTTCGGTTTCGAGTGATAGTGAAAGGATTCTATATTTATTGTAAAAGAAGTGGAGGTCATATCAAGTGGCTTGTAAATAAATATGTTGGGAGTAGAGCTAGGCGAGGAAAATTAAGTTTTAACTGTGATTTTGTTTTAATGCATCTTGAAATATTTAAGGTGTAGCGGAAGATTTTAGATGTGAGAAGTGAGATCGAAACCAAAAAGAGATTATTTGCAGTAGGTGTCTCTACTTTTAGCTGAGTAGGTTAGTTTCGTGTAATTGTAAACCCGGCTTGTTTAGTGACCTGTCTGTTTGTTGAGTTTCGTTGTTTATGTACTTTAGTCATCTAGGAGTCTCTTGCTTTATAATGTACTATGTAATTTATTTATTGATGCCCAGTGTAGGTGACGTGCACTAGAAATCTCGATGTATTTTTATTCAAGTGTAAATAATTAGCTTTAATTGAGTATCGATGTCAGTACCAACGATGTATTATAATAGTATTGAAAAGAAACTTTGTTAAATGCCATCTAAATAAAAAAAATGTTTTTATTTTACTTTATCGTTTTTGTTTCAATCCCTTCCGAAATGAGCGAAGCCCTTGAAAGTTCGGCTTTATTCATGTTGGTAATTATGCAGAAAGTTTTGAGTTGTTCATTTGTTCAAATTAATTTCAGACTTTGCTACGTTTTTGGAAGGAGGAAATTGAATTTACAGATTTTTAATGGGGTGGCATTTAGGAAAACTTTTTTTGGAGTTAGAGCACTTTTGCCGACGGCCGACGGTGATACGCAACATGGTTGGCAGAAAGTAAAGTAGTTATTCCTTGAGTAATTTAGGTAGACAGAAACCCACAACTGCTATCAAAAGATGGAATTGAGGCGTAGTCAAAATATTTCTAGATAGTATAATATTTTATAATCAATCAATCAAGTCACAGCAGAACTCTGATAATAATAGGCTAATTAGGAAATGTAACAATATGTTCAATTCAAACACAGATAATAGAAAGAGAGTAATGATAGATTACATTGCCTTAAAAACAGGTTGTACTTATTTTAACTTAATTATAACAGCAATGGACTTATCGCTTAAATCGATTTCTTCCAGGTAACCAAAAAGATTATGTGAATAGTGTAGGAAGGCAGTGCAACTTGCATTTAATTTAAACTATTAATACTAATACACATTTCAATTGGCAAAATATAAGTAGATTAAGGAAATCAAGTTCCATTTTTAACAAATGAAATTTCAATTAAAGAATCTAATCCAAACAAAACTAGAATAGTATTTACAGTTGAAACAGCGGAGCTAACTGCAATCAATTTAGAGGTTCAACTGAACCATAAACTAAAAAAAATATTAATTTCATTCTTAAATCAAAATGAGTAGGTACCCAATTAAAACAAAACAACATCTTTCAGCCAACCAACACCCTCTGTCTCAGTTCAAGATTAGTTCGAGTTGGATTTGCTGGAGGCCTATTCTGTCAGCCCCACCATTGTGGGTAATTCTGTCAACCCCACCATTGTGGGTAAGAACACGGTTTTCAATTTAATAATTAACGGCCCTCCGAGGGGCATTTTTCAATCCAATTGTTTTATTTAAATCTAGCTTTTCTTTATCGGTACTATAAGTGATTTACAGACATTTTAAAAGTATAGGTAGGTTGTATTTGCTAGTGGTTTAGCAAACCACTGGTTAAAACGGCACCTGGTTAAAACGGCACCAAAAGACAGTGCATGATTGAGTTGGTTTAGAAGTTAGAGACCCAAAACCGCCAATCTTCTTTTATTTAAAACTTTATGCGTATACTGCTCTATTGTCTCATGTTTGTTGGATCACAATCTAGTCTAAGTACATATACTTAGTTATAAATGTATTTATATTGTCGTTCTGGTTGTTTTCAGTTTTGTTACTTATAAAATAAATAAAAACCTAATTGAAATTATGTCTACATTTAACTCTGCGGTCTTACTTGCTTTTGTGTTTACCACTAGTCTCTGTTTGCCTAAATTAAGTTTATCATACTCATAAGGTTTATTTAAGCAATTCACACTTGAGTAAGTGTTTTATTTTTAGGAATAGCAATTAATTTTATTGCGCATTGCTATCTGTGAATATTTTTTTTGCGTTAAATAATTATTGAAGCTACCTTGTAGGTAGGTACTTGATTCCCAACCTAAGATTCGTTTTACGATAAATTTCCATTCTCCTCAGCCACGTCATGGGAGCCTCAGTTACCAGCACTATCGCAAGGTACATATATTGCTCTCAATTACTACATAATGATCCGAAAATCCAAGCATTCAGCTACAAATGCCCCTTCAATATTATTGGCGAATTGCCCGCACGAAATACTCCAAAAATAGCAAATATTCACGAATTAAGTCTAGTGTTGCCAACACAGATACTTTTCTCTCGAGTGTGCCCCATTTTCCCCCATTCCGAGCGCTGGTATTGTGGTGGAAGCATTATTTGGTATGGAGGCGGCATTAGAAGAGTTGTGTTATTTTTATAGATGTATTTTAATGTAGATCCGGTTCTATTCCAGCTTGCTACCAGACGGGGGCCAATCGGGCGTGCAGGCAGTATTGACAAATAATTGAACAGTCGATAATAGAATTGGAAAATGTAGGTACTTTCCAACGGACTAAGTATTTCGTCTCGCAACTGAGGTGTTTCATACAAAACTGGCGACTCTCCGTGAGGTAAGTAATCTACCTATAAATTATGGTTTCCCGATTCTTATTAATTGCAAAAGGTCTTGGTATACAGTATACAGGAAAGAAAACTATATTTTGGTCTTGTATCAGGAAACATTTTGTATAATATTAAGGTTACGAAAAACGACAACATTCCAAAATTGAAACTGAAAACTTCACAAAGCGATATCGGGACAAAACGTTTCGAAAGACAAAAGCGCACAATACAATAATCTGGCTCTGTGCTGCCAGGCGAATGAAGTGCCTATAATAATGGTATTTCATGTCGATGAGTATCATTTTCTGAGTTAGAAAATGATAAATGATTCTTACAATGTAATTAAAGGTAAAGTTGTTGCCTAAATAGTTAGTTAGGCAAAGAACGAGAGGTTTTGTATAGATTCAGATGCATTTGCCTTGGCTTCCATAGGATCAATAGTCTGGGCCTTGGCAGCTTTCTATTTTGTTATTAAAATTTTTAATGATTGCGCATTTAGTTTTGCTGAATGGATAAAATCATGATAGTCATTGGATCAATTGATTGACTTGTTCTTTGATTGAGTGATGTTATCTGGTGTTGTTGAATCAAATCCTATATAGATGATAAGGTTACATAATAAATTCAGTATTGGAAATTTAAAAAACACAGCCAATGTACTCGTACATAAATTTTAATAGAAAAGTACACCGGGAAAAAAATACATTTATTAGGTCAAAACATAGAACAATCTGAAAATAAGAATTTATGTAAACGTGAATCTACGTAAATTCGGCCATCACTCTTTGGTCACTCGAATTTGCCAAGGTAGATCAGATAATGCATAAAGCACAGATTTTATAATTCTATACGATAAGATATAATAAATATACTTATTCTTAAATAGTCTTCCTTGGCCACCACGTTGCTTGAGGTGGCTACATAATCAGTTACTTGTTGTATTGTATTTGTTTATATATCTTGTTTATCTTCAACATGAAACAACATATACTACAACATACTCTTCAATTTAAAACCATAAACACGCTAATCCGTAAAATACGAACTCCTATATCCACCCTTGCTTACTCCCCTACAAGAATCGTAAAAAGAAAATAAAATAGCTATTGAATCATACAAATAAGGCATACGACATTGTGTATTCCAATACTTATAACAAGACGGCTGAATATAATGCTATCGATTTTTCCTCCTAATGTTGTGTTTATGTACATGTTATGTATGTGGAATATTAACAATTTGTAGAACATATCATGTTTAGTTGGATACATTTTATAGGTAAAAAAAACTGGAAAATAATTAATTTAAGATCAAGAAAAGACCTACCGTAAGTAGTTACAGTACTGGTACCTGGAACCTGATACAGATAAGTAGGCTTTTTTGTAGGTTCTAACGAAAACAGTATCATTTTATTCCGTCGTTATAAAATACTTGATCACTTTCTGTACCTCTATAGCAACATTTCATTTTACTTTGAACTTTTCCAACGCTTCTGTTTGCTACATTTTCATTTGGTTCTTCATCAACTCTTTTATCCATTCAATATTGAGCCTTAGTTCCCTCATTGTTAAGAGTATAATCACCTGCTACTTTCTCAGTATCTTTGAACATATTAATTTGTAGCGACGACCATTGTCCCTTAGTTTCTATTATTGAGTGTATTAATTGTTAAAGTTTCGTTAATGGCTATACTGTGTTTGAATCTCTGAATGGTTATTTGTAGTGAAGGTTCATTGTCGAGGCGTTTTGGGATGAAAGTAAGTTGGAGAGACTGGTTTATTATCAAGTGTTGCTGACCCTTGGATACTCTCTCACCATAGGTCGCAAAGGTTGTTTTAGTCTATTGTTTGTTAGCGTAATATTACTCTAGTTTAGAGAATGGGGTGTTCATGGTGTATTCTAATGTGAGTAATTGAGTAATCTGTTAGTTATGTAAGTGTGAACAAGTGGGTTAGAGACCTGTGAAAGGCTTTGTGACCTTTCGTAATGAAAATGGAGACTAGTTTGGTCCTGATTCGGTCAACAAACTAAGGGCCGCCTTCTCTTTAACGGATGTTCAAAATGTGTAAAGGAACCCAGTGTTGGGAGACAGTCTATGCGATGGACCGATGAGATTGTAGTGGTCGCAGCGAGGTGATGGAACAAGGCGGCTCGGGACTGCTTTTTGTGGCGTCGTCCTCTGTATGGGGGAGGCTCACGTCCACTGATGGACGTTTGTGGGCTGATATGATGATGATAATGGATTAATCATATTATGTTGTCTTAACCATGGCATGACCATAACCATAACCGAAAATGAGTTTCGGAATAAGCTGCATTTTTTTTAATGGAATCTTTTTAAGGTGTGCTTTAGGTATTCCGTTTTGCGGGCTCGCATGCTTTCTGTATTTCGGTGTGCGGTTTCGGTGTGTACTTTCTGGATACTGATCACCGGTATTTCAAGTTTCAGTATTCCGTAGCACAGCCAAACTTGGTTTTAGACTGCAACCCTTTGACGTATTGACAATCCTTTGACAGTATTCACTGTTGCATGACTTGGTCATGCTCCTAAAATGACCCAGTTGTATGCCATCCAGATGATCGTTACACCCACCCCATTAATGCGTATGTTAATCCAGTTCCCGTTGTCTAATCCGTTCCAAATAAATATTCACAATTATCACCACAATATTACAATTACCCTTCTTTATGTCAGCAATAAATATAATCCAACAAAGAAGTATACGCGTGCGTCTGTCTGTATGTCCGCGAATATGTCAAATGCCGTGTCTTCAGCAATTTATCTTTTCAACAATCATTTTTACATGTTTCCAGCCACCCTCGTGTGATTAATGATGGATGGATTCCTGAATAATTACCAAGACTTTTAATATTCAAGTGATTTCGTTCAGCAACCAGCAGACGAATCTGGATCCTGTTACTTGGTTGTTAAAGGTCAGATTGGGTTGGAATCAGGAGATGACCCTTCAGGATCTGTGCAAGTCCAGAAGGAAGTAACAGCTAATGTGTTGCTATATGAAATTGAGCTGTAAGGGTTTGAGGGAAGGTTCTTTTTTGCTGGTGAGTGTAAAGAATAAGCAACAAAACGTGAATAGCATTGAATGCAAATCTCTCCTCGAGTTTTAAGGGTAGTGTGCGTTATTAATTTGTTATAATTGTCCCCCATCTCATATTTGCTCGCATGTGGCATTTTTATTGCGGATTTAGCAGCAATCATTAATTTTGTTTTTCTTTTCAATGCATTCAAAGTTAATGTGTTTCGAGTGTTCGTGTGGTGGCTAAAAACATAGTTTTTAAGAATCTATGTTCCGCTTTGTGTTCCGGAGTGGTGTGGCTTACAATAACTCTGATTATTTATTGTTCAGATCAAATTATGTTGGAAATTAATAATTGACTCTTTGATTCCATAAATGCACTTTTGCATTCAATGCATTTTCAAAGGAATATTGGAACCATTCATTACCACGTAGGTACCGAATACTAGGTAGGTGAACATAAATTAGTGTGATAAGTGCCTTTATGTAAGTGTATAAATAGAATAAGCTAAATAAAAACTATTAGACAAATTTAACATCAGCATCATCTGGTTAAAAAATAACAGTTGTGGGTAACACATGACGACATGACTGAAAGGACCGTACGATACAACCAAATAGTAAAAGGAAATAGCTCGTTCAAAAAGATCGATGGAAAGAAATCGGTAAAAATTTGACGTTTTTACTAAACTAAAACCAACTTCGAATTCCTTTCAATTTACACTGTCTTTTAAGTTTCGCGGGCAAGTAGTAATCCCTCAGTAATAAAGTTTATATGATGGTCTCATACATTTTATTTCCGAGGGATTAGGTACTACATATTTGCCCGATCCCCGAGATCATTATAAACCAAAAGAATCATCAAAATCGGCCCACAATTGTAAATTCACAAGCTGCTGACCGCGGCTTCACACGCGCTTGTTAAGTAGCCTATGTCCGTCCCCGGGATACCATTCACCGCCCTATGCCAAATTTCATTCAAATCCGTTCAGCTGTTTTGGCGTGAAAAGGTAACAGACAGAGAGACAAACAGACAGAGTTACTTTCGAATTTATAATATTAGTATGGATACAGCCAAACCGAGGTTCTATACCTCCGCCTTTTTTGAAGTCGGTTAAAAAGCACATGGTTTACCACAATAATGCTCCAACCACAGTTTACGACCAAAGCTTATCCTCCAGTAATTAAATTAGATAAAGTGTGAAATCTATCTGGTGTTCCATGGGATCACCCTTGTCCTTTATTCCCTTATAAATTGATTTGCATAAATCCCTCGTGTAAATATAGTTTGTTTATTTGGTGAATTGCGTTTGGCGGCGCGTTGGAACGAGTTCCTGATTGTTTCATCTGTTGGATAAAGGGTTTTATTGCTTGTGAATAAGACCAAGCGTGGTAGATGGTTTTGAAGTTTTACGGGTGCGTTTTCGGGGGGCTGTAGGAGCGCATTCTGCGGTGTTTTCTTACAAATTTACTAAGAAATTTACTATCATCACAAGTCATCGAGCACACACCCAATAGAGAGGAAATATGGTCATTCGAATTCCGAAACTGATCAGTGTTGTTTCAGTAATAAATGTCAACTCTCGCTCGCTATACTAGTGTTGTGCTGACATAATAAAATAATGTATCGATACTCCCGATATAACAAGAATTAATTAAAATTTATCAATTTGATTAAGTTATTTAATCAGTGTAACTGCATATTTTTTTTTTTACTGATTGAGTAATTCATTTTCTATTATCGAAAGAATTGCTTATAGCGATAATAAAGATGCCCTATGTCTCCCGCGATTCTTATTATTGGTAACTTCCTTTATAATTCGTTCTTTCTATCTAAAAACAATGGCACACTCAATACACGTATTTGGTTTCGTTTGCTTTTTAAAATTTATAAATTCACTATTATTGACGTAAATAATTTCCGCGACGCTCATAGTTTATAAACATTGACAATCGATATCGATAAAAATATTTCCTTGCCCAACTTGAGTGTGTACATGACTTTGAGTCGGCCAATCGGAGTGCCGCCGTGATTTGGCGGAATTGTTATCGAAACAAAATAAATGACATTTCCACTCTATTGGGTATGTGCTCGATGGCACAAGTAAACTTCACAGCAATCTTTACGAAGTAGACTCGTCGATTCTGCTCGTGCTGTAAACTAAAATTACACCAATTAGTCAAGTTTAGTGTAAGGCAATCCACCACGCATGGTCTTCAGTTAGTTTTAGGATTCAGTTTGTTGCAAAGCCGAAGTCATCATTGTAAGGTAGAAGAAACTGAAAATCGAAATTATAAGTCAGAGACAGCTCAAAACGGAGATGACTGGAGAAGTATTGTGTCGAAGACCAATATCTACTTGTACTTTGGATCGATGATCAAGGAATAACTCTGTCCCTATTTGTAACTTAAACTGCTCCTATGGGTAGTATTATTAATAGTGATCTCATTACCAACAATCACTCACAATCCGCATTACCGCGACGCTAACGACGCCAGGGGAGGGAGTCCTCACGGGGTCCTCACGGCTTGTCGCCGAGTGCCACAAGTGCCACTGGATCATAATGATCGGGTATTGCGGGAAAACATTGATTAATTGGGAGTGATGCCCGCTAAATGTACAACTCATCGAAACAACCTCTGTGGCGCAGCCGGCGAGGGTTGTAAGTTACGTGATCTGCGACTTGTTCTGCAAGTTATCACTGTATAAAAAAATAAAATAAAAATAATAAGATAATAAGTACTACTTAAATTTTGGTGATAATGTGTACCATACTACCGATATGGTCGTATGGTACACATTACCACCAAAATTTAAGTACTTACAGGTAGGTACCTACTTATAATTTTGGTGGTAATGAGTAACCTAATTAATAAGATTGACCTACCTACAAAATATAGGTTTCATGTGTTTTTCAGTAAAATAAATTTTCTCACTATCTCTCTCTTTCTTTACCACAGTTATTGACTTATCCATTCCACGTTAGAAGTAGGATTTATTTATCTCCGGCTGCCTTGATAAAAAAAGTACTGGTCATCATCTGGCCCTAAAGTGAACAGTTTCTGTTGTGGGGATCAGATGATGATAACCAATAAATAAGCAATAGCGGTGAACCTTTCAATTCAATAACTAAAATAACCAACGAGTACGTTCAAGACATGATCTTTTGCTCTACCGCGCTCTATTCCATTTTCACATACAGCGGCTCATACAAAACGGATGTGGCCACTTCAAATAATAAAAAAAACACCTTTGTTGCCTGAAAATACCCAAACTCCTTACATTTTCAACCTTATTCCAAAGAGAAAAGACCACTATGATAAGTGCCACTTGAAAACCGGATAGTTCCAACCAATTTTCGCGCATGACTGAACGCGAAACGCACATTAATGTACTTTGTATAAGTTTTTAATAATATCATAATGTATATTATGAATGATATGTATGGAACAATGATTATATTATAGTAGAAAGGATGTGTGAATGATTTTTAGAGTGGTCGTGTAGAAATAATAAGCTATTGTGAGCTGTAAGCGATACAGACCACGTGGGCTTTTCAATAGGTTTTGATATTATATTTGTTATACCAATAGAAACGAACACAGTTTGTCAATTACATACAGCCTGATTGAAAATATAAGTTATGTTACTAACACACTTATATTATTAAGTTTAATATAGATATCATCTTAGTGACTCTCGACCAAACCCCGAGTAGTAAGGAGGACCTTTGAACAGTTGGAACTGCTTCTGGCATCATCAATTAAACCAATTTCTTATTAACAAAGGTACATTCAGCTAAATCTTATTCCAGCATACGTCATTGGTACTGCACATCCTGTACATCTATCGGGACAGTATTGTGTCAAAGAAATAGACGTAATTATATCATTTGGAACTCCTCAACAGAACAACCTGTTTCTAGTGTACAATTTTCCGTAAGTTTTCACTTGTCAGCGCAAACAATAGACGCCCTATCGTGGATCCTAATCGACGTGCACCCCGACAATCTCCAAGTATGCATTAAACGGGCCCTTCCCTGGAGACTGGACTCGTGACTCGCAGCTTTGGAACTAGGATTTGGATGCAGTGGAGGAAATTTTAGAAGGCAAACTTCAAGATCTTTGCTCTAAAATTGCCCAGTTGCTAGAGCTCTTATGTTTATAAAAGTCCTATGCTATCTCACTTCTTCCTAAAGACCTCACACTGTTTCCGCCTGAATTTGTCCAGCAGACCTGTGAAAAAGGGCATAGTGACTCTAGTAGATTGCTAATGTGAATGTGTTAGTCGTACCTTCAAAGATAGTTGTTTCTTTCATTGAAACAACCTACAAATGAATATTTTTGATAGGATTCTAGTCTAGAAAATGGTGTATTTAGAAAATGTAGTAATTTAAGATTCTGACTCTACTGTTTGCATTCACACTGCGCCCGAACCCTATGCAAAAAGGGTCACGTTCAAGATTGATTGTCTAATAGTTTTGAATAACGCGCACACTATTTACTGCTGAGAGCTTCAGAGGCACCGGTCAGCATCCGACTTGAAAGGGAAGTGATTCGACAGATTCGCGTACGAGGACCTTGATAACAGAGATTTGAGAAAAATATTTAAACTCGTCTATTTTGAAATCTATAGATCTAGAAAAAATAAGTATAAAAACGTTTATTGATAATTATTTAATAGCAAGTTACCACATATTAATATTAATAATGTTATCTTAGTTTTAGTTTTTGTTATTTAAATTTAAATATTATCATTACACTTTGTTTATGTGTGTGTATGATGCCACCTTGCGCACCACGGTCTCCAGGAAGACCAGCGATATGGCATGATCTGGTCTACCATAGCACATGCTGCGTGGAGTCCGATTTTGTCAGTAGGTACTTCTGTTAATTTAAGGTTAATTTTTATATGTACCTTTTTCTCTTTATGTTCTGACGAATTAAATATATGTTTACTTAAACTTTTCTTTTACTTTTACATGTCATAGAAGTTATAAGACGAAAGTTATAAGAAAAGAGTTTATTACCTACCTGTACTTCAAGTTCAAAAAAGATAATGATGTAGTAAAAAAAATCAGACATCGCGATGACGACCACTCTTAAATGTGAATTTCATTTAGGTACACACCACACTTTTACTATCCTGCATCTATCATTTCCTATTTTATAGCCATAGCCAGATTTCAGGAAGTTACGATTTAATATCAAAATTCCTGAATATCAAAGAGAAAAATACAATTAAGAATATTAAGAAAAAACTTTACGTTAAAAAACTACTGTATACGACTTATTCAAAATCTCTATAAACGAATGTCACAATACAACAATGGGTGTCGTGTAAATCAACTAATTACACAATTCCTTAACACAAATATACATATATTAAATAAAATAAAAAATATTTTAAACTTTATTGCATTGAACTAAAGTTGAGATTTGAATAGACAAGTTCAGAATAAAGGTAATTTTCAGATTAATTAAGATCAAAAAATTTCTCGGGAAACTTCGTCTTTTCTACTTATTTATGCGTGAATTGAGAGTGACTTAAATAAGTTGGCAACAAAATATACCAGTCATCTCATTTACAGAAAATTAAGTAACATACCTACTCACATAATATGGAAATAATGAGCCTGACAAGTAATGGAGTGTTTAATAATGAGCCTGACAAGTTATTAAGTGTATAATCAACACGTATTGATATAAATTTGGTAGTAGGATTGAAATTATAATCAGATTACAAGTCTTTTTTACAAATAAACTTTAAACATTTGCGTAGGTACATTATTTCTTAAGCAGACATGTATTCTGATTTTTACGTTAATCGTGTAATTACAGGTGCATAAACTTTTAAGTGAATCGCCTGATATACACACAAAAAGCAATAAACATTTACTAGCATGATTATGATAAATGCTATGTTCGCAAGCGAATGGAAAAAAAACTGTTGTACCATACCGATCCCCCATAAGTGGGAAAAGGCAAGGCAATGTCATGATCGTAAAATCATTAAAAACTGCATATATTCATTAATTTATCCACAGAGTGATATGATTACGGGCTCAAGTCGCCCTACCTCACCGCTACGGCAACGCATCCAAACTATTCATTAAGTATTGCATGGCAGCTAACTCACTTGGCGACGACGGTTTGGCAAGTCTTCTGTCATAAAATAGTTTGGATATGTTGCCAGCGACGACGTTGGCGTGGCGTTTCTTAAACTACTAAGTAGGACAAAATACCTAGCATAAAGAATATGCAGGTCTCGACAGAGCCTACACATTTGCTCCCTTTGGGGTCGAGACCCTAGGTCCGTAGGGTACCGAGGCTCTCCGGGTTTTTAAAAAGTTGTCTGAGCGTCTGGTCGACGCGACGCGTGACCCGAGAGCTGGCGGGTATTTGGCGCAGCGCACCAGCATTGCCCCGCTGGTATTGATATGGATCAGTTGAGCTACCTGTAGATTGTTTGCAACAATCTGCAGTTAGCTTAATGGTTTCAATTGTAAATACTAGTTCTAATTTGTTTTTATTAATGAATTGTAATTTTCTTTGTCAATAAATACTATTTACATATAAGTAAAAAAAATGGCTCAATCTTCCTAAATTTCACAAAAAGTCATTTGAAATACACAAAGCCATACCAAAAGCATTATACGAGTTAACATAAGGTCCTATACACGCACCAATTTTCTTAAAAACATGTTTCATCGATAACATTGCCCACAACAGCGTTGTCGTATAACCTAGCTCAGTCAACAAAATGTGCTAACTATAGGTTTTGGCGTTCTTTGTTAATGACCACGATGTGTCAATATGAGACAAATTTAATTCCTCGATTCTTGTACAGTTTATTTTAAAAGCTGAAGAGAATTTTACAAATCATCCGATAAAAATGCTGCTGGTGATGGTGTAAATTTTTACCGGATTCCTTCAGGTTGTACGTTAATCATTTTGTAGTTGATGATGGCAGGCATTGCCTCTGGCGAAGTTTCTAGGGAACAGATAGCTGTTTCGGTTGGAGAGGAACAGGGCCGCACGCAATATTATGTAGGTATGCAATGCTCCATAGTAAAGCTTCACCGCACACTTTCCAAACCGAACCCGCTATTGAATCGGCTCCCTGCAGGAACCATTGTATGAAATCATATGAAACCTCGTATATTTACACTTTCATGGCCCACGACGCACATGTCCATCTGCAGGTTCTTCCAGCCGGCAGTATTGAGGCTACCAGAGACTGGGCAGTAAAAGCGTTGCATGGTGTGGAATTGATTTCTTAGTATCGGTTTGCATACAAGTATGCTCTTGTGATTTTATTTACTTTCCGCAATTGCCAATAACTTGGAGCACATGTCCAGTCGTGTCCAGCGAAGCCTCTAGCATTATCCGTCGGTTTGCGCCACCGCCCACAATAGGGTTGTTTGCCATAAAATCACACAAACGACAATGTCGCTTAGCACACTACTGCTAACTCGATTTTTGTACTGTCGCATGCTCTTACGTAAGTGTAGAGTGAGTTTGAGTGCGTGGTACCACCAGTAGCCATACCTTATCATATCAGTGTTCAAAACAAATTTAGGTTCACGAGTAAAGTTTGCGTAGGTTTCCGAAATACGTTTTAGGCAAGTAGATCCTTAGAAAGGCAAAAGCTAACATTTATAAAAAAACAAATCCGCAGGCAGAAGCTAGCATCAAATAAGCATGAGATTAAAGATAAGACAATCCCTTTCAGCTCTGAGAAAGTTCATTTATTGTTTGAACTTTGAGCTTTGACTTGACAATCAAACGTAAGCTTTTATCTTTCGCACAATGGACAATAGACTGGGTTTTATTGCTTGAAAGAACAAACAAAAAGTTGCACATCAATGCAACACCAGAAAAGAGAGTTATCGAACCGTAGGATATTGCCTAGGACTTCCGCATTTCGTATAATTTATTTATTGGATTCATTTATTATTGAAACTAATTAGATCTTTCCTAACCGATAGAGAGCAGACCGTTGAAATCAAGCTTGATAAAAAAGTAGGCAGGTCTAAACCTCAAAAAATAGATTTAAGTATGTACATAGGTATTCCACAGGGCTCCTCGCTTAGAAATATCTTGTTTGTATATTTTCTCAATGACATATCGACACTGACCTTAGGTGGACAAATGTTACAATATGCTGATGACACGACTATACGCAGATAATACATCTGCTGTAACAAGCGTGGAGTTGGAAACGAGCATACGTGTTACAATGCAAAAGTTAACCATGTGATTCAAAGCAAATGGTTTTCACTTAAATAGTGATAAAACTATAACATAATGTTCATCCCCGAATCAAGTAATTGTCTGTATTGGTTTAGAAGATACCATAACCTGTGACTCATCTAGGCTTGTCAAGCTTCTTTGGTTTCGAACTGGACCCTGCATTGACCTGGAAACAGCATGTCGATACAACATGCACAAAAATGGCGAAAGGCATTTATGCACTAAAGCAAATAAAACGAATTGTTTCGGCATTATGCCTATATACATTCAAAACTCTCATATGGTATTATACTATGGGGTGCTTCAACAGATACAGAACGCATAGGTACTTAGGATGTAAAAATGTGCAATTAGAACTTTAGTAGGAGCAAAATACAGGGACACGTGTCGGGGACATTTTAAGACACTAAAAATATCGACATCAATCTCACAATACTAGAAATAATAAAATATGAACGAAAGAATATTAACAAATACAAAATCAGAAAACCAAAAAGCCAAAGAAGCACAAGCCACAAAATAATTTTAGCACCAACAGAGCATAGACTCCAGAGAGTGTTGAACAAAATGCATAAGGCAGTGGATCAGAAGTTGTATAATAAACTCCCTGAATTTATGAAACTGGAGCAAAATTAGGGTCTCTTTTCCAGTCACGTCAGGACGCTTTTATTAGACAAGACATTGTATAACATACAAAAATACCTTGTAAATGACTACAGCCATTTAGAGCTTAAAATTTTAGACAAAAATGCCCCTTTACAGCATCACTAATTTATTTTACATTTACAAATATTAATTTATGTCTCATTTAATTTAATTTTAATTAGCAAAAAATATGTACTAAATTGACAATATTATATAATCCACGGACTTAATTTATTTTTTAGTATTTAAGTTTGTGTTTTTTATAATGAATAAAATATCTTATCTTACTTTGCTCAAATGTACAGCTTAGGTCTATAGTTCAATAGATAATAAGGTATTCATAATTTTTTTTTTGTTGTAATTCAGGTAGCTTTAGTGTTATAAATACATGAAATAAAAACTTATAACTAGAAATTAATCGAAGCTGGGATCCCTCGCATCTTCTTACAAGATTCTCTTAGTTAGAGCGAGGATTCAAACTTACGTTTATAACAGGGTTCATTGGTGTATAACTATTTGATATAAAATGACGTTAGAATGTAAGTTTACTGTGTCTTTTTACAAAAAATAAATACTTTTTATTATTATTATACACATCATTTATTTTAAATCTCGTTACAAAATAATTTTTTTACTATAGAAAATAAAATATTATAAAAGTATTCTACAGTAAAAAATATATCAAAACGGTGAATCACCGGCCGCGAAGCTAGCCTCAAGCGGCCAGTGACTAGGGCTGCAGAGAGAGAGGAACTTCCTGACGATACGCGCCGAGTCCAGGAGTACCGCCTTTTGGATATGACCCTTGATCCTACTTCTGGCTCTTCGAGGCTCTTCGCTACTTCGCCGTTATTATTATTACTATTATTATTATAGTAGATACATGTACATTTCCACAAATCTATCCTTTCACACTCCCCAATTCCTCCATATTATGCATGTCTTCAAAGTGAAGAAACCTACCTTTTTAATCAGATAAAGAATGCACTATCTTTCTACCTGGCTACCGTCATCATCATCAGCAGTAGTCGAAGTGTCTTTAGGACACCGATTTTTTGCATGACTGACGATATCTACTCTTCGGTACCTATCATCTAAACCCTCGAGTATTTAGGCTAATTTTTAAATTGCAGCTTATGAAGAGCTACCCTTAGCAACTTGTTACTTCAACAATTAAAAGCCGCATACATTTTAATGGAAATTATATCACACTGTTTACAATCACTTTTACAACTTTGCAATTCATACAAAACTAATATTGGCATTAATTATCTACAACGAGGGTCATTCTCGAAGCAGGGTCTTTCACGAAACTATTGCACTTTACCTCTTTAGTAATAAAGGTGGTATTAGGAATTTAGGAGTGGTGCAGTGTTTATAATGCTTGTAGTTAATATTATCTGCAAACAAATAGTTAAATATTTTTATGCGATGTGAGTCGTAAAAGTTGATTGAAATACCGTTTATGCCCTGGTCACAATGGAAGGACTTATTGGGATCGGAGATGAGCTTTATGACCTTTATGACGTGTACCCAAACATAGACAGGTATGGGATAGAAGGGAACATTGGAGTTCTAGATATTAATACTTAGTGGCATAACAGTATATAATAAATAAAGCAAGTTAAGAAAATGCTAACCTAAAACAAAGTTAAAAGTGTTGACACAGAACAGTAATAATGATATAACTGGCATGGTGGTAAGTAGAACAAGACAAATATGATCGAGATGCAAAACAAAAATTTATAATTGGTCTAACGGCGCGCATTTTCGGCGAAGCTTATGACCCTGAGAAAGAGGTCTAAGGTGTTCCGATTATGTCAAAATTAGATATTCCATCACCCATCAATCCAAATGTATTTAAATTCAAATATATGTCACGCTCGCGTCATAACTATGGAAACAACGTCACAACGATTTACCTTCAATGTTCTTCCCTCTGTCTCACCCACCCCACAAACGAAACTGTTCTATTGTAACAATGACGAAGAAGCATGGGAAGTTATGGGAATCTCAATCAGGCAACAATGCCCACCACCCTTCGGAACCATCAACTGGTTCCGAATAATACGTATTTAAAATACATGTGTCCACGTACGGAACATTATTGATATTATATGATAGTTTATTTTAGACGCTATTGTGTCCTGACGTCTTAGAAAACATTAAGACTATTGTGTGCAGCGAGTTTGGAAGTGACGAGACGTCCCTCACAAATTGCTAGGGATTTTGGTCTCAGTCGTTAGTTCGGGTCATCGCGTCCGATGCGATTTGAGACAACTTTTGACGGGCATATGTCAGTTTTTATTATTATTTTCGTGCATTGATTGACGACCGGTGACGTTGGTCAGCGGTCGTTTGAGAAAGGAACAAGAAGTGCTCGCGATTGGGCAAGGGATTATAATATAACTGGATCCCAGAAATTCTAAACTACAGGAAAAATTTTGTGATACGCCTTTTGAACGTGTTTTAAAGGGTTTTCGTTTCCTTTTCATAGTTGTGAGGGTTTTAGCCACAACTTGTACACCATTACAAAAACTGTCGTTTTTTAGAGTCTAGTTTAGAGTCATTGTATTAATTGATTCTGAAATACTGTATATTAAATAGGTATATTAAACAAATAGCTCTCTACTAATTCTGGACCATTGTATTCAACTTTCATTTATCTCTAAGAAGGTTGCACATAAAGTCGACCACCATTATTAATCACTAATCAATCAGGCTATTTTCAAGAACATTGTACCTAGTCTGTCATTGTGTTCACAAGAATGTGTAAATAAAGCACCGCGTAACCGTCTCTGTGGGTTTCAATGAACCGTTGAGCTATTGTAAATCTCATTAATTGTACTGACTCGTTAAGAAAGCCGAGCTTAAGCTTTATCAATTGGAATTAGTTCTAGTTTTGAAGAGATTTAATGAGTATCGTCAGTATCAGCAATGGTACCCCCATTGCTGATACTGACGAAACATTTGAACATGCTGTGCTTTACTTTTTTATTCCGCTATGCCAACCTCTTCTTTTAAGAAGAGGTTGGCAAAGTAGAAAATATTTATCTTTATCATACCTCGATGAGAAACATCATGGGTTCTTGATGTCAACTATATTAATTCTTGGTTATTAATATTATATAGTTAGTTAAAACTGTTCTACCATATCCCAATCCACTCTGAAATTTGACGGGCAAACGTGAAATTCTAACAGGGGCATAATAAGTGTTAAACCACTACAGCCGATCTAATTCCTCTCTTTATTCGTCAATTAGCACTTTGGAAACAGAACTATGAGCTTGGACCACAGATAATGGACTTGTTTTTTCGTTTATATATTTTACTTATGGTTATTTTCTAATTATGTTTCAAATAACCTAAAAACAGCTAAGTATAATAAAAAAAAACTGCGCCATTTGCGTAGCAAAACCTTTTTATGTCAGAAAATTATTTGTGGCGTATAGTAAGCATCTACAATCACGATTCGAAAGGCTGAAAAACTATACCAATGAATTATCAAATATTTTATGAAAAAATCATCTAGGCGGATGGTTAATATCTTGAATCTAGTCTTGCAATTCAGAGTGATGAAGGTCTAGCTAGACTAGACTCATAACAAGCAGTTGTTCTTAGGTACCTAACATCAGAATCATCATTTGCTGGTTGATTCAGATGTATACTATTTCTCGCCGTTCATTGGTTCGTTTTCTTTTGTTTGCATGGTAATCGCAACGCAATGCAGGCAATAAGCGACAAAAGTAGTATGAATGATATACCTACTCACGAATACACGAGTTTTTTAGTCATGCCATTTGGAGTGATACAAGCTCCTGGATTCTTAGAGGCTTATTTATGGAATAATGCCTTAACGACCAGTGCTAAAACGTAAGTAAACATGAAACGTTTCGTCTTGTGTAGTGTGGTAGCTTAGTAGGGTTATTGTCTTCTAGGAAATACAACCTGTATTTGATATGTAACTAGTCCTGTGGATTAAGTGCGTTATGCTTAAAGTGTTTGTGTAGTTTTTATATTCAAAATAATAAACCTGCACCTTATAACCGCGTATAAACGCGATTAGCGAAATAAACTTGATGTCTCGTAAAATTGAAAATATATTATAGCGTTCTAGATTATCCTATACATATATATATATACCATAACAAATCTTTATTGACAAAAAAATTACAATTCAATAATAAAAACAAATTAGAACTAGTATTTACAATTGAAACAATTAAGCTAACTGCAGACTGTTGCAAACAATCTACAAGTAGCTCAACTGATCCATAACAATACCAGTCGGAAGCGTCCCCAAGACGCTGGCTGCATTGCCCCGCTGTATGGCAATGCTGATGCGCTGCGCCAGATACCCGCTCTCAGGTCACGCGTCGCGTCGACCAGACGCTCAGATAACTTTTTAAAAACCCGGATAATCTTATTTAGATATACATAAGATTATCTGAAACGCTAGAATAGATTTTTAATTTTTTCTTTGCTTTTTCATTAATATATTTTAATGGTGGGTAACAAGTAAATAATGCAAGAGTTCATTTGAATATGTGTGTGTTATGTACCTAAACACGATGTATGTGTGGTGTTACGGGATAGTAAAGACCCTAAGAGTAAGCAAAACTAATAAGGCTGTTTGTCGGTACGCTGTCAAAGAGTGCATATTTGATTCCCACGTCTGTTAGGATTACAAACGGACAGATGTCATCGAAATGTCAATACGTCAAGACAAAATGTAAGCTCGTTTAGCGATTACAAGTAAGCACGGATAAAAAAACAGAAGATACTCCATAAAATACCAAAATGTGTGTTGGTAGGTACAAATTTTTGTTACTTTTGTGCATTCGCGAAAGTTATAAATTTTTTTTGTGATGGGCACACTGAAACGTATGTTTGGTGTGCGGGGGTGAATTTTGACCAATTCAAAAGACATAATGGCAAGCAAACGTTCCATTGCAAACCGTCAAAAATCTGCGTACGCTCCCGATGAAACGGGAGCCTTTTTTGTAGAAAGCAAAAGCGGGAGCGAATTAACAAAAAGCTAAAAAGATAAAAAAACAAATGAAACTTACGTTTACTTTCAAATTCAAAATTGCGGTCCCGAAACCGATACAAGGACACATAAAGACCTCATTTGACACGTAGAAATAAGACAGGAAACTGGTCCACCGGAGCAGACAACGTGTTAATTCGGCCAAACACAGATCATAACCCCACTTAGAGGCTGCGACGACGCTTCTAAGAAGGATATTGTAGGTAGTTTACGAAAATAAACCTGGACTTCTGTAGTACGCGGTGTTGTGGAACAGGAAATACTTGGAGAGGTCATCAACTTGGACTTTTCTCGGTCATTCATGATCATTGTAGAATTTTATTATTTGTCGATATTTACAAATGGATACTTATTTTACCTTCTATTAAAATTTTTTGTAACCAAATTCATTCACATTTTCAAAGTGTTTTCAGATTTATGTTCATATATGTGCCTACTGGAATGTGTGCCCTGTGAATGGGGACATAAACTGCAAAAGCTTGGACATTCATGGCAAATATTAATATCTGCGAGGTTTTTTGTATTTTTAACGATATTTTTCAATTATTCTAATGTGTCCCCCGCACAGCCTGTGTTACCACTGCCGGCTGCAAGCAGTTGACCCATCTCAACCTAGTATCAGGTTGAACCCACCCTCTATCGAACAACATAAACAGAATCTCCACACATTCCGTAATCTCTAGCAATGCTCCTGGCATAGTCCATTACTTAAACAAACCGGGGTTTGTGTGTCCCCCACTTTACACCCACACGCACTGGGGTATTCTGCCAGACCCCAAGGCTTCAATGTTGACTTTATTGCTAGGCTTTTTGTTATTAGGATTAAGTCAACTGTCTAAGGTTTTCAATTAGGTATTCTTTAATGAGAAGAGAGATCAAATATTGTGTATAATACTATCTTCTGCCCTTGACTTTGTTCACGCTGTACCGGTTAAAATCGTTGATCATAAAATATGAGGGTCAAATTGATGGAGGTTGTCAACCGACACCCCCTACTTCGTTTGTTCTTGTATGAATAGAATATGACATATTACTGGCGTTATATTTCATACAGATCTTATACCGAGGTAGTTGAGATCCGAGTGCTCATACAAAAAGATGTAGTCTATACCCACAATACAGACTCGGCCAACAATACCATGCAATCTCAGGGCTTCAGACTACAAAACTTATTTATAGGCAATTCTTCCTCACCTCAACTTATCCGAAATCACTAAATCACACAAAAGCCATCGACTCAATCTTTGTTTTCCCAAACGATGTAAGATCTCATAATGCTGTGGTTACAAAGATGCACTCAAAATCGCACCACCACCATCCAAAACTTCTCTCATCAACCTTATTGCTGAGACTTTAAGGTTGCATTTGCGTTTCAATAGTTGCAGAACTTCTTGGCAGAGGTATATCGAAGTCAGACAAATGAAGTCATACGTCTTTTGCGTCAATCTCGGGGTCGGTTAACCGAACGAGTCGCTCAGACATTTACGAGTCGATATTTCAATATGCTTACGAGGGTGATGCGGTTAGAATGGACCAAATTGCTTGCTGGTAAATGGTAATACAAAGCTAGGCCTATAGTTTTGCGAAGTGGGAATATTAGCATGTTGAGCTTTTGGCGCGGATGTTGAATCTGAAGGAATGAGAGGAGGACTTAGACCTAGAAAAGCTAGGCATCCTATTGCTTTTGCCGAGAAGGGGCATTGTCTTTGAATTATTAAAATATCTGGATTGGGTCCAATGGGCATATCATTATCTCGCCTGAAATTGTCTCTCATCTCCAAAGACTACTTCTCATCAAATTCAAACCTAGAAAACATAAAGAGGACAAGAAAATTTAACTAAACTACATTCGAATAGAATTAGATCGAGTGCCGTAAGTTGTCTACGAGCTTTGAACAAGGTAAAAAATAAAATTTTGATAAACTAAAAAAATACCAAAACAATGCTATATGATTTTACTGTGCACTTAAAGGAACGCAACGCTGTCTAAGCGACCTTTGTCTTTGTAAAAGGTGTAGCCAACAGCCTGTGCCAGACCTGTCGAAGTCCAGAACCGAATGGGCACTAAATCAGGCACTAATCCGTGAAAGCCTCACAAACACGGCCTTTTGTGTTCACATAAACAGGATAAAACGAAACTTTGGGGCCTGTTGCATCAAATGTTAACTATGCAGACACACACTCTTACCGTTAAAACGCATTTAGAATAAAAACATAAATAATAATCATTGCAAATATGAAGATCACTTTCCGTTTCTTAACATCATGCTATACGTACTCGTAGGTGTAGACTCAAAGCTTATAAAGCTTCGGCATTCGTATTGACCAATTAGATCCTATGGATATTTTAATTAAGCGCTGGCAAAGTGCTCGGCTCGCTATGACTCCTAAATATGTATAGGTACACAGGTATCTTAGCCACTACAGCGTCTTGCATTACAAACGGTAAATTAAGTAGGTTTTAATATTTTTCCCACTTTTGACAACCCACTAATGTTCAGTTAACTGATGGATGATACTGGCATAAACACAATTTTCTGGTTGATCGCGATCAGCAAGCCGAGTTTAGCACGACGACTAATTATTTCCACCGGTGGAACCATCCGCGCGAATCGTACCGAGAAAAACATTCAATGCCGTCATAAATCCATTCTGTTATTGTTGTGCTGGAGTCGACAACGGCTTATAAACCCGCGTGAATGCAAGCCGCGTTGTCAAAGACTATAAACAGACATAAATTCCCTTAAAATCGCAATAAATGTCTACAAATAGACGACAAAGCCATAAATAGCGATGCAAGCCTCGATTATTAATTTTAACGACGCGTAGTTCGATTGGACACGGTTTGAAATGGCGAGTTTCATTTCCAAATTCTATCTGCACATATTATAGGTAGAGAAATTGTTTAGATCCTGTATTTAGCTGTACAAGTGCAGAAACTGTTACCAAAATCATTTTACACACTTATTTATCCAGGGCAATTCATGGTAGCAATGTTATTCTGCATAATGCCATCCGCTTATTTCTAACTCTTATACGTGTCCACCGGCGATACCTGATCGGAGTCGTCCACCTATAAAAAGGGGATCCTATGTTTCCACTGTAGGGAGCGAAACAAATAAATATTAGTATATGAAATGTTTCAAGATTTGTCTAGAGGTCTTAAAGTACCACGACCAATCGAGTTCTTCTCCAAAAGAG
The DNA here is from genome assembly GCA_963662085.1 of Eupithecia inturbata. Lineage (NCBI taxonomy): Eukaryota > Metazoa > Arthropoda > Insecta > Lepidoptera > Geometridae > Eupithecia > Eupithecia inturbata. The sequence continues at coordinate 15,189,999 of OY759180.1, read as the reverse complement.
ACGTGCCCATCGAAGAAGAATCCAACTGCATTTGTAAGGCTTTTAAAACTGCAGTTATATTTCGAACAATATTTCACTTCACAAGCAGCTTATAAGTACCTAATAAACCGGTAAAAACTCAGGAGTATTTGTTGTGTTTTCAATAGATATTTCAGACTATAAACTTGCTTATCAGCAATTTTCCAAGCCTCTTAATTTCATAGTTATGACTTTGACTCATAGATTCTCTGTATGGGTATACGACTTTTAGTCCGGGCCTAACTGTGCCTTCATTATCGGCCTCACGTATCTCTTACAATTTTATTTTATATCAATTAATATCCGGCTATAGCCATTCCATTTACTTTATGATTTTTGAACTTAAATATAGCTTTATTATAATGATTAAAAATTATTGCCAACTCTCTGAAACTTACAAAATGCCCACAGACACTTTATATTGCAAAGTCACTGAGCTCGATAACTTTTATTATTTATATCCTATTGTTCTCCCAATTATAGCCTCTCAGATAAATAAGGTTTGCCATAAACAGTGCAGGTTATGGAGAAGTGGTTGTTTAGCTTCGCCTTTTGATTATTTTATGAGTTTCACGTTGTAAGGCCTAAAAGGTCGCATTCTAGTCTTCATTGTTTGCATCGATTGCTCCAACTGTGTTTGTCTTGTACAATGTGCACCGCTTTAGAATAACTTATGTTTATATGTGGTGTATTGGGCTGCGCTAAGGTTGTCGCAGATCAGAGCCGCACCGCTACCGCACAGCACAAAAATGTGCACTCAATTATTTTCTTTAACTCATAAAGTTAGGTGACAGCTCGCAGGCCACACGTTTGATGCTTGTGGGAAGCATCTCAGAACAGTGTTTAAAATTTCTGTAGGTTTTAATATGACGGGCATCATTTTCAAAAGGGAGGGCTACCTCACCGAGTGGGGTATCAAATTAAAGCTATCGGCTTGTACATCTCAAAACAGGTTTTGAAATTCCTGCAGGTAGGTACGTTACATACTTTTCGAAATATTTTGCAAAAACTCGAAACTAAATAACTGTGGCCACGTTGCACCGCGTTATCCATGACGTGTTTCAATGAAAATAATCATTTTAAATGCTTATCTACTTATTTAGAAAGTTTCAAGCCTTCCAAGGACATTTTTAACGTCATTATCTACCAATAATCATGTCATCTGTAAACGTTATTAGAAAAGTATCGTGATTTCCGTTTTGGGAGGAAACCGGCGCAAGAGCGTTGTCGTCAACAATAAACGTTTCGTCGTGCAAAACTACATTATACCCATGCGATACGACTGATTTCAAAATGTCTTCCTTTATTTGACGACTTAGGGTGTGTCTGTGAGCGTCGTATTATAAAATTCTAGCTTCATCATCATTATCAAAATCAGCTGGTATTTACTCACCGCTAGGTATAAGCAATTTCCGCAACATCGTCCGATATGTATATCCTGTTCGATTTTACGTCTTATATCAGTGTCGTCCAAGTCAAGACGCCTAACATACAGTTGCTACAATAGAGGTGACCGTCGTGTTTGATGGCGGTGTCGTGTCGTCCAATGTTAAACAGCTTATGGCCGATACAGTAAAAGCACTACCACTGTTCTTTAAATAAAGATTATTTATCATCGGGCTGCGTGATAGCCCCCAATACATTGTGAAATGCAAATAGAGCCTTCGGCTATCACGATACCTTGTAACTTTTCGTGTCGCTTGAGATATTCAGGGTAGAATATCTATTCATTATTACCTATTATTCTGTGTGAAATATACAACATTATAATATTACTAGCTGCTGCCCGCGGCTTTGCACTCTCTTTTCCGAGATAGAAAGCCTTTAGCTGTTTGTCGGTTCCCGTTATACCATCTATCTCCGTGCCAAATCTCATTAAGATCCGTTCAGCCGTTTAGACGTGAAAAGGTAACAGACAGACAGACAGAGTTACTTCGAACTTTTAATATTAGTAGGTATGGATTTTGCAACAGCACAATATGTTTTAAACAGGAACGTTCAAGTAGTAAATACTTACCTATAATATGATGCACGCAGATCCCATGCACAATCTAACGATCCTATCCATTCAAGCTTGTCTGAGAGAGATCGCTCATGAGCGATAAGACCACCGATTGTCATATTCTGTAATATACTTTCGGAAATTAAGTGAATAAAGTATTATCTATCTAACTATCCATCACCCATGAAAACAGCTAAACTGCAAACTTACATATTAGTATGATTAAAACAATAAAATGGAAGGAAAAAACAATAAAATGTAAGGTAGACATTTTATTCTTTTCTCCTAGCTATCCAAAATCCAAATCCAAAGAATTCAAATGATGACCAAATCTTAAACAAAGATGAGCTTTACCCACACTGAACTATATCTTTAGGTAGTAAGTAGGTTCTTACCCTGAAGTGTAAGTAGCAAAAACCTCAATTACTCCATATCTTATGTTTACATCTGCACTGCACACCACCTGCTTCCAAGTGTTCCGTACAATCGAGTCCGTCGCTTCGCCTTACGTCCCGAAGGTTTTAATTTTATATTCATGACGTCAGCGTTCGCTAATCCTCTTCCCATATGCGGTACAGTTTGCAGAAAAAGTATGACAATTTTATCAATTCACATACAAATCAATTTTATGACACTAAATTTATTTATTTATTTACTTTCAGTTACATATTTACATTGTCATTTCAGTGCAGCACCAAAGCGACAAGGAAATATAAAATTAGATACAAAATACACTTAACATGAATAAAATTACACCTACTATAACTTAATACTACAGCTTAAACTAAACAACTTTACTTTTTTATTACTATGCGTCCTATTCAAAAACTTTAAAACCGCATCCTTGAATTTAATGCATTACAAGAAATAGTTTGACTGGATGTTTTAACTACTTTACGCTTTTAAATAGTAAGTTTACCTAGGAATGGCTAGGGCGGATTTTTGCATAATAAGTTGCATTCGTGATTCTGGCTTTATCTCGAAAAAACGCTACGAAGGCTCAAACTCGACTCACGTATAAGTAACGTATCACGTAGAAGTACCTATTATTTTGTTATGTGAAAACAATTATTGCGACGTATAATTTGACAAATTATAAATAAAATGTTTATCTGTTTAGAAGTGGACAGAGCAGGACTTTATATTATCTTTGTGTAAGGGACTTATCATTAATCAGCTCACATACGACTATTGCTGACCATGCCTCCCCAAACAAGGGATCTTCTAAACCTGTGCATTTTGTTACCTACATATTTAAGTTTAATGTGGTCTGATATCAAGATATTTATAGTAACAGGCCTCCGGCGCCTACGACGACCCGCGCTCTGCGTGCTTTAGCCCGTAGTGTGCGCATTGAAGCGGTACAGGCGCGACGCGAGCCGCACTCAACCTGATGAAGTCCGTTAAGGGATGAAACGTTGGTGTTCTTCCAACACAAATAAGGTTCGTAGTTAACCCGCTTACATCCGTAATGAATATTTGTAACACTTATGTGTGTAATTATTCTGCGAACGCTACATGAGTTGCAATCACCCTTATCTACCTACCTTTGCTCAACGTCCACGTATTGTGAGCAGGCGCATCCACATTGTTGATCTAAGTTTGAGTGACAGCGAAACAGAGGCGGCATTGTGTGGAGTAACTTTAGATGGAGGAATTAAGATCGATTGGATTGAAAGGAAGGAAGGAACTTTCGCACGAGATGTTGTCAAAACTAGAGATATGGAATAAATAGATTTGAAAAAAGTCTTTAGACAGTTCGCATTTTGTCAGGTGTAGGTAACTCTTAAAAACAGGCAAAATGTGGTTAAGTTACCTAAGTTAACAGTTCCCCTTTGACTTTGCCAATTTCATCGCCGTAACTAAGTTGAGTGCGGGTAATGTGGGTGAGTACCTACTAGGTAAAGTAGTCCAAATTAAAAGCGATTTTTTTTTCATTAAACGTGATCTTTCTCTATATCGATTATACTTTATTTCATAGGCACTTGCTTGAATCATGCATGACTGAAACATATTTCTTAGACTTATTTTCAAATGATGTTGTTCCTCGAACTGCATTTCCAATGAATGAATGAATGAATGAATATACCTACATTAAACGCATAGGATTTAAACTATAGAATTCAGTAAAAATCACAAGCAAAAATTAACAAATAAAAAATACCCAATTCGATATTCAAAAATTGTTGACAGCTTCATCAGATATTGACACATCATCAGCGCGACCTTGTTCTATTGACAACTGCGACATAACGGTCAACGTACATTTGACGACATGGTCTTTGACCTACCTCGCGTGACATTTTTAATTCGTCTTTTATTACAGCATCAAAATAATCTCCCGAGGTGTTCCCACATAAGGAATATTATATGCGTTAGCGAAATGTTTCATGGTGATCTAAGGGTGACAGTGACGCTACTACCAAAAACGGAGACTGAATTGTGTCAGGAGATATTGTTATTTAACTTTTTTTATATTATCTAAATAGGTAGGTAGGTATTCGTAGGTATGATTGAGTAACTTTTTAAAGAGATTTTTTAATGTAAATTACTCTGAAAATATTAAAAAATAATGCATTATGTCTAATAGCCGATGTTAAACAAATTATCGTAGCTACATCCACACAGTCACTTAAAAAAAAAACAAGTTTCTATTGAATAAGTCTAAATAAACAGCCACAAACAATTCTGGTTCTTATCATAAAATAAAAACAAAATATTAATATCAAAAGCGGCACCACCTTCCCAGCAACCGAGACCTGAAGCACAAAAAAAATATGACAAGGATTATTCTGACTGACACAGACATTCCTATTCATGCATTAAACGAACAATCCAAGTTCATAGGTCGTGTTTAAAATGTCGCCCTTTCATAAACAATGGACGTTTTGCTAGTGTATATTATGCTATTGTTGTTAAGAAAGATGTTTGATATTTGAAGTAGGAGACAAAGTTTACAAAACATTTGATTAAGATTTGGGTCAGTTGTAAATTGTAACGGACTTCATATCACGTGAATACAAAAAAATAATACAAACTGGGAGAGAGTATAGAGTGAGAATAACCTCCTGTCGAACTAGAAACAAAAGCGACATACAAACCAACAGTTGTTAACTTTTACGGTAGTCATTCCTCAAACTTGTGTAACCAGTAAATATTTTTATATGTAATATTATGTGGTAGTTTGAACGATCTACTCCTTCCTAATAAAAAAAGCAAAAAGCAAAAAGTATTACCATGAGTATTCGAAAAATATAATAAAAACTTTATGAACCAAACTTTAAGTTTCTATGTGATTAACTAATTCAAACATTACTTCTTTTAATCCCATTATTAAATTTAAACTTACAAAACACAATAAAAAAAAATTCAATAACCGAAATCGGTGAAAAAGACGCAGTTCCGAGGTACATAATTATTATATGTATAGATGCGTAACATCTAGTTTTGAAGCCATGACTTAAGGAGTTAACGCGAAAACGTTAATATAACGAGCGTTATTATAACGCGATGCTCCTGCGGTCGTCTTCCTATTTGTCATCTAAGCAGATGCTTGACCAACCGCCCTGGGAAAGCCTAGGCAATAAATAATGTACGTAATCACACACTTATTAAATCATTCCAACTCATAAATCTAGTACAAAGGAGTGAGCTACTCTAATATTAGGCTATGGCTACACTAGCGATGGAATTATGTATACTTACAAATGGAATGGAATTATTATGAACTAATAATGTGGACCACAAAGTGCTTTGCATATAAATCTCCTAATTAAAAGTATTCATAGTGCACTAATCTCGAGATGGCTATTCTTGAATTAGCATAGTTTTTTGTTGGTATGATTTAGGGGAAAGAGCTCTAGAAATGCGGATGGACCAACCGGTACAGTCGTCTATGCAACTTATATGTAATGAAATGATGCGCGTAGGGATAGAGTAATATATAATAAAAAATATATTTATAAACAATTGTTTTAAGCTTTGACGTTGCTATAAATATCTTGAAAAGTTGTATGGAAAGTAGAATTTTCTGATTTTGGAAGGAATTATTTAAATCAGCCAACCTTTGGCCATAGAAACTACATACATACTTATATGTCATTGCAATGCTAGATCTTTTCAAACATCACGTTGTATGAATATTGTTTTTAATTATAAGTTATTAAATTTCCTTATGAGCACTATCGCGAGCTGAATTTATAAAGATAAATCGAAAAGTATTAAAACAGATTCTTTTTTTTATATTAATTTTTGTTCCTCTAACATAATCAGAGACTTTATACAACCTTATTCTATATTAAACGTATTTCTATTTATCTTATGTCTATTGTTTATATCTACTATTTCATTTTTTTTCTCTATCAGCTTCACATAGTATATGTATGCTAAATTATATATTTAAATATATATATAAATCATATTTTATCTATTTCTATCTATTTCTTAAGATTACCTTCTTTGCGATCTTTATACAATAGTTCAGAAACTTAGGGCGTAGAAACTTATCATTAAAACAGATTCGGTGATTATTTATTTTAACTAATATCTTCACGACTTTGATTGACTTTGAGAAAAAAAAGACAAATTAACTTTACAACGCGACTGTCCTGCTCGTGACACGCAATAAAATGGATTAGCGAGGTTGTACCCCGCTCCATTATGGCATGTGTCCTCAGCCGTACCGTGGCTTCACTCACGAATTCATTAAACGCAAATTAACATAGAGATGGCTATTCTATTGTAGTTATCTAAGATTTATATATGTAAACAACTTACCTACGTGAGACAGTAGGTGATAGTCTTAGAAGGGTTGCTAACGAACTATTGTTAGATAAGATGCGATTTTTCGTAACTAGAAAGCATCTTTATTAACGAAATTAGGACCTTGGGTGTATAGATATAAAGGTTTCTTATTATATCCAATGTAAAGTATAACCAGGGCAGTTGCGTCATTTGCAGGTAATCTTGTCTTGTCATATAGTTCTTTTCAATTAGCTATGTTATTGTTGTCTTTGGCTCTTGTGATTTTATCGTGAATAGGAGCAACCTTAATAATAGTTTTCATTTTATCTTTCTTTTCTTATTTGAGGTTAGTGTGGTAACTTAGTTTCTAACAAAGATCTTGTTAAAGTGTCCTGAATGGTTATGTTATGATTTATTTTGCTGTAACTTCAAGGCCCTTATTATAAATGCTTGCTCAGTCATCGATCTATGCTTGAATAACGCTTTTCTTTGGCATAAAAGTCACTTAAACATAGATATATGACTTAGTAAGCTTTCATAATACGAGCCTATAGCTCCTAGGGCCTAGGAGTTTCGTAGGTACTCTACCGATTATCCTTCACGATTTTAATAAAGTCATATCCAAATATTTGAAATCAAGATAATGTAATTATGCAAAAACCCACTGGAAAAGCTGTAAAATTCTTGATATAATCCTATTAACGCGGAAGTGGACGAACAAGGGAAAAAAACAAACAAGGCAAAACGGTTAGATTTATCAAATCAACAAAGTAATAACAACCGGCAGACTCCGCTCCCAAGTGCACTCCAGCCCGGTTTATTTGCCACGCACTGTACTGTATACTGCCGGACAATTAATTCGCCAATAAAATTAAACAGTACACTTCAGAGAGGATAATCCCCAGACAATAGACCCTGGGTTCGCGATTCTGGTTTTTACGCGACTCCGCTAAAAGGAGGGGTAATGAATGTAAAATGAACGCTTTGTTCGTCACTTTGTCTGATCGTTTGATTTTATTCATGCGTGGAGATTAGTGTCGTATAAAGTTTTAGAATTACCGTTGAGGGAGTGTTTGGAAAGAAATGAAATTTTCTATGCGGTGTTCATCATTTCATTCAATACAATCGTATTTTTTTATCAATATAATTTTACTTTACATTTATTGGTTTCAGTTTACAACAATAATCGTCGCAGGTAAAACTGTGAAAAAGCTTTTAATATAATCTAATTTGTCTCCTTTGTCTGTTTGTACAAAAACGACCTACGTTTTTTACAATGACGACTTTTATTGATGAAAAATATCAATATATGTTTTGAATTCAAAGTTCTTCTGTAAAAATGAAACCAAAACTTTTTAATGCTGAGAAAAAAAAAACAATTAAAATTCGACATCAACACCAATTCGCCTCATACCCAAAACATACGGGTAATTTTTAACGACACGATGGCAACATTATCTGTGACACCATAATCCCCGACACCCCATAGAGTTCTAAAACGCAACGAACCTCGAACCATATTGTTTGTATTGCCATAGTTTAAGTTACCATAAATAATAGAACCCCATCATTCGCAAGTTCGAGTTTTTTGAGTGGATCGATGTACATTGAAACTTTAGTTCGTAGATTTTCATCGGTTTTTTTCTAGCAAGCTTCGATTCTAGATATATTAGGAAGTTTTATTGTCTTAATCTTAACCGACTTACACTTTATTTGCGTAATTCAAAAGTAAAAAAATCGCACATGGAGAACGTCAAAAATCTTTTAAACTGAATTTTTAAAATGTATAGCACTTTATACGATTTTGTCAGATTTTGAAACTTATTTCCCATATTATGCTCTACAATTACAATTAACAGACACCAATCAATACGTACAACGAAACAAACCCAGCAATGGTTGTTCCACAATTCGTAATCACCGCCCCTAATCCTATGGATTCAAATCCCCATCAAGGGGTGAAGATTTAATCGCAACTGATTTAGATGGCCCTCCGATGTTTTACCTACCTCTCCTAAGCACTGGTGTTTATTGTATTCTTTGAAACCTCTCAATCGACGTTATTTGATCAGTCCAACCGTCCTTATTTGGACAAGAGCTACAATGAAGTTTTTCCATGGCTGCAATGCACTTAGTATTGCATGGCATTAACACAAAATCATTAATTACTATTTTATAAGCCAGGTGATTTACGATTAAAGTAAGTTAAAATTAAAAAGTGTTTATTACAGCAAAAGATGTCATTAGATGCACCGAAGAGCAACTAATTATGTCATTTGCAGTCAGCTATTATAATATTGTATTTGTCCATTAATTTTTTCACTAGGCTAAGCCTATTTGTGATTTATAGGTTTGAGCTATTAGTAGATGGCTATTATTCACATCAGCAGAGTTATGTTGATATATCAATGACAAACTCCCTCACCAACCTTCTATATTATCGAGTTAAATATAAGAAATCAAATAATATCCCAAAAATTATGGGTCAAAATAGCTCGGATGAAGAGTATTTTGCTGGTTCCGACACTATTTTATTAAATAAAACCTTATTTCTATAATACAGTCTCAAATATCGTCCCAAGAGATGTCGAACCTTCCATTCCCCGAATGAAGCCGTCACGCAGATACCACGAAACTTACTCAAACACATATTGTCACAAGACAAGAAGCCACAGTTCTTAAAAGGCCTGCATTCATAACAAATATAATTGTCTCCAGGTCATTAATTTTCAAAGTTGGTAACCGTTCGCTAACTCTGGTAGCTGGTGAAACAAAAAACGAGATTCCAAAGGCTGACTATTCGGAATGACAAAAGACCCAAGCGACATGTTATACACTCACGATGGCAGAGAGTAGACGATGCAGTGAGTGATGTCTTTGACGGCGACATACACAGGTTTACAAAGAGATTCAGTGATACGCTCTCGTGAAACGTTGTGGATGTAGCGTCCACATGGATTGTATCAGCACACACATGAATACGAGAAACTGAGGGAATGGAGAAGAATCTAGAATATTTCTAGATGAGAACGAATTTTCGCGGACTCTACATGCCTATGTAGAGTCCGCGAAAATTCGTTCGCGTCATTCGGTCGTATGGTCAATACCACGGACACTCGACCATTTTTCCAAACAAAAGCCGCGTCTCGGCACATACATGCGCAACTGTGTTACGCTACACATGCAACTGTGTGTGTGACGTCTAGGGTCAGTTCATGAACATATTGAGATAGTTGCGCAATATAAAAAAAAATCCTTTCATCAAAGGTGAAATTAAACCTCTTACATAGCCGGATTTTACCCGCTGACCCCACTACGACGACGAGTGACCCCCATTACAACTATAAAAAAACTATCTTCACATCAAATCAAATTTGATTTGTTTTTGAATGTAAGCTACGTACGCAATCTTAATTCCTACTTAAATTTCGTTCTAACACAGTCTTGAGGAACGTTCCAGACAATAAAATGTTGGTTAATTCAAACATAACTCAACTTGTAGTCAACCTTCTGATTCCGACCCTTACCCTGAGTTATGAAAAGTTGTATATTCTGATGAAACACAAGCAAATATAAAAGTCACTTAATAGTAGGTAGATATAGGTCCTGGTTGCTGTACTGGACATTGCTTTACACTGGCATATTGTCATTGAAATGCACGTCTAGAATAGTACCGTGTGGACGATTGAAGAGATGCGTGAAAGCCCCCTCCTTTGGCCGATTATATGTGATTGGACGCGGAGTGTAATGACTTATTTATAGACGTGGAGAGAATCGACCAGAATTCTAAGAGTTAAATAGATGGTCGAAGAAAATGTGAGGTTATTGTGTGCGATTCGACGTGGTCGGCGGTGGAATGAATAAATCTAAATTGCCGAGTGACAAATGAATTAGCCGTTTATTTTCTTGTCGTAGTTGTTGTTTTTGGTTTGGGATTCAAGCATGGATGATAGAAATTATCCTCCTTTATGCACGTTTGTAAAAGCACCCAATAAGCTCATAAATATTTGTATTTATTTACCATTTAGGCTGCTATACAATCTATACACTTCCTTTATCGAAGGCAATACTTACTTACATGACCGTTATTTGTGGCGTCGTCGTCGTCGTACGGAGGAGGCCTATTTTCAGTTGTGGACGAGTGTGGTCTGATTGGTGATAATTATGATACCTACGTATGGTACGTAGGTATCATAATTATCACCAATCACCTTTTATTCTAAAAGTGTTAATAATGATAATAGATAATCTTACACAAGGGTGTAGGTATAATTGGTAAGTGTTTTCATATTGCAAGAAAGCCTCGTGCCATTTAAACTCAGGAAACATTTATAATTAAAGAAACTTTAAACAAATAAATAATTACATAAATAAACGATACAAACATGAGATTTCATCGCGTTTCTCGGCCTGCCCGACCAACTTTCGGCTTCCGGCTTAGTTCTCACTTCCTTAAGGAAGGATGACTTACAAAAACACAACTACAATCGAACTGTAAAAAACAATTTTTTTTTTACTTACAGGGCGGAAGCGACTATTGTTTTCGTGAAATTACTTCGAGAAACTTCGGAAACACGAAAAATGTTACCGAAACTCGGGAAAGTTGTTATTCTTTCGGGTTGAAGTTGTGGTTTTTTTAGGGTTTCCTTTGATGTAGTCGGCTTGAGATGGCAGAACTTCCGGGACTTGTTTCGGAAGTCAGGGATTTACCAGCTTACGTGATCTTTCGTTTGAGAAAATAAAGTCAGGAGCTTAAAAAGCTATTTACAAAAAAAATCGAAAACCTCATGCTTTAGGTTCAAATTTGGATTGGATTTAAATAAAAAAAGAGTTAGTTTACTTTTATTAAGTTTACTACTACTAATTATAATAAGCATTTATGTAGATACCCCTCTGGCCTGCTACCCATATGAAAAATCTTGCAACAATAACATAAGTAACTAATAGTTAATAAAAAAAACTTTTCAAGTAGTAAAATATAATACTGTGATTTTCCATACCAAAATAGTCGTTTCGCAACATCAAAATGCAGTTTCGTATACATCATAGTTTTCCTCCCACCAACAATAGAAGCTCTCCCTATAAACAGTTTATGATCATCCAGTATAACATGAGCTGCACATACCACTGCTGTAGCGAGGTGGTGCCCGGGCGAGGGATCAGGGTACGGTGGTTCAGGTGCAGTGCATTTGTCTTTAGGCTGAGAGCTGTGTATCTCAGACAGGAAATTAGGTTTGGATGTTTGTATGTGGTCGGTGGTGGGATGGTTTTGTGCAGAATGGAGTCAGGAAGGAAAAATTTGGACAAGTTACACTTAACATTTAATTTTTTTTTATTAAACACCTTATGTGATGCAGATTAGGAAATCAATACCTACTTACCAAAAACAATAAAATAAATATGTAGGTTTATATGTATAAAAGAAGTTATTCGTGCCAAATATTTTTTCAGATATATAAAACACAGTAGGTATTACCTACTAACTTCAGAATTTAGGATCGTATTGTTAAGTTTTATAAGTTTTGTAACTTACATTCATTTGAAAGCTATCAAAATATGTAACTATGAAAAATTTGTATGGTTTATTTGAGGATTGAAATGTTTGTTTGTGAGTTTCCATGATAAAAGACCAATGTTACTCGTGCGTGAAAAGTTATGGACGCCAATTAGTACCATATTGCATAGCACTGTTCCATCATTCCATGTTCAAACGTCGTCTTTCGCCGACTAGAGAACAATGTTTTCGGAGATAGCTGCGTTCCAGATTACGTTCGGCAGGTTTGAATTCAGAACACTGTTTGATTGGTGGATCCATAGGTGGATCGAATTTCGAATGTTCGACTATTTAGGATAGAAAAGATTATTGTCTATAGTTTTTAACGATGAGACCTTAGAGTAAAAACTCGCTGCTATAATTCTATGGATGAGAATATTTAAGTAAAATAAAGAAGTAAGTTACTTACATAATCGAAAAATTGAAATTTATGGTTTTTCCTTTTCGTTTTGGATATAATAGACACGCAGGCAGCCAAAAGCCAAAATAAAACTAAATAAATGACTCCCAAAGTTAACACATAAATATTAAAATTCATTAGCAGCCCGTCCTCCGTGACTCGGTGGCTCGTTTATGATGATTCTGTTCTATTGTTCAGACGTGGTTCAGACGCTTTAATTTGAAGGTGATACAGTGAAATGTGTTATTTCACGCGAATTATAAACTTATTAAGAACCATTTGGAGGAAGAATGCAAACAATATTGTATATTTTGGGATATTAATGATAATTAATGATAATTTATGATAGGTAGGTATAACACGCTCTTGCAGCTGAAAAGGCTGAAGCTGGATAGTATTTGTAATAATACAAAAACCAAGATTGTGAACTATTCCTTATGAAAGCAGAGAAAAACTTAAAATTTGCAGCAAATTGTTTTATATAATTAACCTCCTTACTGACACTGGCAGAGTCGTAGCAAAAAGCAAGCGGCGCCATTAAAAAAGAAGCTGAAGCTGAAGACTATAAATAAAGCCGGGAATGCACCCCATGACCCCATGTCATAATAATTTTTGCTTCGTGTTTTCAAAGTAATTATAAGTCGAGTTATTATGAACGTTTTGTAAGGAGTATCTTGACCACTTGACCTATTCCTGACCCTTTCAATAAAATCCACGTGTTTCTACGTTCAAGACGTGGATGGACTTCTGATGAATACATCTCAATTCAAATCGCGCCTAATTTCGAATTTAGAACTAGTGTTGTCCATATCGGCGTGAAGCGACACTCGACAATCAGCCTCCCCGCAGGGAGTCCCACGTGTCCCTACCAACTAAACAATAAACTGTGGCTCGACTAGGGACGAGCGCATCGACGCGAGAAAATCCACTGATTGTCAAGAACTTTATACTGCACTCCAAAACAGACCCTGTTCCTCGAAACTTAAGTAGAAATTGGCTTTGGAAGAATGTACATCGTTTTGAAGATGAGTGCACACAGTACGCTGTTTTCCGCTAATTATGATGCTAATACCAAGCTTTATTCCCTCCTGCTGTGATAAATTTAATTTAATAAGTCTTACCTTTTCGGATACACCATTTTATCAATAATAATCGTCGCTTTATTAATAAGTGCCTACTTGTTATTTAGATATAAAAGACCGTTTCTAATCATTATGCCTTCCCTTCTTCATCTGATGATTGATTAGGACCTACCTATCTATTTTGTTTTACAATTTTAAATTTATTTAATTTGATGTTTGAATGGAATACGAATTATCGATTCTGCTTTGTTGTTTCGACATGTAGGTATCAAAATTGCAAGTAACGCCCTCAATAAAATAACTGATTACTATTTTCCTTTGAAGCGGACACAATGAATCCTTCTTTTATAGAAGGGCGCTAAAGAATGCTATTCACGTCGCTAATAGAAGCGCCTCCAACAACGGAAGCAACACAGATAATTCTCATTACACACAGTTCACTGTTCGATGTTGTCGGTCGATTCTAATGTACCATTATGTTAAACTGCGGGCGGTCGAATCGGCCTCTTTGTTGCACATCACTACTGAGCGGAGCCCGCCAAAATTCAAATGTCATCCTTCCAATTTCAAATTCAATTACGTGTAATTAATGCGGAGTCTTCCAGTGGCGGAACTGGATCTGTTACCATTCGAAAAAAAAATTGAAAACAATAGCGGTCGGTGAGTCAAAAGAGGTTGGTATTGCAACTCATGCAACCAGTTTTAGGTTTTTTTGAATCTCTGAATGATTAATGTAGAGCAACCGGCTAATGTGGCATTTTGGTGTTATGTTTTAATTTTGTCGACACCTCGTTTTTGTAAATGTAGAGTTGAAACTTCAAACATTTTCTATGGCTGAAAACACAACTGGATAGATCCCATGTGATCTAAGTATTTCTAAAAAAGCGAGTTTTTGTATTAGGTCCTTACATATGAAATTGGCGTTTTGTATGGGAGGAACAAAAAGTCGAATATTTTTTAATATAATATATTTAATTAATCAAAGTATGAACCATTATTTTCTATGCACTTTTGCCATCTTATAGGTAGTTCATTGATCCCTTTACTAAAAAAACCAGTCGGACGGGAATCAATAACATCTTTGAAGGCGATTTGGACTGCCCCATCGGAGTTGAATTTTTTCCCTTGCAAGAAGTTATCCAAATTTCGAAAAAAATGGTAATCTGTTGGAGCAAGGTCCGGGGAGTACGGAGGATGTCTTAGACTTTCCAATTGAAGCTCTTCTAATTTAGTAGCCGTCTGTTGCGCAGTGTGTGGTCTAGCGTTGTCGTGAAGCAGCAGTGGCGTGGAGCGATTGACCAGCCTAGGTTGCTTAGCCGCTAGCTTTTCCATCATGGTTTGCAATTGCTGACAATAGACATCAGCCGTAATAGTCTGGCCAGATTTGAGAAAACTGTAATGAACAATACCGGCACTAGTCCACCAAACGCTTACAAGTAACTTTTTTGGGGTTAATTTTCGCTTGGGGCAGGATTTGGCTGGCTGGCCAGGATCCAACCATTGCGCTGAGCGCTTCCGATTATCGTAAAGAACCCATTTTTCATCACAGGTAATGATTCGGTTTAAAATACCTTCATTATTGTGCCGGTTTAGTAATGTAACGCAGCAGTCGACGCGCGTTTGCCGGTTTGCTTCAGTCAATTCGTGAGGTACCCACCTTTCAAGCTTTTTAATCTTCCCAATTTGCTTCAAGTGAATTAAAACAGTTTTATCACTAACATCGCAGCTTGCAGCTAACTCGGACGTGGTTTGCGATGGATCCGCTTCCACAATAGCCTTCAACTCTTCATTATCAACTTGAGTCTCAGGCCGTCCACGGGGCTTGTTCTGCAGGTCAAAATTTCCAGAACGAAAACGTTGGAACCAAAAACGAACTGTGTTTTCTTTTGCAACACGACCGCCATACACATCATTTACCCTTCGAGTTGTTTCCGCAGCACTAGTGCCACGGCGGAACTCGTACTCGTAAATAATGCGATATTTTAAGTTTTCCATTTTGTAAAATGAGTGACGCAAACAGAAAAAAACAGAAGAAAAAAAACAAATGAATGACGATCATCGAAGCACAAATACATGAGTCTATAGCTGTACAAATTTGAATTTGGAATTCCTTACCAAAGAGGAGAAATTTGTGATTAAAGTGGCCAGTACGAAAAACGCCAATTTCATATGTAAGGACCTAATATAAACAAGAAGAATTATTTCACGTTCGCGATATCAACAGTAGCAACAACAGCAAGTAATTATTCAACTCGCCGGAACCGTGTTCGACAGAAGTTTGCCTAGACAATGAGACATTGTGTGGAACTGGTACGGTAGGGTTACCACACGTTACTGGACTAGGTACAACACTATTCTGCGTTGGATCTGTCAACTTACACATGCGCCTAAAGTTGAATTTTTTATGCTTTATTACTGTAAAAGCAAACTTTAACAAAAAAAAATATTGGAAAGACAAGACAAGAAAGAAAGCATGGTGAACTTCCCTGTTACTTAATTACCTATTACCCCAAATCTTTCACTGTACAAGCTACCAGTCTACGGAATGCTCTGCCCCTGGACATCAGACGTGCCAAATCACTCCCTATCTTTAAAAAACTGCTTCATCAGCATTATCTATTTTTGTAAAAGTTAGAAAAACTAAATATTATGTTTAAGTAAGTTTATTATAATGTTTGTAGGTACCTATTATAGTATGTAGTTTAACTACTATTGTTTTTCTTTTATTCTTCGAGTGCCACCGTCTATTTTGTTCTTACATGTCCAGTCCATCCCAAGGTTGCCTAGAAGAGATCGCTCATAGCAATAAGGCCGTCTTTGTACTTCGACTACTCTTAGCATCTATTTCTGTATTGTTTTCTGTCTTTTCGTGGTACAATAAAGAATTATCTATCTATCTATCTACCCCAAGGTACCTTTATTTACAGCCATTTCTTCAAAATGGGTAAGATAGCAGGTATTGATTTGCCTAGACCGCTCGAGGTTGCGTCCTATAATCCTATAAACAGCAGTAGGTGACACCGTTTGGTTAATCAGATCGACAATGGTTGGCTACTTTGACAGATAATATTTATAGCAAAATGTGTGATTTCTTCGCAAATTCTAAATCCACTTATCAAACTACCCAATGTCATAAATACGAAAGTGTGCATGTTTTCATGACACTAACCTGTAATTACCAATAAATTGATTATATTGATTCAGATTAATTTGATGTATAGATACCTCCTGAAACTACTAATCGTACTGAAATTTTCCGTAGATGTAATAAAACCTGGAATAAAACATAGGCTTTTATATCCCGGAAAAGTGCGTGGGAAGCTGCGGCCGGAAGCTAGTGCCTAATAGGGATCCCTAGCCATTTGTATTGTGTCATGTATGTAGTATATGTCAGGTAGGTAGTATTGTGTCATGTCTGTAGTATAAGTCAGGTAGGTAGTAAATTTTGGTGACCCTACCGGGTAGCGAGAACAGGTATTATAATAATTAGGGTACCGTAGGCGGCATCTTATTTAGAGGCAGCATCGGAGGTGTGACAACATCCGTTCTTGTCGAGTCAAAACTATTGTTCGAATGGTTTCGAAAAGAATAGAAAAATTTGTGTATGTATTATTACAATTGTATTCTATGTCGTGGTCGTCCTTAACTGGTGTTGTTTATTGCTTCAATTTCGTTATCGTCATCGTCGAACGTCCACGGCTGGGCATATGCCTCCTCTATAGCTGCAATGGTTCCAGAAAATTCCCGCAGTCTTCAGTTTCTCTGAGTACTATTTTTTATTATTATAAATTAAAGAGCCTAGCTCATATCGGTACAATGATGCAGTTTCCTTCATTTTTCTCTTTCTAATGCTATCCCTTTTACTCCTTTATACGACATGACAGTGGCTTTCTTCTCGATCTGACTCATATAGTTAATTTTTGGTCATTCGCTTCCTCGTCTTCCTTCTTCATTTCCTTCTATGATGTTTCTTATGAAGAGCTGTCATGTCGTATAAGATTTCCAATCATTCTCCCTCTTCTCCTTGTTGTTCATCTAAAACCTTATCTCCTTAACTCTTTTCAGCACCTTCTCATTAGTAACCTTCCCTGTCCAGCATACCTACTCACAGGTTGCTCAAAGGTCTCTGTTTGCTATCAGTTTAAACAATACGTCTAGACACTGATTCAACAACTTAATTTATTTCAGTTTCGTTTGATAAAATCTGCATGGTGGAATTTTACCAAATGAAGCACTGGAGCGCGCAATTTAATTTCACAATAATATTAATCAAATCAAACATTATTCCAGTGGAAATTTTAACTAATCAAAATCAACCAATTTAGCTCTTAATCGAACCTCTGCATTGGACCGGAATCGAACGAAATTGATTCAATTAACGCAGAAATGTCGACACCCCATCAAAGTTATTTAAGCCTTTCACCATTAAATTGGTTTTCACACAAAACAATAAGTTCTCCACTCAATTTTCAAACTAATTGTATGGATTCTTGTTATTTACGCAAAGTTGTGTGAACTTGTGTGACCTGCGTAGGTCGATAATCGCGGTGCTAAAGACCTCAATCGATTGCAGCATCACTTAGCTTTGTGTTTCTAGGAATAATCAGCTTTACATGGCTAATTACAAGGCAGGGAATAGTTTGCTGGGCTTGTAGCAAGGCATATCACTTGCTGGTGATCTGATTGACCCATTTTCATTGCGGCCTCAGGGCAAGGATCTTGAGAAAAGCTTTCGTTGCTCTTATGCTTTCTAAGAATTACTAAGCACATAAGATACCTTTAAAAAAAGTACTTAGTGGTTTATGGAGGTGTATGGAGTGCAACGAACTTTATTGATAAGTAAGTAATAACAATAGTAGTAATTGACGACCTTTGGGTGCGATTCCCGGCTGAACAACTGTTTGTACATCTGCAGATATTTTGAGTTCTGGGTGTATTCTATGCATAATAAAAAATATGTATCTATCTTATGTAATGTATTGAATAAATCAGTTATATAGTATTCATACAACAAGCTTTGCTTAGCGTGGAGTTAGATGATGCTCTGTGGATTTTCCAGCATTTTTTATTATATGAATTGGTTTTGGTTCGCAATATTGATACGTTTTCAATAGTTTCTACAAGCCATTGATTCCTCTTTTACAAGCTGTGAGTTTATGTTACGACGGTGAATTGATAAGTTGATCTTGAATGACGTGACGATAGTCGAAATGGAAACCTACTTACGAGTAAATCAACCTGTGCCTAGATCTGAAATAATTAGGAACATACTCATCTAGTTCGTCTAGGTCTTAATTAAATGCCTTGAAAACACTACCTAGAGCACCAACATCACACCTAATCAAAGAAAAACAAATTAGAAAAATAAAAATTAGCTTCAAAGGGGAGTGCACACACGCGTAACTCACTCCCCTACAACGCCCTAAAGAAACTTATTTTACAAGATGAACGCATAAAGGTATTTCACACTCATCCTTACAACATCAAACTCACACCTTTGAAAGTCTTTCAAAGTGCCTTATTACTGGTTATACGCAGCTTATCAAGCTTTGAGAGTAAAGCGAGGTTTTTGAAAAAACATCAAAGGTGGCAGGAAAATGTTTTTAGACGCGCTTTCGCCTTTTTTCAATGGCAATTAGTTGGTGCCTACCGCGCCGCTCGTGCCACCTGCAATTATGCGGGGAGTAGTGCGGACACCGGAAACTATGGATGCGGCAATCTATAACTTTTAAACCTAATGGTTTAGTAATGGCCTCGCATCGCCGAGTTGTGTCCTTTTCACTTAGACTTTTCAAGGGCTAGTCGGTTCTTACGATATGCACGAGCTGAGTTGCAGGGCTCGATTCGCACCTCCTTACCGAGTCTCTTTCAAAAGTTACATTAGTAGGTACGTTTTTTTAATTTATTTTATATATGGGATATGTGAAGAGACAAAGGGCTATTAACAAGTTCCCACATATATAAACAGAATATTTTACAAAAAAACACAAAAATAACAGGCTAATATTCGCGTTCACCATACTAAATATAAACTATAGTTATAAGTTGTGTATATAGTATATAGGCATAGTATGTTGATGTTTTGTCGAACTCAGAACCTCCATTTCATTTCCTGCATCCGCGTCCCAAAGAGGGTGTCTTAAACTACAAATTATTGATATTAAACCGCAGCGTTAATTAAGCTTTTCAGTCGTTTAATTTTCAGTTAGTTAGTTAACTTTTAACTCTGGTTAGTGCCAATTTATTGTGTTAGTAATTAGCAATAAAATGGTTTTGATCGACCAACCGGTTAGTTTTGTTTTAATAACATTAACAGTTAAATAACAGGGTTAATAACTTTATTTTGTACAGTGAAGACCGACTGCGTGGTGTTTTAACGAGTACATAATTAAAATTAACAACCAAAAAACGATGAAACACATCAAAACGAAATGTTGTTTCAAAGTAGAATCTCTGAATTATTACGGTCTTAAGAGACAGATTCTAATTATCCGTGTCTTCAGTCTGTTTCACACAACTTTACAAAAAAGTCCTTATTTGTATTACTATAGGGATTATAAATTAATAAGGAAACATGCCACGTTTGAAGAAAGTCACGAAATGGCAGTCTCTATTATTCTTTCAAAGGTAAGGCTTTAATTGCGGAATAGTTCAAAGAGTTTCGAGGTTTCCCAAAGCTCTGAACTTTTACCTGCTAAATAAATTTAATAAAAATTTGATTGTAAAAATTATTATAGATATAATACAGGCTAGTTTTACACACCATATGCTAATAAAATAAATCACGCTGAAAAATAAAAAAACTTTGAAAACAAAACCGAGTTTATAGTTATGAAATTTCATATTACGACACAAATTCTTACAGTTTATGATTTAATACTTAAACAAAAAAACACGAGCCATAGGAAAACCCCGTGAGAAAAATATAATTGAAAAGAAAAATCCGGCAACAAACAAGAGCGTAATTATTTGAAGTTTACTAAATGTCACATTATGTCACAGAACAACGAAAGAAATTGAAACACACAAGTTTTCATAAGAAACAAAAACAATTAAAACAAAATAAATTTGTGCGAGTTGTTACTTTGTAACATGATGTAACTTCTGCATTTGTTTTGTGACCTTAAGATGTTTAATTACATAATTAAATTGTGGGATGGGTAACATTAAACTGGCGAAGTGTGAGGCTGCTCCGAAACGTGTGAGGATATGAGGTATATTATGACATCTGTAATATTATATATTAGATAGCATATTATAGACATAACAATGCCTTTATTAACAAATAAAATTACAATCAAATAATAACTAGTATTTACAATTGAAACAATTAAGCTAACTGCAGACTGTTGCAAACAATCTATATTAACTTTATATATCTACATATTTAGATAGGAAACACCGCTTTGTGTTGTAAAGTTTTTGATACATAAGGTGACAATAATAATTACATATTTCGTAATACATGGATTCGTAATACCTGATGGATGATCAGCTAGAATAAGCATTTTACGTAATACCTGATGGATGATCAGCTAGAATAAGCATTTTACGAATCGAATCTCTAGCTCTTTGCATACAATACTACGTCATCAAACTTCACATAACTATATGACACCTTTACTGTTTTTATGGTATCTACGGATCCCTATAACAACGAACCCAATTATTGTTTCGAGTGTGAGGCAATTTTCAACTTCTTACCACAACAACTTTACTGTAAATTTTTTTAAACAAACTAAAACTTCAAATTAAAACCTAGAAGAAACATGAGTTGTACATGTTCACGTAAAACGAAAAGATAAAACGTTTATATAATACTTTCACACTTGTGAGGAAAAATGGTCGTTACCTCAACCTCAACAGCCTATTAGTCCACGGCTGGACGCAGGCCTGCCCCTAACACGCGCCTGGTTGGCTTTAAGCTCATGGGGGTAATGCCCTTAATATAAGGTCGTTACCTAACTAGTAGTTTATAGGGTTCCGTACCTGAAGGATGAAAACTAAACCCTGTATAACAATAAATAATAACAAAAAAATCCTAAAAATTTTATAAAATTTATAATTTAAAGGGGTCTGAACAAGTGAAAATTTGATGTTCTTTGAAAAAGTTGCCTGATTTTTACGGTACGTATCCTTTCGTGTGCGAGTTGACTCGCACTTGGCGGTTTACTATTATTGGTGAGGTACCTGCTGGTTACGGAATCACAAAATGGCAGTGTACTAAGAAAGCTGCATGGTTGGATGGCGATGGTAACTCGTATCGTAGTGGCTTTTGGCAGCATGCGATAATTGATAGGTCTACTGATATGATATAGATGACTGATAGGATCTAGATGATGATGACGAAGGACGTCATCATCATCATCTCAGACTGTTGACACCCAGCACTGCTGGGCGGGCTGACCAGCAGTGATGGGTGTCAACAAGCTTTTTTAACTGACTTCAAAAAAAGGAGGAGGTTCTATGTTCGGCTGTATGAATGTTTTTTAGGGTTTCGATATCGGTTTTGAAACCCTTATGGTCTCGCTTTTTCTGTCTTATTTCCGTTTTAATATCTCAGCAACAGCAACTACATCAGCAATTAACTTGAAATTTTAAATAATAATACATTTCGTGCGCTTCGTGCAGATTTAATGAGAATTTTCAGTACAAATAATTGTTATATCGAAATTTTAAAAGATACCTACAAGGTCAAATGGGGTATCAAATACAGTTTTTGGAATTTTAGTAGTTTTCATACTTTTTGAAATATTTTGTAAAAAGTCGAAAAATTAAACAACCCTCCCCCCTATCTTCAAAGTTTGCAGAGCCATCCATCTAAAATGTATGTAGCGTTTGTAGAGAATTCTGTAAGTAGAACACTTCTGAAAAAATTTAAAAAGAGGAGATTTTTTTTGAAATTTGTCTGCCTCACTGTTTGGGGTATCAAATATGAAAGGTATAAATTTCAAATCAGTTTTTTAAATTTCTATAGGTTTCATACTTTGTGAATATATTGAAAAACTTCATAAATTACCTATTCCCCCCATATCCATCTCAAAACCGTTTTTGAAATTCCTGTAGATTACCTACTTACTTTTCGAAATATTTTGAAAAAAGTTGAAAATTTTACCAGCACCCTCTATACTCCGAAGTTTGCAAACCGATCCATCTGAATTGTAGAGGTAGGTACCTTAAATTTTGAGGTATTCTTTAAATAGCAAAGTCACTTACCATGTGTACCATAGTACATATTGGTATACTTGACAAACGTTCGAAACCCTCGGCGCGCAAGTAACACCCGCACTTGACGGATCTTGTTTTTATGTGTTCGTCGATTTCTCCGTAATTTACGGACCGATTTGGATTATTCATTTGCAGTTGGATGATTCCGATGTAGTCACATTAATCTAATTCTCTAAGGATTAGTATTTAACCCACAAAACTTAAAAAAACAGTTTATAACTAAGGGATTCCAAATCGCTTTTTAGTTTTTTCCAAAACAATTAAATTATTGCAGCCATCTTTAATGTAGTTGTACGCTTCCGACTGGTATTGTATCAGATATATGGATCAGTTGAGCTACCTGTAGATTGTTTGCAACAGTCTGCAGTTAGCTTAATTGTTTCAATTGTAAATACTAGTTCTAATTTGTTTTTATTATTGAACTGTAATTTTCTTTGTCAATCTACTTTCTAAATAAGATTCCTTAATCATGAAAATAAAGAACACACCTACTTTATTACAAACGCACCTATATAACAGAAGTATCTGGTAGGCAATCCATCATTTTGAGGCCTTTGTCAAAATTGACTCTTTTTACATCCATTTTCGCCTTTGATCGGTCAATTCAAAATGCATGAATAGGTATGATTACACGAATAAACATCTGATACGTTACTGTACAGTGTGAGAGCAACTTTTCAAAGATGCGGTGACCGTCATTTGATGGTCGTCAAGTTACTTTATTAGTCGTATGTGGAGAGAAGATAATTTCAATGGTGCCTAAAAATTAGTTGCCTAAATAAATAATAATATGAGCGGTGAATTTTTAAAAATAGTTTTAGCGGTAGGTACATAACAGTCACCCTGGTGGTAACCAGCGAATCACAGCCAAATCATAAAGTTTAGTTTAGTTTTGTTTATTGATAACGTTAAAGTTTTGATGACCTTAGAAAACACTTTGACCCGGAACATTATAGGGACCTATTTGCAGACGATCCAAATATTGGTCCACGATGGGAGTAAAGAACATCGTTTTCATCTCATCTATTCGAAATGAGGCAGAAGAAGAATCCTTGATAAGTGTGAACAATGTGGGTCATTCCAGAGCACTTAATATTAGTGATGAAATTACTTTTGAATTTGGAACACTATTTAATTAAAAAGTTTGAACGCAATCGCTTCAATAAAGTTCTGGCCGGTGATAATAAAAGCACGCGTGCCGACGCGGCATTGGTTATCCAAATTTAAAAAAAGAATACGCGGGAACTTTTTATTCGTTTTGTTATTACTTTTTATCAAAATATTACAAACAATTTTAATTTGATTCACACAAATCGAATAAAAGATAAGTTCTAGCAGTGAAAGTGAAATATTAGCACCAGAAATAAATTAGTAATTTGGTTATGTACCTAAATATAAATATTCGTCACTACTAAAAGCATCTCTTGTTTATTTTTCTCGTACAATTAATGTTTCTCATAGTTTAGGATGAAAAGCAAATGTGCCACACGGTATCAAAATTATTTAACCTCGTGTGACGTACTATGAATCCCTCGAAATCGCTCTCGCCCTAAATTCATTATTTTGTTCCCTTGTGACACAATCTACTATTTGCGTCTCACGAGGACCTTACCAAAAGGTCCACTGAGGTAATATACTTTTCTTAATAATCTGTTACTTCCATCAGTTTCTACCTTCGACTTTTGACGGCACCAAACAAGTAGATCATTGCCTCCAACACCAGACCACATAGGTACACGGTCATTTCGGTGGGTTCATCATCACTCCGCATTGTCGGATGAATAGCCAATTTACTTCCGTGCTTTGACTTGACGTCTAAATCGTGTATTTTTAAAATATTTTTACTGATCAGCACGGTTGTTGATCTCCACTTGAAGTTTATCCTAGATTTGAGCCTTCTATATAAAATAAATAAAATTATTTTATTTCAGATAACATGATCTATAATTTGTTAGTAGCAGAAATATCTTATATTAATGTGTTCTTAGTGTACCTTCCTACAACAAAGTTAATTAAATTAAATATAAAAGTTAAATTAAATCAAACCCATTAAATGAATTTAAATCAAATTATTACATATAAATTAAAGAAAATTAAATGATATTAAAATTAATCAAATTACTTAAAGGCAATCAAAATGGAATTAAATTAAAGCATAAAATCAATATTAATCAATATTAATCTAAGAGTTGAAGGTGTTATGAATGTTACTGTTATCGCCGAGGTGCTGATAACACCAGAGTGTACGAAAATTTGATAAATCGCTATATAAGATACTTCCTAGTTAGTTACTAGCATATTTTTTGTACCTACAATGTGTCCTTTGCTACTTTAGACCGATATCTGTAACCATTGAACACTTCTACATCTATAAGGCAAATAATACATAAGTGCATCGGTTTTCTTTATAGCTACTCACATTTATCAACACCTCAAAGGAAGACAAGAAATATCATAGCACATTCATTATTAACGTTTTTTCTCCCCTATTAGAACAATGCCTTCCAAGTCTATCTAGTCATCCCTGTATTTGACTGCTTTTACCAATCTCCTCATTATTTAATTCCCTAGGTCATTTTGTTTTTTCTGTTAAATGAACTAAATAAATAAACCATCAAATCTCACCCGTGCCCAGGAAAGCGTTTAAGTTAAAGGTTCAAGCATAAAACGAGGAAAAAACACTTTTACCTCATAAAGCACCCATAACATCTCATAAAACTCTTACACGAGCCCATTAAACTTCGCACACATTGAATTGAACCATCATTACTTTAAAACTTCATTTAGCATTGATCTTAAAAACCAATTTAACAATACTGTCAAAAACACTCAAAATTCTAGACAATAAAGTTGAAAATACCATAGAGCACGTAACAAAATACTTGTAAGTCACTGTCCATACGTCTGTAAAACTGATTTATGATGTGGTTCGGACACCTAAGTAACAAAAACATGTTTCAATAGAACAAGGAACACAAATGAATGCCTGCTACAATACACGATGTAATTGTTTAGACAAAAGGACCATGTGCCAATAGCTATAGCCGAAGTAATAATGATAAAATAAATGAATGTAAACCTAGTGATGCAGGCATAGAGATGTAATTTGAAGATGTTGAAAAAACTAATGTGATGTTTTGTTCTGAAGTTGTTTCTTTTACCATCAAAGATTTCGCCGATAGTTTTAAAGCTAATTTTTATGACATCGTATAACAATAGAGATGTATTATAGAAGAAAAGACATTCCTTAGTGTCTGTTTCTATGTATCAACATTAAAACAAAACTGTTAGTCCTTCGTTGTGAAATATATTACGGTTATGACCGCGTTGGGTCCTTTGTTTGTTTGTGGACATTTCATTTGGTTTTGGCTGTTTCTGTTTGTTTCTTAGTAAAGCACAGTTGGAGTAGGCCGCAAAGCTGACCATTTGGGTCATCTGAAAGGAATTTTGCCTTTATTTCGGCTCTGAAAAGTCCATTTTCAATAACGTCCCGCTGCTTCGGCACCGCTAATACACAAATAATGGGTTTCTACTAGAACAAAACACCAAACAAAGTAGACAATTATTTCGTTCTAGAAAATTGTATGGTCAATCCCTTTGAACAGTTATGATGCAAAAACTGTTTGTTAAAGACCGTTATTGTCTCTTAGGTTATTTTAATTTTAATTTTAACAGCAGGCATCACAATATTCAGAAATGACTTATTTTTTTTTGCGTGTTTAGAATTCATGGCTGAAATAATTTGATAATCATTGCCTTAATTATACTATATTTATGAAAAAACTTTGACGATATGGTTAATGTTATTTTACACTTACACGAAAGGAAGCAACTTATCAACATGTTTTGGCTGTCTATTTATACCAACAGTCGAATTTTGACACATTTTTCTTGTCAAGTCAACTATTGCTACGCTAAACTAGAGATAGGGTACTTAGCTTGAATATTGAGAACTATTAATCTACAGTACAGCAATTTAAACTAAATTCAACTTCTGAGGATTTGCATTTCCAATCTCGACAAGCTGAATTACCAATTCCAACTTCGGACCGCGCGTCTTCGAGTTTAAAAAACAAACAATTAGACGAACTGTCGGTCGCAGGCGGAGAAGGGTGCTGGACAAAAGAGACAGGGCGATTCTGATCATAGTGTATTGATTTCCGTATGAACTGTTTATTTTCTTTCTGGGTTGAAAACAAAAATACCTAAAAATAATTTAATAAAAGTATCGAGTTTTTATTTAATAGATATTTTATCTTATTTATATTGCTCCTGGAATTTACCTGAGCCACATACTCCTGTTTTACCTTCTCCAGGACCGCCTGTTGTGTGGTAACCAAATAAAATACGTAAAATACCTACTTAATGATCTAGTAGGTACTAGTTCGTCAATCAAAAAATCCTCTATCAATATTACCACAGCTTTTATCATTCATCTAAATCTGTCCACTATCAACAAAATAAAAAAGCCACGAGAACAAAAAGAAACAATTTACGAAATCCCTAATAGGTCCGATCGCATTCACACCCCAATCCGTCTAATTGCACAAAACATCCCCACTTTATCACACAAACAAACATACACACACAAAAGGCAGATTAGGGAAGATCCAGATTGTATTTGAGATAAAAATGAGTATTTTTGCTAAGTACAACATCGGCTTAAGATCGGTTACTGATAAGAGGCAGCTGTGTGTGGCGGTCCTAATGTCACATCCTGTCGGAAGGACGGCTTTTTACCATTTAGGTATAAGCTGATATAGAGAACATAGGTACACATTATGTTCCTGTCCTTTTTTGTAAGACTTTCTACTTTAGAAAAAAATTGTTGCGGTTGAAAATTGGAAAGATCGTAAGTATGTATTTGCAAAAGCGGAATAGGGTCATACATAATCTTCATCATCAAATAGTTTAAAAATGGAAGTATAAGAACCACGCGGCCCAAGAACTATAATAGAGTTACGATATTGAGTCGAACCAAACGCAGAGCCATTCACTAAGAAGTTGTATTTGAACAGCTTCTGAATTGATTTGTGAACACTACTAAACTAAACCATAAGAGACGAAAATAACATAATAATATTACTAGCATAAGTTTCTTATGTAAGTAACATGTTTGTTGTAAATGAGAAATAAAGATCTTTGAACTGTACTGAAGTAAAGAAGCTTACGCGTTTGACCAATTATAACGCAATGTAGCATGATAGTTATCAAAATATCATCTGGTATGTTATTGAAAGCGTGTAAGTAGAGCATTTGCTCCATTTAAGTGAATTTACAGTTATTCGACCATTGTTTACCATACAAAAATTGACCCAGTTTAACAGTAAAAAATTAAAGGTGCGTACACAATACACTTCATAAACATTCAAAATACAATAAAACGCAACTTGATTGTGTCCACAAGCTGCCAAATTCCACGCCAATAGGATTATGTCGCCGGTACACTTCACCTAATTGCTAACAAAAGTCCGCCATTTTAGATTACGTTCACTTACGTATTTGTAAATTTAAATCGAATCCATATTGTAGGCGGCATTTGTAAAAATTCAAATCGTATCGAATGTTTTCAAAAAACACATTACCGATTTTTTTTAAAAAGCTTTACTTGCCGCGAAATATGGCGCTATAGAGTATTTTGTCCATCATCCTACCGTCATGATATTTATACATATAAATACTAAATAGGTATTGGGTATTTTACAAGTACGAGATCAATTGGTGTTGTTTTATTGGAAAGGAAAAAACACAGCAATGAAAGTCTGAACCAACTAAAGACAGTCGAAAACAAAACGAGTTCAGGAAACTACAGTACCTATATAGTCTAAGAAATGTGCTAAAGCTTTGGGGAGCAAACATCATAACTGTATAATATTCAATTTGTACCGCGCACATTATGGTATACAAACACGTATAAGCTGCTTATTGTATTTTTATAATTATTTTGATCGCACACAGTCATTGTGTGCGATCAAACACATATGAATATAGAATGGGGAATCATGTGTATTGTGTTTGATGTGCACAGCTGACGTTGGAACAATGGAGATACGTTTGCCAATCGCTGGTGAAGTTTCTTATCTTTTATTTTTAATTTTAAAGTTGAGCGGTTTGACTGAGTTAAATCGATATACTTTCACGCCTACCAAACATTATGTACTAGATAAGAGTGAAAACACGATCGAACAAACTAAATAATATGCAACGTAGGTATCTGTGATCCAAAAAATTTACAATAGTTTCCCAAAACAATTATAATCATATTTATGACTGAAAGGGTAATAAATATGAACCATAAATGCCACCACCGACAATGCCAAATTAAAAGTAAACCCGCTCATAAAAAAACACAAAAAGTACTGTAACAAACAGAAACTCTTTACTCGCATCGATCTATTGACAATTGGACGATATAAATCATAGAGTTGACAAGAAAACAATCGCGACAAACATAGCAATACCAATTTTTCTAAAATCAAATTTAAAATTTGAGCTCTTATACATTGTAATAAAGACGAAATTATTTTTGGAAATGAACAACGGCTTGGCATGCACCATGCATTTGCCGCCCCGTCGTTTACAAGTGACTTCAATCGGGTTTCGCGCGTAAATTATGGAACCCTAAACAATGAGTAAAAAAGCTTCATTCGCTAATGGATTTTGTTCTCAAAAATTAATTTGGGGTACTCGACAAAACAGTAGTTGTGTACGCACCCAATCAGACCTAACCCTCGTGTTAGGGCTGTTACTTTATCGTGTATTTGATCTATTACCGATTCATCCGCAAAACTCATCCGAATTATTTTAGTTCCCGATTCATCCGAAAAAATATTCCCGATTCATCCGAAATCCAAATTATAATTATATAATTACCAATTCATCCGAAAAAATATTCCCTTTTCATCCGGCATGAAAATATCCTTAAATAAGACAAGAAAAAGTATAGATAGCAGAAAAAATATTTTAAAATATATTAACTCATATTTTTAATATACTGTATTAGGTATTACAAATTATATGTATGTATAAATACAAGTACTCACTTTTTTACAATATTTTTTCAAAATAATTTAAAAATAAACTGACTTCTAAAAGGTAAAAATAATAAACCTTCCCGACTTCTCAGAATTGAATATACCTGTCCGACTTCTAAGCCAATTGTTCTTATTACGAGAATTTTGCAGTCGGCAACCGAACAAAAGGGCTACGGAGCGTCAGGTAGGTATTTAAAAATACGAGCTCTATATTGCATAAAAGGGGTTTTATGATGGGATAGATAACACTGGTGAGAGTTTTCGGAATGGATGATGTAAAAGTTTTTAACTTTGCTTTTGTCGGCATCATAACGCAAAACCACCCTTCTTTTTAAAAATTATGTCACATATTTTGCATAAATGAAAATTTAGTTGACTTTTCGCTCGCGATCAGGAAACATCTCTACTATCACTTACTGTAATCACTTTCTAAACATTTGACCCTTGCTCGTGATCGGATTTGTTGTTATGCCTACGATTTGGATTAGTTTATCATGGATTCTACTTGTGAACCTAGTAGTTCCAGTCAGACTCAATTAGTTTTTGAGCAATCAGAACGAGGAGGACTTCTTTTATTGCGTGGTGGCTATCAGCATAACAAAAAACGCGAAAACAAAAACGGTACAACTGTTTGGTGTTGTGTGAAGTGGCAAACTCTGAAATGTCGTGGACGTGTAGTCACAAAAAACAATCTAGTTGTGAGTGATGATCCTCATACATGCCAACCAAATTTTGCTGCCAACATAATAAAGACACAACTGAACCAATGCCGAAAATTAGCTGCAACGAAATCAGACCCAATACCAACGTTATTCAACAATGAGATGTCTTCGCTCGCTGATTTTGGCCTCGACCTAGTAGCAACAATACCGAAGTTTACATCAATAAAGAACAGTTTATACCATTCCAGAAATAAAGCACTGGGAGTGAAAAGAACCACATTTCAAACTGCTTCTGCCGTTGAAATCCCAGATGCATATAAAGACAAAATATTGCTGGCTGACTATACAGACCAAAGGAACAGAATCATAGTATTTGGAACACATAATGCGAAGCACTTACTAGCAACAGTTGAACATATTTTTGCAGATGGTACGTTTAAAATATGTCCTAAGCCCTTCTACCAACTTTACACAATCCATGGAGATTTGGGTAGTTCCGAAGAAACATCTAACGTTGTCCCGCTGGTATACGCGTTATTATTAAATAAGAAACAGGCTACTTATGAAATCCTTTTTCAAATAATAAAGTCGCAAGTGCCGGATTGGAATCCAAAAAAATTTCAATCTGATTACGAGGCAGCAGCTATGAACGCAATGCAAAAAATAATGCCTAATTGTAAAATTGTAGGTTGTTATTTTCATTTTAAAAGTGCTCTAAGAAAAAAAGCAAAAGAATTAAAATTAAATAAAAATCCCGTACATAAAGTTCACGTTGCAATCTGTGGCGCTTTATCACTTCTGCCACAACACTTAATCAGTGATGGTTATTTATATATAATGGAAGATTGTTCCAATAACGGGCAAATATTAGCTTTTAATGACTACTTTGTGAACGCCTGGATTGAATCTAGTTTTTTCGGAAAATGGTCATTCTACGGTGAAAGATTCAGGACCACAAATCATTTAGAAGGGTGGCATTCAAAGTTAAATAAAGGAATATCGAATGCAAAACCGTCATTTATTAAATTTTTAGATCTCCTATTGAAAAATATAAAAGAATTTGATCTCAAAATAAAACAATTTGAACAGGGTATTCCAATTTCATATAGAAACAAAAATGTCATAGATTTTGATAAACGCCTCGCTCATATAATTACGCAGCATCAAAACTGTGAAATTACCTTGGGTCATTGCTTAGAAAAAATTTGCAACTTAACGTAGTTATTAATATTAAAGTCTGAAATTTATACATCATAGGCTTTCGATTTATATGTATCAAACCTATACAGGAAGAATAATAGATAAGTCCTAAAGTTGATTTTTGTGTGTATTACTTAAAAAATATTATTATCCAAATCTGTATGTATCAAACCTATACAAAAAGGGTAATAGGCATTAAAGTTGATTTTGTAACACTTTATTACTAATGTAGTAATTTAAATATTGTATTTGTTACTGTTTACAGCTTAAAAAAGAATTAACAAATAGTTGTATATCCAGATTTATATGTATCAAACCTATACAGGAAGAATAATAGATAAGTCCTAAAGTTGATTTTTGAGTGTATTAGTTAAAAAATATTATTATCCAAATCTGTATGTATCAAACCTATACTTACAAAAAGGGCAATAGGCATTAAAGTTGATTTTGTAACACTTTATTACTAATGTAGTAATTAAAAATATTGTATTAAAATTTGTTACTGTTTACACCTTAAAAAAGAATTAACAAATAGTTGTATATCCAGATTTATACGTATCAAACCTATACAGGAAGAATAATAGATAAGTCCTAAAGTTGATTTTTATGGTACTGTATTACTGGTGTTATATTATATGTTACATCTTACTATTTAAAGTTTTACAAAGAAATAATATATATTTACATAATTAAAATATTTGTTTTATTTGTCAACCCTCCATCACTTTTTTTATTAATAACTATCTTTAAAACTCTCGGATGAATCGGACATACCATTTACTCTTCGGATGAATGGGGAAAATATCATAGGTATTTCAATATTTAATCAAATTTATCCGGATGAATCGGGAATAGATCGTGTATTTTGGGGATGCGGGTGAAGCTATTTGGGTTATTATGATATATGAGTCCTTTCGCATCTTCTTAGTAAAACTTTTATCTTTCTTTTTCGTAGTCCTTCCTACAATATAGTAATTTACGATATTTTGTTAACTTTGATTGAAAAAGTATATTATAATAGGGTGGTATGGTAATTTGAAGTCTAACACGGATATATCAAGGAAATAATAAAACGATAAATAGCTCAATAAACTGTCTAGGTTTTACAAAACCGTGAAAGTGGGAACCCTGACTCGTTTTCTTATTAAGGGTGACAAAACTTAGATCTTCGGGCACCGGCGGCGGCGGCGGCGGCGGCGGCACCGGGGTAAAGTGGCATTGTTTCCCAACCCTATCCTTTTACTTTTAATTTATTAACACAGGGTTGCCACTCGTAAAAATTACTTTTATTGTTTGTAACGACGTCTCAGCCTACGTGATAACAATATCTGTGTAATAAATTCTGTTCTATGAAATTCTTTGGTCGTTAACCATTATACTGTGAACTATGGGTTGTAAAGCAACTAGTTTTGTGAGGAGGTCAGTGAAAATGGTTAATATCTTCGCGTGTGGTTCGCTTGGATTCAAAGTCAAGTGTCTATTGTTACAATAAAGTTTATGTACCACTAAAGGTTGAGACAACAGCCATACAATTATAACCAGTTTAAAATTTAACTCTTGATTTACGGTACTGGGAATGCTTTTTAGTGACATATTAAATGGGGTACTTAAACAATGACATGGTCATAAATATGATTTGAAAGGAAGTACTGCTTTGTTCTTCCGCACTATTATATTGATACCGGTAAAGGTAACTTGTTAACTTTACTAACGCAATTTCTCTTATTTTAAAATATGAAATCGCAATAGACCTATTAATAGGTGCAATATACGATTAAATATTGTATAAGCCTTGAAGGAACTTCTTTTATGGATTCTTGAGTCGTAACATAATGCAAAATAATATTTCTTTCGTTGTATAAGAATCTCAAGATTCAAAAGCTCACGACATAGCGTTCAACAGAAACACGTTTTCCTTTAAATGTATTGTGAATCTGATAGTAGAAGAAAATAAATTCTGTAACCAAATTCGGAACCCTTCTAAACAATCTATAAATTTCCTTTCGGCAAACTGAGTTTGAGTTCACATTCACCGCGGAGGGATATTATCGAACTGTTGGCTCTATCAAAATGTACTTGACGATTGATTGTTTGCGATATAGAGTTTAGTGTGAAGACTTCTTTCTGCTGACGAAAAACATTTTGGTTATAAACTTGTACCTACTAAAATTAACCAAGTACAATGCGTACTCTGGTCTTTATGTAGATCTAGACACTTATAGTCGTAGAAAAGAAAACATTTCGTTTCAAGTAGATTTTTTAGTCTATATGGCTTCTTAGTCCACTGCTGGACATAGGTTTCCCCTAATGAGCCCCATAGCACCTTAGACTAATATAGGTTGATGATGATGATGGCTACTTATGTTGCTCAAATTTTACTGGGCTTTCTGTCAATTAATTGATCTAAGATGAGAGGCCAGATTGTTCATAGTAATGACAGTATGTCTACCTCTTATAAACTAATGGACTTATAAAATGTAACAAAACTTTTAAAACCAAATTTTATTATTCCGTATGAAGTCTTTTCAATACAACATTGTCACCCTTCTTATTCCCAACAATTTTCCCCCGAGACTTCCTACATTTTCAATTCGAATCGGCCGCTTTCGATTGTACGAAAACCTTAGTCCAAATAGGCATAATACCTGACCAGCATAACCTGAACCTAACCGAACCAATATCTCGAATGCTCTTTCCTTGTTGTAGGTAGACCCAGAGCTCAGGATTGAGCGGTTGTCGTCTATTACAGCCAGCCTCGTAGTCGATATTTTATTCTTGCTTGTTAAACCTCATTGAGAGGTTATTTGAATATCGGGTATAATTCTAGCTTTATACGATTTTGGACGGTTACGGGTATTTTATTTACATTGATATTGTTATGATTACATTAGTAAGGTTTCGATTATGGGAAAAGTCGGGTTATACCATTTACCGTTTTGTTATTGCGACCGACCTGAGATATTTTTCGATAAAGTTATTACGGCTAAACCAAATTTCTTATTATGTATTGGTGAATAATAATAGTGAAAAATATACCCGAAGTAGCTATTGGTATCAAGATGAGACAAGAAAATAAGATCAATTAATCCTAGATTGTGTTTCGTCAATTAATCCTGGATTGTGTTTGAGCAAATGGGAAACGTTGCACAATGATCAACTGGTCAATAATACAAATGTCGGATCTAACGCACCTTGATACTGCGCTCGCGTCTATTGTGAGTAAATTGCGAAAGATTTATTTTGGGGGACAAAACACACACCTGCCTGGCATCAATGGAAACCTTTGATTCAAAAGAAGATATAGACATAGATCTGATGAATGCAGATGTGGGCGGGGATGGATTTGAAGAAATATATATCTGCAAACTGTATTATGGTGATCAAAATAAGGCAGGTTCTCACGAAACCTTAAACTTGATCTGGTTAGCCGTTGCAATTACAATTATTGTCTTCGTACAATGTAATGTACATTGGATGAAATAATGTAGAGCCCAGTCAGAGACCACAGTAAAAAATCAAAAAATACAAGAACAAATGTAAAGAAACAATACCTTTACCAGCTTTTGACCACAAACGAAAATTAGCCAAGAATCATATTTCACCAGCAAAAAAGGTAATTTCGTTATTGTCTCCTGCAAACCTAAGTGGTCCAAGAATCGAACCCTGGGGTACTCCAATTGTTTCTTTGCAAATTCAACAGTAACCAGCCACTGTCGACCAAAATGGTGAGTATGGTGACCAACAATGCCATTCTTTATTCATACCACCCATTCTTCGCGGATTTCTCGCTAAATTCCCTTCAAAACGCCTGCAGTGTCGCCAAACGTGTGAAATTACACAACAATACACGGTAATGATCCTCTGCAGGCGAAAAAATAAAAATAAATATACAACTTAGTGGGACCACTATCTATTGTGCAGCATTTCAAAGGATTTACAGCCCTATCACAAGTCGTTAAGCTTTATCTCTGCAGCGACGGTACGTTTTACGGCATCGGTAACTGTGATTTCTAAACAAATTCTAGTGCAGTTTTTGATTTACCACCGATTCTTATACCAATCGGAGTAAGGTTTACATTATCTTAACAAAAAGTGTACAAATAAGAATATTTTCCACACCTTTCGTTGTCATTACAGATTTTAATCCACAGGGGGCTTTCAATATTGTTTTTCAAATTTTTAGGATACGGTTCATTGTACCGATTGTATTTTACAATACAAAATAAACGCTTTAATGTGAATTGTACAAAGAATTGACTTCTGCTTAGTTACACAGTTTTGCGGTGAAAGCTATGAGGACACGGGTGTCGCCACGGGGACCAATTTTGCCCACAAATTGTTCCTTGTTTATATGGTTGTCTTTTTGTTCTGTCATTTCAGAGCTTTTGTTGATTATCAGTTCTTTTGTTAATCTGATTGACACTTTGCTTTCTTTTTGATAAAACAAAAACTGCAAAAGAATTGGCCTGTGATCACATCGTAAATCTGTGAAGGGGTCTGCTTAGTCTACGACTTTACTCGTGTCCAGGAATCTTTTATAATAGTGCCTATTATTTATTGATGCTGCTTTTATGGATTCTCGCTACATAGATAATCGGTATAAATATACGAATATCTACGTACTGTCCCGGTGAGAGAGATCGGTTCAGTGACTTTCTGGTTTTAGAAACACGGGGGAAACTGAACATTGTTCGTGATTGTTAAAAAATACACGATTATCTAAATTACAATTTTCATTATTAAAATCAATTAGTGAGCCTGAGGGGCTATGATTTAAATTATCAAAACACTAACTTGGCCAGAGGGGCTAGAAAGTGGGTTTGTTAAGTCCTACAGAAGGCTGATTCTACCGGGTTAGGAGTATTCTCCTTGTTTTTCCTCTTTTTAGTGCGCCGCAGGTGTAGTAGCGACCCGACGGCAAATGGTCCAAGTGTTGGAAGTGCAGGGGCAAAAGAGGGCGGCTCGTGAGAAGTCCGGCCGGAGACGAAGACTGCCCTAGGGTGGACTTTGAACCCCAATAGGAGATTGTAACATTTCAAAGGTTTTTATTAGAATATTGTCTAATTCTAAGATTGCAGTAAAAACAAGGGAACACAGAGATAGATAGATAGATATAGTTTATTGTCAAAGAAGATTACATGTTTTTGGTTAGTAGTGTCTTAAATCCTATGTTAAGTTTATCTAGACACAATAGCCATCGATCGATAGCCAGAGTATAAAATGGCGTCCCTGTCCGTCTCCTGCGCATTGAAAAATCCAAGGCCATAAACAATAATCGGAAGGGTTGTGAAGTTAGCAGCGTGTTGACGAACTTATCTAAAGTCCGTCATCCTAGACTATCAATTAATCTATTATATAATTATTCGAATGACAAAATAAAATTTGGAATCGATAAAATATAACGTAAGAAAGTAACAAGTTACGTTACAGTACTATGAATACGAATCTCTTCTTCCATGGTTTGAGTCTCTAATTTTAGATATTATGCATGCAAAGTCCCCAGACGTCACACACAGCTTAGCTAATATACGCGGAGCACAATGTAGTAATGCATATTCCGTGTTGAAAGCACGCCGAGTTAGAATATTTAGCGTGTAAGTGCATATTTTATGCACAGGTCGCGTGGGTGATGTGTGAATTTGTTTGACGTAGACTTTAATAGTTTCGAATTAAATAGAACACTTATATTCCGACACTCTATAAAATATTGGATAACTACTTACATTTTTTTGTCCGGGTACCTACCACCTGTTTGTATACAGACTTAATTTTGTTTTTACATGAAATATTTGTTTAAGGAAATTACAGCTGAATAATGGCAACTCATCAGAACTAGTATTTACAATTGAAACAGTTGCGAACTGCAGACTGTAGTAAAATGATCTAAAGGTAGCTTAGTTGATTAATTATTATTTTCTTATTTTGCTATGTCAGTACCCAGGTACTGGCAATGGCAGTCGTGGCGTAATAATTGACCCCTTCAACTCAACCCGTGCATGTCATAAGAGTCGACTAAGGGAACCTACCAGAGGAATAGCACTTAATAGCAGCTTTCTCATTTGTATTTGTAACACCTTTACAGCGATCACCAATCCGCCTGCCAAGCGGAATGATTTTGGCAAAACAAACAAGGGGTTGGGGAGGCACGTTTAGCAGTGGACATAGCAGTGGGTGCTGAGAAGACAAGTAAATACTAAGGAATATGTTATAACAAATAAGTAAGATAGAAATCAGTAAAACCGCAAAAAAATCCTTTAAATTCTTCTAAAAATATCCCAACCATACCAACCACTATAAACACACCACATATCGCCTTCAAACGGAATGCCATGAAGTAAACCGCATTCCGACGAGCGCAGCAGACGATGCGGCGCCTGCGCGTGGAGCTTCCAATAAAGTATATACCTAATAATATTACATTTATGCCAATAGTTTCAAACTACCGTGACACTATTTTTAAATTTTAGGATTCGTGCTGTTAGTGCTTTAAAATAAAATCATAATCAAAGTTAATTGTAGAGTGGTGTATTTCTATCTTAAAGTTATTAATAATGAAAAACCTTATTGTACCTATGCTCATGGCAATTATTGTAAATTTATTTCTTTATTATACAGCAGCTAAAGTTGTCTAATAGATTTGTTTCCATTCTTATCATTATCAATCACACAGTACCAACAGTAAAATTGAAGTTTAATGTTTTGGTGCACCTACCTGATTAATTAAAAAAATTGGCACATTGTTTAACATAAATATACAATTATACAAAAACTTTCAAAGCATTTTTAAAAGTTCTAAATACTTCTGAACTTTCTTTTTCGGTTGTCTGGTAGATAGCTCTTGAGCGATAAAACCGCCAATGGTCACTTAGTTTGTAAATTGTTTTATTGTAAATTATTTCTATTTGATTGTGCGTGGGCAATAAAGCATTTCCTATCTCACTTTCATATTTACAGTTGGCCTTCAGTACCTTCCAGAACTAACCAACATCTAAAGCCATCGCTTATTAGTCGGTTCGACTCCTATACACTGGAAACTCTATAGTCCTATAGAAATATAAGTAATTCCATTGTACCTGTGAGTCCTTTATTGTTCGTGTATGTGTGCGTGGCGACGCCTCGTCTAGTAGGCTCAGGAATGTGGTCTGCCCGGCTCGCAACGGACCCCGTTGGATACCAATCGAAGCCTTTGATGACCCAATTTGGATAAATCGGTTTGAAAAATGTGGGACTGGATTCTGGGTACGTTTGGGTTGCTCACAACCTTTGTTGGTTGTGAGAATTGACAAATGTTATAGCAACTTTTTGCATTTTTTTTATGTTAAGGTATCTATTTAGTGTATTTAGTGTTCAATATATCAATACCCATGACACAAGCTCTGCTTACTTTGGGTCTTGATAATGCTGTGTGAATTGTCCAGCATTATATATTAATTAAGTACCTTTGTACTTTAAAAAAATGTAGTAGGTCATCCAATCACAAGGCAAAGATATCTCTTTTTCCCATCTACACTTGACAGCCTTGTGCAGTTGTGGACCAGCTCTAAGAAAGCGAATAGCTCGGTTTTTATCGGTTTTATGTAGTCCTTAAATTAATTATTGAAATCTTTTAGAATTTTTGGAAATCTCTATTATAATAATTTTAGAAAAATTTTTAGGTATCTCTTTAGTTTTTGTCTTACATTTTTTTTTTATCTGGTGGCCCACGCCAAGGGTTCAATAAATACTTAGGTACCTCTACCTCTCAGGCATGCGTTTCCCATAAATAAAGATTACTCTATTCAAATGAAGCGTTTTCTTTCACGTCAGTAAATTACGCTCTTTGTGTCTGTTCATCGTCAGTGGCTACTCCATGTATCTCATCCTATGTTACACTGATCTGGTATTAGATGAATAATATTTGTATAGCTTTAACTTTTCTAATTTGGGGTTACCTTGGAAATGAGAGCAAACATGTATTAAATAATTACTCATCTGATTTATTTCGTAATAAATAAAATATATTAACACCCGAAAACTTGTTTTACTTTGAAACCTCACCTTTCATACATATATTTTTTTATATTATTTAAAAATATATTAAATATTCTCCATAAATACTCAGTTTCATGCTAGTTCCTAATATGTACGAGTTTAACAAAATCTTTACTTATTATCTAGATTGGGCCAAAAAGACTCAAATCATATCGTGACTCGCACTTGACCGCTCAAAATTATAAAGGCTCCGTGGCTGCTTCTTTACCGACAGAATAGGCTATGATCACCAACCCACTCGCTCCAAAGCCTCAAATAATAACATTATTATGTGAATTTATATTTACAATATACCTCTACACAAATCATTGACCAAAAGTCTTGTAAATTAAACTTTATCTTTTCAACATAAAGGCTTATGTTATTAATCGGAAGTGAAATGGTGCGTATTAGAGTGTATTTTCAAACGTCTTTGTCGCTTGATTACTGACCGAAATGGACATTACCTTTAGTATTCAACCTCTTTGGTAACTGTTCTTTTTTGAAATCATTTCAAGATTTGAATTGTGAACGAATACAAGACAAGAGTGAATAGGTATCTTCTAGAGACCTTCGTGATACATCGACGAGCACATCGTCTCTTTCCATCAGGTGAAAATGCGGTCAAACGAAGGTCTATTGACTATAAATAATTTGGCGTGTTTAAAAAACTATAAAACTATTATAGTATTCATCTGTTTCTAGGACGAATGAAATCACCCCTACCTACTTTTCCTGATCGAAGATCTATGTTCACGTGCAAAAAAATTAGTTTACACTTCGATAGCGTGATCTAATTTCCTTAGTAGCGACATCTAGTAAAAAAGTAGTCTAGTATTTATTTTGGTGACAAATGGATGAAACTGTTGACGTCCGTTGTCATGGAAACCATTAGGTGATAGTGAGATTATCATTGTGATGATGTTTTACAAACCTTCGTTTTACAGCGCACACAGAACTTACACACACACATTAAACATATAGGGGTCCAACTCAAAATTAATCTTTATACAACAACAAAATAATTATCGAAATCTATTAACAATTGGCGCATATACATGTATGTATGACCAAAATTGTTGCAGTCGTGATTCTTCAAAAATAGATTGTTGTTTGTTAAGTTTTATGGGATAAATACTAATCCCTCGAGAATAACATCATCATTAACATCATTATTTTATAGGTCCACCTCGGGATCATTCCCTATACAATAATGAAAGAATCAGCAAAATCGGTTAACTATTGGCAGAGATATCAAGTAACATACATACATAAAAAAACATACAGACGCATTGAGAACCTCCGCCTTTTTGAAGTCGGGGAAAAAAAAGAATAATTTGATTTTGATTCAAAAAAGAAAAGTCACGATTGAAAGAAATAAAGTACTTATAATTCTGTACCTAATTAGACAGGCTTTTATTATTATTTTCTTCCAAGATCATCGACTAGAGAAGTGACACAGAAGACAAAGATATGATAACATAAAAACAGCTTTCAAATGCAGATGTTTTAAAGCAAACTGAAGAAATATTTAAGAAGGCTCTACCAGCTTTGATCGCCGACTATTTAGATAATCAAAAGTTCCCTAAAGGTGCGATAAACTGACAATGGGAATCGTGTCACTAGAACTATGCTTTGTTCTCTTGCAACACAATAGATATTAAACAGTATACCTACTAACTAGTGCATACCACAAACGAAACAGAGAAATATCTGTCAATACAATAGAGCTTTCTGATAAGATTATTCTTATAAAAACAAAGATGTTGAACCAATTTAATCTAAAATAGCAGCAGCAAAGAATACATTGAATTCAAGTTTTAGCAAAATTTTGATAAAATACCTGCAATCATAACTTTGTTTATAGCATTTTTAGTATAGCTATATAAGAGGTAGTTGACACTTAATCGCTGTTTTTATTTAACTTGCTGTAACGTCGGAAAAACTTAAGTAAATAATCGCTATAAATATCCGTTAAAACGTTATATTATAATGTGTTCTGATCGCGTTAGTTTATCATTTATCATTTCTAGTCTTCGTGCGATAATATCCTATGAAATTCAGTAATACACAACTTAACAAGACTTCCCTAGTGTCACTACTGTAGTCAATTTTACTGTGCCATTCTTCTCTAACCGACGGTGAACCCGATCATAATCGATTCCAAGACTAGCATTCATATCGATCGGTGACGCAAAATATTTACAGAAATCTATTCCGTCAAAGTATAGTGATGGTGTATTATTTTATTGTTAGTTTTTAGGTCTTTGATTGGCGCGGTTAGTCTATGATCTATACAAAACTTTTTCTTCTTTCTCTTCACCTTTTAAAACCGAAGTTTGCTAAAGGTGACATAGAATTACGGTTAATAATGATAATTGTAGTAAACACTCAACTAAGGTTCCATAATAAGACAATAATTTTTGTAGAGTCTTCAATGAACTTTCCCAGCCGTTTAGTCCATATCGCAGTAACGAGTAATACAATCCATTTTAGTCAATAGTGTTAACCATAAAAATCACTAACAATATTACAGAAAGGTTTAAATTTAAGTTTTGAAGGCTCAATAAATTTATTATTTCATGCGACAAAATCATAACAAACAAATCGCCTCTCCGGAGCGGCACCTACTGATACAAATGATAAGAACAACGTTTAAGATTCACTTATTGTTCCCGATCGGGGCTTTTAAGATCATCTCGATAACACACCCTGATGTTGACAAAAGAGCTCGCGGCCGGACCGCGTTTTATCATAATTTAGAGATCCGTAACGGAATAGCCGATAACAGAATCTCATCATCATTATATCAGCCCACACACGTCCACTTCTGGACATAGGCCTCCTCATACGACACCACAATTAGCGGTCCTGAAACGCCTCCATTCATCGACTCCATGCGACCGCTACCATGTCGACGGTTCTTGGAGTAACTCGGTCGGGAAAATCACATCTTCATCATTTGTGTCATCGTGGTTGGTAAACTTCTTAACATTTACTCCTCAGGTATCGCTAGATTGAAGTGGAAGCCGATCTCCGCGAACTAGGCACTAGCGAGGTACCGCTCAGAGCCGACATGCCTGGATATGCCTTGTGGTGGATGATAACATCCACTTTGGGTTGTTGAACCACAGGAGTAAGTGATAATGTGATTGTAATTGAGTATATTATGATATTTTAGCCTTTGTAAAAAGGCTTACTACAAAATATCAGATTATCTAGAGGATAAAAAAGCTTGGGACGAGTTTTGCTCCAACTCGAAAACTTACAACCTAACAAGGTAAAGGTTTCTTGTTCGCTTCTTTGCTTTACCTTTAAAAGATGGAAGTGAACAAAAAGTCAAAGCGATCACTTTATTTTCTAGTTTTACTTATTAATTAATTTGAATTTTGTGACGTGTTGAAGAGTCCTGTAAGGTCTAAAGGAAATAAAGCCCTTTGACTTTGGCTTTGAATTAAAAAAAATAATACAAACACAAAACCATTTATTTAAAAAAAAATATTGTGAATTATATTATAGCATAACTCTACTGCGACCAACAATCCACTTGCCAACAGTGTATGTACGTCTGTGTGCTGATGGAGAAAAACAGCATTGTTGTTCACAAATGTATACTCGGTTGAAGCCAGATGTCTATTTGACTTCCGAAACTTTTATTATTATCACTTCCATAGAAACTCTGTCTGTGTACAATTGGTATTGATAACCTGGACTTATTTTAGTCTACAAAGTCTCACATCGTTTGACTGCGTGCGTGGGGCCCTAAACGACTTTCGGTAATTTTCTCCTTCGTGTCGATAGTAATCAATTACCTACGGAACCCGTTGTATTAGTTCTGGAAGTTCCCCCTTGCCAGGTCCATCTTTGTCTTTGCCGCGGTCAGATCGCGCCGTGACAGGCAATAAGTCACGGAATACAGTATTTTTATATGAATAATCATGTGGCATCCTTATGTTATAATATAAATATTATAAACCAGCTTCTGCATGCGGCTTCGCTCACGTGGTACAAATAATTTTGAAATCTTATTTACAAACAAATTTCACTCGAACATTCAAGAAAACTTTCAATTCAAATGTGCAACTCCATAACATTTGTAATTATAAAAAGTTTTACAAAACCGGAAGTTATAGAAGTTGTTTTGTAATTTTTGTTTCACATTTCCTTTGAAGGTGTAAACAGAAGCTTATGCGGTAAGGCTCTTGCTAAACATATTAGGTAAGTATTTA
This sequence comes from Eupithecia inturbata, assembly GCA_963662085.1. Lineage (NCBI taxonomy): Eukaryota > Metazoa > Arthropoda > Insecta > Lepidoptera > Geometridae > Eupithecia > Eupithecia inturbata. The sequence goes on along the minus strand of OY759180.1, from coordinate 15,145,837 downwards.
AAATGTGATTCTGGTTGGAACTTAGACCGTAACTTACTCGTTGTCGTGTATCGAATTGATTATTGCCAACATTAAAATGACAACCCTTTTCACGGTTTTTTTGATGTTGCCAGCAAAAACAAACCGCGAATCGCCTTTGAGTTCTGATATTCCAAAATTAAACATTCATTATCTGAATCCGGGGTAAAATTTACGAGTGGTCCGTATCGATGTTTATGGCCAGAGATTTTTATTGCGGATGCTCTTATTCTGGTGATGTTTTGACTACTGACTACCACGGTGTCCAAGATTAAGGTCTTGGACACCGTGGTAGTGGAATAGGCTTGATTTGTATTCTATCAGCTATTTATCAGCTGTGGTGGTCGTGGCGTATGAATCGAACCAAGAGCAGCAGTTTCCTTGTGTGTATTTTTTAACACCTCAACTGCGATCACCAATCTGCGTACCAAGCGTGGTGATTATGCAAAATCCCGCCTCGTTTGGAGGACGCACGTGCTGAGGAGTTATGTGTAAATATCACATCATAGAGCATTTCTGTAGATCTTAAAAGATGGTGGCTGGTAATTGGCAATACGTGTCTTGTGCTGTGTGGTGCCGGCATAGAATTTGCACCACCCCAACTCTTTCCGTGGGTGTTGTAAGAGGCGACTAAGGGATATCCACCGGGGGTGGGCAGCAGCGCCTTCTGCGGAACAAATTTACCACCGAACTGCGATCTCCAACTCGCATGCCCAGCGTGGGGATTATGGGCAAGACCCCCCGTGAGATAAATGCCAACAAGGCGCTTATCAGGGGGAGGCCTGGGTCCAGCAGTGGTCCAATATAGGCTGTGGAGGTGGAGGAAGTGTTGCGATATTTTGTTTGGGATAATAACCTCATAGCATCAGGGGATAGATTTGCCTATTCCTTCTCCTATGTCATTCATAATCATAAGTTTTGAAACAAATAATCTGCGTAGTAACAGTTTCATAATCATATCGATTACTATCACATTTTTACGCTTCCATTACCTTTTTAACACAATTTTCTCATAAGATTTGTACTTAGTTCCATAGAATGAAATAAATTAGGTACCTACATCCCAAGAGTTTTCAAAAATGAAACATGTGTGTGTGTCATCACTTTTGGACTAATTATGTAAAGTAGGCACAGGCCCAGGCTTCATACAAAAGTGTCCATGGTCCTTACATTATCTTTTAATTGTGCTCATTCTGTTCGATCAGTGTCAGAACCAGAGTAAGGACTTTGTTTACTCGCCCCGGGCAAAAAGCGTTGGCATGATCGGAATTTCCGACCTTTGATAGTACCTTATTTTAAACAATGATTTTTTATTGGCGACACTAATTTGTGGTTTGTGGTCGTAATAGTGTTAAGATAGTTTATGTAGGTCGGTATAAATATTCATAACATTGAAATTTGAGAGTGACACGGACTTATAAAAGCAAGACAAGAAAACACTCGCGAGAAGAATTGGGACCGACGCGATCATAGGAAATAGCACCATAAAGATAGAAGTGGCAAGAAATAAGGAAATGGCGAACCTACCTACTTCCTAGAATGTACGTATACCTTATGAACAAGTAAAATAATGTAACAGAAACTCATTATGTTTTTGGCTGTCACTAACCGCTTATTCCTAGCAGTTCTGCACAATACAAAATTACTGGGTCTAACAGTTCTGAATACCTTTGAGCGAGACGTATTTAATTTATATAGATATTTCCTCTTTTATGAAATAGAAAGACCAGTATTCGACTCTAGAAAATTATGCGTACGCTCCCCATGCTATAAGATATAGTTTATACCTTATAAAATACCATAAACGTTTCCCTCGTCATTTGCCTACACAAGCGAGTTTCCTATTTCCCGAACAATACGTTTACAACGTAAAATAATCGTGTTTCACCAGTTTATGGTCGCTACCGTGTTGTAAAACGTTCAGGTGTTGCGGACAGTCGGACGGACGGTGATATATAGTGACCAATTAAACTCGTAGCTGATTCCTAATGATGGCTACTGGCGGTCTGCGGTAGCGCTTACAAATTTTAGACATGTCAAGGCTTTTGGAGGCGTGGGTGATCGGCCATTTCGTCAATTAACTGGTCTTGCATAAATATGAATAGTGTTTCAGTGCAGGGATCCTCAAAAGTTCCACTTTGGTTTAATTTGCAAATTTCAGGTTCTTTATAACTTTGGCTCATCTTTGGAGCATCAAGCAGAACGATTTGTTTTATCAACGAGAAAAATCAAACGCATATTTTCTATTGCCACTGACCCTCGCAGAATAAATCTAGATTTACAACACAAAATATCACCTAATTAAAGTGGACTCTGAGCATTACGATGAGGTGAACAAAAGAGAGCTGGAATGTAGGTCACATCCAGGTCCGTTCTAATAAGTAATAGTGTACATAAATCTACTTATCGTTGGACATTTTTACAGCCTCATAAAAGTTTTTAATTAAGGATCCAAAACACGATCATCGCGCCGCCTACGGTAAATTTATGGCTCTATGGATTCACAAAGACATGCACCGGACTTTCAAATTAGAATGTTATTATGTAGAAATAAAGATTATTTTCGTTTGAAGTTTTTTGAGTGATATGTTTTAATGTATGTCCGTTTGTACCTACCAATTAGCACACATCGTCGTAACATCATACTTAGAGTAATTACTGGGTTTTCTTCATTTTTATTGTATTTATTGTTGGGATGGTGATTAAATAGAATTGTTCGAACGTTCTTAAATTATTTTTGAAAATAATGAGGTCTCTCGTTTAGTTGAAGTGTGGAGACGATTGTGTTGAACGGCAGAGTTACCAATTACTTTCAAGTACGTTCGTAAATTAGACGACCTACAGTGTCTCTCAAGATAAATAAGATAGTTAACGAAAGAGTTTTTATCTGAATAGTTAATAAGTTAGGCGAAAAATAACAACTAAATGTTAAGTACGTCATCGCTTCCTTACCTATACATATCGAAGCGACTGAAGTAAAAAATATATCATTAAATATATCAACGTATTATATCTATATTTCCACGCGTATTTTATTTAAAAAAATAACTTTTTTTATGAGAAGTATATCTATTCAAATTCAAATTTCAATGTAGTGTTTTATAATTTAATGATTTTATTGTTTCTAAGGATATAAATAAATGTGATTATGAGTCATAAATTACAAAAATGATTTTATTTTATTTGTAAAAGATTAGTGATGGTTTTGATAAATGTCACTCTAATTGTTTAAATAATTGGCAACATTACTCTTTTAAGTAAATCCCAGTTCTTAATTAAAATTATCTATTATTAGAACAGTTAAGTAAGTGACATTTATATAAACCTCATCCCATTGTTTAAGATTAAACATTTAAAACATAAGCTGCTAAGCCGACCAAGCCCAGAAGCCAAAGATAAAGCCATACAATGTCTTATTTCAGATAACATCAGCAGCATCATTCGATTAACATTCCGGAGGCTTCCGGGGCGATGTCAAAATGCCATTTTTGTGCCAGCTCTACTTGACAGGTATTAAGGTCATACCTACCTACTGTTGTTTTATTTGTGTATATTATTTCCCCCGACTGCGCAGGAAATAGCGTTTTGTTTTATATCTATGGGGTCTGATCGAACCAGTTGAGGATTTGGATAGGAATTGCTTGGTGAATATTGTTTTTAGGCCGTTGCTTCATACGTTTTTTTACGAAATACATAGGTATTTTTCTTTTTTAAATTTTATATTATAAGAAAATAGACAGATTACACATAGATAATTCTTCAATGAGACGTGGTGGTTTCGGTGTAAGATAAGGTTTCGGTGTAAGATAAGGTTTCGGTGTAAGATAAGGTTTCGGTGTAAGATAAGGTTTCGGTGTAAGATAAGGTTTCGGTGTAAGATAAGGTTTCGGTGTAAGATAAGGTTTCGGTGTAAGATAAGGTTTCGGTGTAAGATAAGGTTTCGGTGTAAGATAAGGTTTCGGTGTAAGATAAGGTTTCGGTGTAAGATAAGGTTTCGGTGTAAGATAAGGTTTCGGTGTAAGATAAGGTTTCGGTGTAAGATAAGGTTTCGGTGTAAGATAAGGTTTCGGTGTAAGATAAGGTTTCGGTGTAAGATAAGGTTTCGGTGTAAGATAAGGTTTCGGTGTAAGATAAGGTTTCGGTGTAAGATAAGGTTTCGGTGTAAGATAAGGTTTCGGTGTAAGATAAGGTTTCGGTGTAAGATAAGGTTTCGGTGTAAGATAAGGTTTCGGTGTATGATAAGGTTTCGGTGTAAGATAAGGTAGTCTTACACCGAAACCACCACGTCCCCTCCAAATCAACTCGAGGATTTCGTGAGACGCGACTATGTTAACGTAACAGGGTAGCAAGCAGCTTCCTGTGTATTTTTAACACATCTACTGCGGTCATCAATCCGCCTGCCAAGCGTGGTGATTAAGGTGAAACCCCTTTGTTTGTGGGAGGCAAGTCCAGCAGTGGATGTATAAGTACTTATAGGTTACTCTTCAACACATATCAACAAGACAGAACTAACTTTAATATATTACGAAAGAGATGGGTGAAAGTATCCTGTGTTTGGTTTTATTCCTCATCAAAAGTACAAATTTAACAAATAAAGAGGGATTTACACAATGTTCCTTTTCCGATAGGTACTTGAATTAATATCTATAGATCACAAGATATGAAAGAAACGCCGCTCAAAATGGATAAGTGCCTACTTATTCTGATAAAAAAAATTAAATAAACCATTATAACTAAAGGTACCGCCAATAACTCAAAACGGAAATACCATATCATATCCTGAAACTATTATAATCCTCAATAACTTCCCACTTCAGTTGCGCATGAGTTGATTTGCGCAAAGGATCAAAGTTTGTAGAAAAAACACAAAATGCTTTTGATTTATTCAATTATCCAGTGCTATATGTACATAATAGTTCAATTACTACAAAAGGAAAGAAAGGTTACCAAAGTGAAAATATAGTCTACTTTCGTGTATTGGTTCTGAGAGCTTCCACAAAGCTCACAATGCAAAATAAAAGCTAGCTCAGTAGATATATAGCTTACTTTACTAAAGTGTTACTTCTAAATCATTAAGCACAGTTCACACAGATCCCTCTGGCCTCGTTTAAGTCCGGCCCATTAAACCGAATCCAATGGCGAGTTTACACAACAATTATTCTTTACTCGATCGTCAGTTTTTTTAGACTTATTGCAGTATTCGCTACACTTCTATTGCATTGTTCAAGAGATAATGTTACTGCGTGTTTTGTTGTGTACTCGCGTGGAAATTTGATTAGTTTTGTTGTGCAGATGTTTACGCGATTTCTATAAATCATTGCTATGTATTGTTGATTGTTATCAAGACCATTCAGAATTGATTTTTTTGTGAGTCGGACTTTTTGGTGTCAATTTTGTGTCCCTGTGTTCAAGTGCTTTATTAGCATTGTTGCGTAGAAACTCAAAATACTCTATATAATTAATTATGTCTCATCTTCCTGCTCATAAAGGCAAAGATGCGTGATTTTACGTAACGTAGATATTTATAGTGTAAAAATAATACATGCTTATAAATAGCAGGCAGATATTATTTTTCCATTGCATATCGCATGTCTCCATTTCATTTATACCAAAAGTTGTTTTCGTACTTGAAATAAAATTCTCCTGCTACCTTAACAGAACGATATCATTCACTCCCGACCACGGCAAACAACAAAGCTAACGTTTTTTAAAAGCAAAAATATTCATATGAATTCGGTCCGATTACCGGATACGAGGGTGACATGATAAAAAACCCTTTTTGGAGTGTTAATACCGTGACAAATGTCGAATTTATGCGATCGTGGTGGCTCGGGCGCCCCGCTGCGCCTGCTTCGGACTAAGGACGATGGATACTGACCTTTTAGCTCGGGAATGATTACAAATTATGAATGGAATAGGTGTCGGATTATTTATATATGTATATAAGTGTATATCGGCGATGTATCTTGAAGCGGGATGTGTTGTGAGTTAATGTTTCAGTGTTGATTGGGACACCTGTGTTTTGTTGGCCTGATAGTTCCACTTTTAATGTTAATAGGGTTTGGTATAAACTGTTCTGTCTCCTTGCGGGACAGACATTTAAGTTTCCTCAAACGTTGGTATACAAACCAAAAACACGTATTGAAGTGAAGAAAAAAAATATTCTATACAGGGTCATTACAAAATGTTGATCAAATTGAACAAAAAAATTAAACGCAAATATGAGTTGGACTCGCCCACCGAGGGTTCCATATAATTATAAGACCTTGTTTATTGCCAAATATCATGATTCTAGGTTAACGGGAAGTAGGTACAGGCACCCTATATGTTTTGGTCACTTGCGTGAATCAAAAATATTTTTTTTGTGAATAAACTATAAGATTAACTATTTCAGATTATTTTTTTTCCATTAGGTACTTGTGCTATCAGACCTTGCTTCTTGCCAAATTTCATGATTTTAAGTCAACAAGCAGTACCTACCTTATAGTGCAGGTTAGGAGTGCATTTTCGGGTATAAACCGCTGTTAGTTTTGATTGCGTTGAGTTAGAGATTTGATTTATATTACGGCTCCAAGAGGTTACGAGCTTGAGTATATAATGTTACTTTCAACTCTATATCTCCACGCATTCCTGAAAAAAGAGGGTTACAGACGGACAGACGGACAACTTTTTTAAATTTTTTTTAGGGTTACATATTTATAACCCTAAAGAATACAAATAGTTATGCCTAAATTTATTTTTCTGTTTCCGTTACTTCAGCTTAATATAAACTTTGCCACACATTAACATTTAAACACGATCACGAGCTTTCAAGCCCCAAATAAAATAATTCCAGCGGGATTGCGTGATGACGTCATGTGGGATACGGTAGCTCCTCAAGCTGTGAAGGTATCAAATGCCAGGGTATCAGGTATCGTGATTCACAGATTGACTTGTCATTTAGGTACCTACGTTATTTGTAAAGCAAAATAGTGAAGATGAGATTTATTTTTTAAAAAGAAGTAAGACTTAGTCTATTTCATTTTAGAAATCAAGTTTAGACTACGGTTGAATATAGAATATCTAGATCTAAACAACACAAAGCCATATTAAGGCTTTAATTGCGCTATGTACATATGTAAAAATATTACTGGATATTTTATACACAGCGTCATTGAGCCCCTCAGAATAAATAAATATAAATAAATAAAATAATGCAGGAAAATCCACACGGTATCATCTAGCCCCAAGTCAAGCAGAGCTTGTGTTATGTATGGTACTAGATGACTAAATCTGAAGATCGTACAAATATTTGTCCCGCGGCGGTAATCGGGATTACCGAGCTCAGTCAGTCACATATTGCAGTATTTCGCTTAGATTTACTATTAACTAAAATTCTTCATGACACATAAATTCCAGCTAAACTTGAATGAATCCCCATTTAGGTATTTTAATAAATCATGAAACAACTCAGCAGGACATTTATCGGAAAATACCACGAAATTCGATTATCGATACATTCAATTTTATCTTCAATGGACTAAATAACCCTTATTTTAATAAAGGTAGGATTCAATTTAGGCAATAGAAAACTTTATTATATTCCATTTACTTTAGGCATATTAAAAAATCACGTGTTTGATTAATAAAGGTGGCGGTGATATGCAATAATTAAAAAAACTTCTAAGGTTATTTTGTACTCTTAATTATTTCCATAAATTAATTTGTACAGAGAAAATTATCAAAATAGAAAGAAAATAAATTTGTTTGGGTTCAAATATACAATATAATACATAACACGACTCATTGTATATTAAGTTCCATCTAGGTATATTGAAAACCATCTTAAAGTCATAATATGTGTCTTATATCTGAGTCATAAGACAACTTAAGTACCTATAATTTTTTAAATATTGTGTCATCAAGTCACACACAGGGCTATTAACTAACTATTCCCTCTCTAACCTCCATAATAGTATCAATATGAGTGTATTTATCAAACGATAGCCGCACGTCACAGAAAAAACATGTGTTGCCGACCAATAAAAACAAAATAGCATTAAGTAGACATTCAAAAAAGTTCATTGAGTAAGCCTTGCATTGGACACCATAGATATTTCCAGAGACCCTAAATTCAATCAAAAAAGAAACGAAAACCGACTCTATATCGAACACACCACGAGTGAAAATTAGAAAGTCAGACACTGTGACTTGAAACATTTTTACAACATTTGAAACTTGCACACCTGTTAAAAGAACGCTCAAAAATCCTTTAGTTATTTTTGTAACGCATTCTTCAGAACACCATTCTTGTTTATTTTAGAAAATTATTTCTTTGGGATGAATACGGGGACCTGATTAAAATGATATAGCAGTATTATAAGTCGTTTGTAGAGCTACTGAGACCCTGTTGTGCCTGTTGTACCTGTTACAATCTGACTGTCATACAAAGTTGCATTAATCCACAATTTTACCCTGTATCACCATGTAAAGTACTTTGCTGGCTATATTCTTACATGGTGTAGTTTTGAGACAATCCGTTTAGTGTATTTACAGTCAATACTCGCTAGCGACTGTAGTTAAAAAAATGTATGAAATCTTGAACAGCGCCTCTAGCGGATAGTTGGGTACTAAAATGCGCGGTACTAATATTTACGTAACTACTGTAGTAACGTCAGGCGATCTAACTGTGACAACTCATGGTAGACACGCTGATATTCATTGAGTATATCCGACAATCCGTGGTAGTTGAATGGTATGGAATAGAAAAAAATATATTTACAAACACACTCCATAAAATAAACAGACAAACATAACAAACCTTTAAAACAAAATGAAAAATAAAAAAGCTCTACGTCTACGTAGGCCCTGCCAACTTAGCTCATGGATGTCGTAAGAGTAGACTAAGTGAACCTACCTGAGGAACCGCAGCAGTTTCCTTCAGTCTTATTTCGAATACGGGTTGGTGATTAAGACAAAATCCCCCCTTGTTTAGGGGAGGCACGTTAGCAGTGGACGTACATATGTGTGCTGAAGGGGATTTCTAGAGAGTTGTATGTTATGCACTTTGACTGTTTTTTTAGGGTTCCGTACCCAAAGGGTCAAAACGGAACCCTATCACTAAGCCTATGCTGTCCGTCCGTCCGTCTGTCAAGTGGTTCTATCTCATGAACATTAAAAGGTAGACAGTTGAAATTTTCAAAGAATGTGTATGCCTGCCGCTATAACAACAATTAATAAAAACAAAAAAAATATCAAAATGAAGGGTGCTCCTATACAACAAACGTGATTTTTTTGGCTATTTTTGCTCTTAATTTGTCAAGGCTGTATCTCTTAAACTTCAATAGAACTACATGAAACTTTCTATAATTAAGTATCACTTCAACTGTAATATTAACAAATGCTAAAAATAAAATAAAGTTGAAAATTTAAAGGGGTCTCCGAACAAGTGAAAATTTGAGGTTCTTTGAAAAAGTTGCCTGATTTTTACGGTACGGAACCCTTCGTGCGTTAGTCAACTTGCACTTAGTGGTTTATTTTTCTCTGATTAAAGCTACCTACCAATTGTTTTATTGGTTTGGTTTTGTTGTTTGATTTTTTCACTCGTTTTTTGATCTGTTTGTTTCAACCATCATAGATCCAAAACCACACCGTCATCCATTCAAAACCAAAAACGCTTTAAATTAAAATTCAACTTCTTGTAATTACTCACTATGAACACTCACAACAAATGGACTATACCGTTTAAAATATCCTCCAAATTAGTGAACCTTATCACGGTTATACAAAGTTTAAATTCCCTCGAAGAAGGTCAAGAGTTTCTCCAGCCACTGCAGAAGTCAGTTTTTTCTTTGAAAGACCATTAAACTATAATGAGTGGTTTAAGAAGTGCTTACCACGTGCCTCTTGAACCAGTAACTACCGTTCATATACAATAGTTACACACATACAAAATAATTTTACAATTTATCAGCTCTATGTGGCTCTTTTCCGTGGTCTACGACCAGTCAGCTAAGATTTTGTTTCAAGCCTCTATTATTGGCGTCTTCTATTCAATGGGTAGATGTGCGTTTTGCTGCATATTGTTCAACTGGTTTCTGACCCCGGCTTCGTACGCATTGTTTTTATGGAAACGTTTAAAGGTTATTTCTATCCCATGGGATAGAAATAACCTTTACTGATTTATGGGATAAAAATTAGCCTATGTTTTATTCCAGGCCTAGAAATACCTGTATCAAATTCAGCCTGAAATTTCAGTAATTTCGGCGTGAAGAAGTAATAAACATCCATCCAAACTTAGGCGTTTTTATTAGCGTGATTCATAAATTAAAAGTAGTTTATTGTGAAAAAGAACTGCCGAAATAATGAAACGGAAGAAATAATGGACCTCATTGTGAATGTCAGAGTACCTATGAACTTTGAAAGTATTGGAAGAACACTCACATTTTCCTTCTTAACAAGAGACGTCGTCATCAGGGTCGGAGCTGTGGTAAGAATGGTCACTGGCCACGAATTCACACCATCTTGCCACAAAGTTTTATTGTGGTTATAATGACACTTGAAACAGTACAAATTGGAAGTCGACAGTCGAACACTTGACGTTTCTTATTAGATGACGGAACGTTTTGTTGTTTGAAAGAAATTATTAATTTTACCATTATTGTGCCATGGTACCATGATTGTGGCCATTGATGGAACTGGTGTTACGTTGTATTTGAATTATTTAAATGTAAACTAAAAATAATGACGAACGATGTGGCGCGGCGGGCGAAGGCCCGCCTGCGACGCAGGAGGTTGCTGGTTCGATTCCCGCCGTGGCACAAATGTTTGTACAATCTGCACATATTTGTTCCGGGTGTCCTGGGTATTTTCTATGTATAATAAAAAATAATTTTATTAAGTTTATAAGTCATTTAGTACCAATAACACAAGCTCTCTTAGCTTGGGGCTAGACGATGCTGTGTGGATTGTCCAGCATTATTTATTTATTTATTTGCGAGGCGATATGCACAGAACCGTGCTGGATGGCACAAAGTTCGGGAGGCACCCAGCAGTGGACAAAGTCCGGCTTCAGATGATGATGACGAAAACAAAATAAGACAACATGCTCAAAAAATCTCAAAAAAAGTCGAGAGAAAACGACAGGTGACACACAAAACACTGCACTTTCCAGGAAAAGATTACAATGATGAATAACTATTACCATAACTATTGGTTCAGATACTATATATTTAAAAAGAATATAGTTTTGGGTCGGGACCGCTGTCCGAGGCGTCCGCGTCGTCGTTTGTGGGAGGCCTATGTGCAGCAGGGTACGTAGATAAAGGGTGCCACGGAAACGGTGTAGTACATACTATCGCATAAGTACATGCAGTACATCTTAACTAGAAAACGTAAATTATGTAGATTAGCTTTGCTTGCATTGACCGCAATTAGCAAAGTTATTTTAATCTCTTCAGAGGTTTTACGACCCTCAGCTAGCAACCATCCCTTTAGCGCTTATTGATTGTTACCAAATCAATTAGTGTAATAAGCCGATTTTTTGAATTTCGCGAATTTTTTTACATATTCGTGTTATTTTACGTGTAATTTTACATTATTATTATTGTTTTGCAATTTCAAAGGATTTACATACTTTTTTTGTAATAATTTCATCACTGGTTTTGCTAAAAAAACAAGCAATAAATATTTGTGAAATATTTTGTAATGTTAAATAATGCAAGAGTGCGTTTTACACGAATAGGAAGAAAAGCTTTATTTTTGCAAAACAAAATAATAATATTCGAAATGCAAAAAGCCTGCCTACCAGCACTCATACGTTGAACGTATGATACTATGTCATTTTGATACTATGTGATAAATAATCCTTTAATTTTTGACATCAAATTGACATTTTGATATCGAGTTGCAAATATTTGTTCCGGGTGTTCTGTATGTAAAGTAAAAAATGTATATTTATGTAATCTATTGTATTAAGTTTATCAGTTATCTAGTAGCCATAACAGAAGCTCTGCTTACCTTGGGGCTAGACGATGCTGTGTGGATTGTCTAGCATTATTTATTATTATTTATTTATATTACTTTATAAAGCCTAACATTATAATTTTGATCGCCTCGACGAGGCAGTATTACTGTATGAGATGGAAAGTATTTGATTTACCATTATTATTAAGAGGAAAACTCTTAGTGATAATGGTGCCTTCATTCCTGCGAATAAATGATTTCATTTGATTCAAATTATGTTAGGTAGGTACTTAAGATCGTATAACATCCAACCGCAATTAAAAAAAATATCGATATCATCCCGGTACTAAATCACGTATCCATTGATCGTGTAAAGTCCCATCTCAATCGAATCAAAACCCCATTGACATCGCTATCTTACCACAATCGGAAAAGACAAGAGCCGCTAATTCTATAAAAGCAAAGGGGTCCACACAATAAATAAATAATGACTAAAATACAATAAAATACAAAGACAAAAATAAACTCTATACAGAAGAAATAGATGCTATAGTTTAAAATGATAGAAGAGATATAAAATCGGTTAATTTTTCCGCTCTAGTGCCTCTAGTGAATGCCTACTGTTTGATATAGGTAATTGTTTCTCACGCTTGTTTGTATGTAAAGAAAAATACATAAATAGGTGCTTTGTGGAGTTTCTACTAATAACTGTACGAAAAGGTCTAGTTCATAGATCCGGATAGCTAAGTAGACCTTACTCAGATGCGAATGTTTGTCAAGATATGTGCTTGTAGATAAATATACCAGTAATATACCAATAAATGCGTTTGTCGTAGCCTCGGGCATAAGTATAAAAACTCTGAACTTTATGATAAATAGCATGATACTTTCTTCCTGCTTTTTCTATGGCAAATTTCTACCAGCTTCGACAGTTGACTCATTGGTTTCCTTTTCCAGTGAGCTAAGCATTTACATGGCCTTCAGATCCTAGTCAGCGAACCTAGTGCCTTTCTTTCTGCCATGGTATCTAATGTCAAAAGTCAAAATCCACAGTTTTGACAGTATTCTCGTTCCATAGAAGCTAAAAGTCTACAATATATAGAATAGGGAGCGACAAACCAACAGTCATAATTGATGTATTGACACAACAGCGGCCATTCACAAACTCACAGAAGCCGAAAGTTTTTGAACAAATAATGAATTTCCCGTGTGTACCTAGAGACAAGTCCCAAGTGGACAGACATGCGTTTAAAGTTCACTCTGAATCAGGTTAATGGTAAATGTACCTTACAACTTTTGAGCTTAGATTCTAATTTTCTTTGCACAACAGCGTCCAATATCGTTATTACTTACTACCTACCAAGCATGGTAATTAAAGAACACACCACACGTACAGAGGATTAACCTAAGAACATTATTTATCTTTAAAGTATTTTAAATCATTGATACCCCCCCCACACAAAAGGGGGTTATATTGATACTGTAGTGTAGTGTTAGAGGGCCTAGTTCACACCTTACAGCAGTTGCTGCAACATTATTAATCGTCTAGTCGATCAGGTAGAGCCCGTAATAACTATAGCAAGAACTCTATAGAGAGTTACTCTATATAGCTCTATAGAGTTCAAGACTAAGGATGACCTGGATTTCAATGATAGAGGTAGAGACATAGCATGTACTTGTCCCGCTGCGTTGATGTTATTCTAATACAGATCTCCTCGACAGTCACCTTATCTGTGGCATTTGAAAGAAACCAAATATTATTACGAACCGTTCCGCGACAATAGCACTGAGTTGGTTATGGTGGTAATGGTAAGTGTCTGTTGTTTTTTCGGTTAGGATGCTACCGCTGAATAAAGATACCATTATTTTTTCGGCAATTGCGGTATACATTATAAAAAATACTACCAACACAAGATTTGTGTAGGAATAGACGAATTGAGTTAACTTGGAGAGAATAAGCTATTTTTAAAAGAAAAATTCGGAGTAAGTACTTTCTCTCAATTTTTTTATTCAAAATTAGCGTTAGTACGCACGTTTGATTCAGGCACTGTATAAAATGGACATTTATGTAGAAAGCTAGGTGTTTTAGAATTACATGTTTTTCCTACCTAGAAATTGCCATTTCCTACAATAAAAGATAAGTAATGGCGTATGATTAAGATCCATCTGTCATAGAAAATGCACGCTTTCTCTACCATCTATTTTGCTATAGACAAATAAAGTACCTCCTCTTTATTCCACAGCAGACTCGTGCAAAAAGGCCTGGACAAGAAAATTGCTCGCCCGAAGCGACGTTCGTTAGCAAACTGAGACAATTCCAGTTTCGCGAATTCTGACACAATACTCGTCTCACAATCCGTCCCTCGACAAAGAGTCATTGTTACAAATAGCCAATAGGTACGTAAATGGGTTACCAGCTTTGTAGCAGCCGAACTTCTGGCATTATTGCAGATTCTTTGTTCGGGGACTCGGGGACTACAATGCCACCGTGAAACGTATTTATAAATATGATATGAATGGATAATATAATGCGGGGCATGGTCGCTATTGTGGAGGAACCTTGAGCTTGCACAATCGAGATTAGACAATCCAAAGGACCGAGGAACCCAGATGGCTGACCCCTTTTAGGACCTAAGCCGACAATGGTACAAACGTTAACACTAATAAAACATGTTATGATACGATTGTATGATAATTGAACCATTATTATCCAGTGTCCTTGAGGCCTGAATATTAAAATTTGGATTACAATGGTAACATTAATTCAGGTTAGATGATACCCATGAAACTTGATTTGATTCAGCATCAAGCTTTCTTAGCCCTAATGCCATGTTTACGGTTAAAAGCTACGGGAAGCTGGAAGCAGAATGACCTTGGCAGCAATCTCGCTGACAACAAAAGAAGATACTATTTGAACGTGTCATAAATTACTAAGCGACTGTAAAATTACAAACCCACCATTGTCGCATACAGAAGAAGGATATACAAAAGTATCAACAGCAAAAACAAAGTCTAAAAACGTGGTTTAACTAAAATGCCACGGGCACAGTGTGCCGCCATTGTAAACGGAATAGAATAAAAGAAGAAATAAAAGAAGGAATAAAAGAAAGGAAAAAAGATTGTCGTTTCTGTTTGAACAATGCACGCTGTCACCGGCACGCCATGTTGGACCGCGGCGCGTGAGTGGCCGCCTACAAGAATACTATTGAATTTGTAATATTGTTAAAAATTTCGTTAAGTTAATTAGTTGCTCCACGATACTTTACTTTATAAAAGTGTTATTATTTAAATTGAACCTCTCACTGTTTACGTTCGATCCTATGTAATTTGGTAGGTACTTAATTTTAACAGAGACATTTTTTTTTAATTGAATTTTGTTTTTAATTTGGTACGAGTACTAGAACAAAATCACACTCTTGAGTAACAAAAACCTATCTTATTTCAGCCACCGTTAGCGACGGATTATTTCCGTATTGTTGTATTATTTTGCTACGTAACAAAAAATTGCAAATTCATCTTATCAATTCTCAAAGATTACATTTAGAATCGATCAAATTTCTATTATAATTGTAACTGCGCCTCTGAATAAGTGATTCTATATTCTATCCCACAGACTCTCGAGCCTAAAATAACAGCTTCCATTGTGCCACCATATTGGATTCTGAGATTGCGTACGCAATCCATTATTATTAAATATCTTTGTACGAGATTTGATACGTTGACTGATATCGTGAATAACTTTTTTTGTTGTTTTTTAGATCTCACCTGAAGTTCGTATCCCTTTTGGGATAAGGGAGTTAAATGTACAATCTGTTCGATTTCTTTTGTCACAGTGTTTTGTTTGTCTTTGCAGGAATTTAAAGCGGATATGTATGGGAGGCATCAGTTCGCTGCTCAAGGTATATCTACTTCCATGACAACTCTATGGACGTGGCTACACATCGTAATTATCGTGGTGATTATTTCTATTGACTAGCCACGAAATACATACATGTCTGAGAAAGTAGTCCCTATGCTTTTACCACGCTTCATCAGAATACATACCTACGTCCACTGCTGCACATGTCTCCCCTAACGACCTAAATGAATAGGAAAGTTAAGTTGGATGTTTAGATGAGTGAATGGATGATTGCCTGGTAATTTATCCCACCACATAGAATCCACATATCGGGTACCTACCCGTTTTACCGACGACCGATGTGGCGCGGCGGGTGAAGGTCTGTCTGCGACGCAGGAGGTTGCGGGTTCGATTCCTGCCTTGGGAAAAATGTTTTTAGGATCTGCTTTTATTCCGGTGTTCTGGGTATTTCTATGTATAGAAATTAAAATATATATATCTATGTTATGTATTGTATTAAGTTTATCAGTCATCTAGTACCCATAACACAAGCTCTGCTTGGCTTGGGGCTAGATGATGCTGTGTGGATTGTCCAGCAATATTTATTTTATTTATTTAAATATTTTAAAACTTCAGACATTGAATAAAATAAAGGCTCCTTTAAATCCGCCATGCACCCTTTATTACTTTTGTAATTAAAGTCATAAGAACGTTTCAAAGAATGTTCAGTAACACAACTCCCATCAGAAATTATTATGACATTCCCACAATAAACCATTAATTTAAGTAACCTAAAGTAAAGGTTAATGTTAACTTTAATATTCTATCAGCAACGCCTATTTTTCTCATGAGAGTCATTGTAAAATACTTAACTTTAATAAGTTTTCTTGGCTTCAATTTTCACAGCATGATAGTACAGCCCACTTGCCTACTTCGACTTGCCCACTAAGAGATGTAGAATATATTATAGTTAGTGGGGTCTTCAGAGGGGTTGTTGGTACCCCGCGGCGAAGTCAAGAGCGATATTGTTGTATGTTATAATTTGTATGAGGGTTTAATTTATTGAGTACAAGGTGGATTAGGGAAAATGTAGATTAAGGTGAGATTTATGTGGAAAAGGCGAGATGGTGTTTCTGTGTTGGAAGTTTTGGAATTGCATAACCATAGCTATTTCTTCTTTAAATTTAGGGACATCGAAATAAATGTTATGTTTTAATGCCCCTATGTTTTCTTAGTTGTCTAGTTCTTTGGCATTTGTTACGTTCATATTAACAGCCCGTTGCGCCTACGCTGATTAGCCAATCAATAAATAAATCTATTGTTAAATAGTGTTTTCTCTTGCAGAAAGGACGTTAACAAGAGATTTGATCACTGATTTGTTAGAGAGAAGCTCAGCTTACGAAAAACTGCTGTAAAGCTATAATAGGCAGAAATAGTTGAGATGGATCTAGAAATAGTAGATGCTAGTTAAATTGGTTTTGGCAATTATTATTCTCTAAAAAAGAAAAATAGACTTAAATTTCACAGTAGGCAGTTGTTCCTACAATGTTCACCTCCGCAACAATAATCTTTTTCACCAACACCATTCCATTCAACCACCGTGTGAAGTCCCACCAGCTACATTCCGTTACTACAGGGCGGGCCGCCCAGCACGACGCCCGCCCTGCGCCGGCGCACCTCACGCCGCGAGGGAGTGGTCGCTCGGTTCTTATGGGAACTGGAGGAAAGGTGCTGATGAGGTGGTGACTGACACTTGCTGTGTTTTTTAGTTTCTTATTCTCCGTGTGACCATTTTAATACATCTGTTGAAAATAAATGGGTTTACTAAGGAAAAGGAGACCGGCAGAGTTTATAACAAATATTTTTGGGAGGCAACAAGTGCCTCAAAACTACAACATAGACACTAATTTAGTCTACCTATGTTATATTTGTTGACTTTCGTTTTGTTTATGCCTAGTAACCCAAAAATCCCCTGTAAAGTCTACTATGTATTCATCAAAAACAGCAAACATGAATAGAAAATAAATTATTTAAACTCTTCTAACATAAAAACGAATGACAAAATAAAACCCATAAAATTAAAAACGACTCAGACAATTAGCTAGGCCATAAAACAGGGCTTATAGCGCTGAATCATCTTCAACAATACCTAAGTCCGAAGTTATGTCACTCGAACAAAAAACCAACGATAATCCCACCACTAATTCCATCACCATCACACAAATCCATTCAAATTCCCATACAAGTACACTGACGTGCACTAAAATTAATACACCCCTCTCAAAAATAGTGAGATTCCGTCCTAAAATTAACATAAAGCATAATTAGCCGTATTATATTGTAGTTTGCACGGTGGGCACTGTATTCTATTTACACATCTATGCCATAGACAAAATAGAGCATCTGACAATGCATTATGTTTACATTGTGAGGAATGTATAATTTAATAGTGAAATATTACGGTGGTCATGAGAAAATGAGGCCGGTTCAGATTGCATTAGTTCAAGTGGCCAGGAGTGTATTCTCTTGGTTTCCTTATAACGTGTAGAAGTGTTTTTAAATTAGTTTTACAACACTTTTGAGTTTTAATATTCAAAAGTGAGTTTGCGCTTTTGGGCCCTATTTTGTTAATCAAAAAATCCAGAATAAAACATGTCGGTATTTTTTCTCTTTAACGCGGTACTTACACCGGGGATTTTTGTGTCACAGTTTTATAAGAAATAAATTGAAAGTTAGCAAAATTAAAAAGATATAAAACAAAAATTAACAAAACTTTTGACTAATTATATGCATTTATCTTGACTTTTATATATATATTCTCTAATAATGAGACGCTATTTTCATCAATGGAAAGAAAAAAAGATCACCAACATTTATAATTTAAAAGTTTACCTACGAATCAAACTTGACTCATATTTACATTTCCTCTGTTCAATATTATTTATAGCCATCTTTAATTGCCAGGGCTGTCACATTTATCAATAGTAAGAGCTCAGTCAACGCGCTTTTCAAACCATGAATTGCATTATCGTGTTGGGCCTATGTTAATGCACGGTCTATAGGAATTGAAACTTAATTCTATAACATGCTCTGTAATCTGGTTGTAAGGACTTGGACACAGGGAAGATCATAAGAACATGAAAATAGAAAAAAAACACTACTAGCTGCGGCTAAACATTCCTGAATAAAACAAATCAATACAGGTCTAGATCTATAATTAATACATTCAGCTCAATTTGTTCACTTGTTTTGGCATGAACCGAAAGTATAATGTAAATTTTCTGTGCAGAACTACTAGAACATACATTTTCCTAGTAGGTCTTTCCGGATGGAGAGAGGGATTTCTTGCAATTTACTAGTTATACGCAGTCAGCAATATCATCACCAGCAATACCATAACCTAGAGCCCATAACAGATTCTACTGTCATCTATCTGATATGAAGCTGAACCTTACGTTTCAATAACAATTACATCACCATTATCACCATTTTAAGCCCGATTTGATCTAAAACTGGGATGATTATTATTATAAATTTTAGAGCCTAGCTCTTTCCGGTGTAATGATGCAATTTCCTGCACTTTTCTCTCTCCAATACAATGTCTTTTACTTCTTTATACGACATAATATCGATTTTCTTCTTGATCTGACTGAAGCCTTGGTCTCTTGATCACTTGATGTAATTTATGAAGTTGTTATGTCGTACAAGATATCCAATCATTCTCCCTCTTCTGTTTAGAATGGTGTAAATCAAAACACTTTTCTCCTCAACTTTTTGCAACACCTCCTCATTAGTAACCTTCTCCGTCCAGCTTATCCTTTCCCTCCTCCTGCAGCACCACATTTTAAACGCAATAATCCTCTATCTTTCCCCCTGCGTCATGGTCTATATTTCGCCTCCATAGAGGGCTATGGTCCAAACACGTGTTTTTATAAAGGTTTTCTTATCTTTTTTTTGATATTTTAGATGTAAATATAGGTTTTTTGTTGTAAACTGCCTGTTTTGCCTTAGCTAATCTGGCCTTTATGTCAGGCGTGCATCTTGCTTGAGTCACTTCTTATAATACTCCCTAAATATTTATAACTTTCTACGTCTTGAATTCTAGTATTGTCTATTGTGATTGGTTGTGCTGGTGTTATTTTGGTTTTAGAAGTAACATTCAGATTTTATTTGTTGTTAGATGTTTATTAAAAATGAATTGTAATTTAACTGGGATAAACCTCTCTTAAATTGTGCCTTTTGCCTTGGTCTACTATTATTACGAACTTCGAGAAAAACCGTTCGTGCTATCGATAATTCAATAGCACGAACGATAACTTTAATACGATATTTTTAATAGAACAACACAGCTCAATATTTAAGTACCTACCACTTCCACGTCCAATGTGACCTCTCCCGAAGGTGTGCCTATATCGGTGATACTGGTTCAAGCTCGCAGTCCCTTGCCATCGGTAAATCAGGCTTAGCACCGCAGCCAACGAGCCTCATTTATACCTTATTTATAAACGAAATCCCCCCGTAGCACACAGCTGAAACGTATTCGATGGTATTTTTATAGGTTTTATGACTGTTATTTCATTGTGGGAAAAAGTTTTGATTTCATGCGTTTATTGTTGATCGTAAAGTTGAAAATATCAAGAAACTTTATTAAATTCTAGTAAGTAGTGAGTTTTAGTGGGAGTTGTGCTACCAGTTTATAGGAGCTACAAATAGTGTAGTCACTTAAATTGTGGACAAGCGAAGGTGTATTCTTGATAATAATATTATTGCACTGTTATACATACAAACATGCGTACGTTTGTTATTACCTCAGCACAAATATGTCCACTGCTGAACGTACCTCCCCTAAACAAGGGGATGTTTTGCCGTAATCACCCTGCTGTACTTCCTCGACTCGAAACTACTGAATGGATTAGACTGAATTGCATAGATGTAGTTCAATACCAGGAAAAAAATACAATCTAGGTACCTTGTACCATGAAAAACGCGTGCGAAGCCGCGGGCAAAAGGAATTAAAAGGTTAAGCCTTTATTTAAAATTTTAAAGCCTTCGTTGTTGGATTTGTACAATCGAGAACACTTAAAACCATACCTACAACACAATACGTTTAAGCACTCAATTTTGAGAACACTTACGATAATAGCCTCCTTTCTTCCAAGTCGGTTGTACGAGCAATCGCCTGAAGCCGGAATTAGTGAGACAAAAATACATATGGCGTTACGTAGTCCTGTCCTGATTGTTTATTGTTCTGTAAATTGCCGTGAAAACTATTGTTGGGTATCGGCCCGGGGAGGGTTTTGGTACAAGCTGTAAGCGAGTTTCTACCATTTGTTATTAAAACTTCGCAGAATGCGTAGTAACTCTAATAGGTTCATAGAATCAATAATACAAGTCAAATGATCCAAACAAATAATAAATAAATAATAAAATGTTTATTGATTTAAAAGCTAGTGTAACAGATAAATATGAGTCTACAGGCTCCTGAACTAGTTAAAAACTGTGTTTCAGGAGCCAGTGGCTTCTCCAACTAATATAAACAGATAATTATGTCAAAGCAACATAAATAACAACTAACCTTAATTGAAGGTAGAAACAAATTCAATAGTTTTTATAATTAATATCTTGGTTTAGGTCTCCGCTTGCAATTATAGAATTTTAGTTCCCTTACTTTTTAAGTCATCTTCTACAATTAGTAGCTAGCAACACTAGCCACGATCACAAAAAACAAGCCATTTATTTTATAAATCAAGGCTTACAAAAACAAGTAAAAATCGGCTTCTAAAGCTTGATCAACTTATTACGCAAATTCCTCGGGGTTATTGTGAATTACAATGCTTTGTAACAATAACAAGATACTATAAAAAAAATACGAAGTACGTCAAAGCTGTCATCGACTTTAAATGTCTGATCCATACATCTAGTAATTATGAAATCAAACTTTTAAAGTTGGGGCACAGGATGGAAGAAGACGGGCTAGCGCTTGTGTGCGCAGTCTTGCTTCTCGATTTTTACGAAATACGTGCGACTTTACAAGTACCTAGTTGTGTCAAGTTACATTTTATGTTCTGTGATCTGAGTTCTGTTCTGTGTGCTGGAATAATTGTGAGTATTGTAAAATATAGGAGTATTTTATGTACCTACCTAAGCACCTACGACCCATCTCACGCATTTTTAGGAAAGGAGTAGATGGTTTAGTTCAGTCCAAACTATATTTAGCTATACTTTAGGAGCATTTATAAAATAACCCATAGGCACACTTACATTTTCTAAGTCATTCATATAATATTTAATATGAACGGCGAAATAACCAACACTATATTTATTTATTATCTTCTGCTTCACCACCGTTGTCAGTCAGCCCGTAAACTCAGTGGCTTGTATAGGTGTAGACAATACCAAAACAGAAAAAAAATCTTGTCGGTAGGTACTACGACGCTGTTGTCACAATTGTAAAATACCAGCTACCTACTGCTAAAATGCGACGAATCACTCAAAATCATGCATAAACTAAAGTTGATTCGTAATAATTTGGTTTGTTAAAAAAAAACCGCTAAGTGCGGCTCGACTTGCACACGAAGGGTTCCGTACCCTAAAAATCAGGCAACTTTTTCAAAGAAGGTTTGTGTTTTTTGTATTGTAAATTGACATTGTATGCATTGAATGATCTGAAATAAACGAATTAATAAAAGAACATCTAATTTTCACTTGTTCTAAGACCCCTTTAAATTTTCAGTTATATGTTATTTTTAGTAAGTATTTGTTGTTTTTTCAGTTGAAGTGATACTTATTTACTGTAAATTTAATATGCCTACCTATTGAGGTTTAAGAGATAGCCTTAACAAATTAAGAGCAAAAAAGGCAAAACATCACGTTTTTTATACGGGAGCCCCTTTAATTTTGATATATATTTTATTTAATTATTTGTTGTTCTAGCGGCAAGAGAAATACACATTCTCTCAAAATTACAACTGTCTATCTCTTACGGTTCATGAGATAGAGCCCTGTGACAGACGGACGGACGGACGGACCAACAGCGGAGGCTTAGTAATAGGGTTCCGTTATTACCCTACGGTTACGGAACCCTAATAAACGATAAACAGACTTCAAGTTCCGGTAGATAGTATTCATATATATCTCGGAAGAACGAAATCACACCTCCCTTACTTTTTCTGACCGAAGGTCTAATGTTCACGTGCAAAAAATTTAGTTAACACTCGACACAGGCGACATCTAGTTATAATTCAAGTCTAATTTAGTTTGATGACACATGGATGAAACTGACGCCCGTTGCTATGGAAACCATTAGGTGATAGTAAAATGATCATATTGTGATGATTTTTTACAAATCTACGTTTTATAGCGCACATACAAATTCCTCGAGAATCAAAATTACAACCAAACAACCAAAGAATCATCAAAATCTATTAACAATTGGCCTCCTTCAAATCCTGTATTTCTTCTAGTTTGAAGGAATCAGTATAACACTTCTCTTTATGTAAGGTTACAGACTTTACATAAAGAGAAGTGTTATAATGATTCCTCAGAAATTAAAGAAGAGATATGATGCTTTACAGCTAAACCAACGTTGACGAAAGCAGGCCAGATTATTCCCGTTGTCCACCACCGAGATATCTCCCACTGGGTGGGACACTGGGACGGTCTGCCCATTGTTTTTATGAAAACGTTTAGGTTATTTCTATCCCATGGGTAATGGTTTATGAGAGAAAAAATTGCCTGTTTTATTCTGGGGCTAGACCTACTAGATTTTTTTAGCCCTATCCAAGTCAGTTTTGGCGTGAGGAAGTAACAATCATACATCCATCCACCCCAACTTTCACATAGTGTGATGTGATTTTAGACACCAGCCAGTCCGTCAATTTTGTAGTAAGAAAAAAAAATCTTTAGTACGCATCCTCAGATCGACTACTGTACAGTCAACGGCGCAACCCTGTCACTTACACCACTCATAGATAGCCCGGGGCACTGCATATGGCACATCCAGATAATACCGTAAATAGACAATATCATATTGAAAATAACACCATTGTGCAAGTGCTGTTAATTTTAATTGTAAACACGAATAACCCATTTTATCTTTTTGAAATAACAAACAATGAAATTCAAGGGAAATGCTTTCATTATTATTTTGCAATATTTATACCAAAAGGTTATAGCGCGTGTTTGTGGTCTTTCAGGCTTTAAGACAAGGGTTTGTGAGCGGCTTTGGTCGCGTGGACTAAGTGCGATGATAGTTTGGTTTTACTTCTTAAGGTTGTCGTACACCTGGAAAGCATTGCAGCATAGCACAAGAATGTGCATTCAAGTATGAGCTATCTAGTAACATTTAGATGAATTTTATATTGACGGTATCATATGACAGACTGATCGCTGGCCGTAGACGAGGAAAAGACAATTTTACTAGCGTCTTTCGTAGTTTTCAAATACCCGTTGTATTTAGTCATAAACCTTTATACATAATTATAACCTTATTCCGTATAAATGTCTCTCTTTCTCTTACTAACAAATAGTTTATCTTCAGGATGAGCAAATGACTTCTCATATTTAATAGAAAGTGGGTTAAAGTTCATGGAATCACATTAACTGAGCATGTCTTTCAAGATTGTTTCCGATTTATACAAAGAGGAATGTTAGGCTTCATTTATATTTGCAAACATGTTACAGAGTCTTGTCGCTACTTTTATAACAAAATTACCTGAACGGCAGCCTAAAAAATTGAATGGCCGAGCGAAATTTATAAAAGCTTGAATGTATCATAAACCAGACAAAGGAGAAAGTCAACACATTTCTTTCTAAACGCAATTCTGAAAACTATGTGTCCAGTAGCGGACTAGGTATGGGAAAAAAGTCGGACAATTGATGGATGAAAGTAAAATAAACGCATGAATAAAAAGGCGCCAGATTAAAAATTCTTGCCTGCACTAGCATAGCTTCTAGCTCGAGGGCTAAAGAAATGGTAGGCAAGAACCACCTACCCAGGTATTAAAAGAATTATGTACTGAATTATTTTATTATTTTAGGGTTCGCGTAGGGAGGCAGGCATGCACCGGCGTCAGCGAGCGGCTGGACTTCCTGGAGGACATCGGGTGGTTAGACTAGCAACCCCCCACTCGACATGCAAAAAGGGCCCACCTGTAGCCTAGTTGCGTAAACCAGTCCAGAAACAAGTAACAAGTAAGTATAGTTATCTTCTGAAAATACCAAATTGACATGAAATGCTGGAAAGTATTACAAATAGACGGAAAATCAACAGCACTGATCAAAAGGACCTACATATCACTGTATGGGCCCATCGGACCCACATTTCGCGCACTTTTGCCCCCATTTTGTCCCAATGAGCGGGTGGATTCGCTTGAATTGTCACATTGTGTCATGACAAGTAGTTTCGGAAAACTACACCACTCTGTAGGTGGTACTAATTTGGACAGAGACGCACTGAGACGGTTTTTGAATGCAACTAAAAAAGAAACATTGAGTAACTTATTCTACGGTCCATAGATATACTTATATCTTAAAACTAACATACATAAAATATCAAAACTTAATTTATAACACAAAAATAATTATTGTGGCGACGCGATGTGTAAATGTCGCAACCAAGGTGTCAGCTGACGACGATGCACGGTCCCCTTGCAGGCGGCCAGTGAACCGTCGGAACTTGACACCCCGCGGCTAAAATCCTCACACAAGAAAGTTGACAAATTTCCAGTCGGAATTCTCTTCATAAATAAACTGAAGCTTACATTATGGCGAGAGCCTGGTCTTCATCTTAAGGAAGTCCTCCACAGCGTCTGTTTGTACAGCGTAGTGGAGCGTGAGATGTACAGCTGCGTAGATCCGCTTTGAAGCCAGAGTCGATATCCAGCGGTCCAACACCGCACCGATTCCGTCTATTAGGCTTCCGGCGAAGAACCTTGACGAATCTATCCGGATCACAGGGCCCCTTCCCAGGAGCTGGCAAAGGCACAGCACTATGTGATGGTTCACAGGGCTGCTTCTTTTACCGGCGGCGGTGGTAGCGACAACGGTGGCGTAAGCGCGCAGGGGTAAGCCGCGCGCGCACGTGTATGTCCCTCAAGCGGTGATGCGGGGAGCAGGGGGGGGGGGAACGCAAAATATTGTTGGTATTGTCAGCCACGATCAGCGACGTCCAATATCGCTGACTCGAACGATGACGCCGACATACTTTGCGCTCCTCGCTGCATGTTGACGTGCGTAGCCTCAGGTGACCTAGTTACCGTGGCTGCACGCAGTGATGCAACTTCGGAGCGAAGGTCACTGATGGTAATTTTCTGACGCCTTCAACTTGACTTCAAACAGACTAGCTTTAAGATTGGTGACATCTTTCAACAGTCTGGTCACATCGACGTGGTCGAACGTCACGGGGGGCAGCTTGTGCATGTCCTTCGTGACGAATTTAGACACGTGGTCCTGCTCTTGAACAGCGTTATGATGTCCTGCACACTTTTTTCTCCGCCATCCCTGCGACGAGAGGGCATCAGGTCCATTTTGCCCAGCGTCTGGAAGACCAGCACCTTGCACTGCAAATTTCCTCTTCCTTGAAGTTGGAATTGCAGATCTGCATGATTCTGACCTCGTCCATGGGGTCGATGGCATTTTGTATTAATGCCAAGAGCTCGTTGGCAATGAGCGGTTTCGCACTCATCGCGTTCGCGGGCATCGATAGGGACCGCGAGTATCACGAATAAAATATTCGAAACGGTGCAAGAGCGAGGTACGACTGTTTCCGAGCGTGCATCGCAATGCACTTGCGCATAAGGCACTACCCAAAGCTGCGAGCAGAAGTAATTAAGTCTGCTAGAAAATAAGCGATATGAACAGCCCCCGAATTCAAACATTTGTATTTATTTCAGTTCTGTAGAAAATAAATTGTTACTGTATTTTTAAAATCCGCCTCTGCCCATCAAGGTGCATTCCGTTGCAAAAAGCCAGGAATTGTCCAAAATTTCGGAACGTGATCAGTCCCATTGTATCCACACACCCACTACAATAGCCCATCCTTAGCTACTCTTTTATTCCCAACAATACTACTTTGCTCATTGACTATAAACCCCAACCTCATCTTTGAAACGTCCCTGTTCTTTATTTTTATCATCGTAATTTTAACTCTAAAGCTTATGATCTAAAGTTTAGAATAGCTTATTTAGTTTACGGTGTTTAGGTCTTTTTGCTTTTGGGTTTACAAAGGCATCTCACATGTTTGCCATAGTTGTCATTGTTACCTATACCTTTTGTATTGATTGTTCCCACTGCATTGTAGTGAGATCAATGCGAAACATTTTAATATTATGAAATTATGAACGTCTTCCGTAATTTCTAGGAACAAGAGTTTTAGTAGAGACTTCTCTTAAAACTCGTTTGATGGTCGTATAAATATTAGGTGGACTCATGATGAGTCAATGCAAATTATACAGACTTCTTCACTTCTATGTCTACTTTTATGAAGTTTAATTTTGTTGGAAAAGTCTTAGTGCTACTTCAATAGTCTAGAGGTATAGTGTGATTTTGGTAGAGAAATCAATATGGAAAAGATTAGAATGAGACAAGAAGAAATGTTTGAAGACCAAATTCACTTTTTAATCTCATTAGTACTTATGAGATTAAAAAGTGAATTTGGGTTAAATACCAGCAGCACATACTTATGTGCTGCTGGTATTTAAAAGTTATCCAGCGTATGATAAAAATTAAATAAAGATAGTGCGTGCCCCTTTGTTGCAAAAAAATTTGAGAATTTTTCTCTGAAAGAAGTCTCTACCCCTGTCGTTTTCCACCCACTCACGATTTATTGCAATCTGAAACTGTCCCCACATGCATTCAGCTCTTTCATTTCACATACAAATACGCGGCACGAAGCATCCGGCCCATACAACTCATACAAGACATTCAAACATCCATACATTCTCGGTATCATAAAACTTTTGTCCACAAATTGCGACATTCATCAAGGTGTTACAATTTTGAGTGGATACCAATGACAACAATCTACAAATCTCAACCTTATTGTACAAAAATAAAGTTTGATGACATTTCTCACCAATTGTGCTTTGTATGGCGGACGATACGTTGCTGGTCAATTTTCTAGTTTTGCACAATTGAGATGTCTACCCGGATGCCGGTAAAGATGCAACAGGAAGTGATCAATACATTATCATTCGAGTGTTTAGGGTGTTTTATATCATATCATACTTCCTAATAAATAATATTCTAAATGCGAAAGATAATATTTGGATAATATACCTATTAAGATAATATTTGGTATGTAGATGGTTTAAATTCTAGAATAACACATAGGTTCTATCTTATTTTTAAAAATTAACTTATGACGGAAAAGAGTGGTTAAAATTTCTATGGCAAATTATTATTTCTTGGTTCGATTCACTCAAAACTCGGTATAAGTAATTAAACTATAAAGTAAATAATGATATAGGTATGTATTTTTATTTTAATAAAACTACCACTAGCCTCCTGTGCAATCAATTTCCACGCACCCCGGGGTGCTGCTAGCTAGTAATTAATAAAAAAAAACTGTGTATGTAATGTACATATGTATTAAGTTATTATTAAATTCTCTCTGCAGTCCTAGTCACCGGCTGCTTAAGGCTAGCTTCGCGGTCGGTGATTCACCGTTTTGATATATTTTTTATTATAGAATAGTTTTATAATATTATATTTTCTATAGTAAAAATGTATTTTATAACGAGATTTAAAGTAAATGAAGTGAATAATAATAATAATAAATCATTTATTGTTCTCTTCACACAATGAGCTTACATTTGAAACTAAAATAGTAAGTATAACTATAAAAGCAACATTGCGCGAGACTGGTGCCTGCGCTAGGTTTGTAAAACACCTGTGTTCCAGGTCACCAGGCTCCCACTCCGCGGCAGAAGTGCAGTTACTACATGTCAAATTATAGCTCGATTAACAACATAACGCCAAGTGTACAAATTAACATAAAAAAAAATATTACAAATAAAATAAAAAGCAAAATATAATACCTAATTATAGATACACAAAATAACCTAGGAGAAACTTTATAAAGTTCAGGTTTTAATAAATTAGTAAAGCAGCATTCCTTGTGGTGCAGGGCCGTGTGTGTGTGTGTCTGGGTGTGAGAATGCATGGATTTTGTTGTGAATTTGATGTGTGTTTGGATAAGGTCTTCTGAGGACACCAGTCTCGAAAGAGTCTGGGCAACAAGCTATATGCCTGTCCGGACTCTACATAATATAAATATATATATATATATATTGTTATTATGTAGAGTCCGGCAGTGAACTAGAGAGGCATCCATGACCTAGTGTAGGGAACAGAGGCTACCTTAGAGTACCTTACCTACCTATCTCAGACATTTTTGTGGTAAATTGTATCTAACTAAATTAAAGTAAATGAACCTATGCTCTGTTTTAAAAAAAAATAACAGATTTATTTATTTGTTTATAGTATATCAGTCATCTAGTACCTACCATATCACAAGCTCTACTTACTTTGGAGATAGATGGGGCTGTGTGGATTCTCCAGCAATATTTATTTATTTATTCTCTTCCACTGGAAAAGTAGTGGACATAACGAAAATATATTAATTATAAGTTATATTATGGCTTTCAGAAAATAAACAAATAAACGATGATTCAAGACCAAAAGACCTACGTAATTGAGCTACTCGGTGGTGATGGTGACTATGATATAAATAATCAAGAACACGGCTTCTTCCGTTAATGCATGCAATGGCGACTTTAACTACATAATATTATGATCTTAATTATTGGGTTCTATAGAGGTAGAACCTATCGATCCATCCGAGTTCCTCTGAGTAAGATGCGAACAAACATAGTCTGCTCCTGACTATATTACAGTTGTTGAGTTGAATCACATTGTCCATTCTGGGCACAGAATTCAATACGGGAGTATAACTTGAATAATGACAGTGTCTACGTTACTTTCAAGAAAACTAAGATATTGATCTACATCCGTGCTTTTAAAGCTACCCTCATTGACAAATATTTACAACTGGCATTAGACCTACAAAAATGGCGGTTCTCTTACTCTTATTCATCTGTTTCATTGATATTTGTCCTGTGCTTAAGCTCTCCTAAGCCTTATTTAATCCCAACTTTGTCCAGAAGTTCATTCATAAAATTGCCGTTTTTGGCGGCAACCTTCATTGGAAGATTATTTTATATTGATTTCGCTATTTTATTAGAAGAATACAATTGTTCTTCTATACGCTTTGTCCGCACTAAAATTAGTTTTTACTTACCTACCGTGTAAAAGAGAAAAAGAGCTTGCATTTGAATGCCGCCGGTAAACAAATAGAACTAAGGTGGGTACTTGAAAATATTGTTTTTTTATTTTAATAGTAAAATCAAGCAGTTGTGGAGCTTATAAACATGTTTTAGTTGCTTTGGTTTCTGAAAACTAGTAGGAAGATACTTAAACCCAAACGGCACCTACTTCTTATTATTTAGATTCCAGGTTTTAGATCTATGCAAAATTTCAGCCCGATCTAATCAGTACTTATGGCGTCAAGAAGTAACAAACAGACTATATCTACCATTTCTAACAATGCTACCCTTTTCACATTACAAAACTGGATTTCTATACGAATTCTACAAAGTAACACACTTCTGAATTAAACTAGTTATTGTTTATAAGTTCCGTTACTAATTCTCTACCACATATCACACGAGCGGAAGGACCACTTCAATGACCACTTTATTTGCACATAATATAGACTCATTCAAATCTCCGTTAGAAGTGCTTTCAGTTGCTTTCACAATGATAAACTCGTGAACATCTTGACTACTTCATTGTGCGTCTCTACCTTTTCTAAGAGTGTTATTTAAAACTTCTTCTATCACACTCAAATCTGGTGCTTCATTCGTTGATACTTTATCATTCATGTGAATTTCTTCATTTAGGTACTCAATTCATTCATTTTTGGACCATTGATCACTTTCGTAAAGAATAACTAGAAATTGATGACAATTGGCCTGGTATTCTCCAGTAGCGGCTACCTTGAGCCCCAGACAGCCAGGCACCGGATTATCTCCCTTTCACTACGGAGGATGTTGCCCAAAGCCCTTTTGTGATGTGAAGTGTAAACTTATTGTAATGTTTTGTATTAGGATTATGAATGAATTTGTTTAAACAGAGACCTTTGATTTGCCGATGGTTTTTGAAATAGTTTCATAGTTAAAAGCAGAAAATTTTGAATGGAACTTTCAAATTAAACTAAAACTTGTTACCATTGAATAGGTTAGGAGAAGAGGAGACATATACATACAAGAAAAGTTACCTCATATTTTCAAAAAGTTCAAAGCGCAAGTCGATATTACATTATAAACATTAGACGGGATATTTATTGCTACAATGAACACAAAATCATGAATTCACAATAACCTTATCAAACAAAACTCAACGAAGCATTACTCCGAACCAAACACATTGTATGTGAACCCAGTTTTAATCCCTGATTCCCAAATATTGTCCTCATATGTCCTCCATTGTGGTGGGTTTAATCAATTAATTTCATCGTGCAACCAGTAATAAGGATGCTACGGATGAGCTGCCGCGAATACGGCTCGAAGGACCACTCAGATTATGTGGTGACAATACCAGCTTTATTGGGCTTCATTATTTTGTTCTTAAATCCTTATTGAGGGTACCAGACACATGCATTTGTAGAATAATTATAGTCTTGTACTGTTTGATGACTTTCATATTATGTACCTAGTGAAATATTAAAAACAATTATCTGAATTAAATCATAAGATATCGGAATAAGTTTCTTCCTTCAATTAATGTCTTATTTGAAACATGCCCTTACATTTTTTCTTTTAAGAATTTCAAGTGTTTACCATTTACCATAGAGTTATCAGCATTAGATAAGACAGTCGAGTAGGTGAACGCAAAATATATTTATGTGCAAGTATTTAACCTTGTGATGTAAATCAATAAATAATTTGCATAACTATTATTAATTATAACTAACCGCTGCGATTAGGTCCTTAATTTTACTTTTGGACACCTACTGAGTAATAATGTACCTTTTGTTTATTTTTATGTTTTTGCCCACAGTGTTTTCCATTCTTCACCCGAGGGAGAAACTCTGCGATAACAACGATGATGCCTTGTGCCTTTTTGATTGGTTCATAAACAAGTATAATAAGACATACAGCAGTGAAGTAGAGAAGGCCAGACGATTTGAAATATTTATGGAGAATGTTCTTGATATCAACGAAAGAAACAAACAAGATAGCATCTATGGTAAGTAAACATCTTTATATGACACATTCTAATAAGACTCAAAAACTATTCTGTATCACGAAAAACAGCGTCTCTGGAAATAAAGGTCCAATTTCACCGTTGAAATTGAACGCTGAACGCGATCACATATTTTAACGGATTTAAGATGAACTTAGTTTAGCGCTTTAAACGAGTTAAGCGTTTTTTACCGACAAAAAGTTGATCCGGTTAAAGCGCTACACTGAGTTTAAGAGCTGTCGTGTCACACAATAGGTATTACGAATTTGAACTCGATAAAGCTGAAGTTAGTTTTGATGATCTTAGTTTTGGCGGCAAACGGTGAAATTGCAGCTTTCAGACAGGATATAATACAATCATACATAAAACACATTGCGATAAAACACGAATGAGTGTACGGATGAGTATAATTGTGACTAGGAAATAAATTTGCCGGTGAATAAAGAGTTTGAGTTACCATACTAACATACCAGATGAATTACGCTTATTGGGGAAGGTTCATGTCCATCAGTAGACATGTTTTATGCCTTATTTAATTTGTGATAATTTCATCTTATTCCAGCCATCAACAAATTCGCCGACCTATCACAAGAAGAGTTCTCCAGAAGGTTTACTGGACTCCGCACAGACGTTGATGCTTCAAATGGTTGTAAAATTATCACAGACGGTGATCTGAACTTTGAGAATGTGCCAGTTGCCTTTGATTGGAGAGACCAAATCGAGCTTAATGTTAAGGACCAGTTGGATTGCCAGTCTTGCTGGGCTTTCGCTGCAACAGGTAAGTAAAAAAAAAAAATTTACATTAATGAACATATGAAAATGAATAAATAGTTTGTAAAATAAAGAAAGTGTAAAATTAAAGTGTAAAAATATCATTTGGAAAATAAATAATTCGAAAATTAATTCTTTTAATTTAAGGAAACGTCGAAGCACAACATGCCATTCGATACAAAAGAAACATTATCCTGTCAGAGCAACAACTTCTTGACTGTGACACTAAGAACGACGGTTGCAAAGGAGGACACCCTGCTTATGCATTAAAGTACGAAATTATGTCTCTCAATCTATAATAAAATCAGCAGGAACGCTTGAATAGCTTTAAATTATTACATAGCATCCTCATGTAGCCATGAGCATAGTCTTCGCCAAACAGTGTTGAACATTAAATAATCCAAAACCCATGTACACCCAAAATAATATAAACTGCTAAGCCATACATATTAGGAGTAAAGCTACTAAGACCGTTAGACTCCAGAAGCTGAGCAATTACGTTTTTTATTTCTCTATTCTCCAAAAGATAATTAACGCGCCATTTTATTATTATTCCAGACATTTAATACAAGCAGGTGGTCAAGAGCTTGAAGAGTTCTATCCATATGTTGGGCACCAACAAGAATGTGAGGAAGAGTGGGGCAAAATGAGGGTGAGGGTGAAGGAATGTTTTTCGTTCGTACTGGAAAGCGAAGATAAGATACGACATGCTTTGGTGAAGTATGGCCCTTTGGCAGGAGGTAGGTCCTTTTTATAATTTTATTATGTTTAACACAGCTTCCTCAAATGAATCAGATGTGCAATTGGGATGCCAAATGGAAAACTTGTCTTAAACCTGATGCAGCAAAACCATAAACAAATTGTCTTTTGTCAATCGTTTATTGCCTTCTTTGCGATGGGTTACTAAGAGATGAGAAAAGTAGAAGAAAAGGGAGGTGGCTTTTGCCATGCAGTAAATAAGCCGTCCACCAAGACCATCCGCTCCATGGATCGACGACATTGTAGCTGTTACAGGGACTCGACGGATGGAGGCGGCGCGGCGGCTCAGGACCTGTTTTTTGTATGTTGTATTTGGCGACGTATGGGGGATCCTTATGTCCAGCAGTTTTGGGTTCAGCAGTTGGGTTGATATGATGACAATGAAATAAATTTGTTTTTTTAGATTTCACGTATGTTATGATGTATTTTTTCAATCCAGACATATTGGTAAACTTAATAATGTTCTCCTACAGGGTTTTCAAATTTTAAACCTTTTCAGCTGTGGATGCTGACAGTTGGAGATGGTATAGAGGAGGATATATTATAAGGAACTGTACATTCGATAAACTTGACCATTCCATATTGATTGTTGGCTATGGAAAAGAGGAAGGTAAGGACTTATGTAATTCCTAAGTCAACTGGCAGCCAATAAGTGAACATGGAACTTGAACGCAGGATGCCTGTAATGTATCTGAAACACTATACAAACCTCAAATGTGCATTATCTCCCTGTCTACATCTACAGCCTAAGCTGGTCCACTGCTGGGCACAGATTCCCTGAAAAGCGTCTCATTGGTTTTCTGACACTATGTTATTTAGCAAAAAATAATCCTTATGATGAAGCCTTTCGATCGGAATGATAAAACTACAGCGTATTTTTTTTTCTATTGTAGCGGGTTCGATTCCCCTTTCAACCATGTAATTATTTCAAAATCTATGAATGCAGTTTAAATTGTTTTATAATTAAAATAATGTCTTCTTTCAGTAAAATGTTCCATCTACAATATTCAAGGTACTTTCCCTCCATGTGGCATAGCCGTGGGACGCCCTGTATATCCCTTAGTCGCCTCTTACGACAAGTCACAAACAGTTGGGGTGGTAGCAAATTCTTAGATGAGACTACTCGGCCAGCCATCTCTCAGCTTATTCAAGCCATAACCAGCCCAATTCATTGGAATAGCACAGAAACTTTCTGATTCTTCTTTTGTTAACAGGTACTGGTGAAAAATATTGGACAATCAAAAACTCTTGGAGTGCAGATTGGGGCGAAGCAGGCTACGTCAGGGTGCGGAGAGGGGTCAACGCTTGTGGCATCTATAACACTGTTCTATCAAGCTCTGAAATCGTATAATTATAAAGCTATACTTTTCTTGTTGTGTTCTTTTTTTTTAATTTAGTTTCTTGCTGTACCCGTGACTTCATTAGCGATTGCCATACCTGCGGACGAATTATTCACATTTGAACACAGTTTCTCTCAAATTAAGACCCCCCCCCCTCCCCTAGGGCTCACCTCAGAGGGGTTCAGATACTTTTAGTATGTTTGTCTCCTAACTAGTCCAAACAAAGTACCGAAGTCAAACTTTCTGCTTTCGATTTTTCATCCACAATCATTAATTGACTGTAATATAATGCTTTACCGATTACATTTTTTTATGACATTTAATAGTATTTATGAAGATGTTGGTCACAACGGGTAGGACGCACTGGTTAAAAACTTTCGTTTTCAAGCTCGGCGAAGTTTACCAAACGCTGCCCAGCCTAGCTGAACCCTCCTCTTGGCCTCTTTCTCGAAATTGTTTTTACCTAACTGCAGAATCTGCCCGAGGTAAACGTACTCGGTAACAATTTCGAGAAGGTGGTCATGTACGACGCCCATATCTTGCGAAGAACCGACAGCCGCTGTGGTAAACGTGTTCTCGAGTGGAGACAGTGACTCGGCAAACGTTGTGTAGGACGCCCTCCGGCCAGGTGGGATGACGATCTGTCAGTACAGATTCAAATTCAACTTCTTGTCTGATGGCACTGCGTCTGGTTTGACATAATTCTGACAAGATTGTTACTACTAGCTTCGGCTTGTAGCGGCATAATGCTGGAACTTTTTGGGCCCTTAAGTAACACTGTATATCTGTTTTATTTTCGTTTTTTTTTTGAACTATAATCGTATCTGTTTCTTGTACCTGTATATTATTGTAATGTGTCGTGTTATGTATTGTGAATCCAGTAATTTTATTTTCTTTCTTTCTTTCTTTATCTGCTAAAGACGGAGGCAGATGCTGGATGCGGCAAGCTGAAGACAGGGCGCTATGGCGCTCATTAGGGGAGGCCTATGTCCAGCAGTGGACTACGAAATAGTAGTAGACTCGTAAGATAGGTTAATAATGAAGCAGATGTTGAAATCGATTTTATTATTTTTGCTGAGCATTTGGAGTTATTTTACTAGCATACACGACTATTCAATAGAATGAAATAATATTTTTAATGAAGCTCTTGTTAGAGCCGATATTTTTCGAACCGACAGATTCGCTTACAATTTTGAGTTTCAATAGAAAAAAACTTAGTATCCTAGTGAGACGGGACTTCATCAGACTTTAATAATTATGCTGTAGGTTTATTGAGAAGAAACTTTCAAGTAAGTTTGAATTATTATCATCGGTCTATATCAGTCCACTGCTGGACATAGACGCAGATTTTATAATACATGCAGACTGTTGCAAACAATCTACAGGTAGTTCAACTGATCTATATTAATACCAGTATTCAGTAATTCAGTATAATATTTATTTCATGGTTCATAAATACATTGGTAGAAAAGAACAGTAGAGCTGCATATCTCGCCTGAGTACGGGCACGTGATAATCACCAGTACCAGTCGACAAGAGTTTCGAATATAACTAGCTTTGATATGGGTAGTATGGAGACAGATTTTATAAAACTATACTATGGATGAATAGTATGGATATCTGGAATTACTCACCAGCCTACCTTATTATCACAGGTACCAGAGGAGGCCTAATAATCAGTAGAGAACTGCTAAAGGTTGTTGATGATGATGCTAATGTTTAGTAGGTTCTTCAGTTTATGGTTTAAGATAGAGGTTAAAGAAAACCAAAATGATTAAATTATTAATTTATTAGCTAGAAACTGTTTCAGTGTAGAAAGGGCCCTGTTCAATTTAAAATCTAGGTAGGCGCACAAGTAAGGCCACGTCAGGCAACTCCTAGATATGGGTTCACTATGTTACATTCGTTTTCTCCCCATTGGTCTCTTCTTGACAATCCAGTAGTTGACGTCTTCGCTACCCAGAGCGGTGGCAAAACCCGAGACGGGTTATTGCTGCTCATCCACGGGCTGAGCTGGACCCCTCCAGGGTCAGCTTTTACGCCGCCACGACGACCCAACGACCTGGGGGCAAAATTACGGAATTGTTTTCTTTATATATAAAAATATTTTGAATTATACAAACTGCATGGAGATGGCTTGTGACCGTAATGTCTGGAGAAAGTGAGGGAGATTTAGTCACAGGTTAATTTGCAAAAAAAAGTAATGATTTATTGCAAGAAAAAATAAATTGAGACACTTGCCAGCAACCAATACACAGCTTCACTTAACATATCTGCATATTAGAAGTGTTTTTTAGTTTTTTTTCTTTCTTATAATAACGACTATGTGAAAAATAGAAATTTGCAACTTTTACTTGTACTTTATTTATATCAGCAACAAGCTTGGGTATGCAAGCCACGACAGAGCGCTCAAAAGGGTAGAAAACCACCTTCCTAATGGTTGAAGCCCTAAGAAGCTTAAGCGTCTGACCAGGCACAAAGTCGAAGCCAAAATCGACTTGGACATCATCACCGTTTATATCAAACCAGCAGGGTTTGAAGGCGTTCTCGTACGGAGACACCGAGTCTGGCTCTTGACCACCGGCATCTAACAATTATCTGAAAACAATTCAATAAAAGGTAAAAACTTTATTACCAAGAAAATTACAATCAAATAATAGAAACAAATTAGAATTCGTATTTACAATTGAAACAATTGAACTAACTGGAAATAATCTACAGGTAGCTCAACTGATCCATATCAACACCCATTCAATTAAACAACCATGCTCTCATATCTTTATTTATTTTATACGTAAATGTAAAAGCCCGAACTACGGTAGACTGGATTTATCAGTGCCTAAATTTTAGGATTTACCGACATGTGTTGTAAATGTAAAGCCGGGTACTGACTGGTGTCACGGCGCGTAATGTACATTCGCAGCGAGCATGAAATGTCAAAAATCCGTCTTGTTGCTCGTTGCGAGCGCCTTCTTTCCCCGTACTGACTGCACGAATGCTCGCTGTGTAACGTTAGATTACGTCCCTCAACGCCGTACGTAATCTAAAGTGTTAGTCGGTCAGTACCCGGATTAAGATTCAAAAAAGAGACAATTATTTCGGGCTTTTACAATAACGTTACTGTTTTACAGAAATGTTACATAAGTGTATATTATGTAGGTATACACCAACCCGAGTAACAAGCCATGTTTGCTATGATAATGATCTAGAAATGTTGCACAGTTGCCGAACAGGCAGCACAAATGTCAAGTTTTCTGTTGTTTTTTTTACTATTTATTTATTTATTTATTGTTTAACTTTACCCCCTTAAAATCGCAGGCATTTTCTGGAGTTTTGTCAGCGACATAGAATGCCTTTTGTGCATTGAAAAGAAAGAAAACGCAAAGAACCAACATGGTGAAGAAGCAAGCACTCGCACAAGCACAAGATTTGAATATGACACTCATACCTTTTATAAACTTAATTGTTATGGAAAAATAATATAAAGATAAAAAAGTAGTATTTAGTTCAAGGCAAACATTTCTACCTGTTTTTTTTATCGCAAATATGAATATAAAATAACAAATTTAAATTTTCACATACCCACCACATATTCATATTTTTTTTTAAATAAAAATCAAGCATATAAAAGGCATTAGTGTGATATTTCTTTATATCAGTAGTGGTTACTTCTTCACCATGTTAGTTCTTTACGTTTTTCTTTTGTTCCACGCAGTGTTGGGTAATGATTTCATTACGAAAAAAGTCATCTACAACATAGAAGACGCAGAAATTCTTTTCGAGTCATTTGTGAGATCGTATAGTAAAGTTTATATTAACGAAGCTGAAAAAAATTAAAGGTTTAATATTTTCATAGACAATTTAATCAACATCATCGAATTGAATCAAAAGTACCCGACTACTTCGTATAAGCATGCGGTAAGTCTACTTTTCCTTTATTTTCCCCAGATTAGGCAAGTACCAAATTATAGAAGAGTATTATGGCTACTTGTGAAAATACTCGCTTGGAAAAGCATCTACAAGTAAACAGCATTGGCTGTATTCTAGCCTGTGGGAGTGGTTGTCGTTACTATTAGGTAGGTACTATTGATATAAAGTATTGAGTACTATTATGAAAGCTTGCTCAGTCGCACAATCATCGATCTATGCTTCAGCAACGCTTTCCTGTGGCATAAACGTCAAGCATAGGTCTATGACTGAGCCAGCATTCCTAATACGGGCCTTAACCTGAAGATTAAGACTGCTTGTCGCTTGTGGTGGAGTGAGGCAGCGGAGCGGAGCGAGGGAGCAATGCGGAGAGGAGTTGCGGACTGTATATGTCCATTGATGCGGAGCTTTTGTATGAGTTCCACTTTGTTTCTCCGCTCCGCTTCCCAGTTTTGTTATAGCTAATTCGCAAATCCCTGTCGACTGAAGCGGAGCGGAGATTTTATGCAATTTCATTGGTTAATATAGGCACAGCTTCGCTCCAGTGGACTGTCAGCCTAACGGGTATGTGGCAGTGTTTTGAAGGGCGCCTGCCTAGCGTGTGTACCCTGCGAGATATTGCTCTGTTATATGCGATCGATCAATAGTAATCTTCTCCAGTTATTTTCAATAAAACTCTCCCCACCCCCCAGATAAGCATTCTAGTTTTGATGAATGTTCATATCACTTTTATCACTGTCTCAAATTGTCAAACTTCTTTGCAGCTATCAACGAATTTGCGGACTTGACCAGAGAAGAGTTTATCAAGAATCACACCGGGCATGTTTCGAAAGATCCTTCAGAATTTTGTAGGGTGCTTACTGATGGTGACCTTACGCCAGGGAAGGCACCAGCTACCTATGATTTGAGGGAACATATCAAGATTCAAGTCAAAAATCAAAAAACTTGCTCTTCGTGCTAGGCCTTTGCTGCTACCGGTTTGTTTTTGAGTGCACAATTTCAAAATAGTTTACATGGCAGTCTCGTGCTTTGAGCCCATATTCCGGTTTGACGATAGTATTGAGTGCCGTGTGGTGCTGCCTTAGAATTTGCCCTTGCCCTCTTTCCGCGGGTGTTGTGAGACTAGGGGATATACACCGGGGGGCGGGTAGCAGTGTCCACTGCAGAAAAATTCTTCCACCGAACTGTGGTCCCCAACCCGTATGCCCAGCATGGGGATTATGAGCATTACCTCCGCATTATAATTGAAGCCAAATAATAGCTTCCAGTTCCCGGCCGCCTCACTATTCCTGGCCATGGTGACGGCCATGGTAACGGTGGGGCGGGGGGTGCTAGGAATCGCCGGGCCAATTTACCCAGCGTAGGGATTATGGACATTACTCCCGCATTGTAATTGAGGCCAAAAAATGGCCTCTAGATCCCGGCCTCCTCGCTATTTCTGGCCATGGTGGCGGCCATGGTAACGATGGGGCGGGGGGTGCTAGGAATCACCGGGGGGGATGTACTCAAATAGGCCTTAACCAAATCCAATAGAAGAATGAAATGTCAAGATGACGTTTCGATACTACCGTCAAATACAACTCAGGGGTCAGATAGACCAAGAAAGCCAGAAAAAGTTTAACCATAAAATATAACCATCAGGGGTTGACATTGAAAATAATACCATATAATTTTATAGGGAGCGTGGAAGCAGGATATTACCTAAAATACAATAGCTTTGTGTCACTGTCGGAGCAACAGCTTGTAGATTGTATCGGCAAAAGCTGTCAAGAAGGTGGATTCGCATGCGGAGCGTTGAGGTAAAGTACCCATTCCATTCTCAACATCAACATTTCATTTCATTTCACTGATCAAATTAACACCGATTGTGAAGTCCCCACTCCTGTGAGCCCTGGGGGGAGGCACAAAGAAGGTCCCGTTTTTTAGATTTTTGCTTATATCTCGTAAACTATGCGTCGTAGGAAATTTTGTTTTACTACATAATGAAAGCTGATACAGCTCTATACACATTTTACTGATTCTCGAAGCCCGCCCCCTCCCCCTAGAGCTTACCTATAGGGACGGGGGCACAAAGAAGGTCCCACACAGGGGTGGGGACTTTTACTATGTTTGCCTATACTATTTTTACTAGCCCAAACAAAGTTCCGAAATCGTAAGTGACTTACTTGTATCTCTTTGGTAGGAAATAGTGGAAAGGTGGGAATTTATTATGATTAAATATTACGTAGTATTTATTTCCAGATATTTAAAAGATGGTGGCGGCCAAGAACCAGACTCTGTGTATCCCTATGTAGACGCATTCCAAACCTGCCAGTTTGACGTAAATAAGGTGCAAGTGAAAGTTGCCGACTACGTATCCTTCGACCTCCAAAACGAAGACTTGATAAAAGAAGCTTTATATACCTACGGTGCTTTGGTTGCTTGTATGTATTTCAATTTTATGTTATTTCTACTGGTCAACACGTCAATATACCCGAAAATGTAATGTCTTACATTAACCTACATAAACATTTTATTCGTAAAATTAAAAGCTCATTTACAAATTTTCTTTATGTTGGCAAAACAAATTTACATTGAGTCATCATGATATTTTTTTATTTATTTTCAGCGGTTGATTCTAATACTTGGCAAAAATACAGTGGTGGAATTATGAAAAACTATGAACAGGGTCAAACAGACCATGCAGTACTGATTGTTGGTTATGGAACAAATAATGGAGGTACCTAACTACATATAAATTTTAATGATCGAAGCAGAAACCTACCCAAAATAAGATAATATGAAAATGAATAGCTAAATATTTTTATGCAGTATGAAAACGAAAGAGACCTACTTACTCTTTGTATAATTTGGCACATTCGGAGACTCAGATAAATTGATACCAATTATTAAAATTCGTACTTGATTGCGCTGAAGAGAGATAGTTAGGCAAAGAAAACAAAATAATAGAATGGGAACAAGGAGGCCTTGGCTACTTTTCATCCAGGTAAAAGGATGCTGGGGTTAGTAACCCATTTGAGAGTAAAGGTACTACTACTCTTGTACTTATTTTTCCTCAGGTGACTACTGGATTGTCAAGAACTCTTGGGGAGAAAGTTGGGGCATCAATGGATACGCCCTCCTACCACGAGGACAAAACGCATGTAGCATCCTTAATTCGGATTTAGGAGCCGCGATTGTGGCCTAACTTGCATGCTTTGGGTCCATATTATGAAAGCCTACTCAGTCATAGATCTATGATGACTGAGTAAGCTTTGATAAACGGGCCCTAGTGTTTTTTTCCAGAAGAGGACAAGTACAATCAACTTATCAATCAACTCTTAACTTGGTTTTTAAAGCTGGCGCTAGGCGCCTAAGGATTGCGCATTTTGTGTAAGAAGCCACTGTTAGTTTTCAAAAATAAAAAAAATATTATTTAAATTTATATTGATTTATTAAGTTTTCCATGCCCTATACCTCTAGTATCTTAACATAGTTTTATAAAATCTGTGCTTAAGAAACCTCAAAAAACCGTGTCTTAAAAGATGAATATTTAGTAGGCTGTTGACTAATTTAAAAAAAGTTGGTATTCTAAAAATGTTCTACACAAATACCAATTCTAATTTTGTACAGCATTTGACCCGCATTTGTAATCATTTGTAACCTTCCATATCAGAAACAACATAACCAACAGCTGCTGTTATGTGTTATGTGCTCTATGACTGACGGATCAACTCACAGCCTAAGCTGCTGGTCGTAGACACCTGTAACTTGGAGGTTGTGTTCTTTGTATGACGTAGGCATCCGATAAGAAAGGATTTTTTGAAATTCTACCACTACGGGGTGAAAAAGGGGAGTAAAGTTTGTATGGCACAACGTGATTCCTTGGTTCAATCTACTTTAAATTTTGCATACACCTATTTTTAACAGAGTTGATGGAAAAATGTTTCGTATTTTATTGAAATTCATCCTCTACTAGGGTTAAAAAGGGTTAGAAAATTGTTTATACATATAAAATGCTTTGTCGTGAATGACACAGTTACATTCGAATCCATACTAATATTACACGGCTAAACCGATTTTAATGAAATTTGGCATGGAGATAGATGGTATCCCGAGAACGGACATAGGCTACTGTCTATCTCGGAAAAGAGTGTGCGAAGCCGCGCGCATCAGCTAGTTTTCTTATAAGTAAACTTGAAAACTTAGCTTTTTGTTATTATAGTACTCTAGTAACAACAATCAACAGCTTATTAATCTGAAAATTTTGAACCTCCGAGTAACTTAATACATTGTTCACCGAGGTGAGAAATTGACTGATTACTATCGAGCGAGTCATTTGAGGCCCGAGGCGCAGCCAGGGGCCTTAAAACACACAAGGTAGGAATCGCACTTTCTGCTTTATACTACACCTACGAGGAATATAAAACATTTTCCGAGAAAGAAGTTCCACTCTTCTCTTTTTCCAACCACGAAATCTTCATAAGTCTTGTTGTATCAATTTCTGGATTTCTCGGGTTCTCAATCACTCCTC
The DNA here is from genome assembly GCA_963662085.1 of Eupithecia inturbata. NCBI lineage: Eukaryota > Metazoa > Arthropoda > Insecta > Lepidoptera > Geometridae > Eupithecia > Eupithecia inturbata. Next base: position 15,102,423 of record OY759180.1, on the reverse strand, counting down.
GAGCTGTTTCTTTTATTACTGGCGGTGTCATAAAATCTTCACTATCACTCGACGACATTCTGTGTATAATTAATTCTGTGTAAAATTACCTAACTCAAAAATAAATTTTGAAAAAATTCTCGCGAATGCCTCAGGCACTTGGTTTTTTTTATTACTGTTCCGAGAACAGAAGAGGCCCATATCATATGCCGGAATTGGAGTAAAAACTTTTTGTTGTTAACCTATAATGATAATAACCATATCTAAAGCCTGATATTTCAGAAAATTAAAAAAAATAACTTGTAGAAATGGATTTACATACATTATTCTATCCCAGCAAACGCGTCAGAAATGAAATTCCATAGAGTTTTTCGACCGGCATACGGCGGTACGCCTGCAATGACGTACTTTCTAGCTCAAATTTGGAAAAGGAAAAAGTCACTTTCCGAGCAGGTGTATCTAGTATAAAAAAACATACTATTCTATTACATTCTTTAATGTTTATTAAACCAACAACAAAAAAATCACGTCTTCATTCGTGGTGGTTGGTATTATTATTTCGACAATTTGGATTGATCCAAATTGTCGGAATAATTTCAGTTTCTCTGTAATCTTAGGCAACGAAGGGCACCCCGAGGTGGCTGTTCAAAATGTTACACGCGTTCTGGCCTCGTGGTAGGCGGGCGTATCCATTCTCCCCGAATGAAGTTCCATAGGAGTTCTTCACAATCCAGTAGTCAGTTCCTGAAGCTGCAAAAAAATATTTATGTTAATTTTATTGTTAGATACAGGCATGTCAGGCATTTAATTACTAAGTTTAGAAACAGAGGAAAATAAAAAGAGGCGGCAGCTTCCTTCTGTGTAATTTTAAGACCACTGCGTTCACCAATGCCCGCAAAGCGCCGTGGTGTGCTTTGCATTATAGCAGAACCCATTATGTCGAAAAATCGTAGATGGCAACTCTTTCTACACTGTGCAAATTGATCGAGACTAAACCCCAGTAAGCAGCTAGCTGAACCACTAACTGGTGTAAAATAGCAAAATAAACGATTACACGGAACAAGTAGGTAAGCGTACCCATATTATAAAAAAAGATAAATATTAGGTCCTTACATATGAAATTGGCGTTTTGTATGGGAGGAACAAAAAGTCGAATATTTTTTAATATAATATATTTAATTAATCAAAGTATGAACCATTATTTTCTATGCACTTTTGCCATCTTATAGGTAGTTCATTGATCCCTTTACTAAAAAAACCAGTCGGACGGGAATCAATAAAATCTTTGAAGGCGATTTGGACTGCCCCATCGGAGTTGAATTTTTTCCCTTGCAAGAAGTTATCCAAATTTCGAAAAAAATGGTAATCTGTTGGAGCAAGGTCCGGGGAGTACGGAGGATGTCTTAGACTTTCCAATTGAAGCTCTTCTAATTTAGTAGCCGTCTGTTGCGCAGTGTGTGGTCTAGCGTTGTCGTGAAGCAGCAGTGGCGTGGAGCGATTGACCAGCCTAGGTTGTTTAGCCGCTAGCTTTTCCATCATGGTTTGCAATTGCTGACAATAGACATCAGCCGTAATAGTCTGGCCAGATTTGAGAAAACTGTAATGAACAATACCGGCACTAGTCCACCAAACGCTTACAAGTAACTTTTTTGGGGTTAATTTTCGCTTGGGGCAGGATTTGGCTGGCTGGCCAGGATCCAACCATTGCGCTGAGCGCTTCCGATTATCGTAAAGAACCCATTTTTCATCACAGGTAATGATTCGGTTTAAAATACCTTCATTATTGTGCCGGTTTAGTAATGTAACGCAGCAGTCGACGCGCGTTTGCGCTCTTCGTAAGACCGTAGTCTTACGAGAAATCAGTCAAAGCTGGCGCAAAGGCTCCAACTCTAGGCACGCGAAGTTATATACTGATATTGGTTCACTTTTGCAATGATATTTACCAGCGGTCAAAGGTCCGTACTTGTACACCGCTTGTTTAATCAATTCTTCGTTTCGCAGATTGAATGATCGACAATCGGTCAGTTTTACTTGTACTTTGGATCTATCGAACTGGCATTGTTGGAAAACGCTTCTATATGGGTAAACGGAGTCTGGTTCTTGGCCACCAACTTTTATCAAATGTCTGAAAAAATCGATAGTAAGCAAATTTTATATAGCGACCTTACATTTTTACGGAACATAAAAGATGTTACAATAACATAATAAAACAATTACACCTAGTAGGTATTTACACTTACATCTATTTCTTCAAAATCTAAGCCGTCATCAGAAGGCAGAGTACCCAGAATGCTGGCAGCATTGCCACGTTGAATGGCAATGCTAATTCGTTGACCGAAATAGAAGCCAGCATTCTGATCACCTGTAGACTCGATGAAGTGTTTGGTAAGATCTTTATAAATGGTGTGTGTCCCAGGACCACAAGGACCAAAGGTTTCAACTCCAAACGGCTCAAATAGGTAACCTCAATCAAGATTAGCGTATTATCGCCGTGTGAGGGACACCGCTGATGTTGCTGCGGAGCCGGCCCTTACCGATGTCCCTGCAAGATGTGAAGGCGCTAGGGTATCTACACACGTGGCATACCAAACTAAAGGCCGACCCATCTTCCAGGGAATCAGAGTCATACCGTCAGGTCTTTTACTGTCGTCTCATAATAAAACAAAACGTTGATGCTCGTTCGGTACCTTAAAGCTTGAGTAGGGAATCCTCCGGCTTGACAGCTTTTGCCGTTGCAATCCACAAGTTGTTGCTCCGATAGTGAAACGAATGTTTTATATTTTATACTATACGCTGCTTCCACACTTCCTGAAATGAAAATTGTGCACTATTGCAATATAAGGTGTAACAAAAATATATTTGGCAAATACAAGGCGGGGCCGGCGAAGGTTCTATTCCCGCCTTGGGACAAATGTTTGGACGATCTGCACATATTTGTTCGGGGTATTCTGGGTGCTTTTTGATTATGTCAAAATCCCCGTTGTTTGAGGCAGGCACGTTCAACAGTGGACGTTAAAGTGCTGATAGGATAGAATAACAGAAAGACCAGACCAGTAGCAGCGAAGGCCCAACAAGACATACACGATTGCTGATGCTTAATGCTTGATGTATTCTCTCCAGTCATGGGCAGCGGGTGCTTTGAAGTTCAGGTCAGAATCTGAGAATTCCCCGCACCAGCCACCAGGGTCACCAGGAGCCAACCCAGCGTAGAACTTGAGGAATTCTTCGTTGGTCAGGTCGGCGAACTGATTGATACCTGAAGAAGGAAGATTAGGCAATGAAAAAGACCCGCTGCGAGCCGAATTGTAGAGCCAGTATACTCGTAACTTGTTTATGATCGATCATTGTGGCTTTTAGGTAGGTACTTCAAAACCACAAGGTACATAGAAATTTTAATGAAATGATTTTAAAGGTTTAAATGTAGGTATGACAAGTGGAACAGTTTTATTAGTCCTTAACTTATTTAAATGGGTTTTGTTCGGTGAAAAGTGATTGTAGTGAAGGTATACATTTATTGCCACAACACATGCTAGAACTCACATTATAAGAGAAAAATACCCCTAATGATATGATTCAGTAAGGTGCGTAGGCGCATACCCCATTGTTCAGCAGAGGACCAGTTTGGCTGATTAGTGATTAAGTAGGGAAAAAGCTACAAACCATAAATTCCATCAGGATACATTCGATTCAAGTCGTTGGCTTCAGCAAGGTTGTCTTTGAAAATGTTAAACCTTTCATTTTTTTCGGCTTCGTTTACATACGATCTATTATGAGAAATTATAAATGACTCAAAAAGGGGTTTTGCTTCATCTAAGTTAAAGAAGAACTTTTCTCCAATAAAAACACCTAACAAGAAAAAGAGAAAAACTAAAAGAGAGAGCATGGTAAAGAAAATATTAAATATAAATCATATGAAATTTGCATAACTTATATACCAGAGGGTTTTGCATTCTTTTGCATAGTAGATGTATGCGAAACTCTTAGATACCGTATTTTTTTGCATAAATAGTATGTTGGAATTTGCAGTAAAAATTATAACTACTGGAATTTTTGCGATATAAAAATATGTAGACATGCTTGGTTTGATAATAATAATATATTACTACCTACTTACATAAAAATGAACACAAATCAGCAGAGCCCTGGGTTCGGATGACAATACTATCGAGACGTCTCGATTACGTGATCGTGACGTCTTATTTTTGTATGGTATTTGCTTAGTTCCCTGTCCACAGGATAGAGGCGCTGTACCGAATACCATAGAAAAACGAGAGTTCACGATCTTCTTCTTTGCCCTGGCCTTATGTCCCATTTCACTTGGTGTCGGACTTTCTAGTCCTCATGCGCCACTCCGGGCACTTTTGTGTTAGCTCATGTTTTTCACCCATACTCTTCATTACACTTTTCGACGGATCGAATCCAAGTGGTCGGGGGCCTGCCTGGTCTTCTTTTGGCGGTACCGGTTCCGAGAGAAAGAATTTTCTTAATTATACGGTTTTCATCCCTACGCATAAAAATACACATTCGAAGTGCTTTATTTCCTTTAGACCTAACAGGACTCTTGGACACTTCACAAAACTCAAATTACATAAGTAAAACAAGGAAATAAAATGATCACATTACACATGGACATAAACTACATAACATGGGGGTGTCCGTGGCAAACAACTCGACTTACATAATGGTAAGCTATTTAACCAATCGAAACCAACGCGTAAAATTTGGAAAATACATATCAAGAGACACTCCGGTCACTTACGGCATTCTGCTGTTTGGGTATTACGGTGTGGCGTTGTATATATTAATATACAACGCCACACCGTAATACCCAAACAGCACAAAAGCATTTTCCTTTTCTGGCTACATACATCTATAACACCATAAGCAATTAAATCTCTATAAGGAAATTAACTCATACTGAGTGCAAACTAAAGACCAAAACATACTTGATCAGTCTAGATTACAATAACACGGAAAACTTGATAAAAATTATGTCCTGATTAATTTGTGCAATACGACGAACACATTTATTAACCACACACACACAAACACATACGTACAATCCTCACTGGCTGTACCGGTTAGTTAGACAATAAATGGTCTTCACCAATAAAGTAGTAATAAGATTGCATTTGATCAATTCAATATGTAGTTTAATTACCTACTGTGTTTCTGTATTTTTTACTTCCTTTTAAACTTATTTACAGTTCGCTGTAAGCTATTTGCCGAGAGAGACGTAGTTAGAGCGAGAAATTGAACCAAATGGTGAAATAGGTCTACAACACTATGTAATCGTATCAAATATGATGCAATAATGTAAGACCTACAGAAATAAACGATTTTTATTATTATTTATTATTATTATAAGGTGATCACTTTGATTTTTGTACACTTCAATCTTTTTAGGGTAAAGTAAGGAAGCGAACAAGAAACCTTGTTAGGTTGTTTGTTAGTTTTCGAGTTGGAGCAAAACTTGTCCAAAGCTTTTTTATCCTCTAGCTAGATAATATTTTTTTTTCTTTCAATCTGATATTTTGCATATTGTGCATCGCCCAGCACTCTGATCCGTGGAGGAAGGCTGGTCTCACCCCTCGCTGGTACACATTTCCCTTCACCTGAATTGGCATTCGAGTATCGCAAGCACTCCGGATAGTGTTTTCCATTTCATTCAACCAGATTTGGATTCTCTTATTGCTATTTCTATTGGCGATGTCAAGGTCTATATTGGCGGAGTTGGTTATGATGGATCCCAAGTATTTGAAACAGTCGACTCGGTTTAACGGTATGTTGTCGATATGTGGCACTTAGATTGATAAATAATTTATTTACCAAATCAGACACACATACAAATCAGAGTACTGCAATTATACAGGATGCTAGTAAAAAGAAACAATAATAAAAAAACAGTTGACTAAGTAATAAAAACAAACAATAACATAATTGAAAACTAAGTAAAATGTCTGTGTGTGCTGCAGTACGTCAAAAAGGCAATGGCTCAGCGGAATATTTTGCTCAAGAAGCCAAAACACTGATTTTCAGCCATAACCCATTGAGAGCAAGCAGAACGAGTTTCAAGTGTAACTAAAATGTTTGTGTTTGTGTAGTAATAATGGAGTCCTCAAAATATTGGCGTTTCCTTGTGATGTACCTACATGGCAACAGGGCACACTTGGCGCAACCGATCAGAGATACCGGAGAAGTAACACAGCACGTGTTCGGTTTTCTGTCTGATAACGAGCGAGCTTTTTATTTTGGACAAGAGTCCATAACAAAAAGCTCGCATTTAAAAATAAAAATCCAAACCTTTTTGTCGAAATTCATCTGTGATGATTTTCGACAAACCTGCATAATACTCGTAAGTAAAACGAATTTGTTAGTATTTAAAAAGCGGGAAACCAGTAGAAAATTTGTTTTATTTAATTATTGAATATTCTTTAAAAACATAAAATACACTTTTTAATACAGCAATAAAATATATTATAATAATAGGCAAACAAATTTATATTATCTCACATGAGACGACATGGGCAGAAATTAGTTAATAATAAATGACCAGTACAATCCACAAACCTTTGAGCTTACATTCAAACATCCCGAATTCTTTCTCAGTAGATATTCATTGATGGTTTTTTTAAACGACTCTCCGCAAGCTATTGTTAACTGAAAGATATATTTCGTTGTATTTTTTCTTCTACAATGAAGTGTCATTGTATTTTGTATTTTAATATCTTACCGAACACACGACTAAATCGGTTTAGATAAATAATGTTTAACTTTCTTTTATGTTTTAACGTAACGGGATCGATTCGGGCTTTGCCATCATTCAGTTAGTTATTTCAATCTGTTTGTTGCAAACCATTTTGTTCTGTTGCTAACTATCCTACTAATATTATAAAGTCGTAAGTTTGTGAATTGTATTTCTAACCGACTTCAAAAAGGAGGAGGTTCGCAGTTCGTATGTATGTTTTTGTTGTAATTATCCCATTTAACTTAAAAAGCAACATAATATTTTTGGAGAATCACGAGATACAACAGTTGGTTTCCATAGCAACGGGAGTCAACAGTTTTATCATGTGTCATCGAACTAAATAAGACTTGAATTATAACTAGATGTCGCCAGTGTTAACGCATTTTTTGCACGTGAACATAGACCTTCGGTCAGGGAAAGTAAGGGAGGGATAATTTCGTTAGTCCGAGACATAGATGAATATTACCTGGTCTATCTAACGGAATTTAAAGTCGTTTTATCGTTTTTTAAAACACGCCAAAATATGTTACCTAGGATCTCCAAAACTACTGAACAGATCAAGATGAAATTTGGCGTACTTTTTTCTAATTGTACAAAGCCTATCTTAGATAATAGTCTACTTATTATATCGAATATACGCGTTCGAACCTGCGGGCAAAAGCTAGTTAATAATAAATATGTATCTCTTTTTTTTACTAAAATATGTAACCTTATCCAAAATTTTAAGTTTATAGTTGAGGTAGGTGATTTAATTTAAAAAAAACGCAACAGCATGGCTAGACAAATTTTCTATTTGTACCTACATCTTTTATTCCGTCACGTATTCCTTACGTTATCATCTCGGCTGCATCTAAACCACTCTTTTTTCGGTCCACAAGGTTCCAGAATGTCTGGCCTTTCTGCTCACTCCTTTATATTCTGTGGTAAAAATGGTTTCCATTCATCTTTGGATGGTTGGATATTATATTCGTCATACAGCGGGACAATGCTCTTTGGGACAATTTAAATAGAACGAGGTTTTGTGTATTATTCATTATAATTTTCATTTTGGAGGCTTTCATTTTAGTATGGAGTAGCTTTTGTGCTGAATGTACGACTAGCTAGGTATAGCTGAGTAGCATACCTATTTATTATTAAAGAAGATTTGGATTTGTTGGTAGGTGATATAGGTTTGTATCCAGTGCTTCACAGTATTACCTACGTAGAGTTTAAATTGAACCCTGTGCCTATTTACATAAAGATTCATTAACCGCGACAATAGAGGTTGCCATTACACATAGCTCATAGTCTAAAACTGCTTCATCAGCATTAACTATCCTTGTAAAAGTTAGAAAACCTAAATTTTATGTTTAAGTAAGTTTATTATAATGTTTGTAGGTACCTATTATAGTATGTAGTTTAACTAATATTGTTTTTCTTTTATTCTTCGAGTGCCACCGTCTATTTTGTTCTTACATGTCCAGTCCATCGCAAGGTTGCCTGGAAGAGATCACTCATAGCGATAAGGTCGCCTTTGTACTTCGTCTACTCTTAGCATCTATTTCTGTATTGTTTTCTGTCCTTGTGTGGTACAATAAAGAATTATCTATCTATATATAGCTATAGTAACGACATTAGTGATTATGACCAAGTATTCATACAAAAACGTAGCGTTCATTCATTTGTGTAACTACCAATAGATGCAACAGCTCATATAAGAGGCTGAGGCTGGAATTTTGAAATACAAATATAGATCCTCCGTATTCGTGACAAGATTCATCGAATTCCTTATATCATTTTGGCAAGAAAAGTAAAGCATTACGCAAAACTTAGGAAACTATACTTGCGCGAGAGAGCTAGTCACCTACGGTACAAGAGATCAAGAGGGGGTGCGCGAACAAGAGTGCTGGCAGTTAGGAAAACCAAAGTTTGCGTGTATGTGTCTTCGAGTATGAGTGAACCCACGAACCGAAGCTCGTTTCAAACAAAATGGTTCATAAGCACACAAGTGCCCATATAAACTACCACCAGCCAAAGAATAGATTTCAATACCATTCATACAGATGACGCACCTACCTACACCTATCGCATTATTGTAACAAAGGTCCTTTTCACGATTCAAAAGATATTTGATCCAGCAATCAAAGCCTGGATACCGTCCTGTGTGTGAACCGCAGAGTATGAACAAACAATATGGCTGACAAAGTCGGTTTCAAAGTAAATTACTTACTAATTGACGACCTCGGTGACGCAGCGGGTGAAGGTCCGCCTGCGACGCAGGATTATGCCGGTTTGATTCCTGCCTTAGGAAACAGGTTGTACGATCTGCAGATATTTGTTTCGGGTGTTCTGGGTGTTTTCTATAAATATTAAAGAAAACAAATTATAAATAATAAACAAAAATGTGAAACGTGGTAACTATATGAAAATATTGTTTCCTTTGAGCTAATATTTTTATTATCATTTTATTATTAACAGCAAATGATGGCATGAATTAACAAAACTTTGTACATGTCTGCTTTCGGTTCAGACTTATCGGTATCTTCCTTTAAAATTACTTATCTTAACAGATCCATGGCTCATATTACCATAGACACCATAGCGTCCGGTTGACGCCCACTCTAGGTCAAAAAAATGTTTATGGTTTCAATTCCCATACAATAGGAGTAACACCTAACGTAAACTGATATGATAATAACCTGGGATGTGATGTAGCTATTTGAGAGCATCACTTGTTAGAAATCCCATAGTGCACTTACCTATTGATGATTTTTATCGTTTTAGCAGGAATTAGTGCAGTGATCACCTACTTTACATACTTTGTGTCGTCGGGTGAAGGTAACTTTTAGTCGCATCACACAAAATGCTCCTTTGTGCGTTGGCATTGGTAAATATTACAACGTAAAATATTGTGTAACAATTCCGCGCGAAACCTACTCTGAAAAGATTTTAATGGATCTGTTCAGATGAAGTTTTGCGGTACTTTGCTCGGACGTTACTTACTATCCTGACGCATCAACCCCCCATAAAAAATATATAGCCACCGGCTCCTGTTCTGCGCCGCCTTTCGCCAGTGCGAAGACTTGAAGGCTTGACTTGAATTTATCATTTGACTCTACACACTGAACCTGCCAACGGCACTGACACAGGCCGGCAGGTTGGTGTCAGAAATCCAACCAGCCTGTTGTGTCGCCGGCGTTGGCGGCTCCCGTGTGTTGAGTCTAGTACAGGTTGATTGAATTTGTTTCATTTGTTTTTATTAGCATCAAAGATTAAGTAGATTTTCTTTCTTATCAATAATGTTTGTACCTACTGTATTTATGTAGATAAAGTTCATTCCAAACATGCCTTAAAAGTGCAGTCGGACTATAATGACCAAAACGTGATTCCCATAAAGGTTTAAAAAACCCATTGTCACGCAGTTATGATAAACTATATTTTCTATTAGAAATCTTTTCTATAACATACAATGCCGTGTGATTCTTCCTCAAAGTAAACTTTGAAGTCCGGCTTATATCAGAAACAAGGACTTTTAAAAAGGGGCTGATCATATTTGTCAATGTCTTCCAACCCCTAGGCGTTGGAGCATGACGGATCCTAACCAAACGACCTAAGGCCAGGATTAGGAAACCAGATCGGCTGTCTCCTTCTAATAATATACAGGGAGACAGAGAGAGAGATAGCTACAGGGTGGATTCTGGTTTGGCATGCTGTTCGACAGGTTTCTATACGTGGGTGAGTTGTGACTTCATGCTTTATTGTAGACGGGATTTATGTGTCGGTGTGGTGTTATAAATTATAACAATTATGCCGGTGTACTTGTTGCGTCTTTTAATGGTGCTGTAGGGGTTTTGATTATTTAAATTGAAGACCCTATAGAACAGGGTGCTGTGCTACTATGTATTGATTTGTGGAGCGTTTTGAGGATTTCAAATTTTGGTTCGAGAACATATTGTGACGGTTTTTGAACTATAAAAAACATAGAAATACATATTTCAAAGTCTTTTCCTGAAATCTGTGGCTAATTGTTACTCTTAATGTGATTTTTAAATATCAATATACGTATTTATGTATAGTGAGAACTTGAAAAAGAAAAACAACGGCGCAATTTTTTTAGAATGGATATCAAACAGTACCTCCATTATTCATTTATTGATTCCTAAAAAAATCACGCACAAAAACCTAATTCAGCGACCAATAAAATTAAAATAAATGGGTTCCTACTTCAGTCAAAGCCTATTTGAATTTCATTCAGAGAGTCATTAGCTGTATCGTTTTCAACTGCAAAGCAATGAAAGACCAAAGGCCGAATCCCCGAGTCTTTCGGCCTTTGGGCCGAGTCTCCGGTCCGATGAGTCTTCAAGCCCTGGACACCAAAGCAATAGCTCACGGTCACATGTTGAAGGGTCCTCCACGCCCCGCTTTGACTTCAAAACTCTGACTGTGTGGGATCAAAAGGGATACTTGACTTGAACGGCGGCACTTGTGTTTTTTGATAGTAAATGGAAATTAGGTTGGTTTGCACTGTTCACTGGGCTATTGGATTGCTGTTTTTAAGAAGCAAATTTTATGTACCTTTGCTTTTTTCTTAAGTTTACTTACAATTTAATTTGGTCATTTCACAGGTAGTTTATTTGATTCGAGGGGGTTTACCTGGCCATAAATTGAATGAATATTCCTGGATACCTGGATGTAAATGACCAAAGATAGAATAGAGGCGATTGGAGAAAGCGTAGAATAGTGGAGAGGCAGTGGGTGTAGATAGACCTAAACTGGTAAAAGCTATTTCTTTCAGTGCTGTTTCCCTCTAGAGCTACAACAGTTTTTCGCTAAGTACCACGTGCCTTTAACGGAGTTGCTAACCCAAAATTACCTATCAAATATCAAAGTGCTTTATTTTCTTTAGACCTTACAGGACTCTTGGACACGTCACAAAATTCAAATAACATAAGTGAAACTAGGAAATAATGGGATCACTTTTATTTATTGTTCACTTCCATTTTTTTTTAAGGAAAAGGTAAAGAAGCGAAGCGCGACATTTACCTTCATAGGTTGTTAGTTTTCGAGTTAGAGCAAAACTCGTACTAAACTTTTTTATCCTCGAGATAATCTGATATTTAGTAGTAAGCCTTTTTACAAAGGATATGTTTAAATTTATATAGTATGTGCGACAAATTAAATTTGTAAGTGTTCACCAAGTGTTCAAACAGTGCCATACGGCGGGTCAGCACTGTCATCCCACCCTAACTCGATTTGATTTGGTCGTAATTGCGTCGTGCCCATGCATGTAACATCCGGTTGAAGTGTTGAATCGGTTAAACAATTAAAACAAACATCTGTTTTTTTTATTTAATTGTAGAGACGAGACCACCACGGGATAGTTCATATCCTCCAATAATGGAAAACTTACCTCCGCTTTTGGTAACCACACTTGGCGGGTGGGCTGGTCTGTTCTGGGTTATGTTATGTCTCTAGTCAAATATTTTTTGTTCGCTGACTTGCTTCTAATGGATTGGCTTCACCCCCCAACAATCCATTTACCGTTTACCGTCACTTGTGCTGTTCTGGATTCTGTCTCAAGTCTACTATTGTTAGATTTTCTTTAAATAAATAAATAGTACTAGACAATTCACACAGCATCATCTAGTGGACACACTAAGGCCCGTATTATGAATGCTTGCTCAGTCATCGATCTATGCTTGAATAACGCTTTTCTATAGCATAAACGTCACTCAAGCATAGATCTATATTATTATAGTTTTAGTTCTTATTTAAATGATTTTTGGTCAAACTTTGGTCAAGCTACGTAGGTATTTAAACTGTAATAAATTAAAAAAAAAAAACAAAAATACATAAAAAAAAGTTTTTCCTTCGGATATAAGACCCAACTAAAAAAAAATTTTTGATTTATTAACATAATACACTGAGTAGTAAGTGAAAGTAGTATTTACTCAATACTCAATCATTTGTTGCATTCTATAGGTGTACAGAGGTGTTTATAATATAAATAAGTATCACAATAACCCCGCTTGAAATAAAAGTTCTACCTCGATTTAGCTCTCATAAACCAAAAAATCACTTTCATTTTCACTATCAGCTACATCGGAATCCTAGAATCAATTAACAAAGATGCGCATCATCCCCAAATCATAGCGAACACGAAAATATTCTTCTGGTGCCTCCATGTCTGGCACAGCAGACACCTTGGCACCTACCTGCTTCCCTCTTCCGTCACCCTCACTCTGTATAACCATAAGCTGGTTGAAAAGAGACAGGTATGAGTAGAACCTTCAGAATAGGCTTGAAAAAGCATGGCTCGCGTGCAAGCCTGTTTGTTCTAACCGCCTTCGCTGACCCACGTCATTATGGACTGTTATCTCCGATGAGAGATATATTTTTAATGCCCTTTTTTACGTTTTTCAATGCGTGAGGAATGATATTTTATGAATATATTGAGAATAACGATGTAGTCTACCTTGGTTTTTCAAATCAAATCAAATCATTTATTTCAGACATAGCACAGTTTACGGGGATCCATAAATTACGTGAGGTAATTTTGGCGATTTTTCGACCCCCCTATCTCCCCTTGGTGAGGTGTCGTGAGATTTTGTTTGAGTCCCTTCCCTTATGTCACGTGAGATTTTTCAAAACGTGTATTTAAATATAAGCAGGTTTATCTGTGCTAAATTGCATTGCAGTTAAGTTCTGCTTCTAAGAACGTAATCTAGAAACACAGTAACCAAATCGAACAATAGAATACCTAAGATTGTTTGTGGTAACTATTTCAGCAACAAGGAATAAAACTAACGGAACTGTAATTTGCCTCAAATCGTAAACGATTTTCTATTAAAAATTTGAATCTCGCGCAAACACGAAACGAACAATCCTATGTAGGAACTGCTAAAATTCGTGGAAAAAATACGTGATATTTGCCTAGACCCCCGTGCATTTGGCTCGACTCCCCCCCTGAAAATATTTTTAATATATTCTCTGAAAATATATCAAATAAAGATATTATAAACTACAAAGAGTTAGAGAGTTAGACTACAGTCACTGAGTTTACTACCCACTCACACGTCTCAGCAACACTTGCACTTGATGCAAATTTCTCCGCGCGGAGAAAAATTGGTTTTGTAGCTTCACTCATAAGAAATGGTTCTCGAGTCATCACATGTTGCTCTGATCTTTTCCGATGGTAGAATGACATAAAACCAAGGTGTCAATACAAAAACTACCAAAGACAAATTAAAAACAAATAAAAATCATTTCTGAGTTGTCATTTGAATAGTGTTAGACCGGTGAATATCTCTTGGAATAGCAGGTAGTGATTGATTTTTATCAAAAAATAGCTTGTATCATCTAGTTTAAGAATATTTAAATCTAATCTTGCATTAGGTAGAAATGTAAATTAAAGCAAGAAAGAAGAAAAAAAACTTTTTTGTTAAGTTTAGGCATTTATTTGAGACCATACGATTACTTCTAAGGCTTAGTTATAGTAGTAAGTCTTAAACAAAGCTAAAACTATTTTTATATAACTTTCAGCTTTTTTATGGTATATTTTATTTGAGCGTAGCTGTAGTAGTTACCGAGATATAACCATTTATGTTTGAAATGGGACGAGCTCGCGCCGCTGTTATTTTTCGGTGCAAGGCGGACGTTTGTGGCTAGTGCAGGCGATGCGGCTGGGCGTGTGAGTTGTTCTCATTCTGATAGTGAAACCGAAAAGTATCTTAAAAATTTGTCTGAAACCCCCGTTTATACTACCCTGCGCCCGCGCACCGCACTTTTATTAAGGGTTTTATTAACGTATGTACCTACGGACTCAGGCATTTTTATTTCCTCCTGTAGGTGACGTGGGAACAGGTAGTGGAGTGACTCCACGTTTTCATTGTGACTTTAAATATTCCTTGGGCTGTTTATTCTTCAGATTTTGGGGACAGTGGCAAGGCAAACACGCAACGGGGTAGTGCAAACGAGACACAAAGGATGGTCTGTGGTAAAATAATTTAACCGCTTACTTTTTTGATTTATAAGGTAGAAAATTAGATACTTACTTATTAGATACTGAATGGATTACGAAGTTGGCCATCTCTATCGTAGTACGAATTCATTACGGAATCAAGCGGGTTATCTACGAACCTTATATGTGTGGAAGAACACCAATGGAAATAAGGTTCTTCCATTCGTAATGAACGCTAACGTGATAAAATATCTAAGGAGGATGTTTGAAACTTGCCGAACGTCTCTGACGGAAACGAATTCTCGGGTACCTTAGTCTGTTTTGGTAATTTTGATAATTTATATGTTCGGACTGCCGGCGCGAACTCAAAGATACTGCCTGACACATTCAAGATTTTGGTCTCGAGTCGCTTACGCTCTTTGTGACCTAGACTTAGCGTCTTTAAAACTTGTATAGTTTGCCGAATGTGAGCATAACGCTGGACAACCCACACAACATCACCTAGCCCCGAGCTAAGCAGAGCAGAGGTACTAGATAATTGATATACTTTACAATACAAAGAAAAATATTTTTTAAGAAATCAAATATTGTCAAAATTTTTTGACTTCGACGGGACTTGAACCTGCATCCTTCCTTCAGTACAGGAATACACTAACCAATTCAATACGAGGTCAACTGACCAACTGACGTAGGAGTCGAAAAAATTCAGACTTCCCCGTCGAAGTCGAAAAATTTTTGGGATATTATTTGATTTCTTAGAAATTACCCAGAGTGAGAGAGCTTGCGCACTATAATAACAAAAATCTTACATATTTTTTATGAACAAAGAAAATACACAGAATACATTTTAATATTTGCAGATCGTACAAATATTTCGAACCGGCAATCTTCTGTGTCGCAGGCCGACCTTCGCTTGCCGCGCCACATCCATCGTCAAATACAACAGCTGTGAAAAAATCTCCTTTCATATAAAAAAAAATACAATAATACAAATATCTTTATTAGAAATAGAACTTTATGTATAGAGTGCAATTGTGACCTGGCTACCGCAAATGATAAAAACTGTTTAGCAGAATCAGCGCCCTCCTCCGCAAGCAAAATAATTATGTTCCATTTTATGACATAAAAAATAACTAATCTAGTTTAAACATTACAAGGTAACGTTTGTGTGGGTGGTGTGTGTGTGTGTGAGTGTCTGTGTATTCCAGTGAGACAACCAAGATTTTACAAGTAAAGTAACTCAAAGAATAGAAACAAATTAGAGCTAGTATTTTCAGTCGGAGCATCCCTAAGACGCTGGCTGCATTGCGGGGCAATGTAAACTCATAAAAAAACTCTCAAAACTACTCAACAATGTAGAGAACTCCCCTAATCCCCAACACTCAAAAATGACCTGGCATAAAACAACCAGTAATAATGATTTATCTAGTCCGGACAATACCAGTTTATACTGGACAATAGTGTAGGTATTATCTATTATTTAATAACCACCCTGTATATTTAACAGGGTGTGCAAGATTGAATAATTGGACAAACTTACTTAGGGGCTTACAAATTCCACTGAATTTTATTACTATTGCGTTTTATAAATTACTGCTATCTGAACACTGCAACTTAAATAAAAGAGAAAATCATCGGTAGAAAGGAAAGGGTCAATACATTATTCCGAATTAATACTTTTCTATACAACAAGCATGCACTAGAACAGCATAGAAAATCATTTATTTCAACACTAACATACATAAGACACAAGATCACATGATTACACCAAAGTTTGATTTATAATCGAACTGAACTTCCATTTTGAACTTTCTTTCCACAGATATAAATGTGTTACCTAATTCCATTTGATTTTTTTGATATTTTTAATCCAACTTGAGTACGAGTACGAGGCTACACTAACATTTCCTTGTCCATATTTTTCTTGCCTACCCTAATAGAAGCCCCTGTGCAGCGTGTAACAAACTGACCAATGTCACCTCGTTACACCCTGTACAACCATTGTCCTCTCCTGCTAAATTACCGTTAAGCTTTTCGACCACAGTTCCCATAAAATAAGATTTAAAACACGGCCTATAAATAAACTTTGTCTAATATTTATTGTTCACTTTGTATGAAATTGTATGAGTTGTATGAAGCAATTTAATTAGGCACGGTCAGTGTCCCCGCCCTATTTTTGTATTCTCAAAGTAGTAGTTTACGTTGGAATATACTTAATCTAGCTTTGTAAAGTACAATAATTTTCCCGATGACTGGGCAGGGAAGTTTCGGATTAGAAATATTTTTTGGTGTATTTTGAGAACGATTGTACTTCGCAAACATTTGTAAATTAAATACCAGTTTTACAATACCTAAAACCTAATAAATGCAAATCCAAACTTCCAATAGAGAATCGTAAAATTTAATACAGGAACTGCAGTAAATCTTTGAGTTACGGAAGTGATCGCAAAGCTTTGGTTACCTACCTACTTATTTTTAAATAATGTAGGTACTATTATTTATATACTCCTGCTCCTTCGATAACAACTCAACGGAGACTAGCTTTGTGCGTAAGTGCGCAAACATAGATGCACCGACACAAACGTATCCATGCGAGATAATAAATGCATCCTTATAACTCTCTTCTTCTTCTTTCTCGCCTTTGTACACCAGTAGACTAGTGGCCTCATTCGAAGTCTCCCATTTCCTTCTACTTCGGGCAGTTAGGGCCCAGGGCCTTATTCCACTAAATTAATCACTTCAACATGTGTTCAGTATGGACTACCAAACTGAACACATTGGTTTTATAAACGGACTATTTATTAGTTTTTGTATTTCTTTAAAATAATTATTTTAAAGAACACAGAAGTTACAAAAATTTCTGTAACTAACGAACGAACACGATAAGGAAGAGCGGGGTACTCTAACACAAGCATGTTATGCTTAAAAGAGAACCCCAATCCATGTTATTGTAACTTACCTATGTACAGAAATATACATTTTTCATGTTCATTTTATCATTTTCAAACATAAAAATGGTATCGTCTCAGAATGACACGTTTTGGCATTTGTTAATGACAAAGAAAATTACAATTCAAAAATAAAAACAAATTAGAACTAGTATTTACAATTGAAACAATTAAGCTAACTGCAGACTGTTGCAAACAATCTACAGGTAGCTCAACTGATCCATATCAATACCAGTCGGAAGCGTCCCCAAGACGCTGGCTGCATTGCCCCGCTGTATGGCAATGCTGATGCGCTGCGCTGCGCCGCTCTCGACACGCGTCGCGTCGACCAGACGCTCAGATAACTTTTTGATTGTTAATACATCTATTATAATTATTTATTTTTTATTTTATCTCTGATGAAAGAAACTACAGATAGAAGGAGCGTGTTAATAGTGTGCAAATAACACCGCACGCACTATCTCTAGTAGAGTTTCTTCCATCTATGGACGATTCTGCGACAATACCATTGTCATAGTAAAGCAACCAATCGGTTAGCAGGATTTGGCCCCAGTTGCTGCCCGGTATCTTTTTGATGTCGTCCTTCCATCGCATTTGTGGCCGCCGTCCTACTAGCCTTTATTTTCCCCATGGTCTCCACTCCAAATTTAATCTTATGTTCATTAAGCCTAAACTTTTCAGCATCTATATATTTTTGAACAACAAAGTTCTTATTGGTTTTTAATAAAACGGTCTAACATTCAATACCTTTTCAATTATTCTTACTCGACAACACTCACAAGGCGTTTATTGTACTTAATGGAATAATGAGATTATCTGTTTTAACGACCTCTGCTGCACAGTGGGTGAAGATCCGCCTACGACGCAGAAGGTTCGTTAATTTCCCGCAATGGGAAAAATATGTATTGTATTTTTTTTAAATAATAATATGTTTTTTCTTAGTCTGGGTAGGTATTGTATACTTCTTATGTATTGTGGTCATATCACACAACTTTTGATTAGTTTGGGATACAATCTTCGCTTATCCCCAGTAGTCCTGTGCTGTAATTTTGTACAGAACTGTACAAAACGACTAGGACAATAATAATTGTATGTGGTTATGTACAGAACTACAGCACGGAACTACTGTAATTCTGTATCGAATTGCAGCATAGAACTAGGTACTTTGAACAAGCTAAAAACTTAGATAGGTACCTATCTACTTAATTTTGTTAAAACAATACATACAAAAGATATTGGCCTTCAACGAAATCTGATTTGTTTGTTAATAGAAATAACTATCTACGCTCTGTACCACATCCGTATTAATTTTCTTTTATTTTGTACTGAGAGTTATAGTCAAACAACTGATAGTGATAATGTACTGATATTTTTTTTATTACGAAGTAATTACTAGAAAACTAAACGACGTGTTTGTCAATTAACTTGTCAAAGTTAAATAATGATACACATAAAGCCATGATACATTTAACTCTAAGCAAGTATAAAGACATGTACCCATTATCTTCCGAGCGATTTATTAAATCTGTCATTAGAGTAACGCCTACTTAACCCTAACATAGTCATTATTTCACCCCTTCTCGTTCCTTTTTGTCTCTCTCTTTTGACGTAAGAAATAAAGGACAAAACATACCCCAGGGTAATAAAATTGTCAACAAAGTAGACTGTGTTTGACATTTTATTGCAGAATTATGCCGAAGCTGTTTGCTAATAGCTGGCAACTCATCTCGTTGCTTCTCGATGTAATTTGGCGTGGCCAAAGAATTGTTATGGTAAAATGTGGCCGTACCAAAATGCAGCACGATCTTGATTTTTTTTTCTCGAAATTATTCTTTTTATAAAATATATATTTAATTCTTTAAACAAACATTAGGTATTTGTCTTGCATTTGAGAATCGATTAGACAATGCCATATTTTTTTATTGACCACGTAATAGCCCGTACCTACCTACAGTTTACAATAAACGAGAAGTATAAAAAGAAAGACGCTACTGTAGCCACAAAAGTAATATCCAACAATAAAAACACAACATTACATAGCTAGTAGCACCCATCAATATTCATAGAAATTAAAAACACGCATCTGATAGTAATTATGCATATTAATTGGCTCAATCTAGTAAAACTGTTATTTTCGTATCTACGTATAAATTAGTCTAAAAGCCATCAAAACACGAGGAAGTTGATCAATAAACCATAAGAATTTATGATCGAGCTATATAATTTCTTTAACCATTCACATTTAGAACTATATATATAGAATTCGATTTCGTAATTTTAGGCTTAGCTGCGTTAATAAGAGATAAAACTTTAAAAAGAATTGCAAGAAATGCAAGCTGAAGTGGCAGTGGGCTGGCCATATCTCATTAACTGAAAACCGCTGGGGTAAACGAGTTTTTGAGTGGAGACAGCGACTCTGGAAATGTAGTTTAGGACGCCATCAGACCAGTTTGGATGATGACCTGTGAAAGACTGCAGGCAGATGCTGGATGCGGCAAGCTGAAGCCAGGGCGATATGTCGTTTATTAGAGGAGACCTGTGTCCAGCAGTTACTAATATAGGTTGATGATGATGATAACATTTCAAAAGATTTAAAAATCTGACCACAAGCAAGAAGTTAGTGCAAAAATGTTAGTCCTAGTTTGGACAAGTTGCGTTCAAGTTAAGTTTGTATATATTGTCAAATTGTCTGTAACTACTTGCTATTACCACATGTAGACAATAACCCCTTAGGCGTAATAAGGTTGACCCATCATAAACTTGCAAACCGAGTCTAATACTCTTTCAAGTACAATAACACGGCGAACTTTCATTTTATTAACGAGCCAACGTTACTAAGGATTATCGCAGAACTGGTTGTTCGGATTAAAATCCTGTTTTATGAGGAAGACTCAGATATACGTTACGTACGAGCAATGTGCATGGGTTTGTTCAAAAATAAACGCAATGGGAAATGCCACCTCCTAAAAAAAAATTTCTAAAAGTAGACTTTTTGTAAGTGGTTTTGGGAATTTCTATTTTTGAAATAATTAAAAGGCGGTTTTTAAAATATAAATAAATAAAAGATAATAAAAAGCTTAGTTTAGCAAAGAACTGGTGATATCCGTGCTAATTTTCGGCTATTGTACAAATGTATTATTTAAGGATGATAAAAGTTATGAAATACGCTCCTTCTTTCAAACTACGAAATTCACTTGATTTTTAGCAAAAAAAAAAAAAGGAAATTGAAATTCATATTGCGCGAATCCAAAAAGGTGATATAATTGTAAATCTATTGTCGGTTTTTAATTTCAAAAAAAATGATCACAGACTTATCTGATAGAATCAATAATGAAGAACTGTCAACGAACGTCTCAAGAAAACTAAAAAAAAAACAACCTTAGAATAGTATTTTTTACTCTTGTCTTACCCAACAATTGCACCCCAATTGAAGCTATATTAAATTCAAACCCCTTTAAGCACAATCGAATGATATTTATTATTTATTGCAAAGTTTTTTGCAATAGATTTCTTTTTACTACCGTGTAATGCTCCAGATCTGTTAAAAAACCAAAAGGGCTTTGAGGGTTCCTGATGGGTAACTTGAGGTCATACTTACTCACACCCCTGTACTTCCTGTACTTATTGAATCAGGGCTGTCACAAAACGAAAACAAAAATCTAACGGATTTGTCGATTTAAACCATATAAATCTTAAGGTCATCAGGTTTTTGAAAATCTTTATTATACAAATCTGCGTATCAAAATAATGCCTAATATATGTATTATTTATTAGGAGAAAACATTAATCCCCTATGATATTAACAAGTTCGCTATTCAAATGTAGAGCTTGAATAATTTTGAATAACTTATGCCGTTTTTTGCATCTTTTTTACGTCTTGTTTAAAAATATTACAACAATCACATTACATAAAATTTATTAACAGTGGAGATATTTTATTGCGTTGCTTACGCATGGCACTTTTTTTTAGTAAGTAAGTACGTTTTTTTTCCACATCTTAATAAGGTTTACATAGTTTAAAAGCCAAATACCTAAATCCTTCCATCAATTAAAAATAAAAAAGCACAATTATGTAACATTATCTTTCCCTAATGACAACCCTAGTTAACACCAAGGACATGGAAAGGCAGGTCACAGGGCACGTAAGTTTCGTGAGAATACATCCGCACACCCATTCCATACATTCATACATCCATACCATCCACGAGGGCAGCTGACAATCGAAATCTGAAACGAACCGATGACAACCAAATCAGTGATTTTAAGAATAGGTAGGTTTGTTTGAAGTTTGAGCTAAATATTTGTCTGCAAACATTTTTGGACCTGCAGGTCTATTCAGGTGAGTGTAACACTATTATTAACCGACTTCGAAAGAAGGAGGAGGTTCTATGTTCGGCTGTATTTATGTTTTTTTTATGTATGTTCGTCGATTTCTATACTATAGACCGATTTCGAAAATTAATTCGCTATTGTACAGAGAATAAAACTGAAACTGTATTTTTTTTTTATGGGACCACCCCATAAAAAAAAAATTCTAAAAGTCGTAAAAACAGTGCAAAATTAATGAATTCGAAGTCGGTTTATAGTTTTTTTCAAAACAATCAAATTATTCATTCATTTATTTTCATTGCACATAGGTTCATTTACTTTTGTTTTTCATTCGTAATCAAAATGCAGTTTACAAGCGAAAATAGTAAAGCTGAAAAGTGCCTCGAGATGGTTCGAGAAAATGGTTCCTAATGGCGACCGTCTACTCGACTTCATTGGTCGAGTAGACGGTCGCATTACTGTGGTCCGTTATGAGTTACCATCTACGAACTAACCACTTACGAATACATCAGATTCATTTATTAATTGCAAATATGTACATAGATAGGAAGCTTAAGTTCTAATTAAAGCTAAAGTTAGTGCCTGCATACACCCTGATGGGTATAGAAATTTATTATTTTGTGACAGATTACGATTATTAGTAATTTTTTCTGCTCCATTCCACTGTGATCCATTTTGCAGATCCACTAATGGATCAGTTTCCAATTTTTTCTCCACTCTAATCCATAGCCCGGGTGGTTCAGTTTCCACTGCTTGAATCTATTCCACTCTGATCCATAGGTCGAGCCTTTTGTCTTTCACTTTCTTTATAATAATTTAGTTACTTTCAATTGTACTTCTTCGTCTTCTTTTATCTTTGGCTATACATCATGGTTTGGCATAATTGTTTCAATTGTAAATACTAGTTCTAATTTGAATCCAATAACTGAACACATAACGTAAAGATGTAAAGATTCGAATGAGTAACCTCTAAGACATTATTAAGAACTATCTTCAGGCCAAGCACGGAGATCTCTCCGGTAGTATAGACAATAATGACATCACATCGTCAAACATTGCGTACATTATTGAAGTTGAAGGAATGAATTTCAAATAATTTACGCATTCGATGACAATGTGACGTTATTATTATACATTATTGTATATTCTACTATAGACAACAATCCCCGTGCTTGCCCAACTGCTCTCGTATTTTGTTTAATAAGCAGCCTAAAGGTACGCAATTGGAGAGATTGGAGATCCTAGGTAACAAAATAAGCAGCCTAAATGTACGCAATTGGAGAGATTGGAGATCCTAGGTAACAAAATAAGCGGCCTAAATGTACGCAATTGGAGAGATTGGAGATCCTAGGTAACAAAATAAGCAGCCTAAATGTACGCAATTGGAGAGATTGGAGATCCTAGGTAACAAAATAAGCAGCCTAAATGTACGCAATTGGAGAGATTGGAGATCCTAGGTAACAAAATAAGCAGCCTAAATGTACGCAATTGGAGAGATTGGAGATCCTAGGTAACAAAATAAGCAGCCTAAATGTACGCAATTGGAGAGATTGGAGATCCTAGGTAACAAAATAAGCAGCCTAAATGTACGTAATTGGAGAGATTGGAGATCCTAGGTAACAAAATAAGCAGCCTAAATGTACGCAATTGGAGAGATTGGAGATCCTAGGTAACAAAATAAGCAGCCTAAATGTACGCAATTGGAGAGATTGGAGATCCTAGGTAACAAAATAAGCAGCCTAAATGTACGCAATTGGAGAGATTGGAGATCCTAGGTAACAAAATAAGCAGCCTAAATGTACGCAATTGGAGAGATTGGAGATCCTAGGTAACAAAATAAGCAGCCTAAATGTACGCAATTGGAGAGATTGGAGATCCTAGGTAACAAAATAAAATTGTCATATCACAAACTTTCGGATTTTTAATACCTATAACTATCGGCTTTTTAATATTGGTAGGATTAATTAATTAATTAATTGAAGTAGGATAGACACACACTTTGATAGCGGACGTATAAAACACAAGCACGACGACGTGAAGGTCAGTCAAATCAAATCTTGTCTACATAAACCTGGCTCAGCATGGGATGTGCTGAAAGCTAAACGCTCGACCCCATTTCAGCCATAGACGTAAACTGCGTCTTGGCGATCCCGGCGTAAGAATCGACCCCTCTACCCGTTGATGTCGTAAGAGTCGACTAAAGGAGCCTATCAGAGAAATGGCAGCAGCTTCCTTCGCTGTATTTTTAACTACTGCGATAACCAATCCGCCTGTTAAGCGTGGTGATAAATGCGAAACCCCCCTTGTAGGGGAGGCAAGTTCAGCTGTGGGCGTATAATTATGTGCTAATTAGGTATGTAAACTGCCTTTGCTGTAGTGATTATTAAGAATTGAATCGAAGTTGGCTTTATCATGGGTTCATAAAAATGTTTTACGATTTGCAACAAATAAAATTTCCGTCGTTTTATTCCTTTTAGAACGCAAAAATAAGTTAAAAACCACGAAAAAATTTGAATCTCGCGCCAACCGGTGACTATCAAACTTAACCTCTCCGCGAGACTGAGAGAATTGTTCTTCTTAGAGTGTTCATAACAAAATTCAAAATTCAAAGTGCTTTATTTCTTTTAGACCTTACAGGGCTCTTGGAAACGTCACAACGAAACTTACCTCCATTTTTGAAGAAAACTCGTGTTTATTCTAATGACCAGGAAGATCCGTTGATGATGACTGGCTACGTGAATTATTTCATTCACGGAAAACGACACCTAAATGAAATAGACTCAATTCCTATTCAAAGGGTATAGAAAAGTTTATTAAATGACAATTTCGTTGACGACTAAACTTCAATGCATCCTCCTTTCAAAGAACCACCAAGTGCCCTCAATAAAGTCGGTTACATCAACCAAGTTAATATATCTAACAGATTACTCAACCACTGTGTAACTCACAAAAAATATCCTAAAGCGGATATTCCATTTTAACACGATCTTTGATCCTTTTTACCTCTTCAATCTAAAATCAAACTTTTCGACTTGCAACTCATTCGAATTTTGAATGTCCAGTTTTCGAACTTTTCAAAATCGGAATCAAACAGTCTTCATCGAAAAACCAGTTTATTTTCGAGTATCTAAGGTTGAAATTCCTGTGTAGGTGGTTAGTCTTTCGGCAAGGCTTAACTAGAAGTGTCATTATAGGCGAGATTAGTGATGTCCCGTGAACGGAAGTGTCGAGAAATTGACACAATGAAATAAAGTAAATACTAAGTCCGAGCGTGTGTAAGTTATTCATTCATGGCTTGATTATTGGCCTACTGGAGGTTTTTGGAGTTCCCTTATTGATATAAAATAAAAGAACCTTCTTTTTCATTGCTCTGAAAGGTACTGTACCTATCTCATCATCAGCGTCTAAGCATAATAAATATTATAAGAATAAGAATATTTTAATGCGAAAATTGTGTACATCATACACAAATAAAGGTCTTAAAGCGAATTAAATTTAACACAACTAGGTCTGAAACATTCCATAATCGTCTAAACACAAAAATGTTGTTTTAAGGCTAGTATTATAAAATCTGTGTCTAAAGCCTTACACACAGATGTCACAAGCGCGATAATTTACGTTAGCTATAAAAATCACTGCGGACCCGTCGTACCATCAAGCCTACCCCTGGTGGTAGGCCAGGACTAAACCATATCACCTTAGCGCTGTCCTAGTATCGTTTTCCACCACAAGATTTACTCACCATGGTACTAGGGTAGCATTAATGTGAAGGAAGTAGATACACAAAAATAAAATAAGAAACCATAATTTTTTTTTCAACGACTAAAACTAAATATCTATTGAACACGCAGCAAGAAGAAAAACGGCGGTCAAGTGTGTGTTACGCGCCATTTTTCTTTCAACTGTCACAGTGTGTCTCAATTCGGTCTGGTGGCTACTGTAGGTAATCTCTTACACCACAAGATTCTCACAAAAAAAGGGTGTATAAAAAAAATATCGGAAATCCTCAGATCTCCTGAGTCTTGTTCATAGATAAGAAATCTCTAGACATCTGTCGATCTGTTTGTAACAACAGTTTTGTAACAGGAAAGGATTATAAAGTACTCGAATTTTGCATATCTGAAGCGAAATAAAATAAATACAAGCAAATACCTTGTATTCTCGTTTCTCCGATAACTTCAGTACCTACCTACCTAGGTAGGTACTGAAGTACCTACCTAGGTAGCCGTCTCTCCAATAACTTCAGTACCTACCTAGGTAGGTAGGTACTGAAGTTATTGGAGAGACCTACCTAGATACCTACCTAGGTAGGTAGGTACTGAAGTTATTGGAGAGACGAGGCTTATTTGAATATAGTTTTATTTAAAATCAACGATGAAGTGCTTAAACTACGGTTAATAATATATTTTAATATGCTGGATAAAATGTCCCTATGAAGATCTTACCTACCAGACAGACCCTATTATTTTTGTTGTGCCATTCGCTTTTAACTGACTTCGAAAAAAGGAGGAAGTTCTATATTCGGCTGTATGTGTTTTTTATGTATGTTCGTCGATTTCTCAGTCAATTATAGAGCGATTTTGAAAATGATTTCGTTATTGTATCGTAAATAATCCCGAAGTAGTCATGTTAAAAAAAAAAATCCGAGGGATAAGTATTTGTCGCAAAACATGAAAACCAAGTAAAATTTACTCCATGTCGGTTTTTAATTTTTTCAAAACAAGCAATTAATTTAATGTATGAATTAACTTAAAATTATGTTACTCTAAACTTGATTCCCACAGACGAGAGATTAAGATAAATTCGATTCCCAGACAGACATCAAAAACCTTTCATTCCACACGAATTACATCAATAAAACGAATGAAATGACCAAAGTACGCAAAAAACTATAAAGCAAACACACGACACTGATAAACTTAAATACCTTTATAAAGCGGTTAATACCACCACAAAACAATCTTTATAGAGCCGATACAACAATATGTACCAGATGTATCTCCATGAGTAAATCGGTAGCAAATGCTTATTCAATTACTCAGATTAAGCCGGTACTTCATTAAAGAATGCTTTACGAGTTCTCGATTCTATAGACTAGAGAATAAAGGCTATAGACATGTCTGAGCCGGATACAGATACATTAAGAACGGTTAACAGATAATGATCTAAATGCAGATTTCGCGGTGCACTCAATTGATACTGTATGAATGGTTGCTTACCTACGAGTATCAAGTCTGTCTCATGACATGACAAATTAAAATGACCTTTATTCGAAAGCAATAAAACCTTTTTGATTTATCTACGACTTACTTTTCGCTTTCTGAGTCTGACCGTATGTCAGACAATATTGAGTTATCAATAACAGGCTCTGAGTTTTAGAATAAGATTGGATTAAAAGTGATGTTTTTTTGATTTGCTACTATATTCTTAAGTCTTTTTTATTGCACTATTAGAACATGCGTTATGCAACGCGTGCGGCAACATGTACAACTTAAAACTACAGAGGTGGGAAAGGCGAGATTAACCCTAAAAAGATTTCTCTTCCAGCAAACCTTATTGGGAGAGAGATACGAGTTTGTGATAGTGGGTTCGTTCGTGTGCTTATACAGATAGAAAGAAGACTGAATCCTTAACCTACATATTTAATAAACTACTGCATAGTTATAATAATACATATATTACGCTACCTATAAAAATATATAAATTACTATATTCCGAATAACATACAATATATTTTTTTTTTGTGGCGATAATAATATAAGCGTTCTCAAGGAATTAAATATTTACAACAATAAGAATATGAATAATAATGAAATGGTTCCATGAATACGAAACAAATAAATAAATTGCAAAACGATATTGTTAATTTTTTACCTATCGCATAACACAACACGAGATTATTGAATTTGTTTTATCAAACAAAAATATAAAAAGACCATCCCCCTTCACCGATCACCCGCAGCCCTCTTCACGCCAAACGCATCTATCGATAAGTACAATTATCGATAAGTAGCCATCGATAGAGCCCATCACTACACATGTGGGAAATGTAAATAGCATCTTTATCTCAATGTCATTCGGCTTTGTTTGCTTTATCAATTTGACATGGTTCGGTGGACATCATTGGATGGCTTCCATTGCAGAATCTTTGTATTGAAGTTCTTATGTTGGTTGATTCTTATGTGTTTCTTATGACCATTGAAGCATAATGTTCACCTAAAATACCTACCTTGAACTTTGATTGAGAAGATCCTCCTATTTCTATGTGGTTATTCTAACGAAAAAGGAGGCCGTGGCATTCGCGGTGTGAGAATCGACCCCAAGCGTAATGATGATGGTAAACCCCTTGGTTGGGAAGGCATTTTCAACAGTGGACGTAGGTATTGTGTGTTGATGAGGATACTAACGGAAAACGCGAACATGATAAAAATTCATTCATTCATGTAGGTACGAATGCAAAACGTGCATAATCTAATCAGTTATCTTTGTTAGTTTATTTTGCATCAGAATGCATTGTCAATCATCCATCAAAGATACCTGCACAAAATCTAAATTCGAACGCCATTAATTCGATCGTCATTTTATCAATCCTTTTTTTAAATTTAGAACGCCTATTCATACAACAATACAACCAGTAACGAAATTGGATTTAGAATTTTAAAATTATCGTGGATAGGATTATGCAACGGTAGGTACGTAACAAAATGATAACAAAAGTAACAAAGCTAGGCACAATGCGAGACAAATTCGCGAATTGGTATCCGTATCGAACATCAATCGCATTACCATATGACAGTATTGTGAATTTAGCTTTATATCGTATGCTAATGTTACTTTATGTTTATTATGATGGGCGTGTTGAATCGAATCGATCGATTTATTTGTTGAATCGATTTTGCAGAAAATCTTTGGTGTAATGTGATTGTGTGAATGCATGTCGACTTACAATTCATTAATGTGTACAGCCAGACACTTCACCAAATTTAGTAAATTCTTAAAGAAACATAATTTAAAGAATCAACTACTTACAAAAAACTAAGTAAATCCTTTATTTATGCAAAACAACTATCATCATCATATCAGCCCAAACACGTCCACTGCTGGACAATCTGGACACAGGCCTCACTCCTACGAGACGCCATAAATAGCGATCCTAAGCCGCCTCGATCCATCGACTCCTTGCGACTGCTACAATGTCGTCGGTCTATCGAGTGGATTGTCTCCCAACACTATCCTACGAGACACCACAAATAGCAATCGTAAGCCGGCTCCATACATCGACTCCTTGCGACCGCTACAGTGTCGTCGGTCCATCAAGTGGATAGTCTCCCAACACTCTCCTACGATCTTAAGCCACCACAATCTATCGACTCCTTACGTCCGCTACAATGTCGTCGGTCCATCAAGTGGATAGTCTCCCAACATTCTCCTACGAGACGCCATAAATAGCAATCCTAAGCCACCTCGATCCATCGACTCCTTGCGACCGCTACAATGTCGTCGGTACATCGAGTGGATAGTCTCCCAGCACTCTCTACGAGACGCCACAAATAGCAATCGTAAGCCGGCTCCATACATCGACTCCTTGCGACCGCTACAGTGTCGTCCATCCATCAAGTGGATAGTCTCCCAACACTCTCCTACGAGACGCCATAAATAGCAATCCTAAGCCACCTCGATCCATCGACTCTTTGCGACCGCTACAATGTCGTCGGTCCATCGAGTGGATTGTCTCCCAACACTATCCTACGAGACGCTATAAATAGCAATCCTAAGCCGCCTCGATCCGTCGACTCCTTGCGTCCGCTACAATGTCGTCGGTCCATCGAAAGGATTGTCTCCCAACACTCTCCTACGAGACGCCATAAATAGCAATCCTAAGCCGCCTCGATCCATCGACTCCTTGCGTCCGCTACAATGTCGTCGGTCCATCAAGTGGATAGTCTCCCAACACTCTCTTACGAGACGCCATAAATAGCGATCCTAAGCCGCCTCGAGCCATCGACTCCTTGCGACGCTACAATGTCGTCGGTCCATCGAGTGGATAGTCTTCCAACACTCCGTTTCGCGAGGCAAAACATCCAATACTTATTAATATTATCACTACAGAAGAAGGCTTAGCATGATAGTAGACACAAACGAGGTGGATCCAAAAAATTGCAACAAATTAGTCTCAATTGTATACACAGCACTGAAGTTATAGTATGCTTGTCAACTCACACATAGATTTATTTTTGGCTACGAAATCAAGAAAATATTTAAATGACATTAACCCTCTGCTGTGACAGCAGCGTGTTTTTATTATATGATTATTACAATATTAATATCTAAATAACAATCAATCAGGAATGTCTTTTGAAATACAATATGCGTACTGATTTTCGTAGCACTTTCGTAGAGACTAAAGCGCGTTTAAGTCTTTTTAAACAAAACAATGAATTGAATTAATTGATTAGGTATTATAACTTCATAATTATTGGATACCTTTAGGAAAATAAATAACAGAATTGTTAATATTTTATTTCTTTTCCTAGCTGCTTGTGGCTACGTTCACGTACCTACATCACCTGAGGGAAGCTACAAGCAGCTTGTAATACTATACCTATGACCGAAGTGTGGACTGTTTTTTAAGCTACTTATTAGTAAGTGAATTATCAGAGTCGGAACAGCAGTTTTAGCGATGAGGTCAAATCAAACTACGACGACTTCTGTAGCGCAGCGGGCATAAGTCCGCTTGCGACGCTGGAGGTTGCAGGTTCGATACCCGCCTCGGGACAAAAGGTACGATCTGCAGTTTTGGTCTGGGTGTTCTAGATGTTTTATTTAATATAATAAAAATTGTCTACTATGTCTTGTAATGTAACTTATAACTATAAGTAAACCTAGTACCTGTCACCTACCGAACTTGGCTGACGCTCTATCGCGCGTCTCGATACCACAAGCTCTGCGTTTGGGGCTAGATGATGCTATGTGAATTGTCCAAATTTTTTTACTTATTAAATCTAAAAAATCTGGAAGAAACATAATTATTCGTAGACTTACGAGGCTGATTAATATTAAAACAATGCAATCTGATATGCACTGTTAGTAGTGACGTAAAGCACTTTCTATGTTTTACAAAGTTGCGGGCAAAACTTCATCAGAAACTTTATTCAAAGGATTCAGATAATACATTTTAATCCTCCGTAGTGTTTCATGAATGAAACTGAAACCATTTGAAGCCTTTGAAATGGCAATAATACGCAACATTGTGATATTCATGATTTACTAAATAGCCCTAATTTTATAACAAGCTTAGTGAGACGTTACGTATTAGCATTAAAATCCATTTCAGCATGTAACTCCATTTACCATTATCTAATTTAAGTATTTATAACACTTGCCAATAAACGAATTTGTAACGGTCTGTTAAATTAAATTTTGGAACTGATTTGAATCACAGAGGCCTGCAATAAAGAATTTTGAACTACCTGCGTACACATGTTCTAAAATCTACATTTGTATACCAGGCGCCCTCGTCATATGCAAAAATCATTTATCGACGTTTAAAGATTCTTTATAGTGGTGCGTAAAAATTTGTGAATAGATTTTTTTATTGGCAATAAAAATTGTATGCGTAAGTTAATTTGCGTATGTTGCATTGTGACCGCACGTTGCGGCGCGCTAGGGTGGCAGCACTGGCAGGGCGCGACCCACTGCCCTCGTGTCACCGGCACAATTCAATTATCGAACGCCTCCATTCAAACATATTCATAAACATAACTTTAAATGGCATTGCATTTTCGGTGGCCATGTCGATTTTCGAACAAAACCTCATTTGAATTTGAACCGATTGAGTGACATTTCGAAATTTGAATTTATTTTCGTATCGTTTTCAAAATTTGCATGTAAGTACAACGCATTGTAGCGAATTATATCTCGGATGATAGACGTATGGTAATTTCTTATTGAAGTCCTTGATATCTTTACTTGATGTTATTCTTCGATCTAGCTTCCGTTATGATTTCTATTGATGTGAAAAATTTTGATTCTTAGTTCCCTCTTGACCTTAAAATATTCTAACGGTCTTTTGCTCTAGAAATCGATATGTATTGTTATTTTTAGGATAACACAAGTGTTATTGGAATTTAATGGAATAAGTTATTGAAATGGAATAAACGTTACCGAACTTAGACGTGTAACGTTTAAACTACAAAGCGTGTGAACTTTGAACTTCAATAAGAATAATTTCAGTGCACATTTACAATTTTGTGTCTTCCTCCAGTTCGTATAATGGTTTTGGATTATTAGACATGTATTTAAGACTAGCATTTCTTCGCAGCTTGGCTCACGTGGTAAATACCTGGATGAAATGACATAATAGTTGGGTACTTATAGTTTTCTGTTAGTTAAAGAGTTTTCTTCGTCCTAGTTATACTTAGGTACTTCTTGCCCCCTATAAAATTTTAACTATAACTTATTTCATTCAAATGAATTAATTAAGTTAAGTACTTACTTATTATTGAATTATTCTCTAAACCTAACCTACAAAAAGGTCAATGTTTTCAAGCGATGTCATGCGTTTCTTTTTGATGTGATTGTTTAATAATTTCTTTCACCTAACAATACACAGGTGAGGTTGGTAATTTATTGTCACATACAAAACACTGTACCTATTATGGGTTGGAAAAGTATTTTGGAAGGTATTGGAAAACGGTGTGATAATTTTCCTGTTGGAATAAGGGTATTTACCTAATATTTAAAATGTTTTGTTAGTATACTTACACAAAGTAATACTTAAACAAATTTATTATCTACCTAACTAGGTACCTTGTTAATTCTATCTAATCTACTATAGTGAACCAGACCTGACCCAATGCTGGGCAAATACCTCCATTTCCCTTCTTCTAGTCTACCTAGGTAACAACTAAGTAGGTACCTACTTGAATTTTCAGTTTGCTTCTACGAAGGTAATTTTTAGGGTTCCGTACCGAAGTGTGAAAACGGAACCCAATTACTAAGTCCGCTGTCCGTCCGTCTGTCGCAGGGCTCTATCTCATGAACCGTAAGAGGTAGACAGTTGAAATTTTCAGAGAATGTGTATTTGTCTTGCCGCTATAACAAAAAATAATAAAAATAAAATAAATATCCAAATTTAAGAGGGCTTCCATACAAAAAACATGTTATTTTTTGCTATTTTTGTTCTTCGTTTGTTAAGGCTGTATGACTTGAACCACAATAGGTAGACACATGAAACTTTCTATAAATAAGTAACACTTCAACTGTAACAACAAAAAGTCCTAAAAATATAATAAAGTTGAAAAATTATTGGGGTCTAACCTAACCTAACAAGTGAATATTTGATGTTCTTTAAAAAAGTTGCCTAATTTTTACGGTAGGGAACCCTTCGTGTGCGAGTCGACTCGCACTTGGTGTTTTATTTTTATGTATGAGAAAATTCTCATAGATAAAAATAAAACACCAAGTAGGTACTTTAGTGTCTGTAAAGTAAAAAAATATTTCAGAAAGATCTACCTAACTACCTAAGGTAGTACTAGGGTACTAGATGTAAAACATAAAATACTTATAATTTATGTACCTAACAAAAACATGTCATCTCAAGTAATTTATTAAATACCTCGATGTACACAATCGTACATTAAACATGGCAATAAATAAATTATTCGCTTCATTTTAACATAATTCATAAGCATTGTGATGGCACAACGCTAAGTGGCCGTACAATGCTTCGAATGAAACGACCAGAAACTGTCATGCTTATTCTTGCACCATCCGTGAACAAAACGAAGACGCGACGAGAAAGAGACCACGTTCACGCGCGCAACCAATTTGCATTGTACGGCCAGCTAGTAAACGTTGAAATTCTTATGTTGGTCCCGTTCTGCATAATAACATCCGTAAGGCAATGGCAGTTGCTTGGCCAATCAGCGCGCGCGGACGGTGCTCGGGGGCGGATCGCGGCCGTTTCATTGGCTGAGCCGGCTGGATTTATCACTCGATTTGTTGGTAGTGCCGTCGCCGCAGTCTGGTCGTGCGCGATTGTGGAATTGTC
The DNA here is from genome assembly GCA_963662085.1 of Eupithecia inturbata. Lineage (NCBI taxonomy): Eukaryota > Metazoa > Arthropoda > Insecta > Lepidoptera > Geometridae > Eupithecia > Eupithecia inturbata. The sequence goes on along the minus strand of OY759180.1, from coordinate 15,068,428 downwards.
GCCATTGTGTTTAGTGAGCTACGGACGCGTGGTGTCTCTTGCTATACGATTATCAAATAAATCGATCGTGTAATAATCGGTTACATAAACAATGATACAGCTGTAAAGTTACTGAAGTTTTAGTATTTATTGAAAAAAGTTTGTGTTGTGCCGTCGGACTTTCCCTCGCGTGATTTAAGGCGTCAAAACGGAGCTGGATTTACATCAACGGGCCAGCGGCCACTTTATGAGGTAAATAATAACTTTATCTACTTACTGAAAGCTGAAATTACTGAAATAATAATAAATAATCATAAGATCAGTGGCAGAAGCAAAGGCACCGGTGAAAGAAAATGCTAAAATATATAATCAGAACCCACGTGCATAATATTACGGGGTAGTTGTGTTCAGCGTTAAATGCTGTACCTACCTATTTGTCGGAGTAAGCGTTGTTAGGTGTGTGTTTGTATGGTATAAGTAGCAAGGACTGTACCAATATATTTAAGAAGTGCCTCTTTTAAAATCTAATTGGGGATGAGTTTGCAGTGTGCACCTGTGCTGAGATAAGTCCAACAAGATAAATATACCTATTGCATGGTTCGTGTAAGAATATAGTAAGACTTTGGAAAATATGTACATATTATGAGGAGTGTTTTATCATTTATGTTCGTACCTACAATTTTCAATTAGGTTTTTTAAGGTTTTCCGCAGAAATATTACTCGTGGGTACAAATTAGACTTCCTGTATTCTGCATAAATCCTTTTTTAAAATTTAAAACTGTTCTAATTTCAAAGATTGTTCAAAGTCCGTCGGTAAAGGTCGACGGTTTCAATGTCAACGAACTTAGAGAACAAATCGATTCCTCGATTGGTTTTGCTTTTAGATCGATGACAGTTGACGCTTGTACCATAATGTTTCTTTTGTTTTGTCTGGTGTGCGTCCATTGTAACGCCCAGTTTTTATTTTACGAAAGCGGAGAGATGCGTTGAGGCTGGTGTAGGTTTGGCCCAACGGCCTTGAGAACACAAAATAATTTTACTATCTGTAGCGGTATAAATTATTTGTTTTATTCGTGAAATGTTCATTTGTGTAAAATACTTTGACAAATATTTCAGTGAAAGAAAGATACTCAAAATCAACAGCGTTTAGAAGAAATATTCAAATTTCGAATAATATTTTAAATTCGAAATTTGGATATTTCTTCTAAACGCTGTTGAGTTTGGGTATTTTTCTTTCACTTCCACTCGAATATCTGTGAAAGTATTTTACACAAATTGAACATTTCAGGAATAAAACAAAATGTAAGTGTACCTTACGTCTACAGATAATTATTTTGTGTTCTCAAGCCCGTTGGGGCACCAATAAGTAGGGGACCAATAAGTAGAATCTGGAATAGGAAAAAAAAATCATGACGGACGATACAGCAGCACAAGTTACAGGAGGTAGGTAATTAAGTAGGTAGGTACATGTAGAGATTTAAAATAATTCCTATATTGGAAACTTATTTCATTAATGGATTGGATGACCTCTGTGGCGCAGTGTACGAAGGTTCGCTTAAGTCGCAGTACCTACTTATGTAGTGGGTTCGATCACTGTTACATTTTTAAAATTAGATGATGCTGATAGATAATATAAATATATATCACATATCATATCACACTATACAGAGGTAGAATAAGTTTAAACAGTTGACTTAAAATATAACAAGTGATGTGCTGAAGCTTATGAAAACAGGTAGCATAAATAAAAAATACGGTTATACGAATTTTGCATTTTTTTATAATAAGTGTACGCTGTATGAAAGAAAATGTCCAACACTTTTTTGTCTATGTTGGTATCGCGCAATATGTACCTTCTAACATCTAGCATTTGCGCCTTACCAGAAAAAGCCATCAAACACTTTGCAACTGACACAAATGACCACAGTAAAGACTGTGCAGCTTATTATGGCCAATAACCCAACATAACACCAGCACAAAGCTAACAGGAAAGTGAATTGGCTCAAATAAAGACCAATTATGATCCCTCAAAGACTAATGAAGGTACAAATGCCTTGGGTTTATGGTAGTTGTAAACCTTAAGGCTTGGTTTGTGTGGAACCGGACTAAGAGAAGTTGCTTTGTTAATTGTTTGTTACATTGTCTTGTATAGAGGCAATAAATCTACAATACTGTTTTTTAAAAACCTATTTTGATTTAATGAGTCGTATAGAATCAAAGGCGGCACTTTGTCAAATTTGATAAAAATTACTTATTGATTTGGCCGTTTAGGGAATTTAAAATAACGTTACATATTTTTCTCAACCTATAACCAATGCGGCAATGGCCTTAAAAATTGACTTCAAAAATTAGCATTGGTTTCAAATGCGGCAGTCAATCTTTGGTAGTTTAAAATCAAGTTTTGGATCCGTCAACCAATCATAGGCGTCCGAGTGGTTGCGTGTTTTCCTATAAGTGTCTCTGTGTTTTTAGTGATTTATAATTGTTTCTGTGGAGCAACTAAATATATTTATTAATAATTTGAACAATACATTACCATCCTACCCCTGTTACTAACAGGTTTGCGCGGAAACAGCAAAAGTGACAAATACGACATTCTTTGATTTTTTGTATCAAAAGCGGCATTCTACAAAATTTTTATCTAAATTCCGACTATATTATCTAATAAATACCACATCCTGGGTGATTATTGATTTTTACAGCAATTATCTATTTTAAATAAGATTGAAAAATTATTTTCGAAATTGACTTAATATAACGTTTGTATACAATTGGCAAAATTTATCCCAAGTACAGATTACCGCCGTTGATTTTTTACGACTCCAATATTACGTACCTTATAGGACGTGGCAGCCGTGTGGTAAAAATCGAGCCCACCAACTCAGACCGTGAATGTCATCAGAGGCAGCAGCTTCCTTCTGTGTATTTTTAACACCTCTACTGCGAACACCCCTCCGCCAGCTAAGCGTGGTGATGGCAAACCCCCGTGGTTCGGTTCGGGGGAGCAGTGGACGTGGAGGAACATAATATATTCATAACATAGTGTATTGATGGTGCAATAAAGTGATAATCTATCTATCTATCTATCTATGTTCTGATGTACCTAGATAGCTAAAAAAGAATTTCCTTGAGTTAGAGTATATGCGGTCACTTAATAATATAGTGTGCAATATTACTGTAGGAATTTAGAAATCAGGGAAAAGCTCTTAAAGTTCATTTATTTTTGGTTGCATTATCTTCAAAACATATAGAGGGAAAAAAATTATATGTAACAATACAAGCACCCAGTAATGTCACTTCCTACATATTTAATTTTTATAGTATATATTTAACATATCCACCTGCATGTCAACTGGACACAGAGACCAGTCCTTAACTCTAAAAGGTAGGTATTTAAATCTTCACAATGAATCCCTTTGTAGTTGCCGCCTCGCGATCTGACGAATAACTAATAACGTTAACTAAAATACTGACCATAATAAGATGAGCATTGTCTTATAAGAGTCGTATTAGCTTGGTAAGAGACATGCAAATATCGATGAACAGGATTAAATTTCCAATACCTACCTAGCTTGTTTTAGTGTTTTTGAGAGTTTATTAACTCTATACTCATGCATGAATGTTCGGCCGATTTGTTGGCACTTTGTCCAAAACGCGATTCATCCAATAAGCGATTCGTCAAGAATCCGTACGCGATTCGTCCAAATAACTATTCGTCCATAAAGCAGTTCGTCCAATTATTACTACTTTTACTTTAGAATCGTTCAGCATAGTTTATATTTTATTGTTTCATTAATTCTTAATGGTCTCATCTATTTAACCAATCATTTATTCGATTAAATTTTAACTTGGAATAATGAATCTGAACAACATGAACAGAATACAAACAGATACAAATGACAAGCAATAAATAAATTATGGAACAAAAACAATGGGTACATGGTTATATATGGTAACGATGTCATCTGATGAAGTTTTAAAAACTGTGTCTCAGATGACAACGCCAAAAAAGAGTTTCAAAAAAGTTAAATTACTAAATATAGGTAGGCGAGCTACCTATACTTATTATTGTACAGAAAAATAAAGATACTACATAATTTATAAAAAAGAAGTTAACAAAGAAATAAAACAAAAATTACAAGTTTTTATAATCTTAGTCAGCTAGTCTCTGTCTCAGGAAGTTATTGAATTCTTTTTTTTTGGGAATTTATGAATTTATTTAGAAACAACGTCATTACAGGCCTATTATTAAATTAGCGCAATCGACTCAGGGCCAAACAGGGTTCAAACGCTAATCGTATGCAAGCGACACAAGAGTTTGTTTTGCACGAAAACGCATCAGAAACATCGATTTTCCTTTTCCGAGTAGGCCCCCAGGAGGCTCTAAAATTATTTTTCTAAAATAGCTGTTGTGGGACATAAATGTCTGTAACATGACCTAACTAACCTGACCTGACCTTGTAGATCAAGGGCAATATCACAAGTATTTTATTGTTCGACGTCGCGATGTGTTAATTTGCTTTGTCCTCTCGAAACTATTAAGTTTTGTCTTGAAACAAACAAACGGCAAATAACAATAAAAAGCTTTAGTGCGAAAACGCACTAAAGCTTTTTTTATTAGCCGTGTTATTTTGTACCTTTCGTATGTAACATTCATGTTACTTTGCTTTTCATGTGTGAATTGAAAATTAATTCACGATTCAAATAAGATGGGTAGAAATTTCACCTTTATATTTAATAGCTAGGTAATTTTATATTTAGATTACACAGGAACCTAATAAATTACACCTATACCTATACACTATCCAAACTTGATGAAGAATGTTTGTAAACAATACGACACAAAAATAAAAAAAATATCACTCTTGGCGTCGAGTTTCAGATATATTTGTTAGCAATATTTATTGAAGGAAGGATCTCGAATCAACACGTTATGTAAATTGCGTATAAAAAAACGCGGCAACAGAGTGAATTTTAGGTTAAGTATGGGCGGTTTGTATACAGAGAGTTTGGCTGGTATATAGATAACAATACACAGGGACCTAATCAATTAAACCTTTACCGGTATCAGAAATTATTTAATTACCTATGGTAATATAGGCAACATAAACAAACTACTAAAAATCAAAACGACTTAGCACTTTCCAAAGAGCCATAAACGAAAGCACCTTGAAACTATTTGCGAACATGTTTTTAAACAACCACCTGTAGTACATACAACCATCATACAACATTGTATTGACGTCTCTCTGTTCTTGCCGACGCAAACAATCGTTGCGATGCGTTTGCGCAGGGTATTAGCGAGTCGTTGCGCCCACGATTTCTCCGTGACGCTTAGTTTTTTGGAAGACAAAGAATTTGAATATGGAGCGTGATTTTCCTTATTTTCGAATTTTTATTTTTTAGGTTGCGTTTCACTTTGGCCGAGTCATGGCATGTCTTGACTTGCTATGACTTCAACAGGCTGTAAAATCTGCTATTCCAAACGTCGTCTTTCGCTCAAGTCAACATGCTTCAATACCTAAAGATATCCGTGCTGAGACGAGTAGGTAGTAAATAAATACAATGTTCGTCTCTCGGGAAGTGTGCTGGTAAAACAAAGAGGCCCGATTGAATATCGCGACCTCTATGAAGTTAACAAGCTTATTTTGATCCATTGTGATTCCATGAGGCGTTTTCCAAAAAAGAAAAACCCCTATTTACCTTAGACCTCAATTAAGTTGACACACAAACAAAAGAAAAAAAAAATCTGCGATAAATCCCTGCCATCCCTGTTCAGGGTTAATTTCTAACTGGTTATGTTAGAAATTAAACCTGCACTGCAGATGCCAGGGATTCTTCGCAGAACTGTTTTTCTCACACGTCCCAGCATTATTCTTTTCAGTCTGGTCGAACATTAAGAAATTGTAGAAGAGTATTTATGGCTAGTTTCTGCCCGCGTCTTCGCGCGCCTTTTGTCGTAATCAAAAGTAGTTTTTATGTTATTCCAGGTTCAGATTATAAGTGTGCAAAATTTTAGCCCGCTCCCGTTACTCAAACATCTTCACAACGGCACAAACTTTCACCTCTATAATTATTAAAAAGATTTACTTATTTAATTTTTTTTTAATTTATACAGCCATCAGGTTTCGGACGTAGACTACCTAGTCTACGTTCGAAACCTGATCAAGATAACATTGACGATGCAATAGTTAAGTGGGTAACTTATAATTAAGCTTTCCCAAAAAAAAATATTATTTGAGGTATTTTTGTGGTTATTTTACACATCTTTAAACAATAACAGATGAATTGAAAGACGCTCAATACTGAATTGTACTTTATATAAAGGGTTCTGATTACCTATAAAGAAATGAAATGAAATAGTTTATTAGACAATACAAGGTACACTCATAAAAAATAAGGCACGTTTAATAAATATTAAACTAAATTTACCATTTAAAACATACAGATAAAAGTATTCATCGGAAAAATAAGGAAATACATTATTTTTTCAATTGCGCACTCCTCAAAGGCAGATTCTAAGAAATCGCTGGCTTTTCTATTGCCATCCATTGTTGTAATTTCAAATTGCACCAATGGCGTTGGTGGTGTTAGAAAAGCTGTTTCTGTACATGAATTAATTTATAAGAACTTAACACATACTTCGTCGTCTCTGCCTGTACAAACTGATAGGTCTCCACTTACACGCCGCCACCTTAACAGGACTTGCCCGATTCTCATGAAAGACTGTGGTCTTCTATTTTACCATCACCTCGAATATGTATTCTTTAACAATGAAGTGTAGGGAGTCGAACTGGGTACACGGTCCTTATTCTTAAGCAGGGACTGCATATCGGTATAAAATATTTAAATAGTACTAGTAAAATATCAGTACTCTTATTAGTGAAACAGTCCCTTGAAGCGAATAACGGTACAAGATATCAAAAAAATGTCTAGAAATATATCAGTACTTAAACGTTTATACAGAAATAATTTCTGATGAGTTGTTTTTAGTAATGATTTTAACCAGGGACTGCATATCGGTATAAAATACTTAAATAGTACTTAGTTAAATATCAGTACTCTTATTAGATAAACAGACCCTTGAAGCGAATAACGGTACAAGATATCAAAAAAAGATTAGACATGTATCAGTACTTAAACGTGTATACAGAAATAATTTCTGTTAAGTTGTTTTCAGTACAATAATGATTTTGACCGATATTTTATTTATGTACACGAAACGAGCAGGCGGCCTGAAATAGCCTATGGTCTATTTCAGGTCAAGAGCTACACCTATGCAAATTTTCAGCTAAATTTATAGAGAAGTATTGGCACAAAGAAGAAACAATCATCCATCTATCCATCCAAACTTTCGCATTTGTAATATTAGTGTGATGTGATGTAATTTCAATGGAAATCTACTACGCAAATTACTTAAGAATCTTGGACTAAGATATTGAAAGAGTGGAATAGGCACCTAAAATGTAATAAATACTATTAAGTCAAAATACGACTAGTTATAAGGGTACTTACTTTCCATTTTCACTTATTTTTCTGCACTCTATTCTGTGGCGTATTTAAAACACGCGTGGATGCGGAAGCTATTCCATTATTATACTAAATCAACAAACACAAAGAACGCCGCGCGGTCGGTATTCCAAGCTCTGGTGGCACCCCGCCGCCCGTAACAAACTATTTTAGAAAAAATAACTAAAATATGGAACAATCGAGAATAACCGATATTTAAAAATACCTACCTTAATATTATGAATATCATTAAATACGAACTGAAAAAATTCTGATACTTATATAAACTGGTATATCAGTACACAAATTTTACGCTACAACAATATTTACGGTACAAGAATCATTTTGGTATGAATGTCTTACTGTTATTTTTGAATACTATATAATTTAATAATATCATTAAATACGAACTGAAAAAATTCTGATACTTAAATAAACTGGTATATCAGTACAGAAATTTTACGCAACAACAATATTTACGGTACAAGAATCATGTTGGTATGAATGTCTTACTGTTATTTTTGAATACTCGAAATTTAACTGGTATGACGTCATACAGAAATAAATTGTACAGAAATTTATACCTGTATGCAGACCCTGTTCTTAAGACAATCTTAAGATGATTTTTATTGAGGATAGTCGTAGTAACTGCCCTCATCAACCATAAAACAATCAGTCATCCTGTGGGCACGATCACTGCGACGCGAAACGTTGGAAAATAAAACAAAAGAAACGTGCGTGATAAATACCCGGTATAAATATGTAGTTGCCTATCTTATGGTATTTCTACATTTCTACCATTTTGAGTGAGTTTGTGATCTCAGTGGATTGTGTTCAAATATTGGTAGTTCACGGGCTACCGTCAAATCATAATGGCGTCACAGCGGCGGTGTCATAAAACAAATGTTTGTATGACTGTTGGTTCTGTCTGGCCTTGGCTTTGATATGTTTCATGTAAATGCGACCATCTTTCCATCATTGGAAACTGTACCTACTGTGTAACGCATGCGAAAGTCTACCTACGCCTATAAACCCTTAGATGTATTTTTGGTGGAAAGCAGAAGCAGATTTTTGACTGATTGCAATTGGACTCTTGCGTCCAATAAAAGTTTCATAAAAACATTCTAAAAAACCACTGAAGCTCCTGAATCCGCCCAGAAAAAAAATCATCAAGACACGTTTACGAACGGATTCTTGCAGAATATTCGCTGTTCTAGAATTGTAGTATTGTCGTATAATAAAATACATTTTTAAATCAGAGACTTATTTGTTTCTGTACAAGAATATTTTTCAATTTAAAAATAACGATCTATTAGACATCTACAAAAAGACGAAACTTAAACAAGTTTTTAATGAGTCCAAAACTTCCACCTTTTCGAACGTAACAGTTATAAACTTTATGTTGCCTACACACCTATAGCATTATAATTTCAATGTGTGCGTGAGTGTACACATGTGGGGTAACTAGGGTGTCTCTAATTAAATTCAGCTCCCGGGATTACCATCGTTAAGTAACTTTTTAACACGAAAACTTGACGTCGCGTCTTGTTATTCCGAGAAGTAGTTATTTGGGTCAAAAAGGGAGTTCTGTAGGTATGTGTCAATATTTGTCGCCTGGCAACCCAGTGTGTGTTTGTCTTTTGTGTTATTCTTCTGGTAAAATGCTCCCTTATTTTTCTATTAGACATTGGTTGACTGGCCATTATGGTGGTATTTCTTGATGATTCTATGTGTATTGACAAAACTGTGGTAAGATTATTACAATTATTAAACCCATGGATAAATCAGTTGAGCTACATGAAGATTGTTTGCAACGGTCTGCGGTTTGCAATTTTTTTTCTATTGTGAATACTAGTTCTAATTCGTTTATATTATTTGATTGTAATTTTCTTTGTTATTAAAGTCATTGGATATCAGAAATGTTAATAATCTTCTAAAAGTTTTAAACTAGCAGATATATTTACCTACTCTTATATAACTTCTGCATGCCTGCCGTTAGATTATTTGTCTACCTTACTTATATGATAAAAGTTATTAAAATAAATAAAAAATCATCACATCTAAGTTTATTTCATTAGAGACAAAAAATCAACAAAACGACCAAATACAAAACTAGTATTTACACTTATATCAATTTCCTAAAAATCTAAGCCGTCACCAGAAGGCAAAGTGCCCAGAATGCTGGAAGCATTGCAACGTTGAATCGCAATACTAATTCGAATTCGAAACCGAAATAGAAGCCAGCATTCCGATCACCTGTGGACTCTATAAAAAGCGTAGTAAGATGTTTATCTTTCTTTTCTTCTCTTTAGAGTTTTGGTTAATATAAATAAAGTGAATACATAAAAGTGTATGCTCTATTGGCTGTCTCAAACCTAATTGAATCATGATAACGATGTGGAATCATCTATCAAGGAGGTTTCCGCCACCTCCCCCATAGACACTCGTTACTAGAACCTTACAAAAATGACACTCGAAATTGTCTACGAAATTGTTTGACGCAGACAGTTTGCGCAGAGGCGTGACAAGTTCTGTGTGTGCGAATTTATTTTATTTTAATTATAAGTAGGTAACTGAAAACAACAAACGCTGTTTTTTTTATAGAAACAATCTGAAAATCAAACCTTTACCTAGTACTTATCATATTTAAATTCATTTGGTTCCTTCTAATTAATAAACATCTTTTATTTCGGACAACAAATAGTTAGGTATGTATGTTAGTATTTATATCACAGAACTGTTTCTGTGACTACACTAGCCAATAATAAACAAATAAAATGCAACAAGGAAAGAAAAAAATTCAAAAACAAAATAGCTATTGCTATTACTTTATAAATATTTGAACTAGTAATAATTGCAAACTGGTATCTTTATAATAAAAAAAATAAAAGCAAAAACACTTAAAATAATAATATATACAAAAACAATAGCCTCTCTATCCATGAACTTAGAACAATGTCAAAATCGTAACATAGGCAACCCAAAAAATAATTTTTAAGGCTGATTTTTTGAGGATAATATCACATTATAGTGGTAAAAAATCCATTAAAACCACTGAAAATAGGAAATCCCGTCGTTTTTTGTGTCCTGGAAATGTGGTTTTCACAATTTATCCAGGTATGCTTCCTGTCCGAGCGCTAAAAGTAAATACTATACAGGGTGGCACATTTAGATCGGTCAGTATGGGATAGTCTTAAACTATATGACATACGAAGATCTCTTCTTAGGAACCATGTCGTTGTTTTATTAAAAAAAAAACTACATTCATACATTTAACACTTATACTTAACTCGGGAATGGAACTCTAAAGTTTTGAAAAATAAAACTAACACTATTTATTTAAGATATCGTTTGTGTTGCAATCGTTTGTGGTGCAGTTTAACTTGTTACTAAAATCGATGACACGGTTTCTAAGAAGAGATCTTCGTATGTCATATAGTTTCAGACTTTCCCATACTGACCGATCTAAAAGAGCCACCCTGTATACTAGATAATAGATTACTTGAAATCGTAGACCATGTTGGTCTATGTCAAATGGTCTATCTTTTGACACAGACGGTTTCAGGCTGCCCATTGTAAATCTATGGGGGGCCACGCGGAATACCTGATCGAATTGCGGAATCGACTTAAAATGTATAAAACCATAGACAAGATAGGGTCGCGCCCTAACTAGGGTGACAATCTCGAAGCATATGTTTTAGGGAATTTGGGTGTAACAAATTATCTGGTTTTGTGGACAATATTGGTGTTACCAAGAGGGGAACAAAGTGGAAACTTAATCTTAAAAAATATATCTTTTCTACAACAAAATCTGCCAATATGGTGTTGAATCAATATGACTTTATAAAGGTTTAAAATCAACTATTTCTGAAAAAAATTGCTTTTAAAAATTTAAGAAACACTGATACACCAAAACAAAGCCATTTTTGTCTGTACTTACCTACCTAGTTAGTCACTTCATTAATTTACTTCTGTAGATAAAAGATACAGTCTCTAAAATCAATTTGCCTTCTCAAAAACAACATAAAAGAGGTACATCTCTATATATGTATGTATATGGCAATAATTTATTTCACAGACTATTTAGCCGTGATTCGCGGTCGCCATCAATTTATTAGCGTACGGAATTTGAAATTTAGTTTCAAATTAGAACGTGTAATTAACAAGTGGTAGATTAGTTCACATCTACTTGTGTTGTTTTGTATGGTTCAGTGATTTATTGATACGTTAACAGGGTACAACGAATTAATTAATCACAAATTGAAAATTGAAAACAATACATTTTATAATTTTAGCCCTTCGTTTTTAAGGTAACGTTTAAAGGACTCTTAATTATGAACATATAAAATAAAAGTTTCATTTGATCAATTTAACAAACGGCAGAGAATGAACTAGTCTAACTTTACAAACGAAGGCAGATGTAAAAAACAAAACACATCTAAGAAGTTTAAAGTAGGAGAACATTTTTCCCTGTTAAATAAAATGGCTTCGCAATTCTGAGCCCACTAACAGGTAAAATAATCAGATGTATAAATTAACTGAATTTTTAAGCAAAAGCTTTTTTGAAGCTGGTTTAAACAAAACTAGGTATTCAATAGCATTTCATTATAATGAATAAGTGCAAAGACTGGCATTTTAAATTCGTAGTGTAAGACGGACACGACAGGATCGAGGTGCTTTTAGACTAAAAAGGGACAGTACAGACTCATATATTTTTTACAAAACATCATTAAACAAACTTGTATATTGCTCATCTTAATATTAATATTTCACGCGTTCTTGCGCGGTGTAATTGTCGCAATATAGCACGTGGGGCACACAATGGCCTCTGTGGGGTGGGTACTCATATTTTAAACTTGCTGGTAGGGAGCGATAAAAATGTTGAAGTCATTAATTTGATATACCACACATTTTAAATCTTTGCTTGCTTTTTAGGTATAAATCTGATGAAGTCGATCTGATGCAAATGCGTTAATAACCTGTCAACTATGACCTATAAGTAATTATAGAATTATTTAAGTGACATTGTATGTAGTGCTGTCATTCTTGTATGTCATGCTTTACAAGCTGTCTACGAAAATAAGCAAACAAACACTACATAAACCGTCCTTCACGGATTTTTAGTATATTGGGAAACATTAATGATGGGTTTCTTACAAATGCTTTCACAAATTTCTCTTGTGTCTCAGCGATCCAATGTGAATCTTGACCTCTGACACAAGACTTCTCCAGGCATATCGGTTCTGAGCGGTCTCTCACCAGCAGCGAGTACCTAGCGTTTACACTTTCATTATTACAATTCCAAAATAACTAATTTTTCCCTCCCACAGTGCCGCTGGCGCGATGTGTGATCGCACTAGCTTCGGGAGCTCCATGGGTCCATTCCCAATGGGCATGTCTGCTATGTCCATCGGATCCATGGGCAGCCTGTCCATGAACCAGCCAAAAAAGAGCCCTGAGGAACACATTAAGCGGCCGATGAATGCCTTCATGGTGTGGTCGAGGCTGCAGAGACGGAAAATTGCGCAGGAGAATCCGAAGATGCACAACTCAGAGATTTCAAAGAGATTGGGTAAGTCGATCTTAATGTTATAAATAGCTTAAGCCCCCGCTTCGCACGCGTGCGTCGCAATAAAAAGTAGCCTATAGAACTAGGTCTATGCAAAATTTCAGCCTGATCCGTTCAGTAATTTAGGCTTGAAGCAGCTACAAACATCCAAACATCTAAAATTCTCGCATTTAAATATTAATGTATGAAATTATCAAATTATCAAATGTTGATTACAATACGAGAATACCTCTATTATAATTTTTAATTTAATTTTGTTTTAGTTTTGTGTGTTTAATTCTTTTTATATAAATTATAATTAATTAGTTAGTGTAATTGGCAATCGCCGTTCTAATTAATAATAAAATAAATGAATAATAACACCCAAAAAAATATGTTCAGATCATGCTAACACTTGTTCTGCGCGAAACCAAAACTGCAGTTGTCTGCCTCTCATCTGGACTTTCATCTACTGTCTATCACACACAGTTTGTCAAATAATACCCACCTACATCACACAATTCACTCAGTAACTAAACCACCAGTTTTTCAGCCTGCTCTCCCCTACCTCAATAACTATTCCAAACAATACCATCTTCATCTACATAGAACAGACATCAAATAATCATACCAAAGTACGTACGCTATAGTCCATACTGTTCTATTCAAACTGAAGCACGTCAGGTGAACTAGTATTATGCAAAGTGGTGATTCTACAATCCATTAATACGTCCTCGGATCAAAAGGTCTCATTTGATTGCAAATTGATCTTTCGCCAAGTGGAATTTGATTATTATTTAGACTGTTGAGTCGGTAGTGGTCTACCCGTTATAGCATTAATATTTTTATAATTTAAATAGGTATTTAAGTGTTTTAAATTATTGAATACCCACGTCTTTCTTAAAAATTAACAAATGAAGCATAATGTGATAATATAATAATAATATTAAATTGTTTATTTCCTCTTCACAATAGGTTTTACTTATAATTTAGTTTTTAGAAGCACAATGCTTAGATCTCTGTGTTGTGAGAGGCTGGAGCATACTATAGGTTTTAGAATAAACTGTAATTACAAGTCTCCATGGCCCCCACTCCACGGATTACATACAATGAGATACAAGTTGGATCATGGAACTAATCATGTATTATTAACAATGGTTTTGTACCATTGTGTAATATGATGCTACATGTATATTTATACTGATTAATAAGAACTTAACAAGCATTAAGTATGTTATACGTTTTCATTTTACATTATTATTTTTGCTAGATGTTTGTGGATTTTTTTTTAAACATACTAGATATTTTAAGTTCACGCACACACACACACACACTCGTGCAGCGGTAACTCGTGTTGCCCGGACTCTTTGGAGACCGGTGACCTCAGGAGCCACACACTCTCACATACCTACACGCGCACGTACAGTGGCAACTCCTGTTGCCCGGACTCTTATGAGACCGGTGTCCTCAGGAGCACCACACTCTCACATACCTACACGCACCACTCACACATACTCTCTTACACACCACACACACACATTACACGTACACACACCTTACACGCACGTTACCTTGTTATGTTTAAAGTAGATTAGTTATTTTGTAGTTATTTTTTATGTCTCTAAATGGAACACAATTAATTTGCTAGCGGAGGAGCAGGGCGCTGACTCTGCTACACAGTTTTTAACTTTTGCGGTAGTCAGCCCACAACCGTACCCTAAACAGTAAATTCTGTTCTTAATAAAGATTTTTGTATTTTGTATTTTTTGTAAGTTCTATAGATGTTGGTAACAATAATACTGTAAATGTTACGAAAAATTACTTAATCAAAATTAACGTCGCAATCCTGATTTCGTAAAAGCCACTATAGTTTACGACCACAAAAAACTTAATATTAAACCTGACAACGTATTAAAAAGAGTCGATTGTAAAAAATCACCGAACTTCGTTCGCGCAAAAGAAATAGATTAAAAAATAATGCGCAATCAACGTACAGAAGCGACGCAGCGGGACGTCGGCCACCGAAATAATCAACAGGAGTAACCGAACTCGACAACGGGGAATACGGCCGACAGTCCACGAGCGAGGTAGATATAATTCCTGCTTTCTTTCTGTATATTTTTAACGAAGTTTGTGTCGAGGAGGTTTTGTGTATTTAGGCTGGGTGGACTCTTTATTATTATTAATGAACTCTCTCTCTCTCTTTTGAAATTATTTACCCACACAAAGACTAATAAAAAACCATATAATATAACAATTAATGATTTGTAGTCATATTTAGCGCGGCCGTCTTTTAAAACAAACTTACATTCGACACCATTCGGTGGCGTTCGCAATTTACAACAGTAACAACAACCTTATTGCAATTATTGAAACGTTTGGTATTTTTTGTCTAAGAATAATATAATCACGCGCGTTTGTGTAAATCACGAAATAACTTTTTAATGTGTACGTGCATTTCCATCAGTTCCTAGAAAACCACCCTTACTGAACTACACAGACGGGCGGAAGAGTATGGAAAAATAGACAGAATAAAAGCTGCCGTGGCCGCCATTCTGCCGGTGACGGAGAGAGGAAACGCCATTTTCTATTTTTCCGTCCTTTTTTAACTCCGAACTGAGCGCGGTAGGTAGTTACCGCTATCAATGGGGCGCAGACATTTGGAGCATCTGTTATTGAAGCTTTTGTCTAATGTATTCTCATTATATATTTTGAATAATGGTGATGTGAGGCGGGCACGTGGAATCGTTGGGTAGTTCAGTTCAGAGAAGTTTTGATTGGTTTCAATGTTTTATGATTATTGTTCTTCTACTTTTGTTATTGTTCTTCTCATTTTATTAAAGCCGATCTGATAGGACCATTACTATAGATCAGTTAGATAATTAGACATGTTCGACAAGGCTTTCTTGGCATTGTTTGTTTTTTGGTTTTAAAAAGTTTTTAACACAAAAGTTTTAAATGTGTAGATTAACTAAACGCAGAGCCTACACATTTGCTCCTTTTGGGGTTGAGACTCAGGTCCGTGGGGTACCGAGGCTCTCCGGGTTTTCAAAAAGTTATCTGGGCGTCTGGTCGACGCGACGCGTGACCCGAGAGCGGGCGAGTATCTGGCGCAGCGCATCAGCATTGCCATACAGCGGGGCAATGCAGCCAGCGTCTTGGGGACGCTTCCGACTGGTATTGATATGGATCAGTTGAGCTACCTGTAGATTTTTTGCAACAGTCTGCAGTTAGCTTAATTGTTTCAATTGTAAATACTAGTTCTAATTTGTTTTTATTTTTGAATTGTAATTTTCTTTGTCAAAGTCTACTAAACACTGTTTAGAACCTAAGTAAGTACAAGACCAAGTAATAAATAACTCAACAACCTAACGACGCCTTTAAAAGATTTTTGATAAAATTACTAACTATTTATATAATAAATTATTAAATAATAAAATTATATAAAATTTTAAGCAGAACTTGCATAAAATAGTTTTTATAGCGCGCATTTATTTAGATATTTTGGCATTAATCATCATCATATCAGTCCACAGCCGTCCACTGGTGAACATAGTCCTCCTATACGAGACGCCACATAAAGCGGTCCTGAGGCGCCTCAATCCATCAACCTTGCGACCCGACGCTACAATGTCGTCGTTCTTTCTGTCCGGTTGTTAAAGTATACTTTACGACCACAACTGAAGACAAAACGAAAGACTAATCGCGATCAAACAACAGTACCTAAAAGTTCCCAATAACTTAGGTAAGCCTATTGTGTTAACCCAACAGTATTGCCAGATCTTAGAAAAATATTTTCGTCAAACAAACAGCGTGTTCGGCAAAAGCATGAATAATGTAAGGTAGGTGTTCTTCGCGACAACGCCGGTACTTTTACGTAGCTTTGTCGACACGCCCCGTTCGCCACGCTGCCTGTCGGGAAAAAAGCCAAGTCCCGAAATTTTAATTACCTTTTCGTGTGTATTGGAGAATATCCTTTGAAAGAACTTTTGGTTGGGCTGTTTTGTTTACAGGTCTTGCATGTGCTGTTTAACTCCCAAATACTGCGAGATACTCAATACCTTGACCCTAGACCTACAAGATTTTGAAGCAGTTTTTCTCATAAGTTCATAGCTTAGCTCTGAGAAATGTTTCAAATCGAAGTTTTGGTGGAAATGGTGAAAGTGAATATTTTTTTAAAAACATTTTGGTAGGGCGTGGAGTTCCACACACTAGCGGCTAATAGGTTGTAGGTACTAAGTAATATTCTTCAAAAATATGTAGTTCCTTCCATAGTTAAGTTTAGGGACCAGTTTGTTTTTAAAGCTGTGCGCACATTAATCTAACACATCTACCGCACAGTACAAAAATGTGCATTCAAATGCGGGCTTTCGCTTGTTATCTTTAAATACATTTTACAGTGACAAAATTGCCCCCCACAAGCTTCAAATGAGTGGGCCGCGAGCTATCTGTCTCTAATGCCGTTTATATAAAATGCATCTAAATGTTACGAGTTAAAGACCATATTGGAATGCACATTTTGTGCTGTGCGGTAGCGGTGCAGCCCTGGTCTGCGACAACCTTAACTGCAATAATTTTGAAATAAAGAATACTAAACCACGAAACTCTTTTGTTTTGCTCTATTCCATCTCTAATCATAAAATATTACTTACCTACATTCTACATAACCCTCCTCTGTTGGTAGTCGGGTAAAAACAACCTGTCATGTACTTACTTACAGCATTGTGCGCATTGGCACTAATAAATCGACAACAAAACACGGGTTTTGTTTACGAAATCAATCGAAATGTCGCTCGACAAATGTCGATGCGCATAACAAAGGTATTCGCTGCACAATAGATCGCGTAGTTTTTAGTTGGGACACACGGTTGGTAACGTGGTAAAACAAAGGACGCGGACTTTTTGACAAAAAATAATATTCTAACTCGGAATGACCCAACAATTTTTGAAAATCATACATAGTATTATAAATTAAAAAGCCTCTTGTCGGTGCAATGATGCAATTTCCTCCCTTTTTCTCTTTCCAATGCGGTCCTTGTACTCCATTATACGACATGACAGCGGCTTTCTCCTTGATCTGATTCATATAGTTAATTCTTGGTCTTCCTCTTCCTCGTCTTCCTTCTATTTTTCCTTCTATGATGTTGCATAAGAAGCTGTCACGTCATATAAGATGTCCAATCATTCTCCCTTTTCTGTTTTGATAGTTCTGTTCATCTCTTTTCAGCACCTCTTCGTTAGTAACCTTCACTGTCCTTTCAGCACCTCTTCGTTAGTAACCTTCACTGTCCTTTCCATCCTCAATTTCAAATACATAAATTAAATTTATAAAGGCTAATTATGTTATAGGCTACACACGATTTCACTATAGGGTCACCCTTTATTTATTTATTAAAATAGGTAAACCAACAGTATACATAATAAGCTTATATAATAAATGTTAACATGAGACCGGCTCTAATACATAATAATAAACTTATAAAAGGGGGACACAACATTCAATATACTTAGGTATTTACGAATAATTAACAATGTGAGATCAGTTTACTTAAAATTACAATAATTTTATTTTTAGGGAGTTTCATAGAAAAAACATAAAAATAGTAAGGCGATAATCATTAATGTCACTAAAGTTCACCCTTAGTGACCTTTAGTGATACTTACATTATTATGTTGCTCTAGTTAAAAATCTCTTTGACTACTAAGTAATTATTTAGTTGTTGCCCGCGGCTTTTCACATTTTCTCTCCGGGATACAAAAGAACCTGCAGAGACCTACGTGATTCCAAATCAACGAGACTTTTTAATTATTGTTATATAGAAAAGTTTTCATGTCACGTCTCATTCATGCTATGAAACTGATTTATAGGATAAAGGGTAACTAAGCAAGTACGTCTAAGCAAAATTTTGCCATATCTTTTCAGTAGTTTTGGCGAGTAACAAACATCCACTCAAACTTACGTATTTATTATTAGTGTGATTATTAAAATAAATAAACATATTATAACATTAGCTTAAACAATCCGAAACCGGCGTTAATTACAGATCCGGTACAAAACAGAGCCGTATGTCTCATGTTTGTTTTCAGTGTCTGATGCACCCTCAATAATTTCTATCAGCCAACTGTCGGGGGCGTACGCTTACTCAGTTAATATTAATCAAGGTGGGGTCGATCATTACGCGTTGTGTAATGTCTTGTTTGCACCTGGATAGTAGATTAGTCGAATGACGAGTGGCAAGTAACTAAAATTAAATTAGGCTATTGCTCGGAAACCGTTTAAACATCAGACGAATACACAAGTAATAGCTTCCAATTCAGGAGCAAGCATCATTGTTAGTAATTAGATTATTTAAAAAAAAAATACAAGTTGTCTGAATAATTCACGAGATTCTTTACAAATTGCATTTATGCGTGATAATTTTTTTTCGGACTTGTGTATCTACCTATGTCCAAAACGTTAATATAAATAAATAAAAAAATAATGCTGGACAATCCACACATCATCATCTAGCCCCAAGCTAAGCAGAGCGTGTGTTATGGGTACTAGATGACTGATATACTTAATATAAATACTGAAATAAGATCTTTTTCTATTGAGTGTGATCTCCTTAAAATTGGCAGCCATGGAGTAGCAAAGTTTGGCAGGAAACGCAACTCGCTCAGTTTTCTAAACTATAAAATACTAATCGATTCTCTCGATTTTGGTTTTCGCACTTGTCGAGTTACTACAGTACTTGCTGTCTGACTAATCTACTCGTAAGGTGCGAACTAGGCTTAATAGCTTTCGACTAGTGAAGGTGTTATATCTGTTTGCTGTTAATGGGCACACTGCTGCGGTAATCTTGAGATGGAGGGTTGGGTGTCTTGCTATTAATTTGCGACTATGAGCTTGTGATTAAATACATACAAACGCCTTCGCCTACTGCGGTAAAAGCTTTAATAGGAATACTAATAAGTGTGGAACTAAAATAGAACATCAAATTACACATAAAACCCAAAAAAGACCACATAAGGCATCACCAGTTGTGAACCCCCAATAATGGAAAGTTACAACAGGTAAAAATAGATTGAGTTAACAAGAAAAAACATATACAAACTAATGAAGGGCCTTAACAATAAACAGGTTCAGAGGAGATTATTCAGAAGAAGAGAAGAGAGTAATAATTATAGGTATTAGGTGCACTGAACATTTAATCACCTACATAAGCATCTTAGGTTGACATTATTGAGTAGGTACTTATAAAGATAAGCTGACTTTTTTCATAAACTTGCGTAAAGGTTCACCTAAATCCAACACGCATATTTTAGAAACAATGTTGTATGATTTACCCTACAGAAAAGAAAATCCTCAAACAAAGTTGACAATTCCATTATAGACCAAAAGGCGAACCATCACGCTTCAACCTCAAGAACTCCGTAATTAAACGACAGAAGCCCTTGACTACCAGTAACCACGTTGTGCCTACAATGCGACAACAATGTTACAACGGTATTTTTGTTGCTCACCCCATGAGCCTGTCCTGGCGCGATAACGCACCCTTATGTACTAAATGGAGGCTCTACGTGTCAAGTAAATGTTACTGTAATGCTGCTTGGTAAGATTGATCTGTTTTATTTACATTCTGAACTACAGGAGCGCTTTAAGTCTAAAGTAGTAGGTATGTGGAAATTTAAAATTCTAATTAATACTATGAAAAACGTCGCAAGTTCATAATGAACATTCAGATGCTAGTGAGTGCATCACTTCTCGCCGCTCATTTGCTGCATTTGATTATGAATAAAAAACAAATGAAAATTAACAAATGAGCGACGAAAATAGTATCTGATTTAACCAGCAGCTCGATAAGCTTAGCTAATACGTAAAACATTTTCAAAGAATATGAGCATAAAAAGACATATTATAACAAAATCCACGAACAAAACGAACCATCGTTCGTCAAAGTGTAAGTCATTCTGTTCGAATTTACCTCGCTACGTCTTTAATAGATTCTCTATTATTCACTGCATACTTCTTTTCACTTCATTTTCTTTTTAGAATTTCTTTGGTAATTCTCCACGGACTCATTGGCCATGCCTTCGATGGAAGAACACCAATCGCATAGAGATGCGGTTTAATTATGAAAAAACGGGGGCGAAACAAAAAACTTGGGAAAAAACGGACGATGTTACGAGTACATAGGACCGAGCATAATCGGGATAAATTGGTAACGGACATGACATATGGCGACGAACGATGGAAAAAATATGGTTATTTACAACAACCAATGTTAGTTAACCATGGGCATACCATTGGGAAATTGAAAATTGTGTCCTATCAGTTTGTATTCATTCGATCGTCGTCATAACAATTTTTGACATCCCATCAACTTCACCCCTGCTGCTCTTTTCAAGTCTTTAATTTCTTCACTTCCTCTTTTTCAAACCCCAAACAGCCGCCATTATTAACAGAAATCTATTAACACATTTAATAAAATCATGACCTAAATAGCGTTTCTTACCATTTCAATTTTACGGACGAAAAGGGAAAGGGGTGGTAGCTCCTTCGGCATGCGTCTTTGTCCCCCCACCCTCGAAAGGGGGGGTCTTTTCACCATTGTCGCATGGCACACAAGCTTTCAGAGTAATGAAGAGCATTTTCGTCCGATTCTCGGCACAATGGAAGCTTTAATACAACGTAGAGAGGAGTGAGCTTTGTTGTGAACGGTATTGTGCCTAACGTGTGTTTCGTACTGTATGTTGTTTTTGCAATTGTTGTTGACAATACCTCTATGCTATGTGAAAGATCTGTGTCTTATGTCTCTTGTTTTGCGATATATTCGTAGTACGTTCATATTTCTATGGGCTCTTTGGATGATTATATTTGATTGTATGCTAGCTTTTACATTGTTTTGTTGACATTGTACTGGTTTTAGGTTCAGATATTGTTTGTTCTGCTACTGACACTAAACGTCTTTTGTATAATTGTGAGAAAGGTTAATGCCGTTGAAGGATTCATTGGAGAATTTTCAGGCTTTTTGCCACAAAGTTATTAAGTCCCAAAAAACTAGCAAACCACAGAGGGCAATGATTTTCAACGAATAGCCGTATAGAATTTGGCGAAATATTTGAATACATCTTAAATCTGCATGTAGCCCGTCAGTAGGAGAGTGTCTACCTCCCTCCCCTCAGTCTATCTATCTGACCGTAGACAGTATGTGCAGTTGAAAATCTTTAGTTCTAAAGATTTCTAGGTCTGGGGTCAGCCAGGGCAGCACTCTTGGCCAGCAACTCTTTTCCTGGCGATGATCAATGAGCTTCCCACAGTCCTACACTCAACAAAGTGTCTGATGTTCGCTGACGATTTAAAAATCTACAAATGAATCAGCTATGAGGTGGACTACCTACTGCCTACCTACTCTGAGGCGACCTAGTAGATACAAGCACATTCTTGGGTAATGAACTTGATCCCAAACTGACATGAAATAATCTGAGAAATTGGCAAAAAAGCTGAGCTCAGCCTGTTACGCTATAAGAAAGGTGAATGAGTTCTGTGGTCTTCAAGCAGCTAAATCTGTGTACTTTGCCTACTTCCATAGTTTAATGAACTATGTGATACTAACTTGTGGTAATGCGGCAAAATCCAATAGAATTTTCCTTTTGCAGAAACGTTGTGTTAGGTTCATCCTAGGTCTTAAATGGAGATATTCATGCCGGGATGTTTTCAGGAAACTTAACATTTTGACTTTTACTGGAGCCTATATATGTACTTCAATGCTTGCTACATATAAAACAAAATGCGCAGGAATATTTAACACTATCATCAAATCATTCATATTACACAAGGCATGGAGGACGTTTACAATCACATACATGTGTGTTAAGTTTTATAAATTGATTAAGTGACGAATTAAAAAAATTGAACATAAGTAAGTTTAAAATAGTTGTAAAAAAAATCTAGTTGAAAAAAGTTACTACTCACTAAACGAGGCATTCAATGATGTTCATTTCTGTCAAATTGTGTCCAACTAGTCTATTTTAGTATTACGATAACAATAATATTTTAATTTTTTTAACCTGCTGATTATGTATTACATTGGCCTCTTTACAGCCACAACCTTTTTTAGACGTTTTAAAGTGTCTATTTTATTTATTGAATAATGTTTGTTTATTGTTTTCACTATTCCTCTAAGACGTAGCCTCTTTACAGCTGAATTTTTTATCAATTGTATACTTTCTTGTGTGTTTTATTTTAAATTTAATATTATTTAGACATAACATAAGGCTATCACGTAATTTTGACATAACTAAGTGCTCCTTAGCGTTCATATAGTTGAAAATAAATGAAATTAAATGAAACTGTGTAGAGCTGCAGTGGGATATTGACTCAGTAGTGAACTGGAGTTTCCTGAACAGGCTCGCGTTTAACGTAGCGAAATATAAGGTGATGACCTCCACCAGGCAGGAAGCCTTCAGATTACAGACCTTACTCTCTCGGCGTGGTTGAAATGGAAAGGATGGAGAACATTCGAGAATTAGGTTAGGATTAGTTAGGACTCATTAATGATAAGTGCCTTACCTTCCGAGAACACTATCGTCTACGTGCAAGGCAGCAAATCGGACTCTAGGTTTTACCATATAATGAGATCAGCCTCACAGTTCAGGGACGTTAGAGTTGCGATTATGCTCTACAATGCATTTGTCAGAAGTAAACTAGAGTTTAGCGCAATTAGCTGGGATCCGAGAGAGACTAAGTACAATAATACTAAAATTCAAATTTCAAAAAAATTCAGAGTGCTTTATTTCCTTTAGACCTTACAGGACTCTTGGACACGTCACAACCTTATTGCAGACTTATTGAGAGACTGCAAAGAAAGTTTGCCAGATATTTAAAGCGTATGTATGGGTACTATCCATATCTATTCCCTTCCCTCTTTGTGACTGGTATGGTCGTATTAGATTCACTGGAACTGAGGCGCAAACTGCAGTTAGCTATACACTACTGCCTAATTATGCGGAGTAAAATGATCAATCCTACTATACTAGAAACTATTACTTTATACGTCCCGAATAATACGAGACGCTGCCGTAGACGCCACCTACTGTTTGCCTATCACACTCCGCGAACGCAGCATGCTAACCATGCTCCTACAAGACGCGCGCTTAAACTCCTAAATAAGTAGACCTGTTTAATGACAGCCTACCTTCTATGTTTCTCTTAGATTGTACCTTAGTTTTAATTAGTTTGTACCCTAGAAAGTAAACATTTTGGTGTAAACTGTGAGCTTCTATTAAGTTTTAATAAATAAATGTCTAAGAAACTCAACTATCAATCAACAACATAATACATAATAAGAATTAAAAAAAAATGTTACATAAGTAATAAACACTAATTAAAGTACCTAATTCCGCCGCTGCCGGACAATCATTGTTCAGTGTTGCCACTGTTGCCAGCAATCGGCATTGTTTCCCGAACGCTGTAGGAAATAATTATGGTGGTAACACTGTTGTATCGACACGTGGCCTTTGTAACTTTGTTCTAATAACCAGCGTAAGTGCTTCAGCTCGGGGGTAATATAAATGAACAATGTATTTTACAATGACAAATGATCGGGTAGGTTTTACATTATTTATGTTACTTTGTTATAAACCAACACTATTGCGCCTGTTTACTTTGCAAACTTTTAATATGAGGATCTTCTAACTTGAGGTACGCAAGGGTATCATAATTTAATTTTGCAATCATTAAATACTAGTTCGTTCTAATAAATTCATGCTGTGAAACTCTTTATTTACCTACAATAATAAAAGCAAAAAGCTACAAAAAAAACTGATTAAGCACATTGTAGGCACTACACAACAGAAACTGTGCAATAACTTATCTTTGGCATAATAACAACCACACAATAATAAAACAGAAGAGTCAAACGCATTAATTACTCTCAATGTCGTTTGAACACGACATGTATTTACATTACAATTATGTTATTATTGTGTTAAAGACAAAGCAGTTTATGAAAAACGCTCTGCTCTTGTAGACGACACGCTGTCTTTGGTTATAGGGGTGGGAAAAGTGAGAGAAACTAGATCTACGGACTTGAGGTTGGAGAAGATCCAAGTGTGAAGTTTGAAAGTACTTGTATTGCTTCTTGAGGAAACTCAAAGTTAACAATATTATCTTCGTTAATACTCAATTAAAAGACCCTTTGCTCTTGACAGTTTTGTCTTGATCTTTGAAATGCAAAAAACTACAAGACAAAACAAAACAAACGGTCAAATATCCAGAATAACTTACAATGTAGTATGTAGTTACATACAAAAAAAAAACTGAAAAAGCTGAACAAGACCGCGCTGCCCCAGCACTAATAGAATTAATTGCTTGCAATGAATACCGCGGTAAACCGACAACCGTGCATAGCTCCTTGTAAAACTATAGTTGTAACATTTCGTTCTGCGCTCATATATCAGTCCGCTATTGTATTAGCAGAATATATTTGTTTTTGTTCTGTTGTCCTCACACCGCTGTCTGTTGTCGTATGCAAATTGAGTTGCCGATGCATTCTGTTTCGACTGATGTGTGTTTACAGAGACCTTGAATAGTGCTTAAGTAACAAATGTTATTAGTGCTTTAGTTTTCTCTTCGCAAAATCTTCTGTGACATTAGCATCAAAACGTTTTTGTTAAGTCAAATGCTTTCAGGTATCTTCTGTATCCCCGAATCCCAGGACAATCAACACAACTAAACAGCTCTATTTCTGCTGCTCCGAATAAAAACCCAGTAGCTTTTGTAACTATTGTCACTGAATATACGATTCTATCTGTTACGAAATAAAGGCCAAATAGACGACCACCTCAAAGTATCGACAAAATAATGAGGAACCGGGAAAAACTTCTGTTGCGGAATGAAAAGCGCAAATTCGTCATTAGGCGGCGTTTTCCGCCATTGTTGTCCCCGTCTCTCTCTCTCTCTAAGCGGGGAAAGTACAAGCGCAAGCGAGACAAAAGTTGGTCCTTCGAGCCGGATTGTTCCTTTCTATGTTAGCGACATTGTTTTCGCTTTTATGCTCGTCTGAATTGGGATTGTCTTGTCTATTTCAATGGTCGATGGCGCCCCTCCACGATGAATGAATACAGCCTTCTATAAATGGAGGGAGACAAAAGGGTTGGTCTCTTGGATCGGGAGAAGGGTCGTTCGATTATATTGTATCGATTCAATGGTATTGTCTCCCGCAATGAACGATGGTTAGGGCAAATTACTTTTCAGCTTTTTTACAAGTCTGTTAATGAGTTTTTGTGCTGAAGCTAATAAGCTTTTGCTGATTGCGTTTTATGCTGAAATAACAGTTTACGGGAGTTTTATTTTCTTATGACTCGAGTCGCAACTTCGAACTCGTCATCAAAACTGATGACAGCAAAAACAGTTACAATTTTTACTCTTGGAATATGTTATAAATAAAAGAAAATTAATTCATTTCGACATAAATCAATAATATTGATTAAATCATGAAATGTTTAAAAATAATAATCTTTAAAACAAAAGAACTATAAATTTCAGCTTTAATAATATCCTTCAACTGTCGCCCCAGGTGCAGAATGGAAGCTCCTCTCCGAAGATGCCAAGAGACCGTTCATCGATGAGGCCAAACGCCTTCGAGCCATGCACATGAAGGAACACCCTGACTACAAGTACCGGCCAAGGAGGAAGCCTAAGACTTTGCGGAAGGAAGGGTATCCATACTCGATACCGTATCCTAGCGTGCCGATGGATGCCTTGAGAGCTGGTAAGTTAAAAATTAAAGATTTACATCATTTGTGGTGTAATAGGGTGATAGGGTGTCCGCCAGAGACGCGGTTGTGGGTTCGATGCCCGCTGCGGAGTTAGCTTTGTATGATCAGCAAAATTCTTATTTATTGGTTTAAAAAAATCCACAGCAATTAATTTATGAGATTAAAAAAAACCTTCGGTCAAAAATGGATTTACTTTTTATACGATATATTGTTCTAGTTTTGCGTATTTCTATTTAGAACTATAGTACCAGTTCAACTCGTGTTTTGATCTCGCGTAGTTTTAACTTATCGATGGATGTTCCATGTGTATTATGTTATTGATTTCGTTTAGACTTCACTTCGTCTTTTTTAGTCAAATATTGGGGAATATGTCTTATTTCAAGACCTTTAAGGAGGATCAGAAAAGGAGGAGGTTCTATGTACGGATGTATTTTTTTAATGTATGTCCTTTGATTTTTCCGTCAATTATCAACCGATTTTAAAAATTATTTTGTTATTGTACATATGTAGAATGATCCCGAGGTGGTCATTTTATTCCCGAGGGATTGTTTGTCCTTAAAGAACAGTGTGCATTTACACTGTTTTTCAGGACAAATACTAATTCCGTCGGGAAGAAATTTTAAGTCTGTTTTTAGTATTTACAACCCATCAAATTTTGATTAGGTATCGTATATGAAAACGTTCTAATTAGCGGTACTATGCAGTTGCGTATCACTGACTATCTAAACTTACATTACCTCTATAGTCCAATTGTCGTGTAATTTGTGGTTTGCTAGACAATCAAATGTTAAAGCAACAGTTACACAATTACATGTACATTATACACCATGTGAGTAGGTAGGAAGTGGGATCTTGGGTAAGGCCAACATTTGTGTTATTGGGATTTTCCTAGCAAGAAAAATTCAAAGCACCTACCTAGCAGCCCGGAGTCGGGAAGTTGGCGCTGTTACGCCCCCGTGCCTCGGAGAGCACGCGTGTCGGTCTGCAGTCCCATCGGATTATGAGAGTGAGGGAATAGAGAGTGCACCAGTGTTTGCTACCACACTTGTGCACTATATTATGTCCTAGTCTTCATTGAGACTGGCTGCCGTGGCCGAATTTCGGCTAGTAGGGCGTAGGTATGTACTTACATCTGGTAGGGAAGTATTTTTATGGGAATGGTTGGACTGAAATTCGTGTCTAAGTCAGATTCAAACTTCTTGAACAAGTTTTTGAACAAGGTAATTGAAAAACATAAAGGAGGTGCCGGAGAAGACTTCATAGCTCCAAACACATTTCTTTGAGGAGATAATGTGGACTTACCCTAATATACCAAATCAGGTTCAGTATAATGTTTCCTTAGGACCTCAGTCGCGTAGCAGGCAAACGTCGCAGAAGGTTGTGACGTCGATTACTGCCTCGGGATAAATGTTTATACCTACGATCTGCAGATGTTCAGTTTCAGGTGTTCGAAGTGTATTTTGACAGACGTTGCTTCGTCTAAACTATACATTTTGTTAAATTTGCTAATTTTCTTCACAATTTTCTTATTTTTTCTTTTATAGAACCTTCTCCTGGCAATAACAAAATCAACAAAAAAAGAATTAGCGAAATCTGTCCAGCCGTTCACGCGTTATGCCGTGACCAAGGGAAACAGGGATTCAGTTTTAGGGTTCCGTACCCGAAGGGTGAAAATGGAACCCTATTACTAAGCCACCGCTGTCCGTCCGTCCGTCCGTCCGTCCGTCTGTCACAGGACTCTATCTCATCAACCGTAAGAGGTAGACAGTTGTAATTTTCAGATAATGTGTATTTCTCTTGCCGCTACAGCAAATAATAAAAATAAAATAAATATCCAAATTAAAAGGGCTTCCATACAAAAAACGTGTTTTTTTGACTATTTTTGCTCTTCGATTGTCAAGGCTGAACCACAATTAGCTAGACCCATGAAACTTTGTATAAAATATAGTAACACTAGGATTAGTTGAACTACCTGTAGATTGTTTACAACAATCTGCAGTTAGCTTAATTGTTTCAATTGTAAATACTGGTTCTAATTTGTTTTTATTACTTGATTGTATGTTCTTTGTTTAGTAACACTTCAACTGTAATAACAACAAATACTAAAAATATAACAAAGATGGAAACCTTCGTGCGCGAGTCGACTCGCACTTGTTTAATAACATAACATAAATATATCCAAGTAACGTATTGTAATGCAATAAGTATGTAATGTTTTTATGTAATGGTTTATCAGATACCTAGTACCTATCTACCCATACCACATTGTGTTATGATTATGAGTAGGTAGCTCCAAGCTAGTTATTAGCTAGTTGATGCTATGCGTTATTTTAATATTACGAATGTAATATTACTGTCTTAGTAACGTTGCTGAATAGCAACGTTACTAAGACCCAGGCCAGGTCAGGTCCCAGAAACGACGCCGACCATGATATCAGATACCTGGAAGGCAATTCTCGCTAATTTATCACTCGTTATAATATATGGCAAGAACTGCCAAATATGACAGTTCTTGCAATATTTATAGAGTGATATATTGGCGAGAATTAGGCAATTCTCCTGTTGTTGTTTTTTTTAATAAAACAAAACGGTTTTTATAGACTCATACTTAACATAACTTGAATAAGGGGCGAACCTAGCGGTTTTGGTTGTCACACTAGGTAAAAAACCACCATCTCAGTTTTTTACCATCTCAGTGGTAAAAAACTCGAATTACATAAAATTCATAATTTTTTCTTTGGTTCCTTGAATGTAAAAACACGATTATGGAACAAAAATACGATAAAAAATCATGAAAGCGTAATTATGTTTCGCACATAATTTGGTCGAGATCTCAGGAACCCTGCGGTCTATTGAAATTACTTATGTTTTGATTCGTAGGTAACGAATTATTTGGTACCTTGTACCAGTTTCTTCATAAAGTTGCGTAGTTTACTTGTAAATAAACAATAACTTGATTTTTGCACTTACGCCGTTCCAAAAACCTATGCTTTGTTCCGCTCTTATGAACGTAAAATCCTATGCCTATCCTTTTCACAAAATGGCGCGCATGGCGATTTGTACTCTCAAAATCCAAAACTGCCTGTCCAGTGTCATTATCCGTTGTAAAAGGTTTTATTACGATTAAAAGCAGCGATGTGTGCCACAGGGCTATGATTACAAGCTGTTACGCCGACCACATTGTTTGCTTCCAATGACCTACTTTGTTTACGAATCCAGGGTATTTTATGTCAACAACTAAAATAACGTTTCGGACTGAAAAATTAAGAAAAACTGATAAGAAATTGTTGTCAAATTTTGTTATTGTTGAAAACCACCAGGCGCTGGTAATCACTAAAATAAAAACCAATACACAAAAAGTTCTAATTCGAGTTCGAAAACGGACGATAAAGAATGAAAGCTTTTAAAAGTTAAACTTATTTCATCCATCTGCGATGGGCTTCGATGATAGGTACCAGTGTCGTTAATATGTTACATCAATATTTTTTAGATTTGTATAAATTTTGTTTACAATAATTGTCTAGGATTCTTGAACCTAATCAGTAACCTATAACTTATAATTATGCCATGTAAAGGCGAGTGCAAATGACCGTCTTTTATGAATAGTCCAAATAGTCCAAAATGGTGGCGACACGACGACGTGGCACTTTTTTCCGGGTGTTCATTCAAAAGCAGTTAACTTTCGATATCTACGAATATATCGGTAGTAGTTTATTGGTTTATTTTGCTATAAAAATTGATGAAGTCCCTCGTTAAGGGTCGTTAGTTTGTGTTGAAAGAACACCAACGTTTCATACGTTGGTGTTCTTTCAACACAAACTAGGTTCGTTGTTAACCCGCTTACATTCATAATGATTCATTTGTTTACTTTGTAGAATGAGAAATGAGCATAAATGTTGCCGCCAAAGGCAAACTGTGGTAATATTTTCCAATTATCTTCTGTAAAATGTTATACTCAGTTACTACTTAGCAACAATTTTAAATTTGTAATCAAGTATCAAACAATTTTGCCAGCACTGGTACCTACCTACCAGTGCTGGCAGGATTGTTCGATGAATGATACGGTTTGTGTGTACAACAGCGTAAAACAGAAGTACATGCTTTCCAGCAAAACAATATAAATATATATTTTATTAACCTATAGGTCAATAAAATATATATTTCATAAAATGTCATCATAAAATGTATGATAGAATAGATAGATCATTTATTCAATAAAAATTCGTTACATAAATTGGTTAGCAATGCCTTAAATCAGATTTGTTAGGTTTGTCTAAGCACTGGGTTCTCTTTATTTTTAGAATTTATTATTTATTACCTACTGTGGTTTAACGCGTTGCTTAATTATATAAATTATCCAAAATCATATACAAAACAATCAAAGATAACAGTCATAATAAACACACACATTGATAACTATTTTCTATGCATAACAGTTAACGTAATGGCAAGGGTAAAAAGGGTACCTGCCTCAGCATGTTGCTGCCATGATATTCGAAATTAGCCAATTTTCAATTCAATTATAAACGATCAAATATCCTTTGTTTTGATCGGACAAAAATATATGTTGTAGTTGGCTAAACATTATTGATTATTCTAAGTTCCAATACACGATATTTATCACTTCATCTGATGATAAGAAATTACGAAGAAAGGATAGTTTTTATTTGTTTTTACCGATTTCAAACAGGAGGAGGTTCTCAGTTCGTCTGAATGCTTTTTTTGCGGTTGTACTTCAAGTGTATCAACGTTTTACTCTCAAAAAACATGACAGGCAACGACGTTTAGAAGAATATTCAATGGTTAGTTTTTCTCAAAACAATTTTTTATTTTTTTAAACGATTAATAAAGAATATAAGTACGCCGCGCTCACGCGACCTGCTTCAGTAGCCCGCCGCGCCGGGCGTTGAAGCGTGGAATAACCTGGCCTTAAACATTTGCCCAATTTCATTGCTACAATTGCAACGTAAACATCGATTACCCAAGCACTTAAAATCCGTTATAGAAATCAAATACGCTAGCATAGAGCTATAACAGTACAAAACAGTACAAATGGGTAGGAAAGAGACACAATGAGCCTGACGTTATCAACCTATTCAGGAGACGTCAACGCGTCTGATCCGAGAATTACACAACTGAGGTGCTGCGTTTACTATGTGATAGTTTGGTAGTTTTAGTTGTATACAAATGAAATATAAGGAGTTCTCGTAAAATTTCGCATGATTAGTTTTATATTTAGGCGTTTTACGGTTCCTTATTATATATGTATATTACAATCAAATAATAGAAACAAATTAGAATAAGTATTTATAATGGAGCTAACTGCAGCCTGTTGCAAACAATCTACAGGTAAACCAACTAATCCATTTTTGGTTTGTTTTTGATTTCAATGGATCTTCTAGGTACAGGTGCAGTCAGAAGTATTAATACTTACAAAGACACCGACCTTTTACTGAAACATAGAAAATTTATTTTGAGATATGATTGACAATATTTACCTACTGTTTTAGTTCAAGTTATAGGTATGTAACCTTTAAAGTATTAACCTATTATGCCTATAACGAAACATAGAACTATAACATACTCGTAACATAGTTCCTTGTTATACGCCGCATACGACCCTCATAATAGTTTTTGATTTATAAAACGGAGATTTTAGATGTGTCTGATAACATTATCAACAAGTATTTGTTATAATATTTAAAAAAAAACCTATTCATAAAAAAGTTAATACAGTCCAAAACAGATTGTTAATTTAATGCATTCCTTAGCGAGTTTTCTATCGGCAAGTGGGATTTCCCTACACTGACTCATTTGATAATGCGCCAGTACTAGCAAACGCAGCACAGACTGGGTCAGTCGCCTTTTCAACAAAAACTACGTCTATAGTCACGATTTTTTCTCGTGACTTCAAAAATAAACTCTGTTCGTAGGTACCTACTTGCTTATAAGAAAACGCTTTTTAATAGCCAAAATGAACGCATAACGGTTTCTTAATGTGCGGGTTTGAGCTACTATACTGTTTTTTAGGGTTCCGTACCCGAAGGGTGAAAACGGATCCCTATTAATAAGCCTCCGCTGTCCGTCCGTCCGTCCGTCTGACACAGGGCTCTATCACATGAACCGTAAGAGGTAGACAGCTGAAATTTTCAGAGAATGTGTTTGCCACTATAACAACAAATAATAAAACAAAATAAATATCTAAATTAAGGGTAAACAAAACGTGTTTTTTTTGCTCTTCGTTTGTCAAGGCTGAAATCTCTTGAACCACAATATGTAGACACATGAAACTTTCTATAAATAAGTAACATTTCAACTGTAATAACAAAAAAATACTAGAAATATAATAAAGTTGAAAATTAGAGGGGTCTCCGAACAAGTGAAAATTTGATGTTCTTTGAAAAAGGTGCCTGATTTTTACGGGTTCGTGTGCGAGTCCACTCGCACATTTATTATAAAATTATAACATCAAATTAAAACTCACCAAGCACAGGTATGTCGGTACACCAAACCCTGTGACAATGAACTACCGTTGCCATTTCCAACTTTTGAGGGTGAAAACATAAAATTGTAAGGAAGCAACATAAAGCGCAATTGTTCAAAAGATCAAACAAAATAAAAATAAAACACCGTTTGACCGAAACCCGAGAACGCCAACCCTTTAAAACCAATAACATCCCCTAAGATTTTTCAATAACTTTAAACCCGTGTCAATAGCCT
The DNA here is from genome assembly GCA_963662085.1 of Eupithecia inturbata. Taxonomy (NCBI): domain Eukaryota; kingdom Metazoa; phylum Arthropoda; class Insecta; order Lepidoptera; family Geometridae; genus Eupithecia; species Eupithecia inturbata. The sequence continues at coordinate 15,034,908 of OY759180.1, read as the reverse complement.
GACCCCACGCACCCCCGACGCAGCCCCAACTAACCTCCATTGTCACTTCTACATTGACAGCGAAAACTGTCAACTGTCAAAAGCAGCAAGACGGCTTAAAAGTCTAAACTATGCATTCTGTAGATCTATTGTGTGTGCTCGGCGGGCGTTCGATTTTTGCGCGAGCAAGCATCCTGAGGACTAAGCTTTGCTTTCGTAAGGGTTCGTAGGTTAGAAGGGTAGACAATATTGTATAACCAATGCATTTGATACAAATTTTAGATAAATTCGGGATAATAATGATATCTTAAAATTCCATTATGTAACTCATCTAAGTGTTTCGTCTTAATATACCTGGCAGAATATAATAATGATAACCCCATTGGTCAAATGCCTAATTGATTGGAATTTGATCAACAAGTCCTGAAAATAAATTTTTACAGTTTTATATGACTTTTATACCAGAATATCCGGGCATCGTCCACTCCACACGTTGGACCGACGCATTGTTGCGGGCGTAGGAAATAAGATGGATAGTTAGATAGATCATTTATTCAATAAAGATTCGTTACAAAAAATGGTTAGCAATGCCTTAAAGCCTATGTTAGGATTGTCTAAGCACTGGGTTCTCTTTATTTTTAGAATTTATTATTACCTGCTGTGGTATAACGCGTCGCTTAGTTAAATGAATAATCCTACATCTTAAACAAAACAATCAAAGATAACAGACATAATAAACACACACCTTGGTAACTATTTTCTATGCATTTACTTATCTTCGACCGGAATGTTGCAAAGTTCATTCATTCAGCGCTTATCGACGCGGATGGCGCCAGCTCTGGACTGCTATTCGTGGCGCGAGAAGCCAACCTACGTCCAGCAGTAGACTTTTGTGGACAGATATGAGGTTGATGATCCACGCAGAAACATATGAAAAACTAAGCTACATAATTCTATGCTCCTTAAAAAGTGTTATTCTCCTTAACGCAAATGCGAATAGAAAATAATATTTCCTACGGAACGATTTGACAAAATTAGCAGGCGTCTCCAGCGGTCTCCGGGCTAAGCGTGGGCGGACCCGCCACGTGTGTCGCGACCCTTATTTAAGGGTTGTGACACACCGCGGTCGAACATGGCTTTTAAGCTAATTGCTGTTGAGAATTTGTGTTAGGATAGAATAGGGGTGAATAATTACAAGGTCGGCTTGAGAGTGTTGGAGTAAATATTTTCTTGGAGTATTGTGGGAATAGAATACTAAGTTTTGTGACGCAATTCGCTTGTAAATAGGACATTGTTTTATAGAGTTGCCTTATTAAAGAACCAAATCCATTTTCTTTTTATATCAATTAAACCATCTTATCTTCGTCTACGTAAAGTATACAGTATACGATTTTTTAACAATGTTTAACTCGTTCGGGGCATACCCTTTGTTGATTTTTGCACATAAATAAAAAATATTTTATTTGATATTCAGTTAACGTTATCACTAAACTTACATTAAATAATTATTTAATTAAAACAACCGGTTCGGTTTTCAGTTTTTGTCCCTCGGACGCCGTTTTTATCAACGAGTATATTTTCAATTATTATACTCCAGTTTTAAAAATGCGCTAAAAATAATGCCCCAACCAAACCCAGAGTAGGTATACGACATTAACTAAAAGCCCAATAAAAAGGGCCATTACACACGCGACACGCACGTGTCTTTTATAAGGCCGGGGACACACAAACAAGGGTACTTCGATCGAAGTACTTACTACGGCGAGATTTGTCCGCCCACTGGTGGTAATTTGACCAAAATTTACGAGTGAATTGGCCAAAATTATCACTATAGGCGAAAAATTGGCTACAGTTTATAATTATTAGCTGTTAGGATTTGAATACTGTTTTAAAAGTGAGTTTGCATTGCAAATTTAAACTTTATTACTCGTATGTCTCTTTGAGTATCAATATTTCACAACGCTTCTTTATTTCATTCTTGTTATTTGTGTGAATAAAGATAGATACCCTAGTCCTTATTGAAATAGAACCACGGTTCTATTTCAATAAGGACTAGGGTATCTATCTTTATTCATTTTTTTTTTTTTATCTTTATTTTCCAATCACGATTGGAATCCAGTAAGACAGGGCTTATTGCTTCGGAACTTATTCTTGTAAATCTGTCCTCTCAAATGTTAAATCTTACAAAAGCGTCAAAGCACAACACTACCTATACATAAAGAAATTATATATCCCAAAAATAATCGCCTCAGGGATTTGAACCCACCTCGTGACATGTACAGAGCGGAAAAACTCTGGGAAATTCTTAAAATGTGTGCGTTAACACTAAAAAACAAATAATTATTAAAATACCCGTAGGATTTACCTTTATAAATACATACATACCATTATTAGATAGAAATCTTAGTAGGTATTCTGATGAAAAACGAACAGAAAGAATGTTGCCATTGTAAAGACTCTTAGTTAGCTGCCGCAGCCAAATTTACACAGGTGCTTGTTATTAAAAACATATTGGTTCCATTGTTATTTATATTATGTTTGTTATTCCTGTGTTTTATTTGTGCTAGCTTCTGCCGACGAGTTTCTATTGGAGTGATTGTGCTGCTGGTGTAAGCGAGTCGTCAAAGTACTTCGTCTCGTCCAATGATATTAAATACTCGTCCCAGTTTTGTCAGATTTCATGGTGTTCCTTTAATTTAATATGCAATGTTTATTGAACAGATTTGATTTTTATGAGTGACTCTACCGATCAGCGCCATAAAACATACAGAGTGATGTTTTTTGGATGGTTCGATTACCGGATAAAACGAGTAATTTTTCCAAATTCTGTTAATGCAATTTAACTTATCTTGGTCATGGTTGTGCTCATTCTATTTAAACCTAACATCCCTGTAACCCATGTTTCGCAAAATACATAATTTCTTTTATTTAATTGTAATTTTCTTTGGTAATAAAGGCAATTAATTAAATATATCAATAACAGAATAAAACAATTACAACTAGTATATACACTTAATATCTATTTCTTAAAAATAGAAAAATTTATATTATTTACTATTTCGCAAAGTATATGAATTTGAATTTGAACTTAATTTTAAAAACAAAGGAATGTGTCTTTTTATTAAAACCTCATCTTCAATATTTCATGCCAACCATGTCCCATGGCCGTGGGGCACCCGGTATAGTACTGTATTACTATGCTACTACCGCAAAATTAATTAACCGACTTCGAAAAAAGAAGGTTCTATGTTCGGCTGTGTGTATGTTTTATTTATTTATGTTCGTCGATTTCTCCGTAAAATTTTGGACCGATTTTTTTTGCTGTTTTATAGAAGCTAGTTGATGGCCGCGGCTTTGCACGTGCTTTTTAAGTAACCTATGTCCGTCCCCGGGATACCATTTACCTCCCTGCCAAAATTCATTGAGATCCGTTCAGCCGTTTAGGCGTGAAAAGGTAACAGACTGACAGATAGACAGAGTTACTTTCGAATTTATCATATGTATGTATAAGTATGGATTATCCCCAGATGGTCCCTTTTATTTATTAAATAATAACCAATAGCCCTGCTGGGGAACAATGCGGATGGACCACATCTACAGACAGATGAGGTTTCAAAGGTGTAGATGTGGTCCAACCATCAGACGACACAGGTTTAGACAAGTGTTCCGTAACATAATGTAAATCGGAGTTACAGAATAAATGAAACATGTTTCATAAATTAGTTCATTGTTTTAAAACGGCTTTATACAAATGTTATAGTCAAACTGAATTGATTGTAAAATGTGCAGGAGATGGTTTGGTTCCGTGGTCATAAACGTAGAGGTAGTATGTTTTATTCCGTTATAAAAATAAGCACAAAGCTCAAAACAGCCTGAACACGTCATGCTAGGTATTTTGGGCACGAAAATATCAACTAAGAGTGCTTTTGGTAGAGTTTTTAGTACAAGAAATATTTAACGAACGAAACTTTAGACATAGACAAAGGCTAACGTATGCAAAAAGCTCATGTAGCAATGATAGTAAAGTTTGCAAATTAAATGTAGCACGTTCTACAAGATGTGTTTTAATCAAACGCAGAGCTATTTACCATGAAATTGTAGTTGAAGATGCGTTTTCGGAACAGCTTAAGTAGTTTTGAATAGATTTCAATGTGCCTTTTTCCGTTTAACGTGTTTGCCTTAGACCACGATTTCAACCTGTCTGACGATTACATTTATGCAAATTTTCTTTTCAATGGAGGTTTTCAGTGGATTTGCGTGTTCATTATTGTTATAGTTTCAACATGTTTTCATATTATGAATAATAATAAATTATAATTGTTTTGTCGGGCTATTAATAATGCATATATACATACTAGACGCTTTTATTGTTTTTAGAAAAAGTAATAGTCTTCTTGAATAGTGTTTGAATCGCAGTTCTTTCAAATGAATATGGAATGCAAAATAATGTTAGAAAAGATGGTAATGTGATTTTTGCTCACTTTAATTACTTATGTCGAAAGACGAAGCTCTGAGAAAATGTCCTATTAATTTATTTATTCTCGATTGTTTATTTATTTCGTGACTTCAGTTATTTTTGTTGAAGATAAAGAAGGCAAAGTAACATCAATAATCCTTACAATAAACGCTTTATCATGATTAGCATATTATATACCAGAAGTTTGTTACGCACCGGAAGTGTCCAATCGCGTGCGTCGCCGGAAGCCCCTCCCCCCGCCAAACTGTTTCCGGTCACGTGACGTCATTTACATGACAGTTGGTAGCGGGACGCCGAGAGAAGCGGACTGCTTTTGGTTTATGGCGACGGGAAATGACTCGTCGTTTTGTTTGTTTTTTTGTCATTGTTGCTTTGGGAATGTTTGAAAATATTGTTCGGACTCCGGTTCGCGTTTGTCAATTACGCATTATTCGGTGCTCTGAATTTTGTTATATTCAGAAAAATAATTAAAATTTGCCTTGTTTTGTGACACTAGCAAACTATTTTCTTTTGTTTGTTCTTTTCTTTAAAATTGTACTTACCAATGTGTCTGAATTATAAATAATTTTTTTCATATCTATATTTCTATGAAATAGTAGTGGTTGGAATTCATGTTGAAAAACAAAATAATCTTTAAATAACCAAAATAATTGTCACTAGCTTGAGTTAATCTTTCCATTAAAGTACAGGGTGTTTGGTATTGCGACCAACATAATTAATTAAGGAATTGGGGGCGTTATGTGCTACATTTCTCCGGTAGAATGAATGTCTTAAGAGGGCGAATTGCGCGCCATTTTGTAAAAAGGATAGGCTTGGGATTTCGCGTTCATAGGAGCGGGACAGAGCATAAGTTTTTGGAACGGCGGCGTAAGCGCAATAATCAAGTTTTTGCTTATTTACAACCACTTATGAAGAAACTGGTTCAAGGAACCTATTATTTAGTATCTACCTACGAATCAAAACATAAATCATTTCAATAGACCGCAGGATTCCTGAGATCTTGACCAATTTATTTCACATAAATTGGTCAAGATCTCAGAACAGTGCACCTTCATACAATCAAAGTCAAAAACTCTTTATTTCCATAAATACAATAAATGTACACTTAGAAAAGGTCAAATTCTTAGTAACAATACAATACAACACAATACACTTTATTGCATCCCACAAAAAAAAAATACAAGATAAAAGATACGATAGAAAAGAGAGAAAACAGAGTTGCATAATGGGCATGGGTTGGTTTCATGTAATTTTTTCATCGTAATTTTTTTTCATAATCGTGTTTTTACATTCAAGGAACCAAATAAAAATGTTACATTTTATGTAATTTGAGTTTTTACCACTGGGTTCCCTTGAGTACTGAGATCTAGATCTAGTTCGACAACCAAACCCGTTAGTGTAACGTGTGCATGCATAAAGTGAGAAAGCGGTCAATTTGAGCAAATGTTGTTTATTAAATTGTTTCAGAATATCAAAAAATTTAAAAGTGTGCTTAATCATAACCCTAGCAGTCTAGTAGTAGTACTTAGTATATCTGAGACAGAAGAACTCTGTAAATAAAACTAACCTCAATATCACTTTTTTTTAATGAATTTTTTAGTCACGGTTTTAGCTTTTGCACAGATCTTTGACTTTAAATGCTCGTTACTCCTTTTTTTTAAAGCGAATTGTATCAAGTTATGATTTATTTCGAATAACTATACATTGAAGAAAACAGCACAAGTTATTTTGAAGCGCAAACAAAAAGTATATTATGATTAAAAAATTAGACTAGGTTATTTATATAAAATCTTTAAATAGTTATATCTTAGCAACTGTGACACAGGACATTTATTTTACAGAAGAAATCTAGCTCATGAGCCAACCAACTCCCAAAAACTTAAGTCGGTTGCAATACCAAAAATTATGTACATATAAGTAATGTAGAGATCTTTTTAACAAATTACAATCAAAGAATCCTTTAAAATCATATCCACAGAACGAAATTTTGTTAGTACTCGGACACTAAGGATTGTCTAAGTACCTATAGTAGGTAATATTAGTCCGTGACACTGAGTGTTTTAGTTGTGATAATGGTATCACAACTCTTCTTAGCCCGTGATATTTACTCAAGGCCCTATTCTGGCGTCATTCGACATAATCAAATCGTATCTCATCCTGTCAAATGACAGGCAAAATCGCATCTCCCCCAATTTATCTCGAACCTAACAAACCGTGCATAAATTGATAGATTGGCCGTGCTTTTTGCGAATCATCATTGTCTTTGGTTCTGATTTGTTATTTGATGAGTTGCATTTGTGATAGTTTGGATGTAGGAACGGTCCATTGACTCATAACTTGAATCCACTAACATATAGCAGTAGATGTACCGACGCTAGTACCTACTTAATTAATAAGATGAACCTACATAGGTCTGATTATTTTAAGTACAAGAGTTGGTAACGTGGTAGTATATGGAGTGGGGAAGTGCGAATCAGCACCATACCTCTTTAATTAATTAGATCTGGTTTGTTGGTTATAGCAACCCCGTCGAGTTTGGGTTCGTTGGATTTGTTTGTCAAGCACTTTCGATTTTTTAATAAAAGCTTGAATTTTTTTTTATAATTTTATATAAATTTTTAATATTATTTAGATTTTTATGCTCCATTTACATGATACGGGTGCTAGTGCCAATGCAGCGTTGGTTTTCAGCGGTGCCAGGGTTAGATCGAACAACATTCGCAATCTAATAACTCGCCTATTTCAATGAAGCTAAAGCCTTTGAAAGGAAATGGAACTAAACTAAGTTAGCTAAATCTGAGCGATTTTAGTTCAGCGCCAAAGCAATCCGTACAACAGTGCAGACTTACCTTAATTTAGCTTTGAATGCTTAGAATAACAAAGCAATTGAATTGAAATGCAATGTATATAACAACACAATAAATATTAATACGTTCTCTAAACTATAATTCATAACGTGTTGTACATAAATTATAGCTAGAATTACCTACACAGAAAAATATCACATTCGCTCTCATACATTTAGTATGGTTTTCAGAAACATTATTACTGCGCGTTGTTTCGCTGTAATGGGTCTGTAACCATACCAACCTACTTAATGCATGAAACCGGTATGCTATTGACGTGCAACAACACGCCATACCACAAAAGTGTGTTTCTAGCTTAACACCTTCGCACTCTAGTAAATAGGTACCAGTAAATGTAACACTGACGCTCTTTATATCTTTCTGTCAGTCATTTACACTTGCTAACTTTGGACACAATACACCAAAAGAGTGCTTGGGGGTTGCTTACAATGACATCTTAAAGCAGTTCTTTGGACTAGCATGCTGCTGCAGCGCCTCTGGGATGTTCTTGAGGCAAGAGTAAGCCCCTTTGAAGCCATCCAAATAACTCGCATTGCTAAATTCTTGTCCAGGGTTGGTTAATACATAAGTCTGATCGTCTGATTCAAACAAATACCTATAAACGCTGGATGCAAATAGTATGAGTATTTTTTTTTATGTTATTGTTAAGGTACTTACCTGACTTATTTTTTTAAGTTTTACTTGTTTTTAAATGATACATGATATATAACTTTGGAGTATAGAGGGTGATGGTAAAATTTTCGAGATTTTTCTAAATATTTCAAAAAGTATGTAACCTACAGAAATTTAAAATACTGTTTTGAGATGTACAAACCGATACCTTTCATTCAATATCCAACTCGGTGTGGTAGCCCCCCCTTTTGAAAAATTGTCAAAAATGGGGATTTATGACAATTTTTCAAAAAGTGTTCTACTTACAGACTTCTCTATATTTTTCCTGTAAAATATATATCCATATCTACAACAAGTTATAGCATAGGTTTTTTGTCTCAGTTGTTATTTTGACAAACTTTTAAAGAATATTTTAAAACGGACCATCGATTTTTAGAATTATTAAAACCACACAGATTTATCATAATTATTGATTTATTTAAACTTTCTAGAAGTTTATGAAATTACTTAATAAACAAAAAAATTTACTCCTTATTATGCTTCGGGGTTTCGAGAATATTTTGCTTATTTCTAGATTTAAACGTACCACTTCATAGCAACACAATTTCTACCAAACCACAACATTAAACTGAACAGGTGAAAAATGCTTTCCATTAAAAAATGGACACGATTATTTCACAAACCATTCTCCCTTCAAAATCCATATTCGTCCATTCCATTCATACCCATAATGACCATCTTCCTACCAATATAATATGTTAATACGTAAATATAGCGTTCTATTGTGGTCCGAGAAAAGGTCCGACATGGGTCCAAATGGGATTTTTGCCGGGCTTCCTTTCAATTCAGTCCGTTCTTTCAATGTGTTAAATTTCACGGAAAATGGTTATTTTGTATTTCGGGGTTCCATTTCTCTTGTACTCGCAAGGGGTTTTTATTTTAGTGAGAATCATGTTATTCAGAATGGGAACTTCTTGTTTAATTTTGTCATGCAGATATTGTCAGGCACTTATGTTTACAAATACAAAGAAAATTATAATCAAATAATATAAACAAATTAGAACTAGAGAACTTATGTTTCTTGATCTCGAATTCTCGGATAAATATTTGAAAGAAATAAGATTTATTAAGTTAGTTTAGTGTTTTCTAAAAAGATAGTGAATAAACCAAGAAACTGTTTATTTTAATCATGCAATGAGTAGGTAACATTGCTTGAGTACCTACCTGACTTGGTTCGTTAAGCTTAATGCATTAATATTTACAGTTTCTTTATAAGAAACTAATAATCACAATAATATAAATCTATAAATGCATAATGTAGGTAAATCTTCTATTAAAATTAATATTTCTCAAGAGATAAATTTACTCTAAAACCCAAGCAAAACTTACAATTTTCTCCAACAATACCTCGAGAATAGGAACCGTTGCTTGAATAGGAGATTTATATAGGATGACCTTCAATCGATCGATAGAGCAGAGGTCTCCTATTTGCATACGAAGGGAAAAGTATTTTCCAAGCCAAACGTATTTTTCTTTCTTGAGAGTTGTGGATTTATTGTGTCGGCGTAAAGTAGGTCTCAGGTTTACATGTCAGGGATTGATATAGCGGGTGTTCTGTGTGTTTTCTTTGTATAATAAAATATATATATCTATACCTATAGTGTATTGTATTATGCACCTATTATCAGTTATTTAGTATCCATATCAAAGCATCTGCTTATTTTGGGGCTAGCTAGATGATACTGTGTGGACGGCGATAATATAGCGAGGATTGTCAACAGAACCAGCAGGTCAATTCATATGTATTAGCATAGATATATGAAACTAATTCGTCAATGGTATTAGTAAGTGTTTCACACATACTATTTTCGCCGCTCATTTGCTGCATTTTTATTCCAATAGAACATAAGAAAATTATCCAATGCGCAGGGAAAATAGTCATACACTCACGAACACATCTGAATTGGCCAGCTGGATCCGATCAGCCTGATTGTGCGTAGCGCAAATTGAAAGAGTCCTATCCAGTGGGTAGGTGCTGGGTGGGTAGTACCTACCCAGCAGTGATAATGATGGTGATGATGATCATCAGAATAAAATAATGAGAACATAAACGATCTTTTAATTGAGGACCTGTCGCAGTCGATCTTAAAATCCACACAAATAACTCTCAACAAAGTTCGATGAGATTTTCCACCAAACGCCAATACCAGACAGACACAGCCTTCATAATATTCAGAGATGACAGAAAATTTAATTAAATATAATAAAAAAGTCCCTATCCAAAACCCATCATATTTAAAAAGAGAAAATCCCAAGCGATTTTCATTTCTAATATCTGCGGCATAGAGGCGTTTACGATGACAATGGTCTGCAGTGTCGTGTTCATATTATATTGTAGAGTGACGTCACCACAATAGGGGTGTCTCATATTTATTTTTATTTAAATTCTATTTGGGAATATTTCGTACGGAAGAGATGAAGTGCGTTCGATTTGCGTGTAATAGCGCTAGAAGGGTCTAGATGAGTCGGTTCAAGTGACAATTTAATTTGACTGATGTTATTTTGACGTTTCGGATAATGTCAAGATGAGTGTGCGTAGATTGGGATTTAGAGGTGTGTCGTACGTGTCAGAAAAATAACAAAGCAAAAAAAAAATAGAGATACCAAGAAAATGCGTTGTGATTATGCCAAAATCACCTTGTTTAAGGAATCATGTTCAGCTTTGGACGTATGTTTGTGTGCTGATGAGGAAATAATATTCAAACCTCTTCAGTAGTCAAAATTATTGTTCTGTTTTACAAAAATACACAAAACAGGACACGTCGAAACTTCAAACTTTAAAAACTTAATTTCTTTACTCCGATGATTTCTGGCATAACTTTTGTTCCGTCTCAATTATTCGCTCACTCCTACTCTATACCGGTTATGAACCACACCCTACACAATGAATACTAGACCCAAACTAAGGCGTTTAATAAACCAAGGAACTGACCGCTTATTAACAGCACTCGGCCAATACAATGCTTTAATTAATAGATGCTCGAATCAGAGTCCCGGGCATTATGCCCGGGACGTATTTAGGAACACCGTATTTAGTGCGGTATTCAACTGGCCCCATGCCGTGATCAAGCTGTCCATTGCCACTTGACGCTGAATTGGAATGCTGGGAACGTAGGATAGTGTCTGGTATGCATCTGTGTTGTAGTTCATTGTTGAATGTGAGTGTGAGTAATGTTGTTCACGGATAATGGACTAACACTTGGACAATACGTTTCATGTCTAATGATACCTTGTATCTTGGCACCTATAACATGAATTGATAATTAACTAAGCTTTGTGTGGGATGATTATAAATACATACCTACTAATTTGTTTCCTTGATTCTTCCGAAATCTTCCTGTTTCTTCCCTATCGAAATGTCTAATGAGACGAGAAGCTGATGTCACACTGAGTTTGACGAGTGAGTAATATGATTTGATTTTTATATCTCTCTCTTTCATTGCCCTCAGGTATGGGCGGTGGTATGGGCCAAGCAATGGGCGGGTACTACGGAGCAGCATACGGCCCACTGGGGGCCAGCATGGCAGCGGCTGCGGCGGCTGCGGCCCAGCAGAATGCACTGAGTGCGGCCCTGCAGCCTAATTCTCAGGTAAGCAAAATGTTTTTATTTCAGCTATTTATTCTCCGTTTCTTCCATTTCTTTCGATCTTCGGCTGCTTTGAATAAGGCTGAAGAGATGATCTACTGCCAATTATCTACAAAAGACTCCTTGTACTCTTACCTTCCTCTCTGTCGTACAAGTAGGTAGGTTAGGTATTGAGGAAGAAGGTATAAAATTCTGCTTATTTTTGGGCTATATATTATGGTTTCAAACTGAGACAAAAACTAAATCACAATTTGAAATTTCAAGCGCAAGAAAACTTTCAAGTAGAAATATTTTCGAAACGGGGACAGAAATAATGCTAATCTTCCTTCCCCTTCTCAACAAGACACTAATGATTGCATCAAACAACCCTAATCGCAGATGGGGTGTTAAATTGCCAGGCGTTAGATAACCCACTTACAACCGTTAAACCACCACATCGTGCGAAGAAAATTTAACTAAATTTACTTATAAATAAAAAAAAAAATAGGCACAAAAAGGTTAAGGGGATAAAATTGGAAGAGCTAAAAAACTAAACTGCTGACGAATGATGCCAATATGATGATGAGTAAAGGAATAGCGATAACGCGTGAAATTAACGGTAGAATATTGGTTCTACGTGTTATTCGTTTTTGATCAAAAAATTGTTTACCTAATCTAGCCACCCTGTAGGCACTTTAGATAGATAGATAGATAATGCTTTATTCATCACCTTATAAAACAGATAGTACTCATTAAACATAATGTAGGGAACAGCAATGGAACTGGCGGCCTTATCGCTTAAAGCGATTTCTTCCAGGCAACCAAAACTTTACACCTTCTAGTGAGTAGATTATAAGCTTCTTTTTTTCAGGACAGTCTTAATATTAATTTTTTTATTTTATTTAGTTTTTAATGATAACAGATTTCCTTTTTTAACCCTAAGGCGATGCTAGATCTACGTAAAAAGATTCCGTGTCTTTTCCTGCACCATCCAAAAATTTGATCTGGCCGTTCGTGCTGGTGGTCTGCTAAAATTCATAAAACGCACCTGTTCTGTGTGACTTTTTCTTAACTAATTTGTCGTATTCCAAACAAAGTTGAATAAAAGACAGTTCAAGAGAGAACACGCTTTGCTAGATTAAAACTAAAAACAAGTATTATATGGTAACTTTGAACAAGTAAAGATGGTAAAGTTCCTAAGTTGAAACCGTCGAACTTAAACTTTAATTATCCAAACTACACGAACAAACACTAGAAGCCCCTGAACAGGCGAGCCGTTTACACTGCTTGACACAACTCGAGCAATTATCGCGCGATCGCAGACCTAGGGTTGCCAAAAACTTGAAATGATTAAAAATCTTAAATAAACACAGCAAACTTACATAAGAAACAAACTAATAAAGTACAGGTGCTTATTATTTTCGTAGCATGGCTAAGGATAAATATGGCCTCCACTCAGCATTGTACGGATGAAAACTGGTGAGTCCACCCAGCGCTGGTTTTCTGTGAAGGCCATATCTGTGTTACGTCACGACCGTCTGGGGTAGTGCGTTGATAAAATAAAACATAACATAAAAAATTAAAATAAAAACATAAAGGAAAAAACAATACAAAAGCAAACACACACACACATATTTACATATTTTAACATAAGACACTACTTACACTACTACTTGCCATTGTATCACAAAGAAAAAAGCTTTGAAGAAAAAGCGGAAATAGGGTAAAGTTATCTCAAAACTGAGTAAATTATTGTTGTTAGTAAAGGTGTGCGAAATGCGAAGATCACATACCTTTACTAGCAACAACAATTTTGCTTGTTAACAGAAATTGTTTTGGTGATGATAATATTTAACCAGATTAGACTATTCCCTAAGCTTGACATCCACCTTAGAGTTTTCCTATATTTCGGCACAGTTTCATGTGCCATGAATGATCACGCAATAACTGAAATGATGGTAACCAAAAACAGCAAAGTATTGTTGTAAAGTAACCATAAGTTCTGAAATAACGCGTGAGGTTTTAACCTCTTTTGTTCTGAACCCAACGCACTGGCAGCCCTAGCCTTGAACCCTCCGATTTAAAAACTCCTCAATCTTGCTCCCCACTACATTCGACGTTTAATCTGGTGGATGTGACGTAGATGCGCTTAAACACGTGGGGTGTCGAGGGCGTATTAGTGGATTTTGTTTCTGCTCTATTGGATTAAGGAAATGGGGTTTATAAATCTATTTGTTTTGACAAATATGATTGTTTGGTTGAAGAATTGGCTGGTAGGAGAAAAATTTATTTGTGGTTATGAATTGGGAGTTTTATAGCTGTTCGTAGAAACTCAGTAACTAACTCACTGCCTGAACGACCTGAATAATTGTGTCTTGGCCTCCAGTGAAGTCGCCATTTTGGTCCAATGCTGTTTCTTTTTTGTGTTTGTAGATAAATAAATTAAAGGACCCCTATAAGACAGGTACCTACGTTAGAAAGTGCTGTGATGACTTTAGACCAAAATTATGCGATTAGGTACATCAAATAGACCATTGATGATCATAGCCATATCGCCGCCGGACCGTTGAATAAGCCTGTTTGTAAAACGGCTAGGCGATTTACAAAACGGCGCCATTCTATTAACTGCCTAGGCCGATCGTTGCCAACGAGTTGGCTGATCGAAAGCTAGCCTGAAAGAAACGGTTGATTTAATAAATTAACATTATCATAAAACATGCGTACTAAATGTAATAAAGTACAAACGTACATTTAGTCAGCTTTAAAAAAAAGTGTTTTGACACCTAATATTTATTATTAGGTATAGACAAAACTATGTACCTAGTTAGTAAAATTTTGTAACAGGTAAGTAAAAACGAAATTGATTTGACATCGATAATATTGATAACCTATTCAATTACTCGGACATTCAATTACAAAAAGCTCATCATTTCAATTCATAACCAAACAAAACCTTTTCTTACAGAACGAGCTATACAATTCACTCTTTAATCATAATAATGGCTGATTATAATCTAATCTTCTGAATAGCAATGTGTAAGAATTACTAAAGAGTTGCGAAATAAATAATTGAATTAAAGGCAAACAAAGCAGTTCATCATATTCATAACTTTTATTTAATAAGCTTTGGACTTGTCAAGTTTTGAGGTGTTATTTGTGTTATGGAATTTTTTGCTGGATTTTTTTTATATAATCTTTGTCACCTTTGCATTTTTCAATTAAGCTTGTGACACTTACTGCCGAATACTCAGACGCAACGTAACTCAGGAGGCCTACTCGTAAAGTGGAAACTGAAGTTTCTGATTCGTTTTCCTGCTAATGCAATCTTTATGTCAGTGGCATAAGAGTAGGTTTTGCACGAAAACTAATCGGAAACTTTAATTTTCATTTTCTGAGTAGGCTTCCAGATATAACGAAAAAAGAAGGAAATTTTGACTGATTTTCATTGAAAACTGTCAAAAAATGTTTGAGTGCCTATTCAGGTACTTTTCTTCGTTTACTAAAAAAAACTATTTATCCAAGGGAAAATCTGCTCGCTGCCACTGAGTCAATAATTACGAATTCTACAGCGAGATCCGTAAACTTAGCAGCGAGCATTGAGTTACAAGGACTAACTCGCTCGCTACACTGAGTTTACGGATCTCGACAATATTTCTTTAGAAGTCAGCTGTTCATCCGATTAGATTCTCTCCACACTATTAGCGAAACCACAACGCATCCACAATTTCACAGCACATTACAGATTCTCCACCTTCTAATTAGGCACACTCTAACCAGCCGACAAGAATCGACCAACTCCTCGGAATCCACATAAATCGATCAAACATAAATCATTATAAACATAATCGAATACCAAAAATCACAATGGTTCATTAGGTGTTTTCGAAAATCGCCCAATCACTATTTTTAATACAGGTACGCGCTGAATAGTAGCTGATTATATTGTTCCTACCGAGTTTAGGGTTCGATTCGACACGTTAATCGAAAAACATGCGTTTTCATCCGATAGTTCGGGGTCTATTAAGGTAGCAGAATGGGTGATGGATCGGGGTCGACCTTCGCTACTGAAACTTTTGGATTAATAGAATGTATTCTAGGGTTCTGAAGGAAACATTTTTTGGGATATTTAAATGTGTATTAGAAAGCTCGCCTACAATTATTTCATCTGTTTTTCTATCTTTTGATGGAACACAAGCAAATGTTTAAGTTCCGTCTGGGCCGAAATTTCACAAAGACCATATACTGCTTTTTCAGTCGGAAGCGAGATACTGGAGCTGATTTTCGCCTGTTCCTAATTTTACGGGTTTTTTTCTTCTTAAGTCCTCAAAAATAATAGTCTCCTTTTGTCCGCCGCAAATGTGTCCCTCCGTAGATTATGTTAAGTAAAAAATCATTAAAATATATTTTACTAAAATGAAAACATAAAATAAAATTTAAATGTAAAATAATTTCTCCACCAATTAATTACCACTACGAGAGAGTTAACCTTGCAGAAGGTGTAAAAGCACATGTTTAAATTAATTGCAATTGCATTAGGTGCGTTAACATGCAATTACTGCACAAGCACCTCCAATTTGCATACCTCACACCTTTTGCTACTAAACCTTTCGAATCGGAATATATTGACAAACACGCGAAGAAAAAATGTCGGCCCATTTACATTTACAAGATACATAAATACAGGGTGTATTGGAAATGCTTCTCACTTCCCATGTTGAACTTACCTACTTATATTTTGGAATCAGCGACTATTATCAATATCCTTTTATTATTTTTTATTATTCTTCGTAACAAACAAGACTAGACTGAGTCACATTTCAAATCGTGGTCATCAGGTACTTGCTTGATGGGATGTTAATGTTATTTGCCTCACGATGTTTTCCTGCTGCACTCATGCCAGAGATTGTTATTTTTAGGATTCAATTCAGCCCGCAACGTCCCAAAATACAAAAGTTTTAACAAAAACAGCCTTCGAGAAAACCTAATCGAATGTATAAAGAGGGCACGTGTTACGTTGCCATGCAAAGGGGATATTACCAAAATAATAATCACCAAATCTCGCCCAATTCCGCGCCTCCCTGTACCCATTTACAAGCGGCATAAAATAGTGTCGTCGTAAGGCCTGGCAGTAAACCGTGGCCGGTCCCACTAATCCTGATTTAGCGCTCGCAGTCGCATGTTTAACGCAACGGTGGGACATACGGTGGGATGGGATGGGCGACAAGACAATAAATATATAATCGCTGGCTTTGGTGTTCGCTGCGTAAGAATCGAGCCCTACAACTCAGCCCGTCGATGTCGTAAGAGCCAACTAAAGGAACCTATCAGAGGACAGCAGCTTCTTTCTGGGTATTTAACACTTCTAGTGCGATCACCAATCAGCCTGTCAAACGACATGATATAAGGGCAAAAAAATATAATTGTCTGGGGGAGGCTAGTTCAGCAGTGGACGTACATGTGCGCTGATGATGATATTGAATCACTCGAAAGCAATCCATAGGTACTAATATTATAAAATCGAAAGTAACTCTGTCTGTCTGTCTGTTTGTTACCTGTTCACGCCTAAACGGCTGAACGGATCGCAATGAAATTTGGCAGGGAGGTAAATGGTATCCCGGAGACGGACATATACTGTTTAAAAGCGCGCGCGAAGCCGCGGGAAACAGCTAGTGCTAAATAAAACATTCACACAACAATATTTATAGTACTTGATTATGATAATTTTATTAAGGCTAGTTAACCTATTATTTTAACTCATAATCATAATGTACGATAAGGAAGAGCGTTACCTATACTTAAAAGGAGGTCTCGAACACTGAACAATGTACAATGTAACTTATGAGAATGATTAATAAACATTTTGTATTTAATTTTGTAATTTTAATATCAGTAACTGATTTGTCTCAAGCATAAACAATAGCCGTATTATAGAAAGTAATTTATACATACACAATTGATTTGATTGGTGTCATGATGTTAAGGTTTTGACAAGATTCAGAAGTAGCAACAGCGTCAATAATAACGTTATCACTAAACTCTATTCCTCAAATGTCCATGACAGTATCTATCCATTTTGTTAACCCTATGCAGTGTGTGTGTATCGCCCGAAGCTATATTTTCCTCACAATATTGTGTTGGAAGCACTTCATTAAAAAATTAAAATTCGAGGCTTTGTTGTGTTTGATTTGTGCGTCTGACCATGGAAAATACAATACTACATTACATACAAAGGAATCCGAGCTTTATGTCCAACCGTTAAAGTTCAATTGCAATAAATAAAAGACTGGAGCATTCACACAGAAGTTGTATTTAATTTTCAGTTATTCGTGAATAATTCCCATAAAGATAGATTATGTAAAGATTTCTGTAAAATGCTTTTGAAGCGTTGATTTGTAAATATTCAATGTGTGGAATTTATGCGTTCGGACAATGAGTGCTATCAATTTCATACGTAGCATTTAATCGGAAAATTATATTCTCGTGGATAATGCCAGAAAAAACATTATTTATTACATTTAACAAGTTCTGTGTATATTTGTCACTAGTCTTTGTGCCACCTACAGGGAGAGTTTATATTTGTCAATTATTGTATAATAGAGGTCTTCAATAAAAAATCCACAATAATTTAAAAATATGGGCAGCCTATATTTGCTTTGCTGAAATCCTGAAAGTAGACTGTAGAATCCCCAATACCTCAAACGTAAATAGGAGTCTAATATGATTTTTCTTTGTTCTAGGTCGGCTCCTCAATGGATATGTCAAAATACTCCCTCGAGGCTGAAAAATACCGGAGCTACAGCATGTACTCCGATCCATCTCGAAGCTACCTCGACTCTGCTGCACTCTCTAAAGCGTACATGTACATGGACCAGCAGCAGCAACGGTCCTACCCTATGGACATCAGCAAGATGTATAGCGAAGCGTCCGCTGCAGCCATGGCTGGCTTGAGTTCAGCCGTCAACTCCGCCCCATCGCTGTCTCCCAGATCCCCGGCTGAGTCTCCAGATATGACTCCTAAAGCGCAAGATAGAACTGAAGGCAGCACTTCCTCGGGTTCTAATCCGTCGCCATCTTTGCCGTACTACCAGGGGTCTCCAAGTCTTCTGATGCCGCAGTACCCTGGTCCGTACACGCAGGGAAGTCAAGGTGGTACGGAATTCAGGAGGCCGTTGACTGTTATATTCTGACCTGAAGGGTAACTTGTTGTTATATTGGAGCTTTTGCGCGACTTGTTGTATCAATTGCTTGACCGTGTAAGTTTTTTTCATCGAAGTTTTGCATTCCTAGAAAATTGATCTAAGTTTGCGATACCGAGAGGTAATTATTTTTCGTGTTGTTCATTCCTCGTTTTTGTTTTTGTTGTTGGTGATTTCCCAAAGTTCCTTCCCACTTTGTAGGTTAATTTTAATGTAAATTATTATGTAGGAAATTGTAAATATTATATTATAATATTTAATTATCCTTAAGTAAGCTAGTTTGTTATAATCGAGTAAAAGTTAAATAAATGTTACAGATATCTAGATACGAAATAATTGTTGTTTTTTTTTAATTTCTGTGGATAGGTACTGAATAGACCTCTTTAAATATCAACTTTTATTTAAAAATTTCACCCGAAATTCAATTTTACTTATGCTTATAGTCAATATTACTTAAAATTTACGGCATATTATGTATGACGCGAAATTCGGACTATCTAGTTTTAATGTTACAACGACTTAAATACTATTTTATGTAAATATTTTATTAATATTAGAAAATTAAATAGTCTAGTTACAAATCTGTATATACTAAATTTATTATAGCATAATCACTTTTAAAAAATATTTGTAAAACATGGGTTGTTTATTTCTCCATTCTTGCAACACTAATCATGTTGTTTAGCCATTGTGAAGTGACGTAAAGTAATTTTTGCTCATTTATTATGATTTAAAAACTTATCAACAACATTAACGACTTGTATTACCTAGCCATAAATTTTGCATTTACTAATGTTGTCATAAAGTTCTAAAAACTTCCGACGTGCTTTTTTTTATAACCTGTTATTTAAAAAAACCCGTTATAATTTTGTAATCCAAGCTGGTTTACAAAATTATCTGGTGTATTTTGACGTTTTTGTAAATAAGTACTAGCCGCCCCAGAAAATTTTTTTGTTCCTTCATTTACAGTACTATACGTACCTAGTTGTATTTATATTAACGGTGTAAGCATTTTCCAATGTAAATGATGACTATGTAAAGATAACTAGATCTTGATTAAAATATTATAATATGCGAATAAAACCTTCAAAATTCAGATTTTCTTTTATTTCTTCCATTCTTAGTTTAAATTTTTAGACCAGACTTAATACTGTGTATTTTCATAAGTACATTTAATGTTATAAGCACTTAACCCATTGACTGCCATGCCACTGCGCAGCGACCGGCAGGGGCGCGCCCCTGTGGCAATGAAAGTGTTAAACTACATTTTAAGCTGTACTATTTGCTACTTACCATCTTCAAATAAAGTGATAATTAAAATTTCACAATAATATAATTTTCAAGTGTCCTTTTAGGTTCATAAAAATATAACACTCCTCAATTAAAAAACACAAGGTTTATTCAGCCTTATTTTTTGAGTTTAATGAGCACTCCCCTATGTTTTTAAATAAAATATGTTCATGATAGATATCATTGCCAGAGTGATTTGGCGTAAAATAAACAGGGCTTTTGTACGCAAAATACGGTGGAATAACATAAACAATGGCAACCCTAATGGCAAGGTGTTGTACAGGGTGCTCAGAAAATGAGACGTGGGAAGAGATATTGGAAGACAATAATGATATCTGAGAGAGTAGGTACCTACCTATTGTTTCAATTGTAAATACTAGTTCTAATTTCTTTTTATTATTTAATTGTAATTTTCATTGTTAAGAGGGCGCAATCCGCGCCATTTTGTGAAAAGGATAGACATAAGATTTTGCGTTCATAGGGGCGGGACAGAGCATACGTTTTTGGAGCGGCGTTAGCGCAAAAATCAAGTTTTTGCATATTTACAAAAAAACTACACCACTTATGTAGAAACTAGTTTTAGGAACCAAATAATAAGTAATAACCTACGAATCAAAACATAAATCATTTCAATAGACCGTAGGGTTCCTGAGATCTCGACCAAATTATGTGCGAAACAGTGCATTTTCATGATTATTTTTATCGTAATTTTTTTCCGCAATCTTGTTTTCACATTCATGGAACCATAGAAACGTTTAGAATTTTATGCACTTTGAGTTTTTTTTCACCGGAATCCCGTGAGTACTGAGATCTCGGCCTAGTTCGATAACCAAACCTGCTAGGTTCGCCTCTTAATATAGGCCATTGCCATTTTACCTACATATTACTTTTGATTTTTAATATATGCGTACAACCTATGTTGTAGTTTTACATTTAATATTTTTTTATGTTAAAAACGTATGGTTATTATATTATTAATATGACAAATAATTTTGATTCACGTAAATTTGAGCTAATATAATTATGTATAAAAACTATTTGTTTCTGTGAAAATAATCTTAAATAAGGTGTAGAATTGTATATTGTAATTGACATCATTGGAACAGTTTTTTATTTAAAATGGCCCGTTTAAAATCAGCCTGTATAATGTACACCTACCCTCTTTATTAGTATAAAACGCGGCAAAATAAACAAAATCGCAGTCGGACGCAGATTGTTTTCATTCACAACAACTTCTTAATATTGCACGGCTCAATTGAAATGGGTCTGTCTGTCTGTAGTTGTGTATTTAATCATAATTCTGAGTAACAAAGTAGAAGGTAGAGTTGTTTCTCTTTGAAATAGTTTTTCTCTGTCGTTTTTTCAGGTTAGGTTAGTAGAAGGTAGATTAGGTAATTTCTCTTTGAAATAGTTTTTCTGTCAATTTTCAGGTTAGGTTAGGTTAGGTTGGTAAAGTTGTTCAAAGAGAAAAAACTCAACTTTCTAGTAGAAAGTAGAGTTGTTTCTCTTTGAAAGACTTTCTCTGCCGTTTTTCAGGCTAGGTTAGGTTAGTAGAAGAGTTTTTTCTCTGAAAGAGTTTACCTCTATCTTTTTTCAGGTTAGGTTAGGTTAGTAGAAGGTAGGGATGTTTCTCTTTGAAATACTTTTTCTCTATCGTTTATCAGGTTTGGTAGTTTTAAGCTTATATTGGGACTAGCCTCTGCTAGTCCACACTCTTGTGCGGTCCCAATATAATCATATTTATCGTTATCATAATTCATAATATAAAGCATTCATATATAATACGGCGTCATTATTTTTTTCTGGCTGATTTTTTAGAATGCCTTCTAGTTTATGGAACATTTATGGAGCATTCGTCCACTACCGGACATAAGCCTTCTGGAAATTGTTAGTAGGTACATTTCATTTAGAATCATGCCAACATCATTATGTCATATTTTATGACTCATGAACCATGGTTTGATACGATTTCAAGTAGGTGCCTACCTACAATTATCTAGATATCTAATAGTAAAACATGGACAGCCAAGGCAGGCTTAAAATTATGGGTAATTATAAAATACTCCTCAACACAACACACAATTATTAGAATTGCCATATGAAAACAATAATTACGCCTACCTAGCTATTACACTTTCATCGTAGTGCCACAATTAATATTTGTAGACTAGAATGCAGTAGGTACATCGCATTTTGTTTTCCGTAACCTACAGAAAAGCTTTATTTTTTTGTAAGAAGTTAGTTAACCTCAGGTTGTTTGTGCAGGTTCGACTTCCTAGCAGCGATCGCAAATGGCACGATTTGTGGTATTAAAAAAAGGCTTTCCTTACAAAGTGTTATTTTTTTTAAAGTCATTTATATTGAAAACAGCTTCGATACACGACTTATTAATCTGATGGGGTAGGTACGAAATCTTTTACATCAAGGAACATAAAGCTCCCAAAGCCACATAAATATTCAATTAAAATTGAACAATTGACAACCGCACTATTCCGCCATTATCATACACTGTCACCCACAAGTCTCAACACCCCATAATCTTTAATTTTGACAGGCTCCTGTCAAATCTGGAATAGCAGTTTAAACTGCACGCGTCGGCACGTGGCACTTGACAGTTGACATGTCAGGTTGAAAGCTGTCAAAGTTTCCAAAGAAAAGGCGGGAAGCGGTCAGTCGGCGTATTGTTCGGAAAATTAACTTTTGACCGGTTGATTGAAGATTGAAATGATAAAAAATCAGCGATTCGCAACAAAATGTTTTAAATATCGAAGTAATTTTGTTTTTAATTTTTTAAACTATATTCAACCAGTATTTTCAGCATTACTATTGTTATTAATATCCTAGATGTTTAAAGTTGTCTGCTCTTTGTCTGAGCTCGTGGCTGTCACTTATCCTACTGGTTTTGGCTGATAACCAGCGCCCTAAACCACAATACCTCTGCTATTTGTGTTAGAGCACCACGCTGAGCCAAGACCCGTTAGACATACCCACTGTTTACCTGTGTTTTGTGTTGTTATAAGTAGACTGTACTCAAGTAGTCTCTCTGTGTTATCTACCTATTGTATGTTTTAATGTAAATTTAGTTATAGTTATTGTACGTGCCTAACTTTGTATGTGTATCTTGTATTGTCTAATAAACTATTTCATTTCATTTCAATTAAAAATAAACAGAAGCGTCAACACTATTCCAATTTCAAAAGTTACAAAACATCCACTGTGTTGGTTACCAAACAGTAGGCGTGATAAAAACGTTCCATAATTAAACGTTAGTCAGCGCACGCGTGAGATACGAATCTCTATACATAAATAATAGGATGGGCGTCCGACTGTCTGGCCCGGCTGATAGTCAACCTTCTTGTTACAAAGCAATGAGGTTTAAAATGATACTCTTTCCAATGTGAATTCGACAAGAGAATTGAGAGACTTTTTAAACGTTTCATGGAAAAAAGCATGCTTGAAATATTTATACTATTTTACTTTGGTTTTCTCACTTCACGCTTTTATTTTGATATTAGATTCGTTGGATGGTCATATCTTTTTTACATGAAGGTAAATTTTGAGGTACATATTTGTTTGTTTTCATTTGAAAAAGCCTTTGTTGAGTTGATGAATTTTAAACAATAAAGCTGTCAATTCAAGCATTCAATCAATATCAGAATCGGAGGGTAATCTCAAGAAATAGGGAGGTTTTAAACTCCTGAGGGTCCACAAAGAGGGACAAAGGGACAATAGGTATTTTTCTCATAGACAACATTTTCCTATAGCTTCAATATAATGCACGTCGCCACTGACAGTTCTAAATTATGTGTTTACGGAGCAAGTTGCAAACTTTTTGGTTATTTATGTTTCTTTCTGTTTAGTTTTAAGTCCGACGTTTGTTAGGGTTAATGTCAGAATGACTTTGACAGATGGGTTTGGTTCCGTGTGACTTATTTGTGGCAGGACCCGGTGAGAAAAAAAAATAGTGTTTTTTGCGACGATGTTAATAATAATTAATAAGTAAGTAGGTAGGACCTAGACAGTACTAATACTTTTTTTTGTCTACCTACAAATGTAAGCAGGCACTAACCTAATTATTTTTAAATGTACCCTAAATGTGTTTCTAGTAATAATTAATCACTTTTCTTTCAAAGAAGACATCTTGTTTGTTCAGGTGATCAAAATTAGGACCGAGAGGCCATACCTACATAAAAATTATTACTCCTACGATGTATTTAGACTACAGTGGGGCACATGGGAATATTTTTTCTATGTGGCCTACTTTTGCACCATAGCCGACTACAGCTAAGCAGGTGGGGTGAAAGAGAAAATAATATTTAAGCCCCAACACGTTCACTCATATTTTTGTTTTACATTCGTTTTGCTTTGCTTAACTTGAATTTAATGTAGAACCATTAACTATGAATTAAGAGGGTAAACTACGAACACAGTATTATAGTAAAGCTAGCTGCTGCCCGCAGCTTCGCATGCACTTTTCAAGCAGCTTATGTCCGTCGCCGGGATACCATTTACCTCTGTGCCAAATTTCATTGCGATCATTTTAGCCGTTTAGGCGTGAAAAGGTAACAGAGAGAGAAAGAAAGAGAGACAGAGTAGTAACTCTAAGGTATTAAAATTTATAATATTAGTGTGGATGGATGTAGAACCAGTAAAACTAGGTAAAGATTTTCACATAATAATACATTATGTACTTATTGCCAAAGAAAAATATCTCTTACATACATTATTATGGTGTTATTTAATAATATCCAATAAGGGCCGGTTTTCTTTGCCATGATTTTATAAACACCGTGTCTTTGCTTTTCTTTGAACTTTCAGTGGTGGGAATAAGAGCTATTTTTCTCTACTCGGTTTAAGTATTGGAGCTTTAGTTCAGTCGACATTCAGCATTGTGTGGGGACACACGTCTGTGCTATTGTCATATTTGTGATATTATGAGTTTGATGTATGATAGCGGAAAACAGGGAGGTAGAGATTCTAGGTGCGATTGATATTATACTAAGACAATTTGAGGTATCCAAGTGCGAGGGCCGAATCCTGCTAACTAATCGCTTAACTATGGTAATGGTATGGTATCGAACCATCCATACATGAAAGCAACTCTAGAATTCTAGATAGTGCGTGTAATGCTGTTTGGAGAGATTGATAATTATATTTTTTACCTTGACACTTTTGACACGCCCTCTGTAGTTTAGTTCCTCTGTAGTTTCCCTCTGTAGTTTCTTTCATCAAAGGCAAAAATGTCAAAATGTGTCATTCTGAGAAGTCATTACTGAAACGGTGTAGCGATTAATTTAGTGGAATTTGGCCCCTGACCTAAGGAAGACTGACTTAATCATTTAAATTAGAGACCAGGATTTTAAAAGCTAACTGTCTTTTATTTTTTCATACAATACACAATTATCCACGCTGACGTCACAAATCTAGCCCTCCAGTATAAGCAAAGCAAAAGAAGATCTCGACAGATTTAAATAAAATACTCGTAGGTAGGATCTACGTAAATAAATAAAATAAATAATAAAAACTTTATTTAATTTCACTTGGTTTTTAACAACAAAGCAAGAGTGAGATACCTATCTTATATTACTATGATAAAACTAAGAAGCTAAAACTTACTACTACTACTAATTTTAACAACATGAAATTAGTTTCTTTAAAACAATCTCAGCAATTAAGGGGAAAGTGAAATAAAGAAGATAATAGAGTCATAGAGCACAACTACCTACATACTAGGTACTCCTTGTGTTTAACAAGTAAGTTTTGCCTACTTCGTATTAAAACCTATATGTTGTATACCTACTTAGTGACATGCGAATCCATATATCTCGATATATCTAGCTAACATATCTCTACATCCAAAATTAACAATGTCAATAATGCCGAGCATATCTACTGGAGGTTTTGTCTGATTGTAGCATTGTACTCGTTCGTTTCATTATATACTTGTATTACATGCCCTATTTTAGAATATGTACTTAGAATATTATGATATTATGATATACTACTCTCATCGAGACATATCTAAGAGTAGAGTACCTACTGAGGAGAGGAGTTAGTATAATTTCGCTTGCCCCGGGGAGTAAAGAAATAGCAAAAACTATTTTTGTAAGGAAAATAAATAAGGATAATTCTATTATTTCTAGGCTCCTATGTACAAATTATATATCAAATAAAAGCTATTTCTTTACCTATTTGACGATATAAACATTATTGTTAAATATTTAGTGTAAATAGGCAAAAATTAACAAAATGTACTTCACAGTAATTTATCTAATTAGACAGAAGAGCAAGCATTTTACGATTGTTTCACTGTTTGAACATAATTACGAACCACGCAGTGACAGCACATTGCGACGGTAATATTGATGGATGTCTAGAACGTAATAAGTTATTTATTACCACTCTTTTCGCGGAAATATTATGAAAACCTTGTAAGGATATATAAGGTAATGGCAACTTACGTTTTGCTGCGTCCCTGGGCTTTTGACTTAAAACAATTTTGTACAATTACAATCTAAACTAAAACTATCTTCATGATTGTTGCGTTTTGTTTCCGGAAAGTAAAATTATGTAAACGAGTAGTACCTACTGTGATTGTGTAAATAATAATTTCCGTGGAATAAAACATCCACGTGTTTTTCCTTATAAAATGTATTTTTTCAGATTTTTTGCTTTGAGGATGTAAAAAATTAAAAAACAATAAAACAGTCGTAATGGTGCTTTACGACTTTGTTCCCCGGGGCAAGCGATTTATATTATTGTATAGGTACGTACTTTATTCTCATAGGTAGCTCTCAAATGTCTATGTACCTACTTATTCATACAACTGTAGAGCAAGGCCAAGGTCTGCCTGAGCTGCAGAAGATTGCAGATCCAATTCCCGCCACAAAAATTATATTTATATTTGATGATGTGCAAAATATTCGCTCCAGTGCACTATTAAAAATCTAAATAATTTACTACTAGAATTATGATGATGGTTACTGAAGCCAAATGTTTTCTAAAATTTGTGATGGACGTCCATTGATCGGTAACCAAAGTCAATTTCTATTTTTAGGTACAATTATATTTGAAACCCAGAATCTTTCGGCAAAATGAAGATAACATGATGTTTTATGTAAAAAAAACAAATGTTAAATAAAACCAATATATAGGTATGTATATATATAATTACGAGATTTGGAACATGTCAGAGGGGCTACCCATCGATGAACGCAACAGTACCTTAATAGGTAGGCCTCCAGAAAACACGTGATTTAGTAAACTCCTTGCCAGGAAGGAACTTCTTTTACCCAGGTGTAAGTACCCCAGACAGTACACCATAGTAATATAACCTCAAAGGGTATACCGGGGTGGATGTTTACCCCCCGTCCCCCACCGGGGGGGTCGGGCACAATGCCCGCCTTATAATATAATCGGAACGACGCCACTTGCCATTAATTAAATTTAAAATTTTCATTTGAGTCCTCGCTATTGTGCGATGCGACTGTTTATTTTGTTTGGCAAGTTTTGTGTGGGAGGGTGTTGTCTCATTTACATTAAATAAATACATAGCACTCTCCGTGTATCCCAGCGAGTGTCGGTTCGTCATGAGATATGTATGATATCTCACGAAGAATCGACCACCGCTGGGGTAAACGAGTTCTTGAGTGGAGACGCGAACGAAGTAGGACGCCCTCTGACCAGAGCCTTGAGTTCGGCTGACGATTGTATGGAGACGTGATCGTGACGTCTCATTTTTGTATGGGATTTTCGAAGTTCCCTGTCCACATGATAGATCCACTGTACCAATCCCATTGAAAAGAAGACGTCACGATCACGTCAACCGGACTCGGGGTCTGGTGGGATGACCTGCGAAAGACAGGCAGATGCTGGATACGGCAAGCTGAAGACAGGGTGCTTTGGCGCTCATTAGGGGAGGCCTCCAGCTTTGGACTAATATAGAATAATGATGATGAGATGACTCTCTGGACCTAGTACATAACGATTCTATTATAAATATTTTTATTGTAAGTGAAATGTGAAATAAATATGAAAAATTGATCTAACCAAGAGTGCCTTGAGCTTCTACGGTGAATAAATGAGTATATGAGTAGTAATCTACTCATACTCAAGAAGCTCAAGGCACTCTTGGGTTTCTCGCGAAGAACCGACAACCGCTGGGGTAAACGTGTTCTCGAGTGGAGACCGCGACTCGGCAAACGTAGTGTAGGATGCCCTCCGGCCAGATGGGATGACTATCTGCGAAAGACTGCAGGCAGATGCTGGATGTGGCAAGCTGCAGACAGGGCGCTATGGCGCTCATTGGGGAGGCCTATGTCCAGCAGTGGACTAAGATAGGTTGATGATGATGATGATGATAGGTAGGTACTTACTACTTTGCTTAACCTTCACATTTTACTGTCTAAAGTGTAGCAGTACAAAATGTGTGTGTTACAAAATATGTTCAGTAGAGGATTGCGAAATAGAAACAGACGACAACCGCAAGTTTTCTTTTGTTTTTTGGGACTCAATAGGAAACAATTGATAAAAAGTAAAAAATAAATTATAAAAATCGTAACTAAATCTGTAAAAATGTTAACGCATTCACTGCGCAGCCTCGGCGGTGCGACCGGCAGGGGTACGCCGGCCCGCAGCGCCGTCGACGCGAAGGGCTGCGAGGGATATGTGCCTCTTAGGCCAAGGGTCTAGAACTACATTTACGCAAAATTTCTTGCCCGTTTTGTCAGCAGTGTGGGCGGGAAGAAGTCACAAACATTCATAAGTACGAAGTTTGCCATTATTTTATGTTCCGTGACGGAATAGAACAATAATTATAGTTTACTATGTATTTCAGAACCAACATAACGCTTAACTTAAGCTTTAACTTTCAATAATATTAATTTCTTCATTCGATGATAAAATTGATAAAGCAAAAACGAAATTCCTATACCAGATAATAAACCCTAAACGGTAAAGGACGGGACAAAAGGTCCATTCAAACCGCCGCGGTAACTTGGCATAGTTAGCGCGGCGTCCCCCGCTCCCATGGTGTTTTTTTTGGTGTTTTAGCCGGCCATAACTAAACGACATTGTTGGATGACTAGTGTTTTAGTCAAGTGATGACCATTATAATGGTAGAAAGGGAAGCTGGACCGAATCTTTGAAAATTGGGATACCTACTGCATATTTAAAATGAAGAAGGAACATCTTCTACTCATGACTTTATCTTATCTTGTTGACCTCCGAGGTGCAGCGAGCGGAGGCCCACGGCACAGGAAATTGCAGGTTCGATTCCCGCCTTAGGAGAAATGTTTGTACGATCTTCAGATAAGTTCTGGGTGTTTTCTATGTATGATAAAAATATATATGTAATGTATTATATGTATTTGTATTTGTATTATGTTTATCAGTTATCTAGTAGGTACCCATAAACAAACTCTGCTAAGCAGATGATGTTGTGCCATTTAGAGTTTTAAGTGTAGACCTTATTTGCAATTTTCTTTGTACCTACCTAAATAAATACCACCAGTACATAACTTTAAAATATGTTCTATTACGTCAAATTTTAGTACCAACCAAAATCAGAAAATTTGTCGTCCTGCAAATATTTCTGCAATGTATACTAAGAGCATATGGCACCTTGTATTTATATTCACCTTCCAACATGCATCATAGAAACCGATAAAAATAATATTTTGGACCTGGGGTACACACAATTTATAAAGATCTTACCAAACTTCTCATACAGTCCACAGGTGATCGGAATGCTGGCTTCTATTTCGGTCAACGAATATTATAGAACTGGCTGATCGAACAATCCTTCTATACGTTTGACGAATTCGTGCAATAAAATAGGATGTTGTTATCTAGATTAGGTAATATTATTCCAATGACATAATTATTATTGATCAATTTATAATGTTAATTGATTTATTTATAATTTTAATTGACTAATTTATATATTTTATTGGTTTATTTCTAATTTAAATTGATTTATTTTTAAATTGATTTATTATTTTTATTGAAATGTATAATTGAAATATTATAATTGAATGTACTTACCAACTTAAAATATACTTAAGTATATTTTAAGGTGTACGTTGTACTATTTGACGTGTAATGATATATTTTACCAATAAATGAACCATTGAATACGCATTGCCATCCAACATGGCAACGCTGCCAGCATTCTGGGCACTCTGCCTTCTGGTGACGGCTGAGATCTTTAAGAAATAGATATAAGTGTGAATACAAGTTGAAATTGTTGTGTTGTATTCTGTTGTTGTTATTTTATGTGTGCATAATACATTCTTTTATTTTTAAACTAAAATAAAGACAGTTGCTGATTGAGAAGGCTATA
Source organism: Eupithecia inturbata (assembly GCA_963662085.1). Taxonomy (NCBI): domain Eukaryota; kingdom Metazoa; phylum Arthropoda; class Insecta; order Lepidoptera; family Geometridae; genus Eupithecia; species Eupithecia inturbata. The sequence continues at coordinate 15,004,520 of OY759180.1, read as the reverse complement.
TACAATGTACTTAAATGAATATCAAATCGACAAATTCTAGAATAATAATACAAATAATTGTATAATAAGTTAGTTATTGACATTGTATTTAGTAATTTTTTATGTTAATTTGCATGATGTTAAGCTGAACATGGCTGTGCCCATTTACGAGTATATTCTAATTGCTATCTCTGTAACCCATGATTCGCAAAATAAATAAACTGAAAAAAAAAATGGTACTGATAAGTTTAAATTTGATGAATAAATAAATAATAAATACAAGAAAATATAACAAAAGAAATGTATTGTATTTGCTTTCTGAATTTGTCATCGAGTTGATCGCATAAGAATTAATTACATTTTATGTAGCTACCTTCTTATTTGCTTTGTAAAAGTATGCCACTGTCGGCACCAATTCATCTCATTTCGCTGTAAAGTTAAAAGCCTCTTTCTTTGTCCCTTTTCGTCCGGTTTGACCTGTGTGTGACTTAGGGCGAGGGTATAAACTGTAAAGCCAAGTGGACATCCTCTAATACGGCTTAACTTCTGTTCATGTTGACCTGGTTTAGTTCAACGATAATATAGGTAGTTAAGGTTTAACGGAATTGTCGTTTAGGGTTTTAAGATATATCTTGACTTTTTGTGTGTTCTGTAAGTCTTTCATAAATATTGACAAGCCCGTGACGAGCTGAGAGGAAATGGTGTATAAAATATCTAAATATTAATTTTTCATGTACATTTAAGGTGTTCATAAAATCAAGTTATGCGTAAAACTAAGCATTTCATTTAGTTTTATAACACTGCAAGTACGTCCAATGTGCCTGAGTATGCAGTAATGAGAACCAAAATGTTCTCAATCAAGAATTAAAATGGATACCTATTTGTAACTACTAAAGAGTGTAAGCATCTTAACCTCAGCTAGGTTAAAATTGCTTTAGGAAATCATTCGAGATCTTGTCGAAAACGAAGTGCCCAAATATTGAACTTTTACTAACTATACTATACCAATTAGTTATCTGGTTTTTTTCCCCTAACCAACAATAACTCATCCATTTTGACTCGAATCATTTTCATTTTTGACCCATACAATCCCATTTTATGAATGAACCTAAAAAACTCAAACAGTCAGATTTTATAGTGAAGTGTACTGAAGGCTTTTTATCACTTCCTCCCTTTTGATTTTTTTTAAATATTGCTGTTATAAACGGCAGGTGTAAAGTCGCACCCAATGATTAGGAAAACGGCTTTGTGAATGATATTTTGGGCCGCCATGTTTTAAATCGTTGGTCATTCGTGGGATGGGTAGTCACAGGTAGTTAGGTGTAGTATTTTTTTAGATTGATGATACTTGTTTGTTGAGCAATATGAAATTATGTTGGAGTTAAACTTTTTAGAGCTTATCATGAAAAAAACTCTCGTCAGAACATTTCTACATCTCGAGCGGGATTTTCATAAGAGAAATGCAAGCCTTGCAAATATTGTTTTCTTTTTCTAGCATGATTGGATGTATGAATGAGATTCAGCTGGGGGTTTACTACAATAACCTGGGTACCTACTCATATTTCATATCACTTACATAAGATAGCATTTGCACAAAAACTTATCAGAATCTTAGGTTTTCGTTTTTACGAGTACTTACGGGCCAAGGATAATGATTATTTCTTGCTCCATAATGTCTTTTTCAATTTGATAATTGGTAATACGGTATCTAATAATGATAAAATTCATTGATATATCATTATTAGATGCCGTATTACACTCTCTCTTGCTCTACGACAAACCATCGAGTACCTAGGCAACAAACAACACCATAAAACATAAACGTTGCTGCCAGTGCTGCCACACGGAACAATTTACTGTACAAATTAAATTAAATACAAAACCACAAGAAATCCAACCCTTACCGGCTACTCATTTTAAATCAATCATCGACTGCCAATTAGGTACAGCAGTGCCTTATTGTCGCGCAGAAAACTTTGATTGGCTTGAGCCAAGGCAGAATAGAGGCCGAGCCAGAATAGGGGCCAATTATTATTGAATACCGATTGAGCGGGACCAAGTTTGATTGTACTGAAGCCAGCGTCACAGCCAGGCCGGCTCAATGGGCCAATAATTAAAAACCTCAGTGGAACTTAGCTTTTTAATTAATTGAATTGTTCTAGTTTGTGGGTGAATTCGATAGCAATGGAAATTTGTTTGGCGAGAGAGAATGTAATATAGCTAAGAATTCATGTAATTTTTTCCTTTTTTGGGGTTGAGTTTTAGAACGCCTGAGTTTTTATTTGGAATGTAACAAAGGAGTCGGTACCTACGTTCTGAGGTAGTGGGAGTTGTAAACTTTGAAACCTACACGTGCAAAGAGGAACTGAAGAGCCGCCACATCACCACAATACTCGCACACCTACACACTCCAACTATTTATATCGATCTGTCAATTTAACTATCAAAGCGGTCGATTCGACCCATCTGTTCCTCCCTATCGTAACCATCACAAAAAATTAAAAAGTTCCATGTCAAGTAAAAAGTTAAGTGAGTTTTTTTGATGCATTCTTGAGCCGCGGGTGGTCAAGCCAGTAGCATTTTATTTGGACCAATCAGATTGGTGTATAGAGATGAAACAAAGCCGCCTTTGTTGGGGGCGGGGCTTGCATTGTGGCGTACAATGGGAAGACAGAGACTCCCATTGTGCCCATTGTGAGGGCTTTGTTGGCCTATTGTGCTGCACGGGTGGCGAATGTCGTCTTGGAGGTGTGGTTTTCGCTGAAACGTTTTTACATAGAGAGCTATTGGTGAAACGTTAGCTAGTTTTTGGAGGTTCGATTTGCTTTGTTTAGTTAGGTATGTTGTAGCAAAATACTTTAGTGTACGTAGACAACTGATTAATCTTGTCTTTTCTGATTATCCTCGTTTGCCCTTTTGCTTAGCTTGTCTGAGTATGTTCTGAGTACTGGTAGATAACGTATTATATTATCTGTGGTAAGATTTACCTACTCTACCATAATTAATGATTTTGAATCGTGAAGGTATCTATTTATTTTACTTATAAGTAAAAGTATTTGTTCAACCATTTATTTTCAGCTCATACATACCAATAAATAAATAAATATGCTGGACAATCCACACCGCATCATCTAGCCTCAAGCTAAGCAGAGCTTGTGTTATGGGTACTAGATAACTGATATACTTAATACAATACATACCTATGTATGTATTATCTATCTATATAGATAGTTTTTATTATACATAGATCGTACAAATAATACATAGGTATCATATTATTTTTGTTTCTTCTCCCTGAAAGCAACGGTTGATTTCAGGAAAAGAGACTATGGCACATCTTGTACTTGTTTCTGGACTGGTTTCCGCAACTAGGCCACAGGTGGGCCCTTTTTGCGTGTCGGGTGGGGGGCTGCTAGTCTAACCACCCGATGTCCTCCAGGAAAGCCAGCAGCTCGCTGACCCCGGTGCATGCCTCCCTAGGCGTCCTCGGTGTCCCGAGGTAGTGTAGTCGTTGAGGAGCTACGCTATCGCACTCTACAAGCACATGCGCGGCCGTCTCCTCTGCGTTCATGCACCCTCTGCATAGGGGGCTGTCCGGTATACTTAGATTAAATAGATGTTTGTTAAGCATGCAATGTCTAGTGACTATACCGACAATTAGCCGGAGTTTGTCACGTGTCAGATTGAGGAGTTTTTGGGAGAAACTCGGGTTTAAAGCCGGGAAGACCTCCTTCGACTGTCTACAATCCGGAATATTTGCCCAGTAGTCTTGGTGTTGTTTGACCGTACGTTGCCGGATCCATGCGCGGACTTGACTGAAAAGTAGGGGAATTATTGGTTTAGGACCTGCCTGGTTGCTGCTCTAAACCTCTCCTCGCCAGTGCATCAGCTTCGTCATTTCCTCTGGATCCGCTGTGTCCTTTTATTCATTGTAGAGTGACTCTATTGGACTTACTTACTTGTTCTAGCAGGTGGTAGCACTGTACGGTAAGTCCCGAGTTGTGTTCTCTCTTGTTCAAGGCCTGTAGTGGGTACTGCCGCACTGTCTGAGAGGATCCTGATGACTATTGGCACATACCACTGCCCTTGATTTCAGGCTTGAGTCCTAATTATGGTACATGTTTAAAAGCTGGCGCAATCAGTTTTTTTTTCATATATGTACATACCTACTGGAGGTCTGGATTTGTGACGTCGTCAGCGTGTTTAATTTTATAAAAAAACACTAGACAATAGGGCCAGTTTTTGATAAATATCGTATATACCTAACTACAAGTAATAAAATAAACATGAAAATCCCTTCAATCGAAAAACAACTAGATATTTCAAAGTTTATTATAAACTAGCTGCAGCCCGCGGCTTCGCACGCTTTTTTCCAGAATAAAATGTAGCCTATGTCCGGCCCCGGGATACCATATATGTACCTCGCTGCCAAATTTCACCGAGATGCGTTTAGCCGTTCTTGAATTATAAATAGTGTAACTAACACGACTTTCTTTTGTATACATAAATAATTGTTTCCCTAGTTTTGTTTGTTTACCGTCTTTGTTTTATATTATGCTTGTGTCGTACCCACCGATCGCTGCGCCGTCTGTGTCACTACACAATGATCCAGCCATCACACGACCCATAAACATCGCTGAAAAAAGTGTAGGTATCAGATTGTAGGCCAACATCAATACATGACCATCGCTGATCGTCCCAAAAATCAAAGAGTTCGTTGTAGAATAACTATCTATAAGGATCTCTCTTTAAAAAGTAAAAGACATCCTCCAGTTTGGGTCATATTTCTCGGTATTCTGCAACATTTTGAAAGTACATATGACGTAAGTTTACACTTGAAGACAAGTGAATCGGCCATGGAAACCAGCATACCATAAAATATCTGACAATGCGCGAGTGCCAGACATTGTTATCGATCGAGCGACGTCGCACAACGCGGCACAAGCTTAGTGATTTTTGGGAATGAAAGTTAACATTGGATAAGGGTTAATATACAAGGGTTAATATTATAAATGTACTATACCGGACTACTAGGGTTCTAATTATAGAACGCCTACAATCTTATGGAAATTTTACACTTTTCCAAAATAACAACACGGATAGGTATATCAACGATGTAATTTAATCTTCGTGGTATTACAATCGTTGGCCACTTCGTCAGTAACCATCAGGTGATTGTGATCCAGTGATTGTACATGGACCTAAAAAACTTGGCTTGGTTGGCCAAAATGAGTTTTACCCTAAAAAGAGTTCTGTTTGTGTGAAAAAGAGACAGGGGGAGATAGAAACTACTGGGACAAATAAACACAAAAGAGTATCTAGTAATTTCGTTTAGTAAAAGCTATCGTAAGCCTCCATTACTTAGTTCAGTTTCAAAATTTATTTATTAATATAAGAAAATATAAGATTACATTCTAGTGTAGAATCAATTTTACCTTTAATCCTAAAGACTGGTCAGAAAATCTGAAAAAGTTATTATAATTTGTTATATATTTATGTTGAGTAAAACCTTAGTATGACAATTTCCATTAAAATACATAAATATCTATAACACTTTCAATGCCCATGACGCACGCATATTCGGCTGCTGCTGGCCCTAACAGCGGCGCAACGCAGCGCGGCGGCGGCGATTATTTTTCACAAACCAGTAAAGTATCAATACATATATGTACATATTCTAAACATAGAAATACAAAATCCTCCCTTAAATTCCCGATCGGCATTAATTTTCAAATATTCGTCTACACTTCTACAGGCAGCGTTCGTTCGTAGGGTAGCATTGTGTCCTATTGTTGAACGACAATGCACCTGTGCGTTACCCCTTACACCCCTATCGATTGTTAGGGTTGGAGGTGGGCTTTAGCGTGGTAGATTATTTAGAGTTAATTACATTAAAGTAGGTAGCAGAGTTTTTAAAGAAATTAGGTATCTAGTATCTTCTCTAGTACCCATAACACAAGTTTTGCTTAATTAGGGGCTAGCTAGATGATGCTGTGTGAATTGTCCAGCATTATTTATTTATTTATTTATAAAATTTAGTTTATTTAATGGACATCGAACGCGTGAAACGATGGCAAAAGCCTTCCTTATTATTGTAGCTAGAATTATTTATTTTGTTAACACATAAAAATAGTAACAGAATAAAATCCCTTTGGAATTAGAGCATATTGTAACAATATTTTTTTTGTTAAAAAGAACTGAGCTTTCTACCATTTGAAAATATCTCAGCCGTACACTACAGGCCAAGTGCGAGTGAACCACCACTCGAATTGGCAAAATTGCCAAGTCGTTACCATCTAAAGGGGCAAACACATCCGTCTGAGTGTTTCGGGAGGCTGCGACAAATTGGCACTCAAGACGACCGACCGACCCCGCTAGGCCGAAGTCGAGGCTAATGATTGTGGCCAGAAGTGTACCGGGGATTTTATCCATTTATCAGTGCATGAGTAAATTCAGTAGGCATTGGTAGATGGACTGAAAAAGTATAGGTACATAAAAGATGACAAGAAAAAATGTAGAGTCATTGTAATGATGTGAATGTTGGCGAATTGTATAGATTATTATGATTGTGAATCCATAGATACGTATGTATACTATTTCATTAGATGTGTCTGTAATGATAACAGCTGTACAATATTTTAAAGAAGTACTAATTGAAAGTTATTCGTAACAATTAAATTAGCAAAGAATTTTATTGTTATTATAATCAGTGATATTCCGTTGCAGGAAATATATTTTTTTGAGTACGTAAATAATTATAATCGTCCAATATCGATGATATATTAATATTTATTTGTTAGTAGTTTAATTTGTAAATACTAAATTGGTAGTTATTTTTAAAAATTACTACGATTTAGTAAAGTAAGTAAGTACCCACCGATTGGAATACTTATAATTATTAACAATGTAGAGCAAAATGTTTCTTTTTCAAAACGTGCTGCCATCTAGAGAGCTAAGATAAAACAACTTTAAAAAGATGGAGTTCTCGGAGTCTTTGGTAGAGCGAGATACGGTAGGTAGAGCTGACTCTTTTGAAGTTCCATAAACTCTCACCAGATGGCACTACATCGATTAGTTTACAGCGAGATCTAACGTAAAAGTTCTAAACTATTTGCTTTGATAAGCTTGGTAACGTTGCACTGCTAACATGACCATATATATGTAGTTCGCTGACCTATGTATCTAGTAATAAGCATTTTTCTTAGATGGCGTCGACAATTACTTCAAACAAGAGCCAATTTTCCAGTCCCTTGAATAATTTAAATAAAAAACCAAAAGTCATTTATTTCGTAAATTATTTCAAAATAAGTATTTATAGGCGAGGTCATCTATAAATTTATTTCTCAATTATTATTTTTTATATATTATTTATTAACTTATATAAAAGGATACTTCCTTGTGTAGTAATAAAGGTAAAGTGGTTTTCGTATATGTATTAACAATAAAAAAAAGTACCTATTTAGTTTAAAATCAAAAATATTATTCGACCGTGACAGGACTCGAACCTGCAATCTTCGGATCCGAAGTCCGACGCCTTATCCATTAGGCCACACGGTCGCTGATGGAGTAGGCGAAATTATTAAATGTTATCAAAATGTTATTGATTATTACGATGGAGCTTGGAGAAATTAAAACCTTATGTCTTCCACAAGGATCTTTCTGGTTTTGCCGAAGTCGAGTAATAAAAGCAAGCTAGTCCAAGCTGTTGCTTGGCATCTTGACGGCCATTTCGTAAATAATTAATTGTAACAGTAGGCACCTAGTTAAAAGAAGAGTTAGTAGCTCGTATAACTATTTCACTCTTTTTATTTTAGATCTCATTTTATTGTTAAAATAATTAATTACAATGAGCAATGCAGCCAGCGCCATGGGGTTGCGTCGCTTCCGACTGATATAGATATATCTATTAGTTGAGCTATCAGTAGATGTTTCCATTGTAAATACTAGTTCTCATTTGTTTTATTATTTTATTGTAATTTTCTTTGCTAATAAAGGCCATCGCCTTTCAAAAATAATAATAAATGACTAACTCGTAAATAATAAAATAGGAATTATGATAATTTTACGAAGCAAACATATTCAGAGCAAGTGGCTCTACTTGCATCATAGCATAGCATACAGCGCCCTCTCGCAGTGCGGTGTGGAACTAGTTATTCAGATGCTCTGCCCGCTGTGGTGGGTTAGTAGCGGATGGTTCAAGATAATGTACTATTTTATAACTTTGTTCCGATATTTTGCGCAAGATGGCCTTACACAGAATAAATGTTTAATCTTTGTCCTAATACATCATTTTTCCCGTTCGTCCTACTACCAAAGTTAATGCATTATCTAGTTCGCAACAAACGGTTTTATTGTGGAAGAACACTAATTCTTAATGTTAGATCATTCATTTCATCATGAAAATGGATGTGTATTTTAATAATTTAGCTCTACAATCAAAAGTGACATTATAAAAGACAAAAAGAAAAAAGTTCTAATTTTATTAGAAGTCTAACAGTTACGTTTTCGCTTTCTACTATTTGTATAAGTTAAACTACCCGCAACACACACACACATAATCGCAAAATTCAAACCATAAGGAATGTTTAGTACGCCCGGCGCCCGGGGCGCTCAACGGTCCGGATATAAGTTGGGCGGTCAAAGGGCACATCTCATATCCGGGTGTTACGTTGGATAGACATCCGTGTAGACTGGACTTTACAATTGGTTTGTGATTCTAGGTCATAAGTTCTTTTGGACTGTCTGCCTGTTTGTTTTGGCTAATTTCCAAAATGGCTGACCCAACCTTGACGGGACTTTCACTTATAGATAACTGATGTTATTGCGGGTAAGTATGGTTACTTTTAAGGTTCCGCGCAAATAAAATAAATTGAAGTAAATTAATGAATTAATCCAAGATTCAATGTTCACGTTTTAATGGAACTGGTATGGACTAGTTATTGAGCTACCTGTAGATTGTTTGCAACAGTCTACAGTTGGCTCATTTGTTTCAATTATAAATACTTGTGGTTATTTGTATTTTGTTCTTAAATTGTTATTTTATTTATTAATATTTTTTTCTAGATAAAAGATAAGTATTTTATATTACAACATTCACAACCCAATCCTTACACATTACTGATTTCCTAAGTCCCTTCGCCCTCCAAAACAACCAATCGATTCTCACATAATCGAAATAAAATAAAATCGCACTATAAATAAACGCTCAAATCCGCGCCACTGTTATTTGGAGCATAAAGATGATATTTTGTATTTAACGGATACATATTTCTCTAAGCTATTTCGCGCTCACGGTTCTGCGATCGCAACCCTATTTGGAATGCTTTCATTCGAATGTCGAAATGTGCTTTTTAGGGTTCCGTACCTGACGGGTCAAAACGGAACTCTATTACTCGTGGCTATGTCTCATAAACCGTAAGAGGTAGACAGTTGGAATTTTCACATAATGTGTATTTCTCTTGCCGCTTAAACAACAAGTAATAAAACAACAATAAATATCAAAATAAAAGAGGGCTTTCATACTAAAAACGTGACATTTGTGGCTATTTTTGCAATTTTTTTGTCAAGGCTGTATGTCTTGAACTACAAAAGGTAGGCCCATTTTTCTATAAATAATTAACATTTCAACTGTTATAGCAACAAATATTAAAAATATAATAAAATTGAAAATAGAGACCGCTATTAGACCCCAAACAAGTGAAAATTTGATGTTCTTTAAAAAGTTGCCTGATTTAAGGTTACGGAACCCGTCGTGTGCGAGTCGACTCGCACTTGGCGGTTTATTTGAAGAGTGTCTAATGTTTATCGTGACAAATCTTTCTTGACATATAATTCTCATTATTTGTACTAGTATTCAATCATACTAATATGAAAAATGCGAATGTTTGGATGTTAAGATGTTTGCTCTTCACGTCACAACTGCTGAACGGAGCCGGAAACTTTTCATACATGTAGTTATAGGCCTGGAATAAAACGTTGGCTACGTTTTATTCCATAAATAAGTTCCCCATAATTAGTTCTGTATAATTCCTTGCCCTCAATAAAAAATAAATAAAACAAAGCATCTGAATCTACATATCAAATCATTTTTTAAATTAATTATTGTAATAATACATCTAATACAAAAGTGGCTAATACCTTTTTGCACACTTCTAAAGTTGTCATAAAATTATATTAAGTACAAGGTACATGAACGTACACCTACTTTTTTAAGATTTGGTTGAAACCTAAACAAGTCTATAAACCTCCAAATGTCCTGCACGATCATTTATTTGAAAGTAAATCGTGTAGACGCACAGAAAGCGGCGATCCGGATGCGACCGGTCAAAAGGCGTTCATATCCGGCCAACCCGGGCATGTTTTATGGTGTGGTTACACTCGGCGATTTATTGGAAACAGCTCTTATGGAACCGTATCGTAACCGTATCGTAACCGTATCGTAACCGTATCATAACGATCTGTGCCGTTAATTTGCAATTTTTAGAGCACGCGCCAGTCTATGATAAAGTAGGTTAACATTAGGTTTTTTAACAAGATCTTGTAAACAGTAACCTATGTGAGGGAAAATGCATGTTTTATTTGTTATTATTTATTTATTTTTAGGGTTAATCCGTGTATGATTTTTTGAGTTCATTTTCGCACCCTTCTTATTTTCGTAAGGCCGCCTTGTAGCATAAGTTTAAAAGCAATGCATTATTATTAGTTACTTAAACTCATTTTTCAAAAGTGAGAAGAAAAAAATTCACCAGAAAACTTGTTGAGGGCAGGCTTTTGCTCCAAAGTAAGAAAAAGATGGCTACTAATATATTAAACCTAAAGAAAGAATGGCATTTTATTTTGGTAAGTAGTAAATATTTTTTAGATTAGATATATTTATTAGATAGGTAAGTACATTTTTATTGATTTTAGTTTTTACACTTAGATACGCGTCCCGCATCGTTGATAAATCTTTACGTTTACGCACAAAACCTTGAAAAGATTATTGTGGCCATAACCATTAGACTTTAGGACCAACGAGCCCAATAATAAAGCTTTAGATTTTGAATCATTGAATAGCGTCTACGTTACGGTCAAAACGATGGAACTTTATAGCGGTATCACATACTTAATACCGGTATTAGAAAGGGTTGAACCGCTATTTTATACATTTTTATGCCCGTTCCCCGACGAATACTCCTAAATAGTGCTGTTTGTGTACAAATGGTGCGAAATTTCTTTATGTTTGGACCTTTTTGTATGTTTTGTGGATATTCCTTGTCTGTTTATTGGGTTTAGCTATTCAAATGGCAGTGTTTTATTTTGAGGGTAAGTTTTAGGTCTACTTCAGAAGGAAATAGTGAGTTCCAGCTGAAATAAAAAACTTCAAACGTATAATCTAGTTTGGACCCCCAGCGCTTGGGAAGCTCCGTTCTGCCTCTATGCGAAAATCTTGGACCATTAAGGTTTTGTGAGATATGATATAATAAATGAGGCACACAAACGCTGCGTCTTACCTGTGTGCCTTATAAGAAGGCTCAAGGTCTCACTAAGCCAATGTCCCAAGCCGCTTGCCAATGGCAAGAGGCTTTGGATTCCCAAATTTAGGGGAGTTCCATTTTTTTAAGACTATTAAATTAAATTGTACGTTTGATGAAAGTGAAGATGTGGCCTAAGACAGAGCACGCTTTCTCATTGGAACTTATTCACTTTGGATTCAAAGACTCCAATATTGTATTCTACCGGGAACTCAGACGTAGGAAGTTCGTTCTACTCTTACATACTTAACTGATCTATCTACTAAAGTGCTGACCTGCCAACCAAATAAATCTATGATTCAAGGCCTTAGAAACTAGAACATAGCGCACACGCGTCATAAAACAATAATGGGTACTGTTCTAACGCAGTCACAGTTAACAGCTAGTATAAAGTTACTCGAGTCATAATCGAGCTCGTTCAACACACGACATCGCTTCTCGTTGAGTGTTGTCATCAGTTTCGCCGCTAGATGCGCTTGAGTATGGTTTTGTTTGTATTCTGCAGTGGTTATCATAAGAAAATTTCGAAAGCATGTACTGGTAAACCTACACCTAGGTACGTGTAGATAAAATATTTAAACAATAACATAGTTTTAATTTTAATAAGCACTTCTAGAGCCTAGATACATAAAAGGACATAGGCAATAGAATATAACGAAATAAGGTTATATATAATAAGGAAAATAACGTTGCCATGGTGATAGCGAACGTGAGGATCGACCCCTCGAACTGAGTCCGTGGATGTCGTAAGAGCCGAAGGGAACCTACTAGACTACTAGAACTAGATAGGTAGGGTAGTTAGTTTTTAACAAACTTCAAAAATGAGGAGGTTCTCAGTTCGTCCGTATGTTTTTGAGGTATGTATGTGTTACTTTATATATCCGCCTATGGTTAACCGATTTTACTGATTTTTTGGGGTTCCGTATCTACTCGAAGGGTGAAATCGGAAACCTATTACTAAGCCTCCGCTGTCCGTCCATCCGTCCGTCCGTCTGTCACAGGGCTCTACCTCATGAACCGTAAGTCAAGACAGTTGAAACTTTCTATGAGTGTGTATTTCTCTTGCCGCTATAACAACAACTTATAAAAATAAAATAAATATTTAAATTAACGGAGGCTTCCATACAAAGAACGTGTTTTTTTAGCTATTTTTGCTCTTTGATTGTCAAGGCTCTCTTGAACCAAAATAGGTAGACACGTGAAACTTTCTATAAATAAGTAACACTAACTGTTATAACAACAAATACTAAAAATATAATAAAGTAAAATATAAACAAATAAGCAAGAAAATTTGATGTTCTTTGAAAAAGTTGCTTGATTTTTACGGTACGGAACCCTTTGTGTGCAAGTGACTCGCACTTGGCGGTTTATTCACTATTGTATAAAGATTGATTTCGAGGTGGTCCCATAAAAATTTTATTCCCGAGGGATAAGGTAGTATTTATCCCGTCAAACTTAAAAAGCAACATAATATTTTGGAGAATCACGACTAGCTACGTCAGTTTTATTGATATCTTCACCAATATTGTTAACAGATTTTGATGATCCTTTCGTTGTTGTATCAAAATTGATATTAAGGTGGTCCCCTATAAGTTTGATTCTCGAGCAATTGCTATGTGCGCTATAAAACGTAGGTTTGTAAAATTTAATCACAATATGATCTCACTTTACTATCACCTAATGGTTTCCATAGCAACGGGCGTCAACAGTTTATCTACTCCATGGTTTCAGCCATGTGTCATCGAACTAAATTAGACTTGAATTATAACTAGATGTCGCCCCAGTGTAAACTAAATTTTGTGCACGTGAACATAATAGACCATTGGTCAGGAAAGCTAACGGAGGGTGATTTAGCTCGTCCGAGACATAGATGAATATTATCTACAACAGGAATTTGAAGTAGGTTTATCGTTTGTTAAAAAACGCCAAATTATTTCTGTGTATTTTTAAAACCCATATCGCGATGACTAAACCCCCTGTCGCGCGTGGTGATTACGGCAAATCCGCCCTTGCTCTCCCTATAGAGGCTTGTTCATCAGTGGACGAGTGTACTGATGAGGAATATAATATACCACGTGTGTTACAAACTCTACCTACTCCAATAACTAGCTGCTTCCAGCTGTATAGGTAGCCTGCATGAAAATGCGCTCAAATCATTATTTCAGTACCTATTTATAAGTTAATTCATTGACGACCCATGTGGTGAGGCGGGAAAAGGTCCGCCTGCGACGCAGGAGGTTGCGGGTTCGATTCCCGCCTTAGGACAAATGTTTGTACGATCTGCAAACATTTGTTCCGGGTGTTCTGGGTATTCTATTTTTAATAAAAAATATCTATCTGTGTAGTGTATTGTCTTAAGTATATCAGTCATCTAGTGCCCATAACACAAGCTCTGCTTAGCTTGGGACTAGCTGATGCTGTGTGGATTGTCCAGCATTATTTATTTATTTATGGATAACTAGCTTCGGCCTGAGGCTTGGCACGGCTTTTTTTGGAATAAAAAGCTAGTTTTTATGTTATTGGAGAACCAGATTTTAACGTGTGTAAAATTTCAGTCTCGTCGATTCAGTAGTTTTGGAGTTGTCTTTGCCTAAACATATTCACAAAGGCACAATCTTTCGCCTTTATTATATCAGTAGCATAGGATAGGATTTTCATACAAAGACCCTAGTATTTTTGATAACGACAGTACTTTACCAAAATTACTTTCAAAGAACATTATGAGGGTGCTTACAATTTGTTTCAAAGTCGCAAATGTGATCTCACGTGATACTAATGCCATGCAAAATTATGCCATTGGGCCGCGAGTTTTTGCACAACACTTTTCTTATGAATAAAATTACGGTCTTATTCCTATGCGTGTTATAAAGTTAAACCATAAAAAACCCTTATTTATTCTACGGATAAAAATATGCATATTAGTAATTGTACTGTTCTGTCACAACGGCACTGAATTTGTACACAAGAATTTTAAACTTGACTGCAACAAATACGTCTATCTATGTAGGTAATAACCTATTCTATCTAGGTAATAACCGATTCTATATAGGTAATAACCTATTCTATCTAGGTAATAACCGATTCTATATAGGTAATAACCTATTCTATCTAGGTAATAACCGATTCTATATAGGTAATAACCTATTATATCCAGGTAATAACCTTTTTTATCTAGCCCGTGAGCACCCACTGCTGAGTATTACGCCTCCTCTCCATTCTGTCCGGTCCAGTGCCACGCTAATCTACTCCCTCCTGGCTATTCTAACGATGTCGTCTGACCACCGGGCTGGTGTCTTTGAGCGTCTCTGGTCTCATTCTGAACATGGAAAAGACGATTTAGTCTTAGTTGTGTTTGGCGCATTACATCACACTTCACACTAGACGACGTCATGAAAGATAAACTTTTTTTGCCTAAATTTATGTTAATGTAGGTAAGTAGCAGAGAATAGAAAATAGATAATTGTTTAACATTTTTGACTCATTTTAATTTTTACATAAGTCTTGACTAAATTTATTTAGTTTTTGTGTATTTTTATTTAATTAATTGTTGTCTATAATTTTAATAATGTGAATTGTGAACCAGAAATTGCACACCACGCTGGGCTGGTAGAAATACATTGGTTCTCGAGACGACATACAACAAAAGAGTTCTATATTTACATGTGTTTGAAGCAATTAATGATTACTTTAGTTTATTAATATTATAAACGGAGACCAGCCATGTGCGCAGGATATAATTATTATAGTGCACAAGTGTATGCGCAAAAACATGTGCATGGCTATTGACATCAAAATTACTGAACGGATCGGCCAGCAATTTTGCATGAATGTAGTTCTAGACCTAAATTAACATACGTCGTCTTTCTAGTCGTAGAAGTTTTTTTTAATCACAAACGCCGCCGGCAGGTTATAGCTCTGCGAAAAGAATTAAATTCATAGTCTTCTGTTGTGTTGATTAATTTATGGTAACTTAACCCAAAGGAAGGAAACGAGGTTACCTGCTTCAAGCATCCTTGGCAGAGTTCGGCAAACTAATAACCCACCAGATTTACAGCAAGTACGCTTTCTGTGCTGCTTATGAATTCTGAGCTCTAGTTTCTTACATATACAGATGTTGCTAAATGAGTGAAAGAACATTGGCACTCTTTCACGCCTTTATGATTTTGATTTACTAAGAAAAAAACAATGGTCAACAGTCATTACGAGATATTAGTTATATTTGTGTGCGTGAACGGTTCAGACTTTAGGTTTGGTAAAAAAACATAGTTTATAAACTACCAGAAATATTTACGAATTTTCTCGCAACCTTCACTGACTTCGCACGATAATCTGCCTAGGCATACTCAATCACCTGCTACTAATCGTCTAAAAGCAACCTACGACCATAAACAAACCGGACCCACCGATAAATTCGACGCCCAAGCCTTACGGTAGTTAATTTTTAATTCGGCCGTCTTCGCAGGTCCGCTCGCTTCGGCGGTCGATGCTAGACTGATGGTTTTCGGGCGAGCTACCGACCGCACTGCTTAGTTATTGCGACTACCCTCATTTATTTAGTTCGTGTTTTAAATTTGTGGTTCCGATCGGTGTTAAATTGTTAATTTTATTATAAGGTTAAGTCTAGAGTTGGTTTTATTAACTTATAGGTTTGCTTTTCGAAAGTTTATAATGGTGGCTAGGTGGTAATGGTTTTAAAAAAAAGAGTAAAAATGCATTTATTTTGTTAAACAATACTTATCTAGCACATACAAAAATAAAGGTAAAGATAAAAGTAATAAATATGGTAAAAAAAATAGCCAACACTCTGCAAATGCTATGGCAGGATGTATCCTGCAATAGCGCTGGTCTTCTTTGAAGTGTATTGGGCGAATGACTCTGGATCACGTTTCACACGGGAAACATTAATTATTTATTATTATTATTCACTTCATTTATTTTAAATCTCGTTATAAAATACATTTTTTACTATAGAAAATAAAATATTATAAAACTATTCTACAGTAAAAAATATTAGGTCCTTACATATGAAATTGGCGTTTTGTATGGGAGGAACAAAAAGTCGAATATTTTTTAATATAATATATTTAATTAATCAAAGTATGAACCATTATTTTCTATGCACTTTTGCCATCTTATAGGTAGTTCATTGATCCCTTTACTAAAAAAACCAGTCGGACGGGAATCAATAAAATCTTTGAAGGCGATTTGGACTGCCCCATCGGAGTTGAATTTTTTCCCTTGCAAGAAGTTATCCAAATTTCGAAAAAAATGGTAATCTGTTGGAGCAAGGTCCGGGGAGTACGGAGGATGTCTTAGACTTTCCAATTGAAGCTCTTCTAATTTAGTAGCCGTCTGTTGCGCAGTGTGTGGTCTAGCGTTGTCGTGAAGCAGCAGTGGCGTGGAGCGATTAACCAGCCTAGGTTGTTTAGCCGCTAGCTTTTCCATCATGGTTTGCAATTGCTGACAATAGACATCAGCCGTAATAGTCTGGCCAGATTTGAGAAAACTGTAATGAACAATACCGGCACTAGTCCACCAAACGCTTACAAGTAACTTTTTTGGGGTTAATTTTAGCTTGGGGCAGGATTTGGCTGGCTGGCCAGGATCCAACTATTGCGCTGAGCGCTTCCGATTATCGTAAAGAACCCATTTTTCATCACAGGTAATGATTCGGTTTAAAATACCTTCATTATTGTGCCGGTTTAGTAATGTAACGCAGCAGTCGACGCGCGTTTGCCGGTTTGCTTCAGTCAATTCGTGAGGTACCCACCTTTCAAGCTTTTTAATCTTCCCAATTTGCTTCAAGTGAATTAAAACAGTTTTATCACTAACATCGCAGCCTGCAGCTAACTCGGACGTGGTTTGCGATGGATCCGCTTCCACAATAGCCTTCAACTCTTCATTATCAACTTGAGTCTCAGGCCGTCCACGGGGCTTGTTCTGCAGGTCAAAATTTCCAGAACGAAAACGTTGGAACCAAAAACGAACTGTGTTTTCTTTTGCAACACGACCGCCATAAACATCATTCACCCTTCGAGTTGTTTCCGCAGCACTAGTGCCACGGCGGAACTCGTACTCGTAAATAATGCGATATTTTAAGTTTTCCATTTTGTAAAATGAGTGACGCAAACAGAAAAAAAACAGAAGAAAAAAAACAAATGAATGACGATCATCGAAGCACAAATACATGAGTCTATAGCTGTACAAATTTGAATTTGGAATTCCTTACCAAAGAGGAGAAATTTGTGATTAAAGTGGCCAGTACGAAAAACGCCAATTTCATATGTAAGGACCTAATATATTAATACGGTGAATCACCGGCCGCGAAGCTAGCCTTAAGCGGCCGGTGACTAGGGCTGCTAGGGCGAGAGGAACTTCCTAACGATGCGCGCCGAGTCCAGGAGTACCGCCTTTTGAATAGGTTTACCTTTTATTATTATTATTATTATACATATCAGGTACTATTTACGCATTCTGGGCACTCTGCGTTCTGGTGACGGCTTAGATTTTTAGGAAACTTATATAATATTAGTCTTAGTCTTTGTTTTCTAATTTCAATGTAATTTTGAACCCTAAGTTAATTTGCTCAGATTATAGGTTAATTTTACTCAAAATTATTTTAGCGTTCCTTTACTTGATTTAAGTCAATTTGTTTAAAATTTTACAAAAAGTAAATCCTGTATTGGCCGTATGCTTACTGAATAAGTTTGTCAATTTTTGTTCTTAAGGGCTGTGGATTTTGTTTATTAATTAAATAAATAAGTGTAAATACTGACGATCAGGTAGACATAGAACGTGAGCGCAGGGCGTTGGCGGTCCGCAGTAATATACTGGCACGAAGGTTCGCTCGTTGCAGTAGGCAAGTGAAAATCACGCTATTCAAAGCCTACTGCCAATCGTTCTATACGGGCAGCCTTTGGGCTAGCTTTACTAAAAGAGCGCTTGGCGCTCTGCGTGTACAATACAATAACGCCTTCAGGATGTTGTTGGGATTGCCCCGCTTCTGTAGCGCATCCTTCATGTTTGCTGAAGCCCATGTGGATGACTTTCACGCCATCATCCGGAAGAAAACCGCCTCGCTGCTGCACAGAACTTGGGGTAGTACTAACACCATCCTGCAGGTTGTGGGCAGCAAGTTTGCCTCGCCCATCATGCAGTCCTTCAACAGAGTCCTCACTCTTTAGACTTGTGGGTTGGGTGGGAGTCTGTTGAATGACTGCTACAAGTAATAGTAATAGTAATAGTTATAAATAAATATAAGTTTAATTTAAGGTCTTTTGCTTTCTTTCTTTTATTGTATTTTATTTTTGTAATTTTTATTTAGGTATGTGGTATGTATGTAAGTGTGGACAAATATGTCTGAATAAAGAAACTTTTTATTTTATTTTATTTTAAATACTATTTGATACTTACTTCGTAATTTATTTATACTATATATATTATCTACACATAAACGATCTGCTAGTACCCGGTATATACAATTATTCTAGCGTAATTTGACCACAAAAGCTAATTTGAATTTTTTAGTTCTTCAAAATTCGACAGAGATACAAAATTCAAGATTACATCAAAAAACGCTGATGTTACAAACTCCTAAGTAAATACTGACGATACAAATCCACTTTCAACAATGAATATCGTACAAACTAGTAACCCCTCGTATTACGGAACTTGCTCACGTATCGGCAAAAATTCGCCTTTCTCAGATCAACAAGAGATCGGCTGGAAATCATCGAAGCGAAAAAACACCGGATTCTGTGGTTATGAGGCGGCGCAAGTGACAAGCTCCTTCACAAGCATCTATAATATGCCTTAATTTCTACAGTATTAGGACTTTTTGGTCCAATGAGATTTTATTACAACGAAAAAATACTCATTTTTTCACATAAGCGAAAAGCTTATAATATATCTCGAAGTACAAATTGTAGAGAGCTGCAGATTTGACCATTTTGTAAACTTTCCTTCCTTCCTTTGACGTAATCATGCTTTTCCCTATCCTTCCCTCTTCCTCATCCATAAAGATAATCAATGAATCGTAGAGAAAAAGAGATCTACGAAGCAGCACGTGCTACGTCATTCACTCCTCATACAAAAGATTTAACGCGCATCCGCTTTTTTAAAACATCAATGTTAATTAAAGTTTATATTAATTTTTAGTTTTTTAAGTATAGGAATACTATGGACCAGATACATATGTACGTCAGAAAATGTGTTAACAATAGACTACATACATGCAACAGTATCTATTCAATATCTGGGAGCTAGGCTTGCCTCATTCCTTACAGGCATTAAAGCGTTCTTAGCTTAGCTTACTTTAACCGTCCTTCGCTTTCCCCGTTGCTGAACCCGGATAGTTCATTTATTTGTGACTCAATTAGCAGAGGCCTCACGTCTTGAGCCCACAAACGTTTCTCCACCTAGCCTTCCTCGATGTAGCACAAACACGCATTTATGTATGCAGATATCGAATATATGTATATATATACTTTTTTATGTATATATATATATATACATAAAAAAGTGCTTAAAACGTTGCGTAGTTTTGACGTAGACAAAGCCAGTGGTCTGGACGGAATCTCAGCAGTGTTGCTGAAGTCCTGAGCTTCTGAGTTGTCTCCAATCCTTGCGCGACTCTTTCGCCTGTCCTTGAAATTTGGTAAAGTCCCCAAGTCATGGTAGCTTGCTAATGTGCCCCCTGTGCCCAAGAAAGGAAGTCGAGCTGAAAGCCTTTGATGTGGTCTGGCACAGCTTTATTGGCAAGTTATCAGCTTAAAGACTTCCAGACCTCTTCTGTAACTGGTTTTGTGACTTTCTGAGAGAAAGATCTATTAGGGTAGTGGTTGATGGCTGCTCGTGATCTGTTGGCGTTATCAACACTGTTGCTCAGGGTTCAGTTACTGTCTACCACGTTGTTCCTGCTGCACATAAACGATCTGCTAGTACCCGGTATAATTAGGTACGGACCGTGGACAGGTACCTTTTCAACGACAAGGCCAGTATGAAATACAGGCGCAAAGATAATTTAATTTGACCTCAAATTGGGCAAAGCCAATTGGTTCAACTTCAATGCCTATAAAACGCAAGCTTGCCTCTTCTCTGCAAAAAAGAGACCGTTTGTCCAGGTTCCTGTTTTCCTAGATGTACCGGAACCTATAAAAGATCAACTGAAGCTCCTTGGTGTCACGTTAAAACCAACTCTAAACTTTGGAGCCTTCATCGAGTTAAAGGTTGAAACAGCAGCCATAATGCTAGGAATCCTAAACAAGGTGAAGCAATACTTCTCACCCGGACAGCTTCTATCCCTTTATAAAGTACAGGTCCGGTCTAGTTTGGAGTATTGCTGCCATGTTTGGGACGGTACCAGCCAAGTACCAGCTTGCGGCCTTAGACTCGGTAGAACGAAGAGCTATCAGACTCTTTGACGAGCAGTACCTTGCAGAGACTAAGGTCTCAAGTCTCGAACACCACCGCAAGGTCGTTTGTCTCTCGATCTTTGGATACATTTCGGAGAATGCTCACAGGAACTACATGACCTGTTCCCACCATCTCCCTTCCACTCCAGGACAAGCAGACGCTTAGTGCAATACCATCCCTACTTGGTGGTCCACTCGCACTAAGCGGTTTTCCTCAGCCTTCATCATTCGTACCTGCTGAGCATTGGAACACGCTCCCAAAAGCCGCTCGCTCTCGCTGCTGCTGTTTTTCCGGTAAATCACAACCTGTGTCTCTTAAAGACAAGAGTGAATAGGTATCTTCTAGACCTTCGTGTTACATCGTCGGCCACATCGTCACTTTCCAACAAGTGTGATTGCGGTCAAACGAAGGTCGACATAAAAAAATAAAAAATAAATGTATTCAAAATGATTTATTTCCTTTAAATCCGTCAGGTATTTAAAATTAAATAAGTAATACTTACATACTAATTTTGTGCTACAAAATAAATTCCTCATTATTTTAACTAACCTAAACTAACCTAATAAATTGATAACCTAGTTTAAACGTTCTTAACTTCTAACTTGATCCCAATTGGCACCAATTCTCATCACGTCTCCGAAGGTATCCCGGTCAAAAAGTTAAGTCGTGCGTTACTCGAGGCGAACATCCCTTTGAGAAATCATGGCTTTTTACTTACGCACCTCGCTGAGGGTGGAATTTGCGACTGTTTGACTGTTTGCACTTTGGATTAGGTAAAGAATGGTAATGTTTGTTTTGGATGTAACTAGCTCAGTTTTGGAGAAGTAACTAAAAGGTTGCAAGATGTAAAGTTTGCCGAATAGAAAGAAGCCCTATTTTCATAGGTTATAGAATATACTCTTGATACAAGATTAACAGCTGGTTGTTTGTACGCTGATTAGCTAATCAATGATTAAATAATATCTTATCGAATAGTTATTTTTCTTAACGAATATAAAATTTAAAACCGCTCCTTTGGTATAGCAAAAAAAATTAAGATATTTGATTAAAATCTATAGGATATTTAGTTAAAACTTGGCTCGACGTATACAATTCCCATCGACAATACACTCCAACGTTATACATTAACAACCCAGGGTTCCAACTTCAAAACATAGTCGTATTCGTACATTCCCCCGGCCCCGATAGAAACGTATTCAATGTATTCCGTCGGAAAATTGGACGTAATCTGTATCAGGCCGTTTCGTTGAAAAACGGCCGTGGTGGCATACTAACTGCTGCGTGGATGTGGCGCAATCGACGCCCTTGCTTTGTTAGCCACTGTTTTCTTTCAAAGAATTGTGATGAGAACAGATGGGTATGTAGATCCACGTTTTATAAAATAACAATAAAGATTTAAAAGTAGGTAGATAGTTTTTAAGTTGGTCTGTTATGGGTAATCTCAGGTAAAACTGTTCTGATTCTGACAATTATTTCACTGATCGGTAGTTACATTATTCCTGAGTGCTATACCTGGCTACGTCATAAGCAGATGCCACGTGAGTAAAACCGCAGACAGGCAATAGCTGACCCATGACATGAAACTAGTGTTTATTTAAGGGCTCATCATCACACTAATAATTATACTTAAATGCGAATGTTTTGAGGGATCATAGTAAGTTCTTTACGCTGAAAATACTGAACAAATTGAGCTGATATTTTGCTAGAATCAAACATAGGCTACGTTTTATTCTATAAATCAGTTCCCATGGGATATAAATAACCTTTAAAAGTTTCCATAGAAACTACGCTTGCGAATCGAAAAATACTGAGAGAATTCAGCAGTAAGGTGTTTAGAGGTCAACTGTGTCATCTATATATTTATTATTATGAGCACCACAGTAAGATACCAGATTCAAAACTTAGACTTTAGTCCGTTCTGTGCCAAATAGACATAGACTTCATAGACATTCAGTGTACTCAGTGAGGACGCTGCAAAATGGTTAATATTCATGACAATCTGTGGGCGAGTGAAATTGGTTCACATTTTTTTATGTCTACCATACTTGCCACAGACGAATGTGTATTTCTTTTACGCATTTAAAAATAATTATGATAACATAATTCACTGCAGTTTCACTGAAGTGAATATCAAGCTGCTAGAGGGAGCCTTCTAGACCCACTTATAGCATTAGTTGTGCCATTTTAAATCATTCGTTCTTAAAAGCACAATTGGGATGGTGCTACATCTAATACATTTTATAAATTACAATAAATACATTTTGCCAAATGGCATGGCATACATCTTCGTAGCCATTTGGCAAAGCCGAACTCTAGATTATTTAAGTGTTCGATTATATCTTAAATAGCCACTGTAAACGCCTTCGTACGCATTCCTCAAAGGTAAAAATAGCCTGCCTATCCCCTGAAGTGTCATCTGCTGTCAGTATCAATTCGTGGATGGAGACTTCCCCGTTTACGCAAATATATGATATCAAAGTGCTTTGTTTCCTTTAGATTAGACCATACAGGAATCTTGTACACGTCACAAAATTCAAATTACATAAATAAAACTAGGAAATAAAATGATCACTTTGATTTTTTGTTCATTTCAATATTTAAGGTAAAGTAAAGAAGCATTGAGCCTGGATTGAGTGTGGTGTGTTAGCAGCAACCGAACAGACAACAATTAAAAAAATTAGGTTCTCAAACATTCCTGTCAATCGTCCTAGTTTTTGCAATCCATCGAAGGTACCAAACTGTACTTATATGCTTGGGTCAAACGCGATGCGATGACCCATTTCGTCCGGGCCATAATATCCGGCTTGTAGGAACAGGAAATTTCATGAAATCTCAGCATGTTTTGATAAGTCATCCTGATGTTATATATGATTTCTATCGATATTCTGAATGGACTGCGGCTCGGCAAACGATGTGATACACTTACCTACGAATAAATCTGAGTGCTTATGTTATTTGTACCTATTTATTTATTGTATATTTGCATACAGGGTTTTTGGTAGTTCACTGAAAATGCGTAAACTACAGGTTCTGTTTATCATCACGAACACGTTCGTGAGGACGCCAGGTCTTAATTCTTTATATTTTTTTGGTATATTTTCACCTCTGATATCACATGAATAAATACGTTTTTCCGGAACCTAATTAAATATTAATGAACAATATCCTAATCCCATCCATTTTTTTTTCGACTTTCAGTCGCCGAAAGGCAAACATACGTAATTGTTGTGCTCCTTTGAAAAATCATACAACCTTGTAAAAGCCACTCCATCCATCCAGTGCAAAAACCTGAATCATCAGTAATAACCTGAAGTGCATACAAAACCAATAAACTCAGTGATTAAGCGCATAAAACTGTGAGTTTGGACAAAATTTACTTGAACAAAATTAACTGAAATCGGAAAATCAACAACTGAAATGTAAAATAGACAGCATGGAGAAAAACAAAAGATTCAAAATCTTTGGAATTAAAGAAAACGAACAATCGCCTTTAAAGCTAAAGAAATCAATAAAAGAAAAAATTAAAAATGACTTGAAAATCTCTCCCGACAATAGAGATATAAACAACATCTACTGCATTGGAAGAAATGAAAACAATAACGGCAAAGACAGACCAATACTGATTATATTTGTTAGCAGATGGAACAAAAATCGAGTTTATGGAGAACAAAAACAAACTGAAAGATGCACAGGTATGCCACCGAAGATTTTCCAAAGGAGATACTGGATAAAAGGAAGGAGCTCAAAACAAAACTCATTAAAGAAAGAAAGAAGGGCAACTATGCTGTTATAAAATATGACAAATTGTTAGTTAGAGAGGGGTCCTATGATAAGGAGAACCAAAAAAAAAAAATGTCCTTACTGTCACCAGAAACTCCAGCACCCGAGCAACCACGAAAACAGTATGCCTCGTCAAAATCAAACAGGATCAATGCATTTGATGTAATGAGATCAAGAACCATCTCACTATAATCAGTACCAGGACACAGCAAATATGATAGTGCCACCAGATTACAGCCTAAGCATGAAAAAGTGGTAATTAATAATTATCTCTTGCCTTGTTTACTGTATGGATGCCAAACATGGGACTTTACGAATTAAGTTAAAGTCAAGGTCAGGTCTACACAAAGAGCAATGGAACAAAGCATTCTCAAGATTCGAAAAATACATTTAATAAGAAGCAGGTCAATCAGACAACACCAAGCTAACAGACGCACTCACACAAACATTAAAACTAAAGTGGAAATGGTCTGGGCACATCTCACGCCTCACCGATAAAAGATGGACCAAACGCACTACACGATGGAAGGGACAAGATGGCAAAAGAAATGTTAGTAGGCTTATAGACGGTGGGCAGATGACATAATCCAATTATTAGGAGAAAGCTGGAAGAGCCAGACAATCGAAAGACAGTCGTGGATGAATATGGAGGAGGCCTTAACCCAACAAGGGATCCAACTCTCCCAATAAGTGTAAATACCATTATTTAAGCCACTACTAACCTTAACCTAAGCAAAAAATACTAACTCAAAAACAATGTACATAGGAGGTTGGAAATAAAAGGCTTTATTATTATTATTATCTCAATCACACACCTATTGTGAATTCAGGGAATAACCGTTATTAAGTTTAGTTTCAAATAAAGCCTCTCTAAAAAACGATTATTGAATGGAGGGAGGATAATAACCAATACCAAGTAAGAAGTTATGTTAAGAAGTTAAGAATTAAAACCTGGCATCTTCACAAACGTGTCCGTGATGATGCGCAGAACCTGCATTTCATGCAGTGTCAGTGTCAATAACCCTGTATAGTTTACTAAAACTTTTTTCGTTTATGTATAGTGCAAGCCCATACTAGCAACACTGAATTGACGTGCTGATGTCACCTTAAAAGGCTTCAATCTTCCAGAACTCTTCATCATGTGCAAAGTAATCCAGCCCGTAACGCCAGTCCATTCCATTTGAAATTATAAGCGAACGTCTTTTTACTTTATGACCATAATCCCTTGGGGTCTTGTCTACTAAATCCGCGTATAATGCCTAAATCCCTTCACCCTGGCTTACTCATACCATAATAATATAATAAATCTTATTTTTGGTCTTCTTCATGAGGGGTAAGTGGGGATAGGTATAAAAATCTAGGAAATCGCTATTATGATGTTTTCGTGCTTGTCTTGAAATCTAGAACCTAACTAGTCCCCTTCGGGTATGGAACCCTAAAATGTAATTTCCTAACGCAGCTAAACGCTCCGTAAAATATTTTATTGGAATACCACACGCTTTAACGTCATTCTTTTTAGTCAAAGCTTGGTTAGTCAAAGAGACCGAAGCCCATGTCGCCATCAGACTCTTCGGGCTCTTCCTGGTAACATAAACATAGCTACCTCTAGATTGTTAGCAGCAGTTTTAAGTTAGGCTCAACTGTTTAAATTGTAAATACTTGTTTTAATTCGATGACCGATGAGGCGCGACGAGAGATGGTCCGCCTGCGACGCAAGAGGTTGTGGGTTCGATTTCCGCCTCGAGACAAATGTTTATACGATCTGCCGATATTTGTTCCGGGTGTTCTGGGTGTTTTTTAAGTATAATAAATATACTATTGATCTATGTAATTTATTGTATTGGTTATATCAGTCATCTTGTACCCACGAGCTCTACTTAGCTTGGGGCTAGATGATGCTGTGTGGATTGTCCAGCATTATTTAATTTGTTTCTGTTAATATAGCTCTCTTACTTAGACTAAAAACCAGCGCTCTTTCACAAATTACCGTACGTTTTTCTGTGCAACAAGCTGAGTCAGGACCTGTTAGACCTGCACACTCGCGCTCGTCTGCTTGCTGAGTGAACTACTTAGTACCTACCCAATTCTTACTTGCAAAGTCAAGTAAATTAACATTCAAAAATAAAATTACACTATTTAAATTTAAGGTTACAATGATATAATTATGAGTTATATACGTTTTTGTATATACGTGACTTTGTCTTAGGTGTTGTTGCCCGTGGTCAAGTGACTGTCCTCTGTACTAGTTAAACCTGTATTACGGTAGGAAGTCTTGCTCTCCCCCAAATGATAGGCGTTAAAATAAGGTATAGTGTAAACTTAAAAATATAGTGCGCCTAAATTATTTAGGTACATAAGTATATAAAAAAAAATTAAGTTAAGGAACATACATTAGACTAATATTAAAGAAAAGTACATACAACAAAAGAAATTACTTAGTAAGTAGGTACTTACTTAGTTACCTAGTTTTAAGTGCATGCAAATTAATTTAATAGTAAGTAGGTACCTACACATCGTAAATAAACTCTCTTCTTGAAATAACTATAAACCTTTTATAGGAATGTACATAAATCATGAAAAGAATTCAAATTTGACATCCATATTAAAATACACCTACTACCTCTACATATATATTACTATTACATACAAACATTGGCAAAGATTTTCAGGCTTAAAGCAGCAAGGAAGTTCTGGTAGAACATTTTACCACTTTTGTTAAATTTTCACCTTTGTTTTTGTCGATCTACGACTAACTACGAGTAAGAAGTATTTTATAGCCGTACCTAAGTGTGTTGTGTTTAATAAATAATTTTCTTTCTTAATTCTTTCATTTACAACTAACTACCCAGAATGTGTTTGAACTCTGATCATTTAATGGAAAAATCCACACATGTGATGCCCTATTTGCACTCCTGGGTTTGGCGAACCGTGTGGTTTATTTATTTTTATAAAAACACCGGTTGTATTTCGGTATTGGATATCACGAAACATTCGGACACGACATTTCAATCAATGAAATCGTGCTAACGTCGAATCTAATGTAGGGTGACCAGAAAGGTTTGTTAGAAATCACACTGATAGGTTGTCTGGGACAACCTATTAGGTTTTATACCAATCAAGGTTGAGATCGCTCTTGAGCGATAAGACCACCAATTGTCGCTTATTCTTAATTATTATTTTCAAAATTATTTCTAAGTTAAGTGTGCAATAAAGTATTATCTATCTATCTATCTAATAATATAAATGTGTAAATTTAGATGTATGGAGGTTTGTATAGAAGGATTTTTTCCTTCTTCACACTAAAACTACTGAACAGAATAAGCAGAATTTTTTCACAGGTGTAGCTCTAAACATAGAATAATCAAACATATGCTTGTTTTTATTCCTTTTTATCAGATCCCAAGGGATAGAGATAACCTTTAAACGTTTTTATTGAAACAACGCGTGCAAAGCCGCGGGCAGAAACTAGTATAAATAATATAATAGTTGGTGGGCGGACCAGTCATTTTCAACGTAGATTCACGTACAATATTAATTGTGGTTACGCAAATTGTTTTACAAAATAAGATAAAATAAAGCTTTTCTTTAAGTGCGTTCTAATCGAAAACTAATCTTTCTTTCCTTCACCCACCAGCTCCATGGCCACCCTACTTTATGTGATTCACGTATGCAAATTGTTCATCAGCTATTCAGTGTTTGGACATTCGTTATGCGCGTCCGGCGCTGGATGCTACGCGGATGCGTGCGTGACGTCGTCGGCGAGAAGCTTTAGCGGATTAGCCAATCAGATCTTGAGCAAATGTCGTGTTTGTTATTATGACGTGATTTTGGCAGCACGCTATTGGTCGCATTCGGTGTGCGCGTCCGGCGCTGGATGCTACTCGGATACGAGCGCGAAGTCGTCATAAGATCTTTAGTAAATGTCGTGTTTGGCAGGTGACGTCATATTGACAACATGCTATTGGTTGAATTCGTAAAGCGCATCGTATAAAGGTTTTATGTGACATTCGTTCCTTGGACTCTTTTGGCGCATTGAGCTCGGAACTTCGATAACACATTGAGATTTTTTTCAAGCGTGCTTGCTAGGGCACGTTAAGGGAATAAAGATGTTCTGTGTAAATAAAAGATGAAAAAAAAAAAAATGAAAAATATTTTATTTACCTTAAAACTACTATACACAATTAGCCTTAATTCTATGCCAATTTATGCGACCTAAGTTACAAAATAAATTTACCTTGTGCGTAGCAGTGTTTAAGGAAATATGGTCTTCACTCAGCATTATGCTGGGTGCACACTGGTGTGTCCACCCAGCGCTGGTTTTCAGTGAAGACCAGAGGGATCGGGTCACGTTACGATCGCCAGGTACGTGTTGTAGACATGATAACAAAAAAAAGAAAAATATTAAAATAGAAAAACAAATACAAACAAACCAGTTCATCCAGTTCCAGCCCCATTTTCAACAATTCTACTTGAAATTAAAAGTGTAATAAGATGAAGGAGATTTCTTAAGAATTTGTTCACGAATCCCTTGTGCGTTTCCTTTCTGTGCTAGTAGGGGATTTCTGGACAAAATATCCAGAAAATGGCAGAGTATTCTTGGAATAAGCTGTTGCGATGGATGCGTTCAGCGTTCCTCTCCCTCAGACCAAGCCCGACCAGTGCTCTCTGAAAACGGAATGTTTTATGTCGTATGCGTCCAAATCGCGGACGTAATCGTTTGATTGACATATTTTATTTACGGTTTTGTGTAAACCTATAATCCGATCCTGTCATTGATGTATAGCCTAGACAGTAGGCATTTTCCAGTTTTACAAACAAAATAAATAAATAATGCTGAGAGAGAGAGAGGGGGGGGGGGGTATTATACATATTATAGCGGGCGGGTATCTGGCGCAGCG
The DNA here is from genome assembly GCA_963662085.1 of Eupithecia inturbata. NCBI lineage: Eukaryota > Metazoa > Arthropoda > Insecta > Lepidoptera > Geometridae > Eupithecia > Eupithecia inturbata. Next base: position 14,974,936 of record OY759180.1, on the reverse strand, counting down.
CATCAGCATTGCCATACAGCGGGGCAATGCAGCCAGCGTCTTGGAGACGCTTCCGACTGGTATTGATATGGATCAGTTGAGCTACCTGAATATTGTTTGCAACAGTCTGCAGTTAGCTTAATTGTTTCAATTGTAAATACTAATTCTAATTTGTTTTTATTATTGAATTGTAATTTTCTTTGTCAATTAAGGTTTAAATCATGCTTGCCAATTAATATTCACAGAGCGTCTTCTAGCCCCAAAGTAAGCAGAGCTTGTGTCTTGGTTTTATTGTACATAATACCTTACGGACATATTTTTGTGTATGCATACAAAACACTCAGAACACCCGGAACATATTTGCAGATCATACAAACATTTTGTCCCAAGGCAGGAATTGAACCTGAACTAACTTCTGCACGTGGTTTCACTCGCATTTTTATAGGCCTTAAAATAATTGTTATTCCTCTCTATCTATGCAAAATTTCAGTCCGATTTTTTAGTGCTTTTGGCGATGTATATCAGTCGACGATGGTCACGCCAAGCTTAAACATCTCACGGCTTCAAATATTAAAAATGACTTGCCTTATAGACCAGATCAATAGATAAAAGCTGTCAAGAATTTCAAAATATGATAGGCTTTTGAGGATGGATATCATAATTACGAACATGTCAATTCGTCACCGAACACAAACATCAAACAGTCATCACATCACACAGTTTATTACTAATTTTACTTTATGCATTGCTCTTGAAAGGTAACGATACATTTTCATAAGTTTTTAACCCTCAAAACCAAGTGGTATTTAAATATAAAACGGAGTTATAAAAACCCATTCTTAAAAGACGAGTTTAACGTCATTTTAACGTTCATAAAATGCATCCAATATTCCAAGGCTACGTTCATTAGTTATTAATAGGGCTGCCCGCAAAGCAAACTGCTCATTATTCCCAAGTACCCGCTGTCTTAACAATGATGGTGGACGCTCATTGGGTATGGAGGCTTCTTTATTGGGTGTTTGGTTGCATTGGGTAGGGGGTTTTCTAGGGTTAAGTTACCTGATATTGGGGACAAGGGAATTTGCTTGTGAGAGTTATTAAAGCGTTTCGCTTAACAAAGGTTTTTTCTTAGCAAGACCATGCCAATGTGGAGTGACATTTTACAGATTATCGCTGGAAGAAGCTGGATAGGACAAATTGAGGAAAGGAGATGACTATTTTAATCAGTGGACTTTAATATAGAATATGATTAAGTAAATTAAATAAGTAAATTGTATCATTGTTTTGGGGACGCTTCCGACTGTTATTAATATGGATCAGTTGATCTACCTCTAGATTGTTTGCAACAGTCTGCAGTTAGCTAAACTGTAAGTACTAGTTCTAACTTGTTTCTGTTCTTTAACCCCCTTATTCATAATGGTCCAATAACTTAAAACAGTTGTTAAGCAGTGTTATTTCTCACTCTGACTTATGCCAATAGAAGAAGACAGAGTGAGAGATAGCTATGCTCTAAGTTAGCAGACTATTATGAATAAGGGGGGCTAGTGCTCTTTGTTAATAATATTTTAATTGTTCTAAGTACCTACTAACATTTTTTTCAGATACCTAAGTAGCCAAATCACGGGGGGTGGGCAGCAAATAGCAGCCCCCTGCAGAAAAGACCTATCACCGAGCTGTGATCCCTGTGATCCTGACCCGCATTCCCAACGTGGGGATTATGGCATTATCCAGAGGCGGATTAGGTGTCGACAGCAGACTAGGCGGACACCTCATCGGCGCCCCTCTGTGAACGAGCCGCGGCAAAGCTCAATTGGTTGGGTATGGTTAGTAACAAAGACAAAGAGTAACTTTCCCAACGGTAGACAAAAAAGTATGTAAAGCAGGTAAAAACTATAGATGTAGCGGGGAGTGGAGTGAACCGCAAAATTTTTGTAACTTTCTCCAATGGTTGTTAAAACAATTATGAAGATCATCAGGTAATTTTCAATATGGGTGAAGTGGGTATTAAAACAAAGACAAGAAAGCTAGGACAACGGTGAGTGGCGAATAATATTGAGTTTTTTCTGCCTTAGACAGAAAAGTCAAGAACTTTTGTGACTTTTACCAGTGGATGTTGGGTTAAAAAGTTAGGACAAAATAAATATCGGCGAGTAAAGCGAGCCCTGATAATTTTATAAAGTTAATAATGCTTATTAAGAACTAACAAAGAGCGTAGCGAGCCGCCGATATTATCGAAACCGGTAGGGGCAGCCATAGCAAAGCCAAAGAAGCTAGCGTTGCGTAGTTAACCTCGTTAAAAAAGCCGTCTTCAAACTTTGTTCGCCCTAGAGTCAGTAAGCGAGCGAGCGAATAATTTTGAGACTTTCCAGTGGTGGGCAAAAAAAATCTCGCCTACTATACCGAGTTGCGCAACCTGCGTGTTTCTTAGAAGGCATTACAGAGGGGAATCAAACTATTATTTTTCGCTCGATTGTTTGAATCGTTTGTTCGAATTGTTTTTCTGTTGAATATAAAATTCGCATTTTGGCGCTTCTTGATATCTGGCACCTAGCGACCGCTACACTCGCTTTACCCAGCCGAGTGCTGATACATTTTAGCTATAAGTACAAACCAAAATGCCATGACGAAAAACTACGGCGAGCGAAGCGAGCAGCGAAAATATTCATGCTTTTGGTTAGCATGGTTGAGGTGGTTGTCAGAGTTGACCCTATTGGTTTGGCGGGGTCAGCCATAAAGGCAAGGAAGGACATTTAACGGCAAACGAATTTTTTGGGACTTTCCCGGCAGTGGGCATTAGTGGGCAATAAAACCAAAAGCTAAAGACAATGGCGGCAACAGTAGAGCCACGGAATATTTGAGAATGATTGCATTGGTTGCTAAATAAATTACGACAAACGAAGTAACGCCGAGCAAACCGAGCTCGAAAACAATGTTTTGTGTATTAGTGAATCGCGAAACTTTTTGCGATTGACGGTAATAAGTTTCCGATTTTTTTTTTGAAATTATTTTATCTAAATCAAAAGCAATTACGGCTAGCGGCTAGACAGTGGCGGATATATTTTATATTCATAGACGGCCATAATTAATTATTTCCTTGTGTAAAATTTTCCGTGCGCGCGCCCTTTGTAACCTTGCGCCCCTAGGCAGTTGCCTAGTTTGTCTTGATGGTTCGCCACTGGCATTATCCCCTAATGATAAAGCCATTAAGACACTTACCAGGGTATGCATGACCAGCAGTGGCCAAGCGTAAGCTCGGATGCTTGTAGATGTGGGATAGCCAAGTGTCCGCCTATCCTTAGGTGTTAAAACTGCGCTTCATCTTAAGATTTCATGATTGGCCAAAGCACAGCTTAGAGCCAAGCCAGGCTTATGAACAGGTGAAGCAGAGATTTATTTATTCGTCAACTTGATCGAGTTTAGTATTAAGTTTAAAAAGGATGTGATCTTGTTTTTTCGACTAAAAGTTTGATCAGTCAAAACCTGTCAAAACTGGTAATATTGGGGGTTTTTCAATGCAATCTTTAAGAAAAAAAACAATTACGCTTTTTATTTTGACACTAGATGGCACTGCACAAAAGTCAAGTGTCAATGTAGTGATGTCATAAAATAAACAACGAAATAATTGTCTTTCTGTTTCTTTTGGCATATTTTTGACACTTGAGTTTCATATAGCGTCATCTATCTTAGTCTATGGCAACCACTTTTTTTTAAAGGTCGCTTTGAAAATCCTTCAGTGTCCTATAGATCAGGAATGTGCTTGAAAGATGTTCTTTTTTAATGAGATTGTAGAGTCTCTATGCAGTAAAACAGAAAGCACCAAAAAATAGTAGATTAATTGAGGAGATCCTCAATTATGGTAAAATAGACATCTCAATTGAGTGGCTTGTGATTCGTGATGTTAGCTTCGTGGCGTAGATTAGATTTTTAGGGTTCCGTACCCTAAAACGTGAAAACGAGACCCGATTACTAAGCCTCCGCTGTCTGTCTGTCCAACTGTCTTATCTGTAATAGGTTAGACAGTTGAAATGTGTATTTCACTTGTAATATATAAAAATATTAAAATTAAAGGGGCTCCCAATTTGCTATGAATCTATGCTAAAACTAACTGCATAGGTATCTGACCGATGCAGTTATTGCGTAGGTTTTTCTGATCAATTGTCGTTTTGGAGTCTATTGACTATGCAGTTATATTATTAAAGATTTAATATTAAAATCAAAATAATCAATTCATCAAAGCTGCTTTAATGCTTGTTGAACCTAGGAAATACAAAAATGCTCATTTTAAATACACGTGTGACCTAGGTACCACTTTCACCTACAATGACAACTTAAACATACATCCGGCCCCGTACCCTAGGACGTAGAAGCACTATTCACCTCAGCAAAGCACCTAATGCTCTCAAAGTTATCAGCCCGGTCTGATTTTTGGTAAAAGCCCGCTAAAAGCTCTGCTTCCCTGCGGTCGGCTCGCTCCGACAAAGGCTGTGTTTAGCAAAATTACCTGGAAATTCTGATGATTTCACACATAGACAGGTTGTATGGTACAAGCAGGTTTGTTCGGAATGGCATCCGAATTCGAATAATATCTAAGTACAAACGTAGATTCGAATATCGAATCCACGCGAACGCCAAGGGAAAAAAAATTGCATTCTCAAATTGCCAGTATTTTGTTTCCGAGCTTTGAGTTAGTTTAACTAGTATGGGTTTTTTCTTATCATTCATTTGCCTCTTGGCATTGTAGGAAAATGCTGGATGTGGCTAGCTGAAGACAGGGTGCTATGGCGATCATTAAGGAAGGTCTTTGTCTAGCTGTGGGCTAAAAGGATAGACCGTGACCTAAATGCAGTCCATAGCTAAATACTAGCGCTACAGCATGGCGAGATGCTGGAGCGTCAAGCTGAGCCATGGGCTATCTCTACCAGAATAATATATTACTTATTTAATGTATATTTTAAGCTACTGATTGGAAGTTCGTGTTAAAATCAATAGCTCTTTGTTTTATTATTTAGTTCTAAGTAGTTTTAATTTTTCAATGCATGATTTTTATTGTGGTTTATGAGAAACCTGAAGTGGCAGTAGGCCGGCCATATCACGTGACGAACCGACAACCGGTGGAGTAAACCTGTTCTCGAGTACAGACCGCGACTCGGCAAACATAGCGTGGAACGCCCTCCGGCCAGGTGGGATGACGATCTGCGAAAAACTGCAGGCTGGATGCGGCAAGCTGAAGACAGGGCGCTATGGCGCTCATTAAGGTAGGCCTATGCCCAGCAGTGCACTAGGATAGGTTGATGATGGTGATGAAAACTCAAACACACCGTCCGGTACTACACCAGCAGAAACACATCTGTCTACGCCTGTTTCTTAGATTTATCGAAAGCTTTTGACCTTGTGGCGTATGACAGGCTGTGGCCGAAGCTGTGGTGATACAGGGCTGCTGCCTGAGCTAATAATGCTTTTAAAATATTGGTATGACAGTCAACGTAACATTGTCAAATTGGCAGGATCGTTATCGACCGAGTACAGGCTGGAATATCGTGCCAGACAAGGTGGAATTTCTTCTCCACGAATTTTTAACCTGTACATGGATCGTCTGATCCGTGAGCTCAGCAGCACCGGTATAGGCTATTCAATTGATGGAATGACAGTCAATAACATAAGTTATGCCGATGACATGGTGCTGCTGAGCCCATCGATCAGTGCCCTACGGAAGCTGTTGAAAATCTGCGAGCGTTATGCAGAAGCTTATGGGCTCAGATACAACGCTAGCAAAAGCGAGCTGATGGTTTTTAAAGCAGGAACAAAGACCTATTCCACGGTCTCATCAGTTTCGCTGGCAGGCGCTGAACTGAAGAAGGCAGCTGAGTTCAATTATCTGGGCCACTAGGTCTCTGAGACTCTCTTAGATGACCTAGATGTAGAAAGGGAGCGCAGGGTATTATCAGTTAGAGCAAATATGTTAGCCCGCAGATTCGCGCGATGCAGTACAGCTGTTAAGATAAGTTTGTTTTGAGCGTCCTGTCACTCTTTTTATACGTGCAGTCTGTGGGTTAACTACACACAGAAATTCTGGAATGCCCTGCGCGTCCAGTATAATAATAGATTCAGAGTGCTACTGGGACTACCCCGCTTCTGTAGCGCGTCAGGGATCTTTGCAGATTCCCGCGTTGATGACTATTACGCAACAGACCCCCATCCTTCATGCATCCTCGATGCGCCGGGTGAGGGGCGGCACCAGTAGTTATCTGAAACTAATAGCTGGAAGGCTGGACACGGAATGCGCTTTCATGAAGCACTAAACACACATAGTGCCATGCGCTTATAAGGATTGTGTGTCCCAGATTGTTCGTTCTATTAATTTAAGATGATTTATTTTACTTTTGTAAAATGTTGTGATTAATATGGCTGAAATATGTATATACCTAAGCAGAACTAAACTAATTGAATTGAATTGTAGGCTTCTACATTATTTATGACGTTTGGAGCCACTTCTCATAGCTGAACGCATATTAAATCTAACCAAAACAAATAAACAAAAATTTAAGTTTTATTAAAACATGATTTCTGACGATTCGTTCGACTCGGCAGCGTTTCTGAATCCATCTGTGCGTCCGCTAGAAAAAGTGGGTTATGGTGGTAACATAGCCCTCAGCTGTGGTATGTAATGTTACCTACATTTATTTGATTTAGCTAAAACTTTTGTTGCCATATATTCGGTGCAAGAACAAAACGCCAGCATCAACACGACCATCAACACTGAATAATGGCGCACTCAAAACTTGTACGGAACACTGAATTTATCCCCCAGTGGTAGAAAGAATTGTAGGAACTCGGGAAGCACGGAATTTTCTACAAACATTTGGATTTTTCTAGAAATATTCACGAGATACAAGGCTCATTTATAGTAAACGTGCCACTTTGAATATGGAGGTCGTGTTGGGGGATACGGAACCCTAAAAAGGTAAGGTTTACTGGCTGGCGGAAAATGAGGCTTGATTTTTACAGACGTTTTGTCGTTTGCTGAGCTACAGACGTTTTTCAAATGTTTTACCTAGATAATAAATTATTTAACTTAGGCTGGTTTTAGTGTCAGGCTGGTTTTAGTGTCACGCTGATCATCGGCGCGCAGCTGCAGCCTTATTGTCTAACTTGAAATCCATTACCAGTGAACTTCAAGTCGATTACCAGTGGTCGACCCAGTCAGAATGTCGTCGGTATTGTCTAAGGTCTTCAGTTTCGGTGATCCATGTGAATCCAATTTCTCATGTTTTCGATCTTTCGTTCGTTTCGTTAATGCAAGTAGGACTAGTAGTAATGCGATTTACCTGTTTTACTAGTTGCGAAAACGGTAATTATATTTATTATGCTGTAAAAACACAGCCTGTGCATTATTTTTGTCAATAGTTGCAATTTAATCACGTATTTTGTCAGTATGTTTACTACAAAGGTAGTAACGAAACGCAAGTTTTCTTTCTTCAAACTGTCAAACTCACTCTATAGTCACTGTTGCAGTTGTCAAAATTTCAGGGTTTATTTTGTTTAATATCAAAAGTACGCGTTTTTTTAAAGATGGAACAAGAAAGCGAGTCGTGTCGTAAGAATCGACCCCTATAACTCAGCCCGTGGATGTCTTAAGAGTTGACCGCTATAAACCAGTCTGTGGATGTCGTAAGAATCGACCTCTCCAACTCAGCCCGTGGATGTCGTAGGAGTCGACCCCTATAACTCAGCCCGTGGATGTCATAAGAGTCGACCCCTAAAACTCAGCTCGTGAATGTCGTCAGAGTCGACCCCTCTAACTCAACTCGTGGCTATCGTAAGAGCCGACTAAAGGACCCTACCATAGAACGGGTAGTAGCTTCCTTCTGTGTATTTTAACACCTCTACTGCCCCAATCCGCCTGCTAAGCGTGGTGATTATGGCTAAACACCCCTTGTTTGGGGTTTGGATAATTTTATTTTGCTACAAACACAATGTTCACCACAATTTTCTTATTTTGATTCAAATTTGACCAAAACACTTCAAACAAGATTCGAATGAGCTCCCTGCTTCATCTGACATTTCACATGGGCTTGAATTTGCTACTGAAATTCATTTCGGCGTTACGCAATACCAAAATACGAAGTTCCATTCATTCACTAGGTTTCAATTTTGCTGGTAATGGTGTTGTATAATGACAGCTATTTACACAATACGAAAGTGACAATCGAAGTCCAGGCTAGGTATCAAATGTCAAAAATTAAGTCAATGTCGATTACCAGTTGACTTAGACAATAAGGCTGCTGGTCAGCGCTGACCGGCAGTGCGAGTCGTTTTAGTATCGTGCTGATCGACTCGTCTTGATGGTATGATGGCGCGTACGGCCGCGCACCGCTTAGCGCTAAAGCCCGTCGTCGGCGCTCACTGGTCGGCGTTATGCTAAAACGCTTCTATAGCAACCATACATATAGACCTATCAGCGCCGACGATCAGCGTGACGCTAAAACCAGCCTTAGTTTTTTTCAATGATTTTAGTCTGTGATGTCTGGATAAAACCAAGAGCTTTTATTTCTTTTCAGAAATGCAAACGTAGAATCAGAAACCGTCAATAATTTGATGGTTTTAACTTCAAATTCCAAAAGTTTTGCTATTTGTTTGTTTTGTTATATCTCTCGGGAATAAAATAAGATTTCTCGGTTAATTGTGGACCGTTTTTAGCGATTGATTTAATGGAGGATTTTGATAGAGAATAATCCCAAGGTGGTCCCATAGAATTTTCAAACAGAAATTTCAAAACTATCACCTACAGAGATATACATGCCGTACCTACAGAGGCGCAATAAAAGCTAGTAGAAACTAAAGTACACTCACCTCTGAAAACTTCCAACAGAAACACCTATCTAATCTGATTCGCAACTTTGCATGTGAATAGAACAACTCGTAACTCAAGTAGAAAATGTTTGCCAGACGATAGCTAATTTGCCTGCAAGTTGGGGAATTTATGGCTCTTTCAGACGTGTGGTAAACTTGCCGATACTTAGTGGGAAAGTTGTTTTAGGGAGAATAAAACAGCTTAGGTTCAGGCTTAGGTTCAATGTGAACGTGTGTGAAACCTATGATTTTTTTCATTTTTGACACCAAAACCAATGAGAAAACACCGCCAAGTTCGTTCAGTGCAGTGGCTTCACCTATAAAAGAGCTCAGATCATATAGATAGGTTCCAAGGTCCATAGAAGTTCCTAATCTTAATTCGTTAGGTTATTTTATTATATTATTTTTATTTCGGCAAGTATTATTTCTGTGCATCAAAGTTAGTATTGTTGGACTATCCAATACAAGAAATGTAATAAAAAAAATCGTAAACCTTACAAACCCCAGTGCTCGCGCGTTTATACTGTGGGCAGACCGGTTCTGAAAATAAACACATTTTTTTTTTATAATTAATATTTCTTTAACAGTTACAAATAATACAACAGCCTCTTACAACACAGTGTGAAGATGATCGATGTCGAAACGTTCTGACGTGTGCATAACATACCTTCCAATATTTTTCTTTAATTGTCTATTTGCTCCTAACCACAAAAACTGAAACATAGGGACCACAACTAGACAGAATTTATTCTCACTGAACCACCTATCTGAATTACAATCAGAAAAACCTATCGCCTTAGGACCAAGTCCATCACCTAAGCTAGACAAGGCAGAAGCCCTGGAAGGGATCTCTCAAAGATGACATTAATTAGCAATAGAGCACGTTTCTTATTTCAAATGTTGAAACCATCGCAACCTTAAGAATGTTCCGATCCCACTGTAAACCTGAAACGCTTCGATAGCGCCTTCTAATTTTACTAGTGGTGACATCTAGTTACAGAATGGGACGCAAAATTTCATAGCCATTTCAATATTTTGATTATGGCATTTTCCCCCTAATTATAAGAGTCAATAAGGCGTTCATCAAATGAGGGCTATAACCAGCAGTGGACTGGTAAAGGCTGTTGATGTGATTTCATGTGAACTGTTTTCAATAATAATAATAAATCCCTTTTAGTGTTTAGTAAAATTTTTGTATCCGGATTAATTAAGGGTAACTGCAGCTGGGTGAACCATATCCTAACCTCTATTATTGGCGCAACGTTTCTCTTCAAGAATTATGTACAAGAAACTTCATTAGGAATGCATGAAAATATTCTTAGCTGTCTGGCAGTTAACATAAATTATAGAGTATTGCCGCGACCTTAAATATTTCTACGTAAAAAGTACAAAGATAATTAAATACGTCTTTTTTTGTCTGGAGGGTGAAGTAGACGCATATTTTTTGAGGTTACCAAGACTAGATTCAAAATCAAGACATATCTACAACAACATGAACATAGAGCGTAGAAGTCAACTACGCAAAACAAATAAGGTAACAACGGAGCTGAAAAAATATTTATTTTTTAATGATATTGAATTGGCAGGTTAACTTACGTTGGCGATTTTGGCTTTGTCGAATAAAAATTGGACTGTTTGCCCAAATGTTATTGTGGTATTGATGAGATGGATTTTGGTGTAGGTATTATATTTAGCTTGGAACCTAGATAAACATTACATAACACTATTCTTTTAAAAAAAATACCCGCGTGGTACAGGCAGAAGCTCGTTAACAAACAACACACTTTGCTCAACTCCCTAACCAAAAATAATCCAATTGGGCAATTTAAAAAGCAGAATTATGATCCAAACGAACCAGTAATATAAATAAGGTATTCTTCACACGGAGCAGGATTATTCCGGTCACAGCGTCCCGGAGGGTAGATACTAACTTGTACGGGTCTGCGATATTTTTAGCGTGAATAGCTTAGCTTTAATGCGGAGTATGATTATTGTGCCTGAAGCTGAAGCATTTTCATGTAGGTAAAATATTGAAATAGCGTACTTGCTCTTGCTGGTGTCTACACGATTATTCCCGCTGTCCACCACCGAGATATCCCCACTGGGGTTCACTACACATCAAAGTCGGCAGGCAGTCGACAAGATGACAAAACACTATCTACAATATTCATACACAGACATGCCACACCAACACGTCGGGCTGTGTTACCGATTTGTACCGGTGCGTAGACTCAATAATGTTTTAATAATTTCAGTCAGATGAAAATTCCCATCAAAAGTCTTGTTTCGGGAGCCTTTAGTCGGGGACTTGAACCTTGCTGAGCCGGCAGTGAGCTAATGATGCAGTTAGTATGTTGGTACGAGTCATTGACAGAATGTCAGCTTGTACAAGCCATGACTCTACCTCAAGTGGTGTGTGCTGTCGATTATCAAACATTTTTTGTAGAGTCAATTACTTTCGATAATTAAATATAAACATAATATATAATAAATATATAAACATAAAATATATAAATATAATGTAAACTGATTTTAACAAACAATGATTCCTAAAATTCACAGGATTAACAAATATGCAACCAACGGCTGTGGCGCTATAGCATGCACATTAAAATTTACTCTATACCAGATGCATCCAAATTAACATTAACGAAGCTACCACATGTTTACCCTGTGACTCGGCGACACAACGTGCCTCTTGGCATGTCTCTTGGCACGGCGTGCCTCTTGGCATGGTAAACGTAATTGACTCTACAAAAAAGAGAGAGTGAGAGGGTTGTCATGCTTCCTTCGAGCAATTACTTTAGATTGTGGTAGAATCATGGCTTGCACAAGCTGACTTTCTGTCAATGACTCGCACCAACATGCTAACAGCATCATTAGCTCACTGAAGCAATGATGGTTCAAGTCGCCCCGAAAGGGTGACTTTTGATGATCATCTGTTTGATGATTGAATCATTATGTAGTCTACACAGCAATATTGACAACCGAGCGGGTTGGTGCAAAACTTCAGTAATTTAGGCAGCCAAATCTTTTGTGAACATTTCAACGGCCCGCTGACGTTGGTCAGCGCGTTGGACAGTGCAGTCTCCTATAGCAGCAAAAGAGAAAAAACAGTTTGGCAGAGAAAAGATCCAGCTGCTTTTCCAAAAGCTTGATCTCTGTACACTTCGTACCTAAAGTTAAAATAGCTAAACACATCCAAGTAAATTCGAGCTAACGGAGTAGGAGATAAAAATCCCATTCCTCGCAAATGCTTGAGATAAAGAGAGCACGTGTGACGCCCTCCGAGCGAGACGAGTGACATGACTAGGAGTCGCAAGTTTATACAAAGAAGGTGGTATATTCACAAATTCATCAAGATGATAGCTTGTGTACGCTGGCAATACAATTTTAAAAACGGAGTGCTTTTTAATTTTGGATGAATGGAGATGCATAACAAAACATCTTCATTCATCCAAAATTTAAAAGCGTTCCATTTTTAACGCTTTTCCAAAAGCTAAAATATTGCAATGCGTGACTTAAGTATGTTTATCGAATTACCCTTCTGACATTTACTATCTATTTACCATTGACATTTACTTGATATTTTTTTGACATACTTTTTAATTGAATTTTAATATTTTGACAAAATAATTATCATAAACTTATTTATAGGTGACGAAATGTGTATTTTTCTTGTGTCTTATATAAAGCAAGTTTTTAAAACGACTAAATGAATAATGTAAGACATTTATTTTTATTTCTATGAAATTTAACTCAGAACGGACATGGATGCAAAAAATAAATAAATAATATAGAGTCACTTTGGCATTTGGTACTAAAAATATTCAAAGAGTTTTATTTCCTTACGTTTTAAACTGTTAATAAAAAGCAAAGGTAATTCTTTAGAACCTCAATATTACAAGGAAGAATAAAATTTTCTTTTCCCTTATTTATTGAAAATTTATTTCAACTCTCAACCTCTTACGGTTCTGAAAATACAGCCCGCTGACAGAAGAAAAGACGGACATATGGATGGCCAGGAGCCCTTAAAACTACCAATGCAACCTCAAATACCGTGCTGTGATGGTCAAGTCAAGAGAGTGACACCGCTATCTCCATCTTGAGGACAACCATGAGCTGTTTTCCATCAAATTAGAGAAGAGCTCCTTTGATCTAGCTAACCTTACCTAGCTGTCTGTTCATACGCTCCACACAGCACACTCTAGCCACCTCTTCATTCCTCTTAGGATAGCACCTTGAGCTCCAGAATCGTGACACCTTGAGGAACATCTCCGAGACACAGGGAACTCAGAATGTTTCACTCGCTTCGTCGGCTAATTTTACCGGCTGCTCGCTTCGAGATGAGGAGGAAATTCAGAAGATAAGGGAACCAACCCTGGGGTTGCATAATTTTGAAATCAAATGCCATAGTATGAAAAATTGACATTAAAATTTATTTTGACAAGCGATATCGCGATATTTTGTATTGTCTAATAAATAATTTCATTTCATTTCATTTTAATTTTTATGTCAGAATAAATTTTAGAGATGAAAAGGAAATACAAATGCGGAGAGTAGCATGTTATACCTCTAGAATCACAAACATAGGAAAACAAAAATATATATAATTGTTGGGATTTAAATCTAAACGTACTTACACAAGCAAACTAAATGAATCACTAAGACGTTGACCATTTACGTATAATTTTACTCGAAATAAATAATTCTAAACAAATTGATGAGTTGTCGTGTGGGATATTAAAAGCTTAAAATATTCTAAACGTTAAAGATATGTGTAAAAAAGGGTTTTAGAAACTAAGCTCACTGTACTTCCTTTCAAAAAGGAAATTTAACGTAGGTTATTAATAATAATATTAAATCATTTATATCAGGCAACATTAGTTTACGGCCTATAACAAAACCAAACGTAAAATTTACTTTACCAAGAAAGAACATAAGCGAAGAACTTTCAAATTCAATGCTACTTTGAGACATCGTGTATGAAGACTTTCCATTTTTATTTTTTTTGACTTATACGATGCTAGGCTTTCCACGAAAGTCGATTTTTGCGCCGTCACCAACACGACCATGGTGTGATGTTTAGTAACGAATATAAAAGGATACCTTTCAGAATACTTATTAGCAAAACGACGATATCAACAAAACGCCAAGATCTTAAAAGATACGTCCTCACGGTCCAGCGATTGTGAAACTAATGCAATTTTTCCCCGTATGTTTGATATCATACGGGTACGTATTAGAACATCTAAAAGTATAATTTTGTTATAAACTCTTAAAATACCTACTAATAATGGTAGGTTGATCTGAATTCAAAATAGTGAAAGAACTAAATGTCGAATGAGTATTTTATCGCAGCGCATCAGTATTGCCATACAGCGGGGCAATGCAGCCAGCAGCGTCTTGGGGACGCTTCCGACTGGTATTGATAAGGATCAGTTGAGCTACCTGTAGATTGTGTGCAAGAGTCTGCAGTTAGCTTAATTTTTTCAATTGTAAATACTAGTTCTAATTTGTTTTTATTATTGAATTGTAACTTTCTTTGTCAATAAAGACCAGTATTTTATCGAAACGCTTTCTAATCACAATTCTAATTGTTTACCTATTTGTGACAGCTGGCCCTATTTGCAAGATAACCAGTCTCAGACTACTCTCATCCGCTATTTTAATATTTGTTTATTTAACATGGACAAAAAGTCCTGAACAATTTGTAGGAAAAAATTGTCTGTTTTGCTAACAATTGTCACGAAGTGTGCCTACCAAAAACCTTTTAACTCGTTCAATTCCCAAAACTAGGCTAACGTCACCAGTGCAAACAACAGGATCCATCATCCGAAGAGATGCGCAAATTGCGGAGTCACTCAGCGGTACAAAGCGCGGCGCGACTTGTCATCCATTTTAAAATCTGCCCCATATCTGGTCGGATTGCTTTGAACTGTGATAACCGTGAACTTGCGGTATTTTGAGCACTTTTCGCTTTTCTCTTCTCTTCTTCTTCTTTTTTCTTCTCTTCACTTTTTGAACTTTTCGTTGAATCAAATGATTCAACTGAGTCAATTCAAACGAAAATCAGAGCTGCTGCGAGATACAGTTGAAAACAAGCGATGAATGAAGTGAAAAGGTTGCGGGACAGCCTTTGTCTTTTTATTTTCACACAGGTTTGTATGTAAATATATTTTTCAGATCCAAAAGCTTTGCTTATGAATATTGTTATTACTACGCCTGCAATACCGGTTGCAGTGCGCTCTACGGTGCACCGCCTCACAACATTTAACCTGAGGCAAAAGAGATAAAAAGAAAAATATTTTCGTTTGGACAACAAAAGGATCCATAATTTGCTAGTATGTATAGACAGGCGCTTATAATTAGGGTGAGTTATTTGATATAATACTAGGTACTTAATACTAAACTATACTAATCATTTAGTAGATCACTCTTCTCACGAAACAATGCCAGGTGGGAGAGGTGATCCTACCAGCTAAAGTTTGAAGGATGGTGTTGGGGCTGTCACGCACTCTGCGCCTCTGGTCTTTTTACGGTCCATCCATCTCGTACTTCGCAAACATCCTTGATGAACGGCAGTCACAACATCATCCTAAAAATATGATTACACTGTACACGTAGGGACTCTAGCGGTCGTTTAGTGTAGGTATTCCATAGGTTCTCTGTGTAGAAACTTTGGCAGTATGCTTTAAAAAGCGTTATTTATACTTCTTCTGTACATCGGGAAAACCGTTAAGCCTCCTTTCAAATCGATACACAAACTTGGCACTAGGCAGTAGAAAAGGCACTAGCGTGACTTGAATTATCTAAAAAAAGCTCATTCAGTATATAAAAAAAAACTGACTGTCACCATCAAGTAACCGCCGTAAAAGTTACCACTTTCAAACGACAACATAAAAACTCTTACAAAAGACAAACAAAGTCCCAAGTTCACAGCATACGTGTTGACGTGCAGCTATGATTTATGGAGCGGTGCAAATGGGTTACGGTGACGCGGGACGTATGCGCACAATTAATGCACTGCATTACCGGAATTTAGATGGAGTTTGGGGCTTTACCGTTTTTACGTGCGACGGGAAGACCGATGCATTCTCACCTATACCTCAGTCAAGATGCAATATTTGTTAACTAACCACAACACAGCAATCTAAAATTCATTTACTGGAGACGAATTTGAAAAATATCTTTGTACATATAGCTATAGCATAATTGGGTAATATATATTTGACAAAGCATTATTGTCGTTAGGGTCCTAAATCGTAAATTGTTCCAAAATCGTCCAAATCATAAAACACAAAAAAAAATGTGGTTTTGTATATGAATTATGTGTTGTTTGAGTTTGTCTGGAGTATAGGTTTATCTTTTGAAAATCAAATGGTTCTAGTGCCGGTTAAATAACACCAACACATTTGCTTATTTTTATAGTTCATAGTTCATTTATTGATAACATATTGGTTACTTAAACAAGTAATAAAAAATAGATTAGCAAGACTGTGTAAAGCAACTAAATATAGCTACAACACAGAGCCTTGTAAGTACGTGTTAACACTCCCAAAGCATTATACTATTACCTAATGCAAGTTAACACGTTCGCGCAATTCATCACCTACGTCTGGGGCACTCAGCAATTTCCCCACATTACTTTAAACTTTGCATTTTGCAAACTTATGAATATAATTTCTCAAAACATAACTGGTATATTCTCTCTAAAAACGTCGGGCTAAAGTTAGGCTGTCTTGAGAAACGGCCACCGCTTTAAACTAAACATGTTTCATAAATAAGTTCTCCCAGAACTTATTTATGAAACATGTTTTCATGTTTCATGTCACTTTTACCAAGATGGTGAAAGCCAGATACCAAATTATTATGGGTTGGCATTATGGATATTAGTAAAAAATTGTCTATGCAACTGGGTTACGGATTTAGAATTTATTATAATAATAATAATGCTGGACCATCCACACAGCATCATTTAGCCCCAAGCTAAGCAGAGCTTGTGTTATGGGTACTAGATGACTGATAAACATAATATGTACATTACATAGATAGATATTTTTTACCATACAAAGCAAATACCCTGAAAACCCAGAACAAATATTTGCAGATCGTACAAACATTTGTCCCAAGGCGGGAATCGAACCCGCAACCTCCTGCGTCGCAGGCGGACCTTTGCCTAACGCGCCACATCGGTCGTTAAATAATTGTTTATTAAATATAATTGATGATTAACTAAAACAATTGTTGTATAATTGCACCCAAGAATTAAAATAACAACAAGTAGATCTTCGTCAGCACGCATACCTACGTTTAAGGAAGGTTGGGGGAAAGAGAACAAGCCACAGGTGTGACAAAGTAAGCTAGCTAACTTATAAACAGCGTTCTGTTCCGAGCTTGAGTACCACATATTTTATTATCGAAACTGTGCGACAAGCCTTGTCGGTTCCGACAATAAAATCAACGACCGTCTTTTTACGGAGGCTCCATCTTGAAAATGTTAATGTAAACGCTAAAACAGGGAACTTAGTTCTTCAGTACTTAGGTTATTGTTCCTAACATAACAACTTTGAGATGAGTTTACTTAAGAAGCTACGAACGTAGATAAAATGTTGCTTTCAAATCAACGGCGGCCTACCTATTCTACCTGAGAGGAGAACCTATTCCGCAACAATTTATAGCAGAAGAATAGTCTGTCTCCATGACATTTTTTTTTGTGTGTTTGTATTACTGAAGCACATATTTTATAATACATACAGAATTATGTAAGATAACGCCATAACAGAATTTTTTTATAGTAAACGTTCATATCTGTTCCAATAAATAATCCTCACTAATATTGTAAAAGCGAATGTAATTAAGTCTATCTTCTGTTACCTTTTCAGCTGAGCGGAATTTCATAAAATTTAACAAGGAGGTAGATGGCATTCCGGAAAAACACGTGTGAAACCGTTGTTAGAAGCTAAGTATTTAAAACACTAGGCACACATACTCCTACGGCAAGCTAAAGACAGGGCGCTATGGCGCTCGTTAGTGGAGGCCTATGTCCAGCAGCAGACTAATACAGGTTGATGATGATGATGACACAGACTCCTACAAAAAACAAATCTAACGTGAAAGTTTTCTCATCAAGCTTTTTATTATTTTTTTATCAAAAGCCTTTCTATCCTTTATGTGTTAAGTAATTATTCAAATAGCCAAAGAACCTGAATTATTTATAACTTCTTTTATTTTATTCAAAAGCTATTATTCACAGGCTCCAGCGTATGTTAAAAAAAACGGGTTATCTCATACATTTAATGGAGTTGCCATTATCCCGGTCTGCTTTTAGTTTCAGCAAGTTTTTAGCTTGCCCGAGCTTTTAGACATTAGCCGCAGTAAAGCAATAATGTACGGAAACTTGCTTTTGAGGCGGATTTTGGAGTATGAGTAATTTAATTATTTTTAACTTAAAGTGATCCGGGAGTTTGTAGGGTTTATTTTCTCTAACGACATACACTACATAATCACAACTCTAGCCATCATTAAACTAAATCACATATACGTTTTTGGACAAAACAATGGCAAAAATAAATATGTTTTAATATACGTAGAGACATCCAGAGATAAATAAAAACGCGTAAAACCTTGACCTCCCATTTCGAGTGTTCTGCCAACATCCTGAAACCCCCGCCACCCCCTTTAACCCCCACTCGAAATCGCCGCAAATGAATGAACTTTTTTCATCTCGCCACATTCAGTGTTGCCACTTGAGCAAGTTTCAGGCCGCGGGAAATATCCGGCTTTAAAAATCTTTTTGTACTTCGGTCAGCACTTGGGCCTTCTTAACGGTGCTTTTATCGCACGTTAATATTGTAGCTATGATATACAGAAAACAAGGTATGGGCCATCTGAACTGAAGTTGCGCGCGGCTTTACGTCTACTTCATATTATGAAACCAATCAACTACATATAAATTATCGAAAATGTCGATCAGGAAAACGCACATTTTCTAGACTTTAATCTCTTGGTTCATCTTTCGTAGGAACCATCTTTCTAATTCGAAATCTGTTGGTCGCCTTTCACGACTAAGCGGTTAATATTTCTGGTGTTGTGGCAGCATAGCGTCATAAATGCGAATAAACTCGCAGATTGCAGATATAGCCATAAAATATAATGCACGAGGCCTTCGTTCAATGTCTATGAGCGAATAAATGTGATTACTATGAGTCGCTGAGTCGCGTTGCTTATTTTAGCAGGCATTTGTTCATAAACGAGAGTGGATAAGCCACCATCGCTTAAGAGGTTTACTTTGAAGTAGTTCTTAGCTAGCCTTTGGACTGTTTCAGGTGTTGACCTAAAAAAAAAACCATCGATTTGACCGGCTTTGGTGTAAACCTCTGAGACTCTATAGCTTAACACAAATAGTTTCAGATTCCCCGGTAGAGCACCCATGGGATACATAAGGTAGTTGTATGAAAAAAGTACATAGGCGTGTTTCTGAAATCAGCATGATTAGTATTTTTTATTTAATTTCTTTGAACTATTACACAAGTTAAAAAAATATTAAACACTATTTCCTATTCTGCCTTTTGTACCTATATTTTATTGACCATTGAGTTGATGAAAACGTGTTGATAAAATAGATCGGTGTCTGGTAATAACGTACCTAATTAGGAGATTTATAAAACACGTTCGCTTATTTTACAGCTCGCTTTCACCATAGCCTTTAATTTTGTAGCAAACCATCTCGTTATGTATTCCGTCAGTGAACATCGAACCGTTCGCTTGAAGCCGGTATGGATGATACTAATATAAATACAGATTATTTCGATTTAAGTTGTTGAACTTTTATTAAAATAATATAAATGTTGCTTGCTTTATTTACAAGCGTAAAGTTTTTAAAAAACGAATGCAGATTTTCATCATTCGCGGTTTATAATACTCACAGAATGAAATCACTTGTTGGCATTTCGTAGAAGAATTATCTCTTATAAAAAACAATTCATAGGTAGTTTTTGAAGCTTCCGTCCATGGCGTTGTTCACGTAATATCGGACCTATGAAAGAAAAAAGCATAGAATCGAGTCCAGTACTTTCAGAGAATACCCACGACAACAAACTTTCAAAATGTTTACGATACTTACTAGAATAGATTAGCACAAACTATACTTTCAAAATACGAAATTGTCAATACAATACACGCCATAGGTAATACACGCCTTAAACTTACCATAACATTTAATGCCTTGTTTTTGGTTCCTTCTGGCACCTTCCTAAGGTGTGAATTTTTCGATGTAAGTACCTACCATACAGGATGTATGCACAAGCACAAGCACAAAAGCAGACTGGCTAGGACTAGACTAATCAAATCCGTACCAAATCCGAACCCCAATCAAACCGAACTTAATTTTTAGCAAACAAACCAGCCAATCGCAAGTTAGTGTTTGCACAAAGTTCGTTAATCCGCCTGATCGTCTTAATCGTATGCGAATTCCTAATGCAAGCTTGCATTATGCAAATTATGCGGTATGCGGCGGGGACGAGATAGCATTGGAAAAATTGTAGGCTAGGGTTGTATTGGAATATACGTTTGTGATAGTTTAAAAGATGACACAAATTAATAGGTCTTCATTAAAAACAGCATTTGAATTGTTACTTCTTATTTTTGATAGTTTCTACAAGGCCCAGGTTAATGGTTAAGAAGATTAAGAAGAAGTCTTTAATGTACCCGGATGAAAGAAACATATGTCGTAATGGTCGATTAGGTCCATGGGCTGAGTTAACTGTGAAAATAGAAACATATTTCATAGTGGGCATTTCGGCCCGCGGGCTGAAAGAGGTCTGAACTACTCGTAAGTTGACCAAAACCTGAAAAAAAAAACGTTTAAAGGGGTCGATATGGCCCGCGCGCTAAGTTGACTGTAAAAATTTATAAATAAACTAGCTGCAGCCCGCGGCTTCGCACGCTTTTTTCCGGAATAAAAGGTAGCCTATGTCCGGCCCCGGGATACCATCTACCTCGCTGCCAAATTTCACCGAGATCCGTACAGCCGTTATTCAGTTATAAATAGTGTAACTAACACGACTTTCTTTTATTTATATAGATATAAGATTTCGGCCCGCGGGCTAAGTGAGGTGTGGGCTGAGTTGACCAAAGAATCAACTGTAGCATTCGGAATATTCAGACATTTTTTTTTGCCACTGCAGTTGTCATGGCGGCGGGTCGAAAACTTGATAAAATAAACCGTCTCCGTTGCGTCGCGGTTAATAAAAATTGTGCACACACAAACAAACAACCAACATTTCACTCTAAACATTATGCCGTCTCCGTTCTGTCTCGGGTAAAAACGACATTACAGAATTGACTTTAATTACTAATTAAAAAGTTTGTAGGCAAATGCATGTACCTATTAATTTTGTTTTTGTAAATAAGCGAACTGCTGTGTGGTGCCGGATTAGAATTTGCACCACCCCAACTGTTCTCTCTTCGTAACAGGCGACTAAGAGATATCCACCGGGGGCGGGCAGCTGCACCCCCTAAACAATTCTACCACCGAACCGCGATCTCCAACCCGCATGGCCAGCGTAGGGATTATAGGCATTACCCCCATGAGATTAAAGCCAATGGGGCGCTTGTCAGGGGGAGGCCTGCGTCCAGCAGTGGACCAATATAGGCTGTTGAAAGTGAGGAATAAGAAAAGTAATAAATGTAAATTTGGTTTTACCCATAATCTAAACACTTCTTTTTCGGTTCTAATAGTTATTTTATAACTAATAGTTATTTGTAAAAGGAAGCTGCAAGATACCTGTCCTCATCAACCAAACGTTCACTGCTGAACACGCCTTCAACCAAGGTTGGTTAGCCATAGTAACCTCGCTGCTTGGCAGCCGGATTAATGATCGCAGTAAAAGTGTTAAACTACGCATAAGGAAGCTGCTGCTCTTCCTCCGGTGCCTAGGGACTCTTACGAAATCCATGGGCTGGGTTGGGGCGATTCTTACGACACTACTGCCAAGGCGTGATACCTGTTTTCCCGATGATCATAGGCCATAAAGCTAGCTAACAATAATGAAAACTGTGGAATAGAGTTTAGCCTATTGTAGCCATTATAGCAAATCGAATTAAAACTATTTCGATTTTCTTATATGCATGCCGCCAGATTGCCAATCTGTAGACTAAGCACGGGAATTGTTTTCTATATAGGGTAGACTATAAAGAAAACAATAGTATATACAATAATGACATCGCATCGTTAAACATAGCGCACATTATTGATGTTGAAGGAATGATTTTCAAATAATATACGCATTCGATAAATAAATAATAATAAATAATGCCGGACAATCCACACAGCATCATTTAGTCCCAAAGTAAGCAGTGCTTGTGTGATGGGTACTAGATGACTGATAAACTTAATACAATACATAACATAGATATATATAATTTTCTAATGAATGTTGTTATTTATTTATCGTTTTCTGTTTCTTTTGGAAATTATGTACTTTTTTTGTTAAGTAGGTACAATTTTATATTATTATTATTATTATTTTTTTTTCAATGTATTGCATCGTTGATGTTCATTGGTTTTGAATATGTATTTAATATCTTGTTGTTATCTTGCTAAATTGTTAATTTATCTTGTGTGTACAGTGGCAAATAAATGATATGTCTATGTCTATGTCTATTTTAGAATTTTATATCATGCTTAGATATCTGACATGTAACATTTTGTTATGAATAAAAAACTATGAACTAACTATGAACTATAAATTTTACTTTTATGAACTATAAATTGCTTATAAATTTTACTTTTGTAATTAGCATTGCCATTCAACGTGGCAATGCTTCCAGCATTCTGGGTACTCTGCCTTCTGGTGACGGCTTAGATTTTAAGAAATAGATACTAAGTGTATATACTAGTTGTAATTGTTTTATTCTGTTATTGTAATCTATGTGCTAAATAAAAGATACCCCATTACTTGCCAGATGAACTGATTATGCCTGCATAACTGCATATTATGTCTATGCTTTTCTCTATACTTTTCAATCCCCTTTCCCCATTCAATCATAAGGAGAGATTTCAGTTTCTGCATTCTTCTCACGGTCTCTCTCTAAGGTCATCGGATACCCTGCTCCTTGTATCTCCAGTGCAGAGTACATATTTTTACAGCGACTCCTTCACTGCTCAAGCTGTCAGACTTTGGAACGATTTGCTATCACATGGCACGTCTCTCTAGATTATTTAGCATGTCCCTTACGACCGAATAATCAAACGCCACTTACATTTGAGCTCGTCTCAAGTCGCGATTTTTGGACATGTCTCAATGAAAATCTGTCAAAATTTGGTCACTCGAGACGTGTTAAATTCTAAGTTGCGTTTGAGTATTCGGGGGTTAGAGTTACTAAGTATAATTATTTTGTTGTATGTATTAGTGTAATATTTTAGTGAGTAGGTGTTATGTGCATTAGTATAAATAGTTTGAATTTATGTTGTAAAGTACCGCTATCCTTAATTTTTGTAACAATCGTTTTGGTTGCCTTGAAGAAATGGCTTTAAGCGATAAGGCCACCGGTTCCATTGGTTTTCCCTATCATATGTTAAGTACTGTTTTATAAGGTGATGAATAAAAGTATTATTTTATCTATCTATCTAATATGACAAATTTCCCCCTTGAACAAATTTTCTCAAGGGGTACAAATGGAAAAAGATAATAGATTGAGCTAGTCTCGATTTTAAAAATTAAGTTTTCAGTTTTCCTCCTTAAGGGCGATTAGTCAAGGGGGAAAACTGGAATAAGCCAAATTTTAGGGGCTACTTAATTGACGAACAGAGTTAAAATGTAAGTTTAATTCAATTGCATTTTATAAGCGCTGGCACGTATTTTCGCTAGTAGTAGCCCTCTGGCTACAGCAGTTTATTTTGCGGCCAAAAGTGGCCACAGTACTTATCACCCTCTATTGACATCCTTGGCATAGCAAACGATACCCACCTATCTACTCGTACTTCGCCAAATAATAATAATCATTCCCGGCAGCATTATTATAATTAAATCTTGTCCCAGGAGGAACTTGAACTGATCAAATTAATATTAATCATATTTGGATTGCCTTTAAAATGGCTGCTTGATTAAAGCCGCCATATTGGATTCCTGAGGTAGATTCTTGTGCTTCTACTTTGTCTTTGTTTCGGTGAGTTAGAAGAGTTTTATTTATAAACTGATTAAAAACAAGTTATTTTTTATAACTGTACACAAGACTACTACTGCTAAACAAGCCTTTAAAAAGCGCTTTATATCCCTAAATAAGGGAAAAGTGTGAATGTGTACCTACGCATTTAGAAAAATGAAAACGTTCAGCATATTTTTTTGTCGTTGACTCTACCGTGAGTTGTCTATAAAAACAAAACGAAGGTAAACCTACTTACCTACTGAATTTTGTGAAATCCACACCATTTGTATGAACGGGTTTTATGTCCGAGTTGATTAACTTCAATTCAACCCCGTACATCAGTACGGGGTTGAATTGAAGTTAATTTTAACGTTTCGATGAACACATGCCTAAGAACAAATCATTGTTCTTAGGCATGTGTTCATCGAAACGTTAATCGGACGAATGTTTATAACGGATGCTTCTATGCATTAGATATAGGTACATACCTACGTCAAAGTTTTCTGTCGAAACTGCTAAAGAACACCATCCTTGTGTTAGACAAATCAGTTTAAACACCAGTCTCAAGTAATACAATGTTTTAATGATCTGCGTTTACCATACAATCATTTCATTTTACATTTTTATTTAGGTATATCGTTTTCAATAAAAAAATACTCCAAGAAACTCCATTTTATCCTTCAACTCCTTTTTTTCTAATCCCCCTGCCTAGGTCCCGCACTTTGTGACGTTGACATTTAACAGGTCCATGTAATAGGCTATTTATGAATATTTACTCTATAAAATATATAAAATAAAAATGATGCTAATAGTCGGCTGTCCTGGTACAGGAATGTCCCCAGTCCGGTTCGGCCATTTGATATTTATGTTGTATGCCCTCATACATGTTTAAAAAAACAATAATACAACATCTTCCTACTCTCATATAAAAAAAAATATATGTCGTATGGTTAAAAAATAACTAAAGTAGGTCATTATTTTAGCGATCCCACTAAATAGGCCGAAATAATATGATGCATGTCTTCATTTTCATGCGAGTAACACTATGGCAGTGGAGAGCTCAGGAGGCGATCAGACTTCATTATGATACGGCGTCTGTGTGAAAGAGAACACAATGTTAATAAAGTTGTATAAATTATAATGATTTAAATAATATATAATTATTATAATCATATAATTTAATAATGAAATACTATAATGTATTGAAATAATTATTATATTAATATTTATATTATATTTGAAATAATTATTTAATGAATCATAATTTTAAATTATCTGAGAAATCTATTAAAATTGTAAATTCTCGTTATCTCATAATTCTTATCAGAGTGATTAAATAGCAAAATTATAAGCTATATATGCTATATTATTAATGTAATATTTTTTTTTTTTTTATTTCAACCTTACCACCATTTGAGTGCCTTGATCTGGCAAACTCATTATCGTGTTTTGAGTCCTCGTAATCGGGCAAACTCACAAACAGATATTTGATTCCTCGTAATCGGGCAAACTCATTAATTATTGTGTTTTGAGTCCTCGTAATCGGGCAAACTCACAAACAGGTATTTGAGTCCTCGTAATCGGGCAAACTCATTAATTATTGTGTTTTGAGTCCTCGTAATCGGGCAAACTCACAAACAGGTATTTGAGTCCTCGTAATCGGGCAAACTCATTAATTATTGTGTTTTGAGTCCTCGTAATCGGGCAAACTCACAAACAGGTATTTGAGTCCTCGTAATCGGGCAAACTCATTTATTATTGTGTTTTGAGTCCTCGTAATCGGGCAAACTCACAAACAGGTATTTGAGTCCTCGTAATCGGGCAAACTCACAATACATCAATCTGTAAAAAAATATATTATTTATACCCACATTTATGTATTATAAGTAATGCAAGGGTCTTAGATGCTTCTCCATTTACAAATATTAAAAGCATCTGTTGTCTTTCCCTCTGCAACAAATTGTGGTAATAGGATATATCTATACGTATACATAATATATCAGTGTCATTGTATTTGAGTCCTCGTAATCGGGCAAACTCACAATACATCAATCTGTAAAAAATATATTATTTATACCGACATTTATGTATAAAAAGTAATGCAGGGGTCTTAGATGCTTATCCATTTACGACTATTAAAAGCATCTGTTCTCTTCCCCTCTGTAAAAAATTGTGGTAATAGGATATATCTATATGTATACATAAGATATCAGTGTCATTGTATTTTTGAGTGGAATTAGTTCATATTCAATATACTTTACTTATTTATTATCATAGTTTAGTTCAATAATTAAAACGTAACCAGATGATAACTATCATGTTGTGCTCATAACGATAATCACCTGTTAATTATTACAGTGTGCATGTTATATAGTAGTGATTTAGGTACATGTTTATGAAAAACATAAGTAAGTAGTATACGAATACTGTATACCCCAATACAATGTAATTTGATGTGATTGTAAGCTCACTTAAGCAAATTTTATTTGAGCTAGTTCTTTTTAAATAATAGATGACTATAATAATTATTAATATTTTAATATTGTACCTATTTAGGATTTTCTATCATCATTTTGTTTGGTAAATAGCTCTCTGAAATATCATTATCATTTTAACTTTTGCTTTTCAAATTAAAGATTATCCATTTTTTTTTTATTTATTTGTACCTTTGCCTTTAAATTTTATTACATCGAAGTAGTCAATATTTCATAACAATCTTTCGTTTTTAGTATTGCTGTGACTTTGTAAAGTCATTTGATACAGCTTCTTACTTTTACCATCACAAAGATAGTGTTGTCATTATGGATCCTAAAAAGATCCCCAGTGCTAAACCAGTGTTGTGTGTAATTATTTCTAATTTATTATTTTATTCAAATTTAATTAATTTCAATTGAAGTGTAGGTGGTAGTTTGCATGAACGTTCTAATTGGATAAGAATAATTGTAATTGGTATTTTGGTATTGAACTCCCATACGGGCTTGATTGTTGGCTATTACTGTGACATTTATTATTTCAAATCGGTACGTATCGAATTGACTGTGTAAGCCAGTGCTCGGGATCGAACTTCTATTTAAAGCATTACCATATTCTATTTGATAACCATCTCGATAGTATAATCTAATTCGTTTCTTACTTATATATTATAATTTAGTATTTATTACAAAATTTGTAGTCAATTAATGAATAATTCGACTAATAGCTATCTGTATAATAACTAATATATAATAATAATCTTTGATGTTGGAGCATAGATAATTTCATCAACACGCCGCTAACTTCAATATACATAATCAAAATGATGGTTCTAGCTAGTCCAACGGTCTATCAACATCTTTACTTTCTCGCTTTTCATTCAATACAAAGTAGTTAACAATATTATTATTGCGCTTTGTAAATTATAATAAACCCCATATTATGGGTACAAGCGTACTGATTTTTAATGTAGGTTTTAATAATTCTTTGCAAATCTCATAAGATAAAGAAATGTGTGGTGCATATTTTTGTAATTTATCTCAAATCCGGTTTAAAGAGCTTTATTTATACTCAAATAGAACAAATAAGTCCACTTAGAATGAGTAGTATTATTATTGTGATTTCAACATCATTCTTGAATTAAATTGAATTATGAACTTTTAGTGCTTTCGCTTTTTGTGCTGCTGTGGGAGCTCACTATACTTTCAGGGCAGCAGGCAACAACAAGATTATTTGCAACTCAGTACTAATGTGAAAACAACTCTTATATATTTTTACATTAGTACATGTGTTATAGTAATGGCACCAAAAATTTACTATAATCTACCAACTGGCATTGAGCATAGTGATGACATTATTACATTTACGTCCAAACTTCTAATTATTAAATAAATAACACATTTTTTTTCTTTAATAAATAAATGATTATGATTATTGAATTATTATGTAAAGATGCGCATCGATTTGGTGAACGTATTATTTTCAATGTACGTAACTCTACCTTTATTTTTAGCTTTTACTGTTATTACATTTCTTTGATATTATGTAAAAATGTGAACGCCAAATGGTAGGTAAATCACAGCGCTCTTAAATTTATGTGTAAAAATCTCGTGATACCTGTATATCACAAATTAATAAAAGAACTTATGAAGATCTGGCAGTAATGCTCTAACGCACGGTTCAGGGTTCAGGGCCCGTCCTGGGACAATCTTTGTTACCTGCCGGACTTCGTAGGAACTGTCCCTTTTTGGATCTGAACCACCAGTACTTAGACCAGGCTGCTGCGGCACTACAAAATAACGGTAGGCTCAGCCATCCTTACGATTTGACATACCCACTATCTAGCCTCTCTAACTTTGGAAGATTTTCACTACCTACTTTGATACAATCAATGTCAACCAGAAACGTGTCTTTATTTTTATCAAGCCGATCATAGTCCGGTTTCCCTCGTGGTTTATAAAACCAGGAAGTTACTAAAACCAGTAGGTACTCAAAACTGGGCCAACACTCAATAGAAAAACTGTATTCTTGCAAAGTAGCAACCACCACCGTCTAGCAATTATGCGGTATTAATCTCAGTTCGTCAATATCGTATTGTTGATTCGAAAACATTGCAGTCTGTATGAACTTTAAACAGTGCATTATAATTATCAACGACGTAAGTAAATGCTTTAAGCATGTCCTTTACAATTTTTAGTTGTTATCTGGACTACATGAATCTACAGGAAGATATTAATAGTTCAGGCCAGTATTTTGTCGATAATCGTATTAGCGTTAATATTATTAAAAGTTCTTATTATTTCTTTTACCAGAAAAGTTGGTCCCATGGAGCTTACCAGATTATTTTTTTTTTAAATTATTGTTATTTAAATATAATAAATTGATACCTAATAAAGAGCACTCGATAAGGAACCTTCAGCTACCACTAATAAAGCATAATATAAGAGTCTTGGGTTCGTTAGTTGGACCCATCACATTATAAATTACATTCAATAACATTGGATATATCCAAAAAAAGTTTATACAAAAACATTATTAAATATAGATGCTACACGGGTTTTGATGACTATCAAGAAGCATGTGCTTACTATTGCTTAACAACTCTCGAAGACCGAATAATTATGACAGATATGTCTTTCCTGCATATTACATAATGTAACGAATAATATATGTAACGGGTATATTAACTGTCAAAGTTAAAGTAGAAAACTCTTTATTTCCATAAATACAATAAATGTATACTTAGAAAAGGTCAAATTCTTAATAATTAAACACTGACACGGAAATAAAGTGATATTTTTGATTTCAGTCGCTTCGGTACGTAGACTAAAGTAGCGACGAAGAAACCTTTAGCCTGTTAGTTGTTATTTTTCGAGTTGGAGCAAATTCCGTCCCACGCTCTTTTTATCCTCTAGATAATCTGATATTTTCAAGTCTTGATTTGAAGTTTGTCAAGATTTGCTATCCAAATTGCTATGCCTGAATACACTGCGGAACAGGACTAGACATGCAACCATATAACTTTATGTCGTCATGTCAACAAAATGTAATATGCACAGTATTCACCTGTCACTCGGCTTCATAGAAGCTTTAACATTATATTTAATTCACTATTATATACATTATATCCCTTTTAGTAGTAAGGAGACTTTTAAGCGTGATATTTTCAACTGCTCTCAAATAGAGTATCACTTCATAAAGTGTTTATTTATAGAGTATAACGGAATATTTTTTTTTTTTTTATTCTTTGTATTTTTTTTTATTTGTTTGATTTTTATTATATTATTGTTATTATATTACGTACCTACCTATCTATAGTATTTAACATATGACAAGAATGGTGACAAATAACCAATTAATTATTATTAAATAACCCCTTTTTTTTTCTTTTTTTTTTTTTTTATGTTACATCTACGTTTTCTTTAGGTAATTAATATTTCTTACGTGAAATTAAGTCCTAATGTCATTGTGTTATTTTCTTATCTGATTTTTTTTTTATTGTAAAAATATTGGTTATAAATATTGGTGTTGGTTAAGTAGATATAAATATCACACACCTTTAACGGGCAAATTACATTGCTACATCATTATATTACCATCTTTTAGATGTAATTAACCAATAATAAATATACTTTTACTTTACGTTACTTTTACTTATATGGTCGTTTATGTATTGCATATAATTAACTTGTATATTATGCATAAGATAAAGTAATTTATAATAACTACGTTTTTAGTCCAACAAAATATGTAACCATAATGTAGCGTGAATTAGTAGGGGTAACTGAATGACCTAGGTACATATTGATAGGTAGTTTTCTAGTGCCTATATTGTTTCGTAAGAATACTCCTACGATTGATTTGTTTAAATGTTAGCATTGATTCTATGTATATTCAATTTATGTATCGTGTCTATACCTTACTTATATATAATGGAACAGTTTGTATTGTCGTCCTTATTTTCAAAATTATTATAATATAAATCCTTTAGTAATTATTTTAAGAATATATATTAGCAGTACTATTAGCAGTTTTACTCGCGAATAAATAACTCAATAAATAAAATAAGTACAAAATTCTTTCTGACGTACTAGATCGAAATTATAGTACTATTAGTGCTTGTAGCGCCTCACTCGGCAAAATTTAATATCTATAATGCGAAGACCGAAGCAAAGACAAAGAACGAAATGCATATCTCCGTCTCTATTAAAATCGGGGTATGCGCTGTCTATCTCTGTTCTTCCTTAATCCTTTGTCTTCCAATTCCGTCTGACACAATGTAGTGATCGAAAGGAAACATAAGAGTATGTTCCTACTTACCACTGAACTAGCAAACGCAATGAATTTGAAGCAGTTCTTTTTATTCTTGTTATCGGGCTTTAAATAGTATGCGAAAGTTGCTTTTTTTTTTTTTTTTTTTTTTTTTTTTTTTTTTTTTTTTTTAACTGAACTTTGTTACTGAATGAGTGAGTGTACTAGAAGCAATGAGTTTAGTTGAATAGGTCGTACTAGTTTTTACTAATTTTTTTTTTGTTTGTATACTTAATTTGCGTATGAGTAATAAATAAGTAACTTTACATGAATTATTTGTGCATGATTATGAGTTAAAATAAAGTTTAAATTTATGTGCATATTAGTGAAAATTAAAATAATCATCAATAAGGGTTCATAAAAATTAAGTGCACCATATTAAGGGTTAAGTTGCTGTGCACAATTAGGGTTAAAATTACCTATGTGTATAGTTGAGGATTAAAATATTTAAATCAATGTGCGTAAGGGTTAAAAATAATAGTTTTAATAAGTGGTTATTACAAATGATTTTTCGAGTATATTTTGTGCAGCATAGATAAGAGTGACAGCATAGATAATTTAAAGAAAATGTGAAAAAATATATATTAAATCTCTTCTTGGTTAACCAAAAATCATTGTTAGTAGGTACCTTCCTTAGTAATGCCATGGGTAGTTATCTGAAATAGTAGGTGTATATACCTCCATGCTATTTATTACAGTGCATAAAGCTATTAAATATAGACAGATTTTTGATTATCATAATAAACTTTTAAATCTTTATTTATACCTATAAATTTTTTTTCTTTTGAACGGTTATATGTATTTAACATACATTAGATAGGTAATTCTTGGGAGCACCAACAGCCTTTTAAGATAGGGATAGCAGTTACAAAAACCATTGATGAACATGTGCATGGGAACATATCAACTAAAATAGTAATAAGCAACAATGTTAATAATGTTGTAAATTAAATCAATTGATTTGTCTGAATGTGTAGGTAATTTTCCTTAGGTACCTATGTAAGTATTTAATATAAATTATATTTATAATTGATAGATTTTAAGATTCATAATCTTTAAGACCACTGTAAAGTTATTTTATCATTTACAGATTTCAAGCAAAGTTATGCTTGAATTAACACACTTGAACGGAAAAAGATTGCTTATTGTTAATAAATACTTATAATCATATACAATATCATAAATAATAATAACTAGGGTTATTATTAAGATTATTTCTTGTACTGTAGTATTTATTATTTGACATGTCAATATTAGTGATGTGTATGTAAATAAATTGGATTCACTGAATTTACTGAAGCCCATGTCATTGTGCTCACTCAGTTTATTTTACTCACACACGCACACACATCTGATCCTGAGATACTTGCTCAAAGTAGCAGAGTAGATAAAAAATAGTAAGCGAAGTACACAATCGTTATGTCCTCCTCCGTAAGCGGACTAATATTAAGTTTTGAAGTTGATGGTGTTATTAGATTCCTATTTATTACCATATCATTTTCATAGTCCTGGACAGTTGGTGATGAGTTGTGAATAGCTATATACCTAGATATTCTCTATGAAGAAATCAGGTAAGTATGGCACAAATAAGTATGGATAACCTACTTGGCCATAGCATCTTCCTATCTTCAATCAGGTTTGCTACTCAGGTTGGTTCCTATAACATTGACTGGAATAAAACTGTATTATGCTTTATGATGTTCCGCATACCCAGGGTTAACTAAATATGAGCCGCTCGCACCTGCATTCCAGGAATTCTGCAGATAGTAAAGGGTAGGCTGGTCGGTGCGTTTGCTGTTTGCATTAAATTTCAACCGTATGAATAACAAGTTTTGTATTTTCTTAGTTTGATACATATCAAAAGATTAGATTAGATTTATGTAATAATTTAGATGTATGTAAATCTAAACTGTGTTGGAAATTGTGCAACATATAGAACATATAGAGTAAAGTAGGTACTTTGAAAAATAAAAACAAATCAGGTTGTGATTACAATTGGCATCTCGTGAATTTTTACTTATACAGAGATATAATTTACATTTTACACACAACACGAAACCCTCTGTGTGAGTATGATACTCAATCAAAAGGTACTTCAAGGGAATCGACAATTTGACCTCTACGCCGAGCTGTGAGTAGGTTTTTTTTTTAGTTAGATTACTTACTGAACAATTAAGCATCAGGTTGTAGACCAAGCAGGTAAGAATAATGTGTTGAACCATTGATCAACAGGTATCTATCATAATAAAAAGTCTACATACCAAATAGCTTCAATGGGCGTATGTTATCCCATTTCTGATTTGTTAGACAAATCAGTTTAAACACCAGTCTCAAGTAATACAATGTTTTAATGATCTGCGTTTACCATACAATCATTTCATTTTACATTTTTATTTAGGTATATCGTTTTCAATAAAAAAATACTCCAAGAAACTCCATTTTATCCTTCAACTCCTTTTTTTCTAATCCCCCTGCCTAGGTCCCGCACTTTGTGACGTTGACATTTAACAGGTCCATGTAATAGGCTATTTATGAATATTTACTCTATAAAATATATAAAATAAAAAGGATGCTAATACTTGCTTACAGCACAGTGCTTACAGTTTCTCCAAAAAACACAGAGGGTACCTCAACTCTACGTAGAATACTGGTAATTTGAAAACAAAACTGAACCTGACACGACAGTTTACCATAGATAACATAGATGGCGCTGATCCCAACAATTACATTGTCCGCTGCATACAAAATTGTAATTAATTCTAATACACTTCAGGCCACTATCACGTACCAGAATCTACAGTAACTCGGCGTATTACACAGGCCAGTTTGCAATGTAAATTGGTTTCAGCATGCAAATACAACTGCTCGTCCGCTGGACAAAAACAAAGCAAATTCAATTTTCATAGATACGCCGGGCGTTTATGCGTTTATAATAATCCGGTTTTGCTATGATAATGCTCGTGAGTTTATGCAGGGGTGAATAATTTGAGGATGAGTATTTTTTAATAGGTAGACATATTTCTGGAGACAATCATAAATAAAATAAATAAATAAATAATGCTGGACAATCCACACAGCATCATCTAGCCCCAAAGTAAGCAGAGCTTGTGTTATGGGTACTAGATGACTGATGAACTTAATACAATATATAACATAGATAGATATTTTTTATTATATATAGAAAATACCCAGAACACCCGGAACAAATATTGGTCCTTACATATGAAATTGGCGTTTTTCGTACTGGCCACTTTAATCACAAATTTCTCCTCTTTGGTAAGGAATTCCAAATTCAAATTTGTACAGCTATAGACTCATGTATTTGTGCTTCGATGATCGTCATTCATTTGTTTTTTTTCTTCTGGTTTTTTCTGTTTGCGTCACTCATTTTACAAAATGGAAAACTTAAAATATCGCATTATTTACGAGTACGAGTTCCGCCGTGGCACTAGTGCTGCGGAAACAACTCGAAGGGTGAATGATGTGTATGGCGGTCGTGTTGCAAAAGAAAACACAGTTCGTTTTTGGTTCCAACGTTTTCGTTCTGGAAATTTTGACCTGCAGAACAAGCCCCGTGGACGGCCTGAGACTCAAGTTGATAATGAAGAGTTGAAGGCTATTGTGGAAGCGGATCCATCGCAAACCACGTCCGAGTTAGCTGCAGGCTGCGATGTTAGTGATAAAACTGTTTTAATTCACTTGAAGCAAATTGGGAAGATTAAAAAGCTTGAAAGGTGGGTACCTCACGAATTGACTGAAGCAAACCGGCAAACGCGCGTCGACTGCTGCGTTACATTACTAAACCGGCACAATAATGAAGGTATTTTAAACCGAATCATTACCTGTGATGAAAAATGGGTTCTTTACGATAATCGGAAGCGCTCAGCGCAATGGTTGGATCCTGGCCAGCCAGCCAAATCCTGCCCCAAGCGAAAATTAACCCCAAAAAAGTTACTTGTAAGCGTTTGGTGGACTAGTGCCAGTATTGTTCATTACAGTTTTCTCAAATCTGGCCAGACTATTACGGCTGATGTCTATTGTCAGCAATTGCAAACCATGATGGAAAAGCTAGCGGCTAAACAACCTAGGCTGGTCAATCGCTCCACGCCACTGCTGCTTCACGACAACGCTAGACCACACACTGCGCAACAGACGGCTACTAAATTAGAAGAGCTTCAATTGGAAAGTCTAAGACATCCTCCGTACTCCCCGGACCTTGCTCCAACAGATTACCATTTTTTTCGAAATTTGGATAACTTCTTGCAAGGGAAAAAATTCAACTCCGATGGGGCAGTCCAAATCGCCTTCAAAGATTTTATTGATTCCCGTCCGACTGGTTTTTTTAGTAAAGGGATCAATGAACTACCTATAAGATGGCAAAAGTGCATAGAAAATAATGGTTCATACTTTGATTAATTAAATATATTATATTAAAAAATATTCGACTTTTTGTTCCTCCCATACAAAACGCCAATTTCATATGTAAGGACCTAATATTTGCAGATCGTACAAACATTTGTCCCAAGGCGGGAATCGAACCCGCAACCTTCTGCGTCGCAGGCGGAGAAATAAATAAATCATAAAAGAGATATTAGCTAAGTATCTACTCAGTCAGTAGTAATTTACAAATTACAGAAACTACTATTTTTGTGCTAAGGACCAGGACTTAGTAGAAACAAGATGTTTCTTTCTAGAACATTTAGTTTATAAAATTATACACTATCTACCTATTAAAATTACCTTTATCAACAAGAAGAGACTATATATATCGTAATCATTTTCAAGAATACCAACTAAAAAAATATGACGAGGCTAAAAGGAGAGTCAGCAAAATTATTATAAAAACGCGAAAAAACCACAACACTAGAAGTGACCTAACAAAGAAAATTGTTAAGTAACCAACCTCAGTACAAGCCAAGTAAAGCAGTAAACAAAAAGCTACTTTAATGAGAGGGCATTACACGCAATATCGTGTAATATTCTACACGCGTTGCTAATTCACGCGATATTTCACCGCACTTACCGACGGCAATAATCGGATACCTAGCAGATGCTGGCAAAGAGTGACGAGAGTATAGATGGAACGCATTTGCATGTTTTAATTTACAAAAACTTCGTTACAAGGCAAATACCCACTACTTATAGAGGTACAATGTATCTAATGTCATGACTAGTGTTCTATAGAAAAATATTAAAATGATCGTACCAGGTGATCGAGTAAGTGGGTATACGAGCTGTACACTAGCCAACACTACGGGATAGTTGGCGACTGTGCTTTCGCAGCACGATAACAAATGCTACGTCGTAGCAAGCTATGTAGCAAGCTACGTCGTAGCAATTGTTCCAAGAGTTGGTGGGAATGCTACGTCGCCGAAATTGAAATTGAAATCTTAATTAACCTTAAGTAACTGTGTACAGCGCCATCGAGGATTCAGCAATCAAAAAAATATAGTAGACAAAAGGACGGTTTTGTTAGCAATACCGGAGAGTAGCCAAAAAAAAAAAAAATAAGCAAAATATAATGAAAATGCCAAGGAAAAATCAAATCAAAATAGGTTGGTAGTTGCCATTTCTTGTTCTTAATTCAAATCCTACAGCTAGGAATCCTTAGTATAACCGGAGCGATTAAAGCAACACTTTCTGTTCACAAATCTACACTGAACCAGCACTAACTCATCTTTGACGCTTCTCGCACTTGAACTCTGTGACAGATGGCGTCCGAGTGCGGCTGAGCTGCGTGACAAATGCGGCGGGTGCGCGGCTGCGTTGCGTGGATGTTTCTTGTACGATTCCTTGAGTGTGGTGCTTGATTTGATGAAGGGATACTGTGTGGGAAATGGCCATGGTTCTGCTTTTATTATACCCAATAAGTAGTAAAAAGAACTTGTAGTTTAATTACCTTTAGATAATGTCTTTGCCCAGAAAAACAAAAATGGGTAACTGTTTTGTCCTCACGATGCTTATGCTATTTTTTTTGGCGCAATTTTAACTTTTAATGTCGATTTTAAAATATTTGAGAAAAAATAACGAAAATTATATCAATTTTACAGTTAATTCAGATTGTTCAATTTATGGTGAAGGGGTGTGCAGTGTTTGATTTAGATTCTTACCAATTTAATTTCAATATTTTTTTTTATAGATTTTTCTACATGTTCTATGTATGTATGTAAGTTATAGTACTTTATAGTACTTGCTTACTTACTTACTGGCGTGGCGCAGTCACCCGAAGTGGATCTTGGCCTCCGACACCAGAGATCGGCAGTTGTCCCCGTCCCTTGCCGTTTCAGTCCAGACAATGGCACGATGTTCTTGCAGGTCTTTCTCAACTTCATCGCTCCAGCGGTACCACGGACGACCGATAGACCTTCGGGCACTGGGATGACCCATGTACGCTCTGCTGGCTGCCCGATGCTCCGCCATTCGGACTACATACCCGAGCCATCGGAATCTCGAGGATTTGGTTTTTCCAATGATGTTCGGCTCGGACATCAGATCTTCAATTTCACACCAATAAACATTTTAATACCTATTAAATCTTTATTGAATATGTATGGAATGCCTACCTACGATATGAG
Organism: Eupithecia inturbata; assembly: GCA_963662085.1. Classification (NCBI taxonomy): domain Eukaryota; kingdom Metazoa; phylum Arthropoda; class Insecta; order Lepidoptera; family Geometridae; genus Eupithecia; species Eupithecia inturbata. The sequence continues at coordinate 14,937,599 of OY759180.1, read as the reverse complement.
TAGGTATGAAATCGAAGTCGTAAACGATGTACACGCAGTAAATTTTTCATCGCTCGCTGCAGCCAGACTACTAATAGCAATCAATTTCTATTTCATGCATCCGAAACCACCCCTATTTTTACGACAGGCGCGTGTAATTGAATATTTCTATGAAATTTATGGATTTTGCGCAATTTTTATAGCTCTCTGTGTTTAACGTGTCTGCTTTGAACGATTATGAAGGTTATGTTTGTCACCCCTGTTTGGGGTACACTGCGATTAGGGGTTTTGTAGAGTTGATGTGAGTGTGACATGCAAGAATGTTGTATGACAGTATTTGACAACCATTAACGGCGTAGCGTTAGCATGAAAACAGGCTCATCTCAATGTGACTTGAATCACTTACTTCAAAGCAAAAGGGTTCCTTTGGGCTTCATCCATTCTTACCAATCCTGATCCTTATTTTCATTATCTACTTAGCTTTTGATTAAAGAAAATGCTTGATGAAAAACCTTTAGATAGGATTTATATTATTATAACACAATAATGCTCATAGAGCTCTACAAGAAAACTACGCGGTGTTGAAATTAATTTATTTATTCATCAAATGTACTCTATCATTACAAGCGCATGTACCCAATGCAATAGAGTACCTAATAGTGAAGTAACCTACTTTGTGCGATCCCACAAAAAGGGCCTATATGAATGAGCGGGTGCACACTTGCTATTTCTGGATTGGAGAACTCCGTCGAAGGTGAAGATGACGTAGAATTGAAAAATAGTTCTTGAGAAGAGTTTTTATATTTCCTTGCTGCAGTACTGGATTGCTATTACTATTGGTTCACAATTTTCTATTCACTGTTCACTAGTTTGTAGATAAATAATGACTTGCCAAACCAGCGGACAAGCTCGGCTTTTATACCTCTGTCGAAGCCTTAAAACCTTACTAGAAAGTTTGGGATAATTCTAGATAAATAACTCTGTCCCTTTCATTTATGACTGTCTCTGTTTTTCTTTTCGATTCGTTCGAGAACGTAATCTATAGGTACATAAGTAGGTAGGTACATACGAGTCGGTCGTTGACCAATATTCCTTAATCTATGGCCTATTGTTGTCTTATACAAGTACCTACTGTTAGATATCTATTTTGTTTACCTAAAATAATGTTTGATTTTGAACCCTATCTAAAAACCAAAGTTTAAGAAATATTCTAGCTATTATGTAGACGTTGTCCTGCACATACTTTTTAAATAAATCTTGTAAATTCAAACTCCTTTTCCAAACATTCATGTAGATTGATTCCAAACTGTCACGAAATTCAAATCAATTCTCTATGGATTCGAAGAATCACATTCCAAATCCAAACATTCAAAACCAATATTATCGTAGCATCATTGAGATGGTAGGACGAGTTAAATGTGCACCTTGCAGATCGGCCCATACCATCCCATAATAGGATAGCCTTTGCCCAAAAGTGGGACAATTTGGCCTAAAAATTAAAACAAATTTTATAAGTGCGAAATAAGTTCTATGTGCTGAACAATTTATGACATTCAACGCTTAAACTATTCTTGCCACTCAATGGTTTTTTCAACGCGTATTTAGAATACACCCCTATAAGCGGTGAAAATGGTACTTATTATAAGAGATTCAGAAAATAGTCATCAAAAGACCAGCTGTCTGTTCGTTTTACGTAAAAACTCAAAGGATGAACAAATCATAATTAAATATGACAAAAATGGAAAGCATCATGGTCAAAGACATATATTACTTTTTGTCTAGAAAAAATAGTGCAAAACTAAAGAGGTAAGTAGCAAAGCTTTATCGAAATAACATCTCTATATAAATGTTACCCTCATGTTGCACCACGTATATTATGAAAGTGCCACGGGAAAAGAAAAGCTATTTATATTAAATTACGGAGGGAAACTCCAGTTGAGTGATGCGTATGGTATAATTATTATCATTAGACAAGAAGCAAACCTATAGAAACTTGGAGTGTTATCATTCTGAGGGATATATAATTGGGAAGGGGACTCTATGAAAAGAATTTTGAATGAAAGAGAAATTGAATTTTTCCATGTCTGAGAGGTATCTCTCCATTTACGAGCCCAGTGCTGATATCCCAAAAAATCGCATATATCATCTTATTAAAACATATGTATTACTAAGAAGAATAAGTACGAAAATAAAGCTTTTAAGAAAATATATATACATATTTTTATTTTAAACTTACTCTGAACTTATCTGAACACATTATTATTAGTATTATTTAACAGGTATTTATCGCGTTTATTTACCTATTTTTCCCGACGTTTCGAAATAGGTAAATAAATGCGATAAATACCCATTAAATAATACTAATAATAAAGTTATATACAGCATTTGTGAAAAAAAAAACAATATTCGATTGAGCCAACTACAATAGTCGTGTAATATTATTTATTTAAGTAAAGACGAGGTTAAAGTGTTTCGTCACGCGTGAAAAAATAAATCGAGTTTAGTATTCCCTATAATATAAGCCATTTTCTATGAATCTTAGCAATTTTTCAATCAATTGTGGTTATTTTGTAATAAAACTCATAATGTCAATAGATTCCAAAACGACAATTGGTTCGTATTTTGGTTTAGCGTGGTTTCATAGCAAATGGCTTACAATGTGCGCCAATCTTCTTATCTGCTATCTTAATTACTTGTAGAACCTAGAAAACAATGAAAACCGGATCTTTTTCTCACGCCTGACCAACCACCTTAACTGAGAAAGGGATCGATGATAGATATGAAGACGTAGTTTCATTGCCCTAGGTCTGGTCTTCAATAACCTTCCTACAAATACCATAGAAGTATTTAAACGAAAAACATGTTTTATTTTGTTATATGCATAATATTTATTTTTATCTTCCGTAGGTAAAAAAACAAATATTTTTATTCCAATAACAATGTTTGTTATTGCCTTTCTTTTTTTACGTCTTAGGGTAATTTAAATCTAATGCATGCAACATTATTTTTTCTATGTTCACATTCATTTCAATCTAGATCAAAATTGTAAAAGTACTTATTCGATTCTTACTATCTGAATTGTGAATGAATAAATAAATAACTAGGTAAATTATCAAAAGATCCAGCTGCCAATCCAAGATCCAGCATCAATACGGACAGATCCCAATTGTTTGGCAAAACTTTATTATCTAACATCGTAGACTTACAGAATATGCCGCAAAGACAATATTTTCGCTTATCTAACGTAATTTATGTTGAAACTTGTCGAAACTTGGTCACTTAGCGAGACGATCGGAGTTGAACTTCGATAAAATTACACTTTGCAAGTCTCGGCATTGTTTTGTCGAACTGTGATGTAGGATTGCTCGGGTTTCTGCTGTTTTTGGAAGGATTTTGCGTAAAACGGTAGATGGTTTAGGTATTATTCAATTAATTGACTAAGAAAGCTTCTCTCGACAATTAGCAATAGCTTAGAATCGTTAGCTTTTAAACAAACAAGGCAGAATGTGATTAAAACACTACTTAGATACCTTAGAATTGAGAGATTTTTATAAGGGAGTGATTGCTATGAGAACTAGTAACATATCACTGGTGCGAGGCATCTCATGACATCACAAAATAAAATGAGTACCTATCGATGATGATAGGTACTCATTTTATTTCAATCATTTAATTATCAACCTATCTTAGTCCACTGCTGGACATAAGCCTCGCCCAATGAGCGCCATAGCGCCCTGTCTTCAGCTTGCCGCATCCAGCATCTGCCTGCAGTCTTTCGCAGATCGTCATCCCACCTGGCCGGAGGGCGTCTTACACTACGTTTGCCGAGCCGCGGTCTCCACTCGAGAACACGTTTACCCCAGCGGTTGTCGGTTCTTCGCGAGATATAGCCAGCCCACTGCCACTTCAGCTTGCTAATCCTTTGAACTAAGTCGATAACTTTGGTTCTCTGTCGGATGTATTCGTTACGAATCCTATCCTTCAGAGAAACTCCGAGCATAGCTCTTTCCATAGCTCGCTGAGCGACTTTGAACTGATGGACCAGCCCTACCGTGAGTGTACCGTGAGTACCAATGTGACCTGCATATTACGGGGAAGCAAACAACGTATTTGTATTTCTGCACAACATGAAATGCGCTTGGAAAACACGCAAAGGCCATGTGAGCATGATGCAGTTAAAATCATTTTTTAATCGCAACACATGTGATTTATATCTAGCTTTGTCCACTCAATTTTTTTTCCATTTGCCTCCAGAACAAGGAAAAACTAGGAATTTACGTTTTTCTTTGCAAACGGTCTATACAGAGCTACATACGTGTAGAGCGGGCGGAACCGACGCGGGCGTGCATAAATAACCGCGTCCATTTGTGCGTGAAATAGGAACCCGCCGCATTGTGCCGTGTCACTTGCATTATGTGCGATGTGTACCGGCTTTTTATTTAAATGCGAGGAGTTTTTACTATTGTTTTGGTTTGGATGATATTTTTCAGGTATAAAAATGTTGGTTCTAGGCGTTCCATTTAATTTTGTCTGAAATTCAAATTCAAATACCATCAAGTTCAATGAGATTGTTAAGTAACTTTAGTATCGTAACGCTTTCATGAACATATAACAAAAAAAGTAACTCCAAAAAGCACCCAAATTTTTGTATTCAAACCCTACTCAAACCAAAATTTTTAACAGGCCACATAATCTGTGTAAAATGGCGTTGCGACAAGTGAAAAACTACAACATTTCCTATGTTAAAACAGACTATAAATTTAGCAGCGGTCGGGTCTGCATTTCCGCGGATAGATGAGCGCGCCGCGTCTAAGAGATTTATATGCCATGTGCGGAAATTGACTGGAGTGAGAGACTCCGTTATATTAAATTTGATTAATAAATAGACTAGAGTTTTACTGTGGACTTGTTTTATGTCTGGATAAATACGAATAGTAGGTAAGTATGTTTATTGCATCTATGACTAGGTGATGAAATAGCACATCAATCAGATACAATTTTTGCTCTAATTGACGCCAACACTCGAAAATTTCTTGCCATTTCGTGCCCTGACCCATGAGACTGTAATATAATAAAACATAATAAATGGACTCTGAGCCATAAATCAAACTGTCACTTAAAATACAAACGCCTGATAACCTCCCAGACCAAATTACGTTTGATCTATTCTAGAAAGCAGACGAGAGCAGAAAATTGCTTTATACAAATCAAGTACACTCGCAAATCATATTCATATCATTTATTGTAATTTTATGCATAGAGGTATTGTTGTTAGGTGCAGGTAGTCTTACTGGGATCACAATGCTTAAAAACCTTGTTAGGGTGCCACAATTAATTGAGACTGATAACTTTGATATTTAATATATATAGAATTCATTAATTTAGAAATGTCATTATTAAAATAAGTATTAGTTAATAAATAATAATTGAATTTAATCGGATTAAGATCAAGTTTCCAATCTAAATCACAAATTAACGTCAGATCAGCAATAGTCAAATAATATAAATTTAATCTATGTCTAGGTACGTCATAAAAAGTGTTATAAAAAAGTAGATATGCTGTTACAAACTGATAATGACATTCATAGAACGTCAATTAAATTCAAATAAAGATTCGAAAATTTGAGAACGTTTATCGAAAATGACAAATACGACGCCGCCCCGCCCTAAACGGAGAAACTATACTGCGATAAAAAAATCATTTGACAGAATCGGATCGAAAGTCGATCGAAAGCTTCGAGTCGTTTAGTATTATATAAAATGGGTCTCATTCGCTGCGAATCGTCGTCGGACGTTGACAAACCGTTAGGATGAAAAAGATGTATTTTTCCTCGATAAAATTCGGCGTGACGCTGGCTATAAATTTTTGTTCAGCCGCCAGACGGAGGTGATTTTCTTGTTAATAAGCTTTGTAAATTGGAGCCGTTTTTCATGGTTTGACTTACGCATTGAGTAGGCGTCTATTTAATTTGAGTAGATATTTGATGTTATGTTAATTTTGCGTTGTAGTGTAGATTTAAGATCTTTAACGCATTCACTGCCCAGCTCGGCGGTGCCGGCACTCCACGGAGCTGGAGGTGGGCAAGTTCGTCGTGGGCCATGAAAGTGTTAGTATATTTTCGTTTAGCTTAGGAAAGCTACACCTTCACGAAATTTAACATTAATAATGTCCTAGTACTAATTTCTTAAATATGGCTTAAATTGGTAATTTAGTTTCTTACAAAATTGTGTTTATGTGGATTGTGCCTAGGGCTTTTCTGTGTAGTACCTTCTAGTAGAGACGGGTAGAGCTTACATCGTTATTAAAACTTTATGAAAATGAGGAGAAAAATATCAAATAAGAACTTTCTGCCAATTAGAGTAACTAGTTAATGTTTCCATATTTTTTGTATCAGCCATATTATCCTAGAAAGGCTTTTGTATCTCTAAAGTCATTTACAAGATATTTACCATGATTTGAGTTTTGAGTTTCAAAAATTTCGGCACGTTGCAAGCGCCATGATCACGGAATAACTGAAGTCACTGCGAGTGGGTTTCTTGTATGTTGTATCTACGTACAATGTGTGCAAAGCCGCACGCAGATGCTAGTGTTGCCATATTTTAAATTATGTTATTTACCCCAACAACGCGCTAAATAATATAAGAAACTGTGACACTGCCGAGCATGTGGACGGTCCGCAATTTCAATTTACGAGAGCCGATGCCATAAAATCGGCACGTGATCGCCAGAGACAAATAAGTGGAACGCTTATGTGCACGACAGTGTAAGAATTTGCCGAAATGAATGTATGAAAGATTTTGCAATTTACAAAATGTGCGGTTTTATTGCACTGAAGTGTAATTGACAAAAAATCTTTATAAAAATAAAGTTTTAAAATGAAAAAAAAATACAACAATGGGTTATAATGGGAATCAAATAATATAATATAATATAATGGGCTATAATGGGAAACAATGGGCTATAATGGGAATCATGACATTAGCTCCTGTTTCCACTTTGGCCAAAAAATAATAAAGATTGGGTGTTTTTATACAGATTCTGGTAATTAATTTACCAACATTTAGATATAACTGTACATTTTGTACCTCTCGACAATTTTATGTTGGCTGCATATAAAAATCTCGCAATTGATTATAGGGCCTAGATTGCCAAGTTAGGTAGACAATAATTCTAGTAAATAGTCCCAAATACCCACAAAAACAGTAGAAAATTCACCACCACCACCAAAACCACCAAAATCACCACTGTATTTGTTTTTATGTATTAGTGTATATTTTTATTTGGTATACTGTGTATTAGGATTATTTTAGTTTGTTATAGTTTTTATTAGTTTAATATTATATTTGTAATTAGCTTCGCTATCCTTGGTCGTCTCTTTCAAGCTTTGGTAGCCAAAAAGAAATCGCTTGAAGCGATAAGGCCGCCAATTCTGTTACCTTTTACCATACTGTTTTACATATAAGTTCTCAGAATAAAATATTATCTATCTATCTAGTATTTACCACAAAAAGTACATAATTCCACATTCCTCCACAAATACCTTTTATCTATTACCGCCATTACCATAAACTAATACTTTTATGAACATGTTTGTCTGCGAATAGTCTCAGAATAAAAATATAAACGGTAGCAGTTAAATAACTATAAAACTACCATAAACTACCACTCCAAGCCGACCTTAGATGCAATAAAGTGGCCCTTCTGAGGCAATAACTCTTATGCAGGGCTGCAAGGGGATGTGTTATTTGGAAGAAATTACACAGCTGATTTATGATACTTTGCGGTTATGGTAGGTACGTGACCAAATGGGTTTTTATTGACGACAAGCTGTACCCGCGACTTCGATCGCGATTGCCATACCTGCCGACTAATTAGATATTCACATTAGACCACAGTTTCTATATATGAAGAAATGCTGAGCAAAAAAAACCTTTAATGTGCAGAATTGGACTCCTGAAGTAACGAAAAGGAAGTAACCTAAAGGAACCTGTATTTAAGAACCTAGATTGTGGAGCACACTTGTGGGGATCCAGCGCAATGTATCATTCGCAGCGAGCTTGATACGTTTCGCCGTGTTTTAAAATCCGTCTCGTTGCTCGTTGCGAGCGCCTTCATTCCCCGTACTGACTGCACGAACGGACGCTGTTACATTACGCCCCGTAACGCTAGTTACGTACCTTAACGATCTGTGTGGTTGGAGAAATAGTCTACGCCACGTTTGATTGTAGATCCTAGAACTAAAGATGTGGGTGTTTTTTGGAGCTACGACAACGGCCTACGCCGTAGAACTGGGGTCTACAAGATGCTACGCCGTAGGTCGAGAGTCTCCGACTCACCGACAAAGGCCTACGCTGTAGGTCGGGTTTACAGCAACGGGTTACAGTGTATTTTTTTATTGAATTGTTTTGTTTCTTAGTGGTTTATGACTTAGTAATCGCACAGATTGGCCTGCATGACTGGCAGTTGCGAATTCGATTCCCATGTGCGACAATTGTGTTCTAGCACTTTTGAAGCGAGGCTAGATATTTTACTAATTTATTTACTAATGTAATTCAAGTTGATGTATTTAGTGCTGTGTCTAGGGCCAAAAGCCAAAGGCCAAATTCTTGAAGTATCATTATTATTTCAGTTTTTGTAACCCCCTTAAATCCCCTTAAACCAATAACATTAACACTAATTTAAAATCCCCATTGCGAAGGCGGTCGATTATTACAAGAACATATAAATTACAACAGCTGTTTCCCAAAGTTTCCTTCCCATGCAAGCCCAGAGGCGGTTTGCATTGAACTACGGAACCCGGGAACCGAACAACGGGACCCTAATTGAGTTCTGACAGCTACTTATTTACGAAAACGATTATCTAAATTGCGTTTACAACAGCTGTTTGTTCCTGTACTAAAGTAAATTTAACTAAACTATATCGTCAATAGTTGTGTTTAAATAATGGAAATTTTATGACTTGATTTCGATTTTTGGATTCAAGATTTTATATTCATTTGGCAACCCTGTATTGTAATGCTACTTAAAATTGTTAAAAATTGCTGAGCATGGTTATTATAAATTAAAGAGCCAAGGTCTTGTAGGTGCAGCTAATCATTTCCATCCTCCTCCAGCACCAAATTTCAAACGCCTCAATCGTCTCTCTATCCCGCTGAGTCATGGTCCAATGTTTCGTATCCATAGAGGGCTATGCTCCAAACATATGCATATATAAAAAAAAACTTAGCGATTTGATATTCTAGATATAAATAGTATATGTTTTTTGTTGTGAGATGCCTGTTTTGTCATAGCTATTATGGCCTTAATATCAGGCGTACATCTTGTCATGTGTCACTGTACTCCATAAATATAAATACACACATTTTTAACTTTAATATTGTATATTGCGAATGATTGTGCTGATGCTATTTTGGTTTTAGAAGTTGTAAGTATTTTGGTTTTATTTATGATTCATTTATTGAAAATTCTTTTAAAATGGTACCTATAATTTTATTGAAATTGAATCCTGTTGGTCCTCTTGAGTTTCCGCAGTAGCCCTTGTATCACCAGCGAATCTTATGAACTTGATCGCCTCCCCGTTGAACTTTACACCAATCGATTATATGTACTGTACGTAATACACATAACTCTCTGTTTACACCCCTTTTTGATGTCTCAGCTATCTATTTTCTTGATAGCTAATTCTATGAAGATGTTCAATTTACAGGGTGAAAGTGAACATAAAATTTACCATCAACATAAAATAACCAAGTTAGTTTAACTTTAATATAACACAAATCTAGATTATCTATGTACTCAATAGTTCTTAGATACTATAGGTTCTTAGATACTTAGGTACTTAGATACTTAGGTTCTTAGATACTTAGATACTTAGGTTCTTAGATACTTAGGTACTTAGATACTTAGGTTCTTAGATACTTAGGTACTTAGATACTTAGGTTCTTAGATACTTAGGTACTATAGGTTCACTAACACCACCCCTTTCTATTGTAGTAACGGGGGGGTCACACTTTTAGAATTTAGTTTATTTAAGATTTCCAATAGATAATAATATATATTTAAGTGTTATTGTTAGTTATGTATCCCTAACAGATAAAAATAAATAAACCAATACAACAGGTACATTTTCTGAAAGTAGAAACTTTTTAACTGGTAAACACTTTAACTAGTAGGAACGTAATTAAAGGTTTATGGAAATAAAAATAAAGGCGGATAAGTAGGTATATTTTAACTTGTTTTCAAAAATAATTCCTTCGAAAGCCCCTAAAATATCTTAAAAATTATTAAGTTTAATATTACGATATCAATGTAGTTGGCAGGTGTAGTGAAATTAGTTATCAAGTATGTGTTTTTAATAGATGTAAGCTAGCAGACTTTGGTTGGTCTTAGCAACGAACCGCAGCCAATTGGCTATTCGGCTGCTTTCAGAATAAGAAGTAAAATAAACTAAACTATTTAGTCAATTGTTGTGTTCCAATAATGGAAATCTAGTGAATTCATTTCGATTTTTCATTTTTTTAAATTGCGTACCTATTCCATTCAGTTAGCAACCCTATAAACTTCTTGGAGTTGTAAAAATTGCTACACATAATATATTTTTAAAAACTAGAAACATTTTAATTGCTTAGAATCTAATAGAGCGGTCTGTCGTAAGGAAAATAAAGGCACATACCTATACCTTAACTTTTTTCAAAATTAATTCTACCTAGAACTGCTAAAATAATAAATTAAATATACATTATTTTTATCTAGCAATGGCCTTTATTATCAAAGAAAATTACAATCAAAACCAAACATTTCATTTATATAATTATAAGTTTGATATTACAATCACAGTTTAGTACAAGTAGGTACCTATCTAAAATTACAGGGTGTTTGGTATTGCGACCTACTTAATTTTTTGTGGAGTTTGGGAGTGCATGCATATAGAGTAAGAAGGCAGCCTATTTGAGCAAATTTTGTGATTTAAATTCATACAGAAGAACAAAACATTAAAAAGTGACTTGGCTTGTTCATGATTCTAGAAGTGAAGTATTTCTTAGATTGACTACCTAATTATTTGTTTGTATGTGTAGCATATCGTTGGAAAGGGTAACAAATTAAAACCTTTTTAACACAAAACTATCCTCAATTACACTTTTTTTTTAAATGAATTTAGAAGTTTTCACGATTTATAATATTTACACAGATTTTTGACTTTGAAAACACGTAACTTTTATTTCTTAAGGTGTATCAAGTTGTAATTTATTTAGAATAAATATACATTGAAGAATACAGCACAATTTATTTAGGGACATTTCACCCACAAACAAAAAAGATGACAATTTAAATTTGAAATTATGAGTGATTTTTAAAAGTTCTTTAAAAACTACACAGCAACCGTGATACCTAGTAATTCATTCTACCGGAGATATGTAGGCGAAGACCCCCCAACTCCACAAAAAATTATGTTGAACACCCTGTAGGTATACCTACCTATTAATAGTTGTAAGCTAGCAGACCTTGTGTAGTCTTGCCAACGGACGGCAGCCAATTGGCTACTTGGTTGCTATCAGAATATTAATAGTCGATGGGATGATGGAACGTCTACCGGAATTATTTGTTTATTATTGGATATTAAAGTCATGTATTTTTGTAACATCTTCGGCTACAAGAAAATGAATCCCGGCTTAATGTTAGAAGACCACGCCAAAAGTACTAAACGGTAGAGATGAAATTTTGCAGATAATGTACAGACACAAAGGCTACTTATTATCTTGGTAAAAAGCGTGCGAAGCCGCGGGATGAACCTAGTTAATAATAATTCAGAAGTTTTACACACAGCATCAAGCCCTTTATGTAGCACACAGACAGAGGTCTTCTGTTGCCAGAGTCAGGAAGTTGGCTGTGTTACACCCCCGTGCCTCGAAGAGCACGTTAAGTCGCGTGTCCTACGCTTGAATTCTCCGCGGTCGTGTCTGTCTGCCGTCCAATCGGACAGCACAGCACGGATTATGAGAGAGAGGGAATGGAGAGTGTACCTGTGTTTGCGCATACGCTTGTGGACTATAATGCTCAGCACACATAGCTAGTCTCCATTGAGACTGGTCGCTGTGATCGAAATTCAGCTAGGAGGACATCATCAGAGATCATATATTTTTTTTACGAAAATAAAGAAAAAATCTGTTTCTAAAACTTGTTGTCTCTGTAACCTTTTCTAAGAAGTAGGTACATCTAAGAAAAAGTTACAGAGAAACCTTTTCATAACAAGTTATATTTAGGTAATTCAAAGCGATTTTATAAAATTCATTAATTATTATTTGTATTCATAATAACCCCATTTTTAGCCATTCTTTTCATCGCGAAACAATCAATTCCTACAGAATTCCCCTTCAAAGTCACATGCTGTTCACTTTATAACAATTTACATTACACGACACAACAATATGTCGTTGCTGTTTTGATGGAAAGAAGTCTATCGTTCTCAAACATAATGTAGTTATATCAACAGTCACAGAATAACTGATAGTCAGAGATACCGCCGCGAAGTGACTAGAGTTAGTACAACTTCCCTCTATTTTATGTTACACGCGAACTTGAAGATGTTAAAAAAAATAGGTTTAAGTTCACAAGTCTTAATATCTACTTTTAAATATTGAAAACTGAAAGTGAAAATTTAAAGATTTAGTAGAGATGTGCTCTAACAAACGTGTCTTTCTGAAGTACAGTCGAATAACGACTCGCACGCTTAATAAATTGTTATGGATGCATTAAAAAGCGTATCGCATCGTGATTTATCGTGAGATGCTGCTGAACGTGTCTCGCCCAAACAAGGGGGTGTTCTGACATAAGCGTAGATGATCCCTGTCGGCTCTTACGACGACCACAAGCTCAGAGGCTGAAAATCGTATCGTATGAGCCTAAATGACCTTTCAGGCCCCCATCACACGCTGTTCACTTAATAAGTTTCACAAAACTTCTAAAAGTGGGGTTCCATTCATTTATTTTTACCGGAGAGTAATCTATTAAAGGCGATAAACGTGGCTGCGTTAAAATAAATTGATTTTATTCAAATTTTCTCTGCGAAGTTCTGTTTCATAAGATTGCGGGACTGAGTTAGGAGAATGGTGGATTTGGAGCTGGTTATTTACTGACGACCTCTATGGCCTAGTGAGTAAGAGAAACTGGCAAAGTGTTGGACTCATTTTCGTTGCAGAGCTATACACAATATTAACTGCGAAATTTTAGATGGCCCATCCGTCTAAAATTTTATTGGGTACTTCAGAACGGATCAGAATGAAAATTTGCTGATGGTAAATTCAAAATAAACTAAGGATGATTAAGGTTTTTGAATGAATGAGAATATTTATGAGTTTTATCACCTAATCTATGCGCGTGGCGACATGCCACCTTACACAATTATATTTAGACGAAACTAAAGAGTGGATTAGAGAAGACCAATGTCCAGCAGTGGACTATCTATACTTGATTCATACTAGAAAGCGTTCTATGTTATTAGATATTATTATAAAAAAATAACTAGAATTTTTGATTTCTGTGTTGTGAGATATTTAAAAAAAATGTAAAAAATAGCGTGAGGTACCTAAGTGGTAAGCAAGATCACAGATAAAATGGTTAGGTATTGCAAAAATAAGCTTTTCTTAAAAAATTGCAAAGTGCTTGAGAAGACAAATCCAACAAACCCAAACTAGACAGGATTACGTCGTTTCGTTTAGGAGTTCCTACGGCCACCTTCATTGCATAGTTACCAAACTTAAGTAAGCCAATATTCTATTCTATAGTGCAAAAAATCAACTCGGGCCTCTTTCACAGATGCAAAAGCATAGATCACCATCTCGCTAACACCCTTGGATTAGTCTTATTTGTATACCTTGCTCGTTCTCTTTTTTACTGTTGTTGTTTTCATTAACTGCAATTTGGTATGTTCGTAATACTACCTATAACATAGATTACTTTTCCACAATTTCGACTTTGCTGGACTCTACTGGATTTATTGCCTTAAATTCATATAAAATCACTCTTTTTTATTTTATTTTTAAACCTTTGTGTGCATTTTTTTATTTGTAATAGTGGATAACTAAACTTATGTATTTCCAATAAACAAAATTGTGTTTGTGTTAGTGTACGTGATGCGTCGGTTGGTTTCGACGGATGAACAGCGTCGTGATAACTAGTCCACCGGTGTTATCGCAACAAATGCTGAGCCGGACGCCATTTTGTAGCATTTAAGTTTTATCTTTTAATTTTACAAAGTTTTTATGGTGGTTGTGTACGTACTATGGGTTAAGTTACGATTGAGTTTAAATTGTATGCTACAAATAAACACTTGGTACTCTTATTCAAATTTCAGCTCAATCGTTTGAGGATACGGTCTGAAATCCAGTTGCAAGATTTGTCCCAAACATACATTGTACATACTAACAGGGCTAACTAATTAAATAAAAGCTTGTAAAACACTAAAGCTAAGCCAAGATTAAAGACAAGAAACTTTATCTACCACTGTCCTTATCACCTAAAATAGGTATCCATGCAAGAAGACTTAAACTGAAGAGCAAGTTTTATGTCCTTCTGAGAAACATAATGAGAGAGTCACATAATAATATCTAAATTCTTAACAAGCTAATAAGGAAAACTCATAACTTGTCTTTTAAAATGTTGTCCGGTACCTGTTGCTTTTGACATTTCTCCACTAATTAATCTTTAGCGAGAGTTTTATAGGGAATTGTGTGAATTAAGGAAAACGGTGAAGTGAGGGCCAAATTTATCTTGCGAGTTCCGTACTTGTGAAGGTACGTACTTATTTGTTTGTTTTTATTTATTAATATGTTCAGGAAATTTACAGCTATCTTAAGGAATATGCAAGAGAATAAGGTTCTGAAAGCTAATTAAAAATTTCCACATACCAACTGAAAGTTGGCAGGACGACTAATGAATAATAACCTAATGAATTTAAGTTCGTGAATTAAGTACAACAATGATTTATCGTGTATACATTTTGATGTCGATGGAGGCGAGTAGCATAGGATCGCGGTGAAGCACAAACTTCAGTAGGATTAGGCAAAATACAGCAAAGGCTGCATTTTGCGAAAAAAAGTTAAAAATCGGAGATGGAGTCATGTTTTTTATACTTTCAATAAATTTGCTTGATTGGGTTACTTCGTCATGAAGCCCAGATACTGTTTATCAGGAAATTAATAAAATAAACGGTACCTGAACAGAATAACAAACGCGCAAATAAATAATACAACATCTTTGTTTTCCTCAAAATACGTAATGAAGTGAGTAATGTAATCGAATATCGCGTGATTAGGGAAATTGCTTGTTTGTTTACCTATTTTTCGAGAAAAACCGTTGTTTCGTCATCTTCTGAGAAAAATAATTGTTTGTAAATTTGGATAACAAGATAATAATTATTTATAATAATGTATTTTCTAGACATAATTTTATTAAAACAACATGCGAATAGACGCTTTGTATAAAAAGCTTACCGTCTAGCCAATTTTTGTTAGATTTGAGCCAGTTTCAGCTCATGTTATAGCCATGAAGGCTTAAGCTAGGTCAATATTTTGTCGACATAGACCAGGAAGACACACAAGCGGAGGTATTCGAGTGGGACCCGGCAGGAGCAAAGCGCCCTTGAAGAAGATGGCCGATATCATCGGAGTAACCAGAGACTACGTTTGGGTTTGCAAAATATTAAAAGGGAAAATTTGTGTTCCATCGGAGATTTTTAATGAATTGATCTTTCACCCATAAAACAGTGACTTAGTGATTTGTTTATGACACATAAATAATAATAAATAAATAATGCTGGACAATCCACACAGTATCATCTAGCCCCAAAGTAAGCAGAGCTTGTATTATGGGTACTAGATGACTGATGACATCCGGAACAAATATTTGCAGATCGTACAAACATTTGTCCCAAGGCGGTAATCGAACCCGCAACCTTCTGCGTCGCAGGCGGACCTTCGCCCGCCGCGCCACATCGGTCGTCAAAACCGACATAAACTTCTGGCCAAGAGCTTGAGCGCACAGCTGCAGTTCTAATAAACGATATTTTTGTTTATTTTGACTATTCCATAGCCGGGGAGAGACGCACCTGGTTGACGAATAGATTCAAACAATTGACTCAGAAACATAACCTTTTCGAAAGAAAAACATCCTCACAATACAAACCTGCGCGCCCCATTGGCCACCTTACTGAATCGAAACAAGAATTGATACCCGCTGCCTCGTTACGATTGACGTGGGTTCAGTACAAATATCATCGTTCCCCGACATCTGGGACCGAACCCTTCGGGTATAGGTTGAGAATAGGTAATGAGATGAGGAAAGAAACGAATGGGTGTTTAGTTGACAGTGACGTTATTTTGTGTTTTGATTATGGGGTAACGGGGTCTCAGTAACTCACCTAGAAATGTGAGAAATTGGGGCTAAAAAAATACAATAATGCTAGTCAGTTCACACATCATCATCTAGCCCCAAACTAAGTAGAGCTAGTGTTATAGGTAAGTACTAGATAACAGATATACCTAACACATTACATAGGGGATAGGTATTTTTAATATACATAGAAAACACCCGGAACAAATATCAGCCGATCTGCCGAGGCGGGTTTCGAACCCGCAACCTCCTGCGCCTCAGGTGAACCTTCGCCCGCTGCGCTAATGAGGCCGTCATGGAAATGGGACTTTTATAGAAAATATGAATGCTTAAAGGAAATACTTACCTATCTAATATTTAGTATCACCAAAATATAAGTATACTTATTTCATAATTAATTATGGTCTTGTTGTTATAATGTTTAGTATTTATATAATATTATTAGTTGTAAGTACATAATATTTAGTTATAATTTATTAGGTACCAGAGGTTATTATTGTAAAACTTAGATCAATTTGATCTTATGTATCTCATTATAAGTGAACAATGTATTTGTATAAGAATATAGTACATTGTTCACCGAGGTGAGAAAGTGACTGATTCCTATCGAGTATGTCATTTGAGCCTTAAACACATGAGGTAGGAATGGCACTTTCTCCTGAGTGATACATAGTGCTTTATACTACACCAACGGGGAAACATTTCCGTAAAAGAAGTTGCACTCTTCTCGTTTTTCCAATACACGAAATCTTCATAAGTCTTATAGTATTTATTTCTGGATTTCTCGGGTAAAAATCAATCACTGCTTGAGCAGTTTCTTTTGTTACTGGTGGTGTCATAAAAGATCTTCACTATCACTCGACGACATTCTGTAGAATTAATAAAATTACCTAATTCAAATGTAAATTTCGAAGAAATTCCGTACCAGTTTGTCTGGCAGAGATCGCTCTTGAGTGATGAGACCGCCAATTGTCACTTTGTATTATAATTGTTTCATTTGTAAATTGGTTCTTAGTTTTAAGTGTGCAATAAAAATATTTCTATCGCGCAAATGCCCCAGGCACTTGGTTCTTTTTATTAATTACTGTTCCGAGAACGAAAGAGGCCGATATCATAACATGATATCGGCCTCTTCCGTTCTTATGGCGGACTCGGAGTAAAATCTTTTTGTAGTTTAACCTATAATGAAAATAACTATAGCCAACGGCTGAAATTTCAGAACATAAAAAAAAATAACACGTTAGAAATGGATTTCCATACATTATTCTCTCCCGGCAAACGCGTGAGAAATGAAATTCCATAGAGTTTTTCGACCCGCATTCTAGTACGCCTGCAATGACGTACTTTCTAGCTCAACTTTGGAAAAGGAATAAGCCACTTTTCGAGCAGAAAGTTCTATAAACCTAAATATCAGCGAACTTCGATGGAATTAAAGTCTACCGTCACTATTTCTGAAACGTCATTTGCGAGGTCCAGACCTAATTCATAACAAACAAAGACACATTACGTGAACTATTTATAGATTCAGTGCACTAAATCTACAAATTTATTTAACTGTGTCTGTTCGAGTTTCTCCGTAAAAAGTTGTTTTATTTTTTTAACAAATTTTCATCTTCTTGGCTTTGTGCACAGGATTATTATTATTAATGCCGATGAGTTAGCCCATCCGTCAATCCGTTCCATCAGTTGTCAACACATACGTTCTACCGTTCAACCGATACGTTCCGAGACCCGGTTCTGTGACCGGGGTCTCGGAACTGGTTTCAATTACTAGGTACTATTCTTTGTCGTCATGCCCATCAAGGTTAGTACAGAGAGAGTAAAGTTACACGTCCACTGGACCGGTATCGGAACGTACGGAGCGCAAGGATTTGTTGCTTTGTATTATTTTCTATGGTGCAGCGTGCACTGGATAGGCATATGTGCCGATACCGATGCTAGAGACCGGCATTTCTGCCGATGGCAGATGACGCCATCGGCCACTTTGAAAATACATATTTTTTTTTTAAATAAATAAATAAATAATGCTGGACATTCCACACATCATCATCTAGCCCCAAAGTAAGCAGAGCTTGTGTTATGTGTACTAGATGACTGATAAACTTAATACAATACCTACATACCATAGATAGATATTTTTTATTATATATAGAAAATACCCAGAACGCCCGGAACAAATATTTGCAGATCGTACAAACATTTGTCTCAAGGCGGGAATCGAACCCGCAACCTTCTGCGTCGCAGGCGGACCTTCGCCCGCCGCGCCACATCGGTCGTCAAAATCCGATATAAAGTCCGAAAGGAATAGACGAGCCCTATCGGCATACTGTAAATAGAAATACCGACGGCACGTACGCACCGAATCCGATCCAGTGGACGCGTAACTAAGTTGTTATACCGATATCATAATATACCCAGGGTTGCTAGCACCTGGTAAAAAAACTCATCCGGGCCTTGAGAGGGGCACCAGAAGTTTGCATTAGTAAAAATTGACAGGCAAAAAATGACCAGCTAAGTTTCAAAGAAGCCCATGTAACTTTCAAAGCAAAAAATTCAAATTTTAAATTTCCATTTCAACATTCAAACGTAGGTTACTTAGTAAAAGTAGGAAATTAATGTCTATGAGCATCGCTTCAAAGGAAAAATTTCAAAGAGGAAAAATTATGATTCGTACTAATTAACTGGAAGTAGGGGAAGTGGGGGTTAGGTAGTTACATACCTTCCAACTTGTCACCGCGACCTGCTTTCCCCTACACATAATTAAACAACATACTCATACATCGTTATTACAGAAAAAGTTTACATAATTTCAGTGTAGCAAGGCTGGTTTTTGCATGCAGTCAACTTGTGCTTTTTAGCAACTTTTTGCGAAAGTTTATAAATTGCCTGGTTGGTAGAATGGTAGGTATGTTACCTGTTTGTTACGTCAGAGTTTAAACTAAAGTTGATTCGAATTGAAATCACCACCACCTACCTACTTAGATTATAGTTTTATTGCACAATCAAAAACTTATAAAACAGGTACATAATTTAACAGGAAGTAAGTACCAAACTTACCTACAGATAGGCTTAGCCAACTATCCTGAACATTTCAAAAAATCGGTTCGTGTACGTAAAATAAATATCTAAGATACTTGCCCAGCAGTAAGAAGAAAAAGGCTATTGAAAAAAATGTGTAGACACTTGTAATAAAAGGCTTGTCGATTGAGAAGTATTATCGACCACCATTTGGGAATTTTTGAAATCTTTATTATTTTTACTAAAATTTATATAATTTAGAACAAAGTACAGCGGTAATAAACAACTAAATAGTGTGAAAACGATACCACGCGCAGTAGTTAGAAAAACTGTGACGCGAGCATTAACGCCCTATAGTCTAAATATGTAAATCAAATCACGCAATCTACACTGCGGCCTGCAAAAATAAGTATCACACTTAAAATTACAATAACTTTTTAAGTACACAAGATATACATACTTTAGAAAGAAAAAGGACTCGAAAAAGAGTTTAATTTTGAGTATAAAAATATTTATTATTTATTATTATTATTTTGTATATAGAAGAATTGGAGAATATTCCCCAAAATCCCTTTAATTTTTTGGTAATCATCAAATAGCAAAGTCTTTAACCAGTACCTATAGTACATATTGGTATACTTGACCGTTCGAAACCCTCGGCGTGCGAGTCACACTCGCACTTGTTTATTATCCTGAGGGAAATGCGCACGCATATCGTACTGTCACGGGGAGACAGTACGATTATGTGGGACTCCAACACCACTAAAACCCTCAGGGTGTTTCCGCCTCTGCCGCTTGTGGTGGGAACGTGGGGACGCTATTCTTCCACAAACCCACCGCGTCTGCCCGATATCGGGCCCCTCACTGGGGAGTGTGGAGCGTCCCCATCGCGAAGCGCTAGGAACACATGACGCACCGCGATCACCTCGGAGACCTTACACGCCAATTGGGCGTCGGACGACCCCATGTCCAAACGCCCTAGGTCCCCTGCGACGGGTCAGACGAGTGGCCCGGCCGGCTGCCACTCGGTCATCAGGACAGGATGACCGAGTGGCACTCAGTGGACTTCAGGATGGGTGGGGTTGGTACGTTCAACATCTTTCAGAGCACACACACAAATAAGGTTCGTATTTGACCCGCTTACATACGTAATGAAGTAGATCCTTGTTCAAAATATTATGTTAGCAGTGTTCATGACTGTACTCTTTGAAACACCTATTCTAAAGCCACCGCCTGTAAATTCAACCGTAAAACCTTGAAATAAGGCTTAAATTCTATTTGCGAGAAATTTGTTTATATTTTTTACGCTTTTCAAACCGAAGTGAAGATTCTCTAATTACACTCACATCTTCGTTTGAAAAGATTTCTTTCAATTAAATTTGGGTTAGTACTTTTTGCCATCGTCCGTGAGAGCTCCTGTGTTCAGGATTTTTATTTAATTTTATTTGAGAAACACGCAAATACTGAATAACGTGCTTCAACTTAGAATGAGGTTATTTGAAAAAATACTGGGTTTGGTAAAGTGCATTAAAACTAAAATGCTACGCAGCGCTTATTGTATTTATGTGAACCGTGTCTAACACAATCCTGCAGATTCTGCGAAGAGGCGGAGGAAATGCCTCTCCACTTGCTAGCAGAGTGCGGAGCTCTGATGCAAAAACGTAGCGTCCATCTGGGCAAGTACCTGCACAGCCCAGACGAGCTACAAGCCATCACCCCGAAAAAAATCCTACAGTTCCTAGCAGCTGCAAGGGTTAGTGGCGAACTATGAACGTCGCAGCTTCAAGGCTGAACACTCGAGTGGCGATCACAACAGGCCTATCATGGCCGTAGTGACACAAAAGCCACTTTAAGCAAAAAAAAAAAACCGTGTTTACGGTTCTACAGTAATATCCTACTCAATAAACGTACGAAATACACTTACGACTTAGATCTAAATTTGCAATATGATGATCTTTATTAGAATAAACATAGTATATAAATAAATATTTATCGTTTTTATCATTACTTAATTTTTATTTTATAATTTATTAGTATTAAATTGACTATGTATGGAAGGTTAATTCTTTTGACACGAAACTTTAATTATTGTATGTATTATCACATTTATCACTTCGAATTGTATTTATTTTAATTTTATTGTTATTCCTGTATGACTAGTGTAATTGGATTTTTTTTGCGTCTCATTTATGCCTTCGCCGTCTACGCCACTAAAATAACTTGCCAAAGCTACGCCGAGTACATAATGTGCAAGTGAAAAGGCCTTCTACTCATCTATCAAGGAAGTTTCCGCTGCCTTCCCCGTAGATAACATAAACCTTAAAAAAATTACACTCGAAAATTATCTACAAATTGTTTGACGCAGACAGTTTGCGCAGAGGCGTGACAAGTTCTGTGCATACGGAAGAAGAGATCAGTGGAGTCGAATTTGTTTTATTTTATTTATAAGTAGGTACCTGAAAATTATAAACGCTGTTTTTTATAGGATCAAACTGAAAATCATAGCGTTACCTAGTACTTATCATATATAAATTCATTTGGTTCCTTCTAAGAAATAAAAATTTTGTATTTCGGACAACAAATAGTTAGGTATGTAGGTAGTTAGTGTAGTCACAGAACTGTTTCTGTGTAGTCATTACTAAACAAATGTAATGCAAAAACAAAAGAAAAATTTTCAAAATAAAAATAACGGTTGCTGTTACTTTATACATAAATGTTTGAACCAGTAGTAATTGCAAAATAATATTTTTATAAAAAAAATAAACTCAAGAACACGAAAAATAATAATAAATATAAAAACAATAGCCTCTCTATCCATGAATTTTGAACAAAGTCAAAATCTTAACATAGGCAAACCAAAAAAATTATGTACAAGGCTGATTTCTTGAGGATAGGGCTAATAGCACAATACAGTGGTAAAAAATCCATGAAAACTACTGAAAATAGGAAACCCCGTCCTTTTTTGTGTCTTGGAAGTGTGATTTTTGCAACTTTACTAGGCATGCTTCCTGTCCGAGTGCTAAAATGACACTAGTTGAAATGGTAGCCTAACATGTTAAATGGTTTCTCTTTTGATACAGACGGTGTCAGGGTGCGCATTTTGAATCTATAGGGGGCCGGAGAATACCTTGATCGTTGCTTCTACACCACACAACAGCTGTAAGCCTGTTTCCGAATGCATGTCAAAAGCCGGCTTGCTCATCTATAGAAAATTATAGGCATTCTTTTACAAAATCAGCTTGAAACCGATAAAAAGCGGAAACGTTAGTTTAATTAAGGAACAGCATCGGCTGGTATAACAAAGTATGCTCGGCGCGAAGTCTAAATGAGCTGAAAACTCGCGCTAAAATTTATTAAAAAGTAAGTCGGAGTAGACCGCTGAACACCAGCGCTAGTTATGGAATTGGTTTTCATGGAAGAGCCTTGTCATCCATACTAATATTATAAATTTGAAAGTAACTCTGTCTGTCTATCTGTCTGTCTGTCTGTCTGTTACCTTTTTACCCCTTGTCTCTCGACCACAGTGAAATTTGGCAGTGAGGTAAATGGTAGCCCGGGGACGGACATAGGCTATTTAAATAAAAAGAATTACTAACATTGTGTAATGTTTAAGTACGTACATAGCTATATTAATTTTTATAAAATAAGTGTATAGTTAGAAGTTAGAATTCGCACGTACGTAACTTACGTACACTTCATAATAATTATGAAGTGTACGTATGAAGTGTACGTACGTTAGATACAATTATTGTATCTAACCCGAGGAATGTAACATTTTGCACAAATCCTGAAGGGTTAAGAGAATGATAAAAAGTAAAATTAGAAAAAGTATAAAAAAATAAATATATATAAATACAAAAAGCGCGTACAAAGCCGCGGGCAGAAGCTAGTGAATAAATAAATACCTAATGCTGGATTTTTCACACACTGTGATCTAATCCTAAAATAAACCATTTTGTACATTCAGGGTATTACAGACAAGGTTGAAAACACTCAGACCACGGACACATACATACATCCATACATCATTTGCAAATGATCATCAGATCATACAGACAGTTCGTTTCGCGACGGGAGTCGAGGTCTTCGGACTGTATGTGACTTTGTTCTTATTTATAGCGAGTCGCACTAGGAATCATCATCATCAACCTATCTCAGTCCACTGCTGGACATAGGCCTCCCCTAATGAGCGCCAAAGCGCCCTGTCTTCAGCTTGCCGCATCCAGCATCTGCCTGCAGTCTTTCGCAGATCGTCATCCCACCTGATCCGCACTAGGAATGGCCTACAACTATTTACCTATCTTTTTGCTTGTAGCTGTTTAGTTGAGTTGGCCTGTTGTATGCGCATGTTGTGGGTACCATGGGTGGGAGCACTAGTTTTAAGTATTTTGATCCGATACAAAAGAAAACCTTTATTAACAAAGAAGATTACAATCAAATAATAGAACAAAATTAGAACTAGTATTTACAATTGAAACAATTATTATTAAACTAACCGCAAACTGTTGCAAATAATCTCCAGGTAGCTCAATTGATCCATATCAATACCAGTCGTGACTGCATTGCCCCGCTGTATGACAATGCTGATGCGCTGCGCCAGATACCCACCAGCTTTCGGGTCACGCGTCGCTTCGCCCAGACGCTCACATAACTTTTTAAAAACCTGGAGAGTCTCGGTACCCCATGGACCTAGGGTCTCGACCCCAAAGGGAGCAAATGTGTAGGCTCTGTCGAGACCTGCATATTTGCGCCTCTTGAGATCCTCGGCCAAACCTGCCACCGCACCAGCCCACACGGGTCTCCTCGAAAGATGTGTTGTAGGTTTTAGTAATTCCTTTGCGTTATTTCTAGTTGGTTGCCTTTAATAAATAAATAGCTGGTAAAAATCCACCCCGAGATATTTGAAACATACTTAACTTCTTAAGTTCTGGATTCCGCTTCCATCAGCTGTATTTCATCGTTCCCGCTCAAACTTTAACAAGAGTAGATTTTTTTGTTAATAAAAAGTATTCTGAAAACTCAGAACCCTCTAATGGAGAAAGCCATTAGGCATTCATCGATTCCTAATTTATCTTGCTTCTTTAATTGTTCTTACCAATGGTAACTTCGGACCTCTCACAGTCGATTCCAATCGGTTCCAATTTAGGGCAGCCGTAAATCTTTCTGATAATTACTGAGATTTATTTGAATTTTGTAACGATAAGGGCGGAGGCTGCCTCGGCTAACATAGATTGTTGAATAATCAGAATATTTTTTATTACAAAATATATTTACGAAATACGTAGAACGTTCATTCCAACCAGTCCTGCTAGTCGACGGAAGCCTCATTTATTTATTTATCATTTTGGATTTAATATTTTCCTAATCTTCCGGGGAGTGGGGTAGCAGCACTTTTTGCAGAGCAGATCTACCACCAAACTATGACTCCACGGTAAGAGTCAATAAAGAAGTGAGGCCGGAAACCCGATAAAAAAAATTACTTGACCGGTATATACTGTAGATGTGTTATTCTAGATTTTTCAGAGGACTTGCATAAAAATGCGAACGAATATTTAGGCTAGCCCCAGAAAATTCAAAATATATGATAATGAATTAATGGCTGTCCCCTCAGTAATCCTCTCTTATACCTACTCAGGGACCGTCATTAATTCATTATCATATATTTTTTGAAGAACAAATTCACCATAAGTTAAGGTAAGCGTGTTAACTACGAACCTTATTTATGTTGAAAGAACATCAACGCTTCATCCCAGGGACTTCTTCAGGGTGAGCTAACCGGTTACATTCATCATCATCACCATCATCAATCATCTATCTTAGTCCACTGCTGGACTTAGCCCTCCCGTAATAAGCGCCATAGCGCCCCGTCTTCAGCTTGCCGCATCCAGTGTCTGCCTGCAGTCTTTCGCAGATCGTCATCTCACCAGACCGGTGGACGTACGTTTGCCGAGTCCCGGTCTCCACTCGAGAACACGTTTACCCCAGCCGGTTGTCGGTTCTTCGCGAGAAATGCCGGCCCACTGCCACTGCTTACATTCATAATGAGTATAACTACGATAGATTTTTTAACAATAAAATTCACCATGATGTAAAAAACTGTGTATAAATGAGTAAATCTATAATATTAATCGAAAACTAAACAGCCTGAATAAAACCTAGCTTCTTATAAAAAACCAGCTCCCACATCTTCAGCTTACGGATAGGCGCGTCCTCATCCACCTTCTTGCTTCTCTTGTACTTGTGGAAGAAGTCACCGTCAATCTTGACTCGCTGGTCACACGAGTTGCGAGATGCGACCGAACGACCTGGAAATAAAGTTTAAAGTTATTTTGCAGATTAAACTCGCTACACTCGACAAAGCGATATAAGATAGAAAGAAAACAAGAAAGTAAATTTATTCAGACCCATAATACATAGCACGACACATTACATTAATATAAACATACAAGCAACACATGATTATAGATGAAAACAGTTTCAGTTTCATTCATTTATTTCTCATAGACAATATTAGGTTAGGTACATAGTATCAAGAGAAAAATAAAAAAAAATATTTAACATATATTGCTGACTCATGCAATGTCGTTCCAAAAATTATGATCAAAGAGATAATCCGGTTAGGTGTTTTTGATGTGGTCCTAAAGGCCTTTTCGCCAAGATTGGTAATATTGGCTGGCAATACATTATAATATCTAGCACTATTTACGACAAAAGATTTAATAACTTTCGCTAGTCTCGTCTGCGGTAACACTAACTTTAGCTTTCCTCGCGTCTCATAATTATGAATATTACAATTTTTGCAATAACGTTTTTTATGTTTCCTCAAATATAATAGGTTAAGATAAATGAATAGTGATGACATAGTCATAATATTAACATTACCAATACGTTTCGCAGGCTCTCTAGGTCCAAGTATATAAATAGCTCTGACTGCGTAAACACGATCCGATTTCTTCTGGCTGAAGACTGCAAGTCAGCGGAGAGTTTGACAGTTTTTAAAGGGAACGTTTGACCGTGGTTGCCGTGGCGTAATAGTAATAATCGACCCCATTAACTCTCCCGTGGATGTCGTAAGAGTGTGGTAGGTTTCCTCAGTCGGGAAACCTACCACAGGAAGGGTAGCAGCTTGTTTGGGGGTGCTCGATAGGCAGTGAACGTAAGTTTGATGACGAGGTTTGACCGCGGCGCACGACGTCCTAGGTCAACTGTCTGTGTTGTCCTAGGACAACTCTAATACGCTCAAGTATTAGAGGGTAGAGGTAAGGATAACCCTCTCATTTGGGGGAATAGTTGCAAAATTGTCCAGCTGTAAGCAGTAAATAACAGTTCTGAATCCCTCCAGAGTGGCGCTAGAGTAACAAGAGTGTATGAAATAAATACGGAAGAAGAAACTGCAGTATGTAGGTACCATACAAAACAGCAACTCTTTGCGTAGTCTAAAATAAATTATTGATAAAATTTTCGTGATCTGTTAATAACATTAATTAAGTGATTTCAATGTGTTTACTGTTAACGTATAAAACTTTATAAGTGTATTTGCAAGTGTATAGAAATTTACATAACCAATTTTCACATATAATACAAATGTTAGTTGTGTTGTACTGTCTTTTATTAACTGGATACGATATCATTGTTTTCCTATTTAAAGTTTTATTTTTTAAAATTCCTAAGCCTCCGCTGTCCGTCCGTCCGTTTGTCACATGGCTATATCTCATGAACCGGAAAAGGTAAATCTATCTATGATTATAGATAGATACTAGATAGATCTAATGGTTTTACTATAAAAACTATCGTAGTTTGACGAATTCATTACGGACGTAAGCGGGTTAACTGCGAACCTTATTTGTGTTGGAAGAACACCAACGTTTCATCCCTCAACGAGGGACTTCTTCAGGAGGGTGAGTGCGGTTCGCAACGCGCCTGTACCGCTGCCGTGCGCGCACTGATGATAAAATGGATGAAATGTTGGTGTTCGTCCAACACAAATAAGCTTACATCCGTTATGAATATAATGATTTATTTGGTTCATAAACATAAACAGCACAAAACAAAATCAAACATAGACAATAAAGAAGGTAGGTATCGGTAAGGATGCAGTAACTTAGGGTATATTTAGGTATTTTTGGGTATTTTATTTATTTTATAGATAGATTTACCTCTTAATCAATAACATAATAATAATTCTTTGAATTACCTGCTTCTGCAGCCACGGCAATTTCGCTCTTGTAGGACCGCGGGTAGAACATCCAGCGCTTGGAGCCAAGTCCGTCGCTCTTCAGGTACTCCTGTACTCTGTCCTGACGCTTCTTCGTCGCTAGGAATTTTGACGTGTTCTTTCGATGCTTGCTAGCTGTACAGAAGACAAGCATTGTTATAATCGAGTCGTAGGAGTCGGTGGATCTCAGGACCGCTATTGGTGGCGTGATATTGGGGAGTCCTAGGTCCAGCGGTGAACGTGTGTGGGCCTGTTATGATTATTATAATCTTTTCTATTTTATAGGCAAAAGTTTGGAAATTTGTGCGACGTTTGGGCAACGAAATAACGAAAATCCGCGTCGAGCTGAAATTTGCATAGAAATTTGCATAGTTCTAGATAAACATACAGGCTATTTATATACTGTTGAAACGTATGTGAAACCGCGGGCAAAAGCTATTACCTATAAAACATCACACATATCAACATAGAAACGCCTCGTCGTTGAACTGAATGAAACGCTAAGTATGAGTTGACTCGCACATGAAGTGTTCCATACTGTAAAAACCAGTCAACTTTTTAAAAGAACATCAGATTTTCACTTGTTTGGAGACTGCGAATAAGTAATATCAGGAAATGTAACTGCGATACAAAAATGCCCACATTACAAAAATGGTCGAATTTAAACATATATTTTCTCAGGATAATGAAAACGTAAAATGAGAAACGATAGAAATAGTAGACAGTACCGTATTCATAGGAATCATTAAAAATAATATACTTCAATGGACCCACACATATATAAGCTATATCATATTTAAGTTTACAAAAATAAAATTACAAAAGTAAAACTAGGAAACAAAATGATCACTTCGAGTTGTAAACTTATATATGTGTATCGAAGAGACTTCTGCAGCTTGTGGTATATAAATACTAGATTATCTAGATGACGATAAAAAAACTTGGGACGAGTTGTGCTCCAACTGTAAAACTAACAACCTAACAAGTTAATGGTTTCTTGTTCGCTTCTTTACTTTACCTTAAAAATATTGAAGTGAACAAAAAAATCAGTGATCATTTAGTTTCCTAGTTTTACTTTTGTAATTTTATTTTTGTAAACTGTCCAAGAGTCCTGTAATATCTAAATGAAATAAAGCACTTTGATATTTGATATTATTAGAGTGAATTGTAAAAAGTAACAAAAAAAAAAACATTGTACAATAATATTGTTTTATTATTTACTTGGTCCGATCTACTTATTGCATACATTGTCCACGCCGCTATGACTCAGCTGTCATGGCAGATATTACACCACGCGCGCGAACCAATCCCTGCTTTCGTTCAGCAAGCGCCAACCAATCCCTACATTCATTCTGAATTTTAACCAATCACGCTATACCCAACAGGGTGTATGTACTAAGTTTAGCTTTAATTAGAACTTAAGCTACCTATGAAGGTACATATTTGCAATTAATAAATGAATACATTCTGAATTTTAACCAATCACGCTATACCCAACAGGGTGTATGTACTAAGTTTAGCTTTAATTAGAACTTAAGCTACCTATGAAGGTACATATTTGCAATTAATAAATGAATACCTACCTATGATTAAGAATATGAAAAAAGTGACGATGTGGATATGGCCGACAATGTATCACAAATTCACAATGGTCCAGAAGACTCACACTCTAGATTCTATTCAGAAACTTACGATTGGTATTATAAATAATAAAATAAAATTCGTTTATTTCAGGCAAAAAACTTATATCCCCTATATCATAAAATAATAATCACACAGTTTCAATAAATACACAAAAATAAAATTAAAATAAACAAAGCAAAATATAATACGGCGCATAAAGCTACCGCTCATCACTTTCTGTTTCCCTACATTATGAAGGTATTAGATCAGTTGAGCAACCTCTAGATTGTTTACAATAGTCTGCAGATAGCTTAACAGGTTCAACTGTATAAACTTGTTTATATTATTTTATTTGTAACTTATGTACTTACGGGTTAAATATAGAACTCTAAAGGCATCCATAAACGATGGTTCCTTGATGTTGATCTCCCTAGCAGTTTGACTTCGGGACTTGGACCGAGATCCGGACCGGGAACGGGACCGAGACCGAGACCGGGTTACAGACCGGGACCGGGACCGAGAGCGTGAACGAGATCCTGACTTAGAGTGAGACAAGCTTCTCGATTGTGATCTCCTCTTGTGCAGGCGTTGTTTTGATCTGCTAGGCCTGGAATTAAAACAATAAGCTGATATTAATAATAATAATAATAATACCTATACTCAGGCCAAACTAATTATACAATGTTTGTAAACACTGCCGCCTACTTAACTTAAAAATCACTTAATTTGGTAGATTTTGGCACAGAATACAAATTCAATTGAATACTTGTTAATTTGAGCTCTTTCTTACAATGTATAAAGCTGACAATAATTTTTCAAACATTACGCCAAAAAGATAATTTTGGATTTTTGTGTTGAGAGTTTTTTACAAACATTGTACATTGAGAATGGCTGGAGTACAATGCTAAACGTTTTTTCTTAGATTATGTAGGCTATACGTACTCAGCAGTGAGTGCTTATGGGCTGAATAGATAAAAATAAATACATGCAAAGGACACCAAGACTTTACATAAAAAAGCTTTGGAAGGGGTTTGGTTCAACTCGAAAAATAACAACTAACCGGCTAAAGGTTTCTTTGTCGCTTCTATAATTATACTTTAGTCTACATATCGAAGTGACAGAAATAAAAAATATCATTTTATTTCAATGTCAGTGTTTAATTTTAAGAATTTGACCTTTTCTCAGTGTACATTTATTGTATTTAAGGAAGTAAAGCATTTTTGATATTGATTTTTGGTTTTGAATAAATAATTTTGGACCTTGTGATGCATTGTAATTCCTGTATGACTTGTGTAATTGGAAATTTATTTCTATGTTAGCTCAATAAATAAATAAATAAATGGATCAGCGAGGGCCTTTGTCCAACAGTGGAACGTTACAGGCTAATTCTAACGCTGGATAATCCACACAGTATCATCTAGACTCAAAGTAAGCAGAGCTTGTGTTTTGGGTACTAATATAATATTATATATACTTAGATGTTATTATCATAGAGATATTTTTTTTAATTTACAAGGCATCTATACGAACGATCCGCTAAATGAATACTACTCAGACCATCATAGATGTCAAGGCTAGGCAAGAAGGAGAGCATACCTGGCCGCTACGCTCTCTGGCATGGGGGACATGCCATAGTATTCCGGATACCCATCCCCATGGTCCAAGTATTGTGGCTCAGGGGGTACCATCCCCTGGTACCCAGGCCCGTAAGGATACCCATATCCTTCCATTCACAACAGGAAAAACGATAGAAACATAAATTTTTCAAATTCTTTTGCTATTAGACTGACACTGATGGATTTTGAAGAGAGAAATGAGGTTGTCAAGTTCTTGGACTGTCGAAATTTCGGGTTGTCAAAACTTTTTTTGAAGTAAAGTTTGTGGTGCTGAAATAACTAGGTATGTCATATTTGTTGCTGTCAGGATAGAGCAAAAAGGTTACTCATACAGGCAGCTTCAGGTGGCTTAGGTTACAAGCAGGGAGTTGCACAACTCAAAAACTAGAAACAGAGTGAGCACACGCCACGCAACGTACGCGACGCATTATAAGATCTGAACGCTTGAATTTGTATGAAACAGATGGCTTGGGGACACACTTTATCGTATGCCACGCCATATAAAGTTTTATACATTTCGTCGCGTTGCGTTGCGTGTCGTGGGCTCAATCTGTTTCTACTTAGTGTATCGCCACTTCCTATGAATCGAGTTAAAATTATGGCTAACAAAGATTAACATTTTTTGGCCACAAAAATCTAGAGATCAAGAAATAAAGAAAATGCTAGTTGGGTGTGGTACCACGTGCGACGCAGAACCTATCTCTGATACCACCTCCTCTCAAACTCTGTCGCTGCAAGCATTTCAGTAACAAAAATAAACTTCTTCTGGTTTATGCCACCCTGGTACACTTATTGTCTACCCCAACAAATACAGTTTCAAATTATGTATGCATGAGACAACTCCCACATTGTACGATCCCGAATTAGCATCTCAATTCGAATAAGCTTATTTACCTCGAGTCGTATAAATCTTTAATCCTCACAATTTTACCCTCTCGATATTCAGCGTTGCAAAATACTTGGGTGTTTGATTTGAAGGGAGACAAACTCGTACGGCTGTTGGATTAAGTTTTGAGTTTATTTGAAAAGGTTCCATGCCCACCAGAACTGCAAAAAAAAACTGCAGTTTAGAGCCAAAGTTATAAATAAAAATAAGTAACATATATTTTAACAGTGGTAGAATACTCTAAGCTAAACCACATTGATTTTATTAGCTATAAGAAGGCTATAAGAACCAAAGATAATGATAATATGGCTGTAGGTAATGCACTTTTCACGAGTTATATCCACAAACCAATATTTTAGATCTGCCGTAGACACTGCACTTTTGTCGACGATAAGAATCCTTACTTTACAGAATTAAAAGACTAATTGCGCGCAGTCTTAGACCATGTAGAATAGTTAAAAGTCGTAGAAAGCACGCAGCAGAACTGTCGAAAATCCACCCTCGCTCTCGTTGTCTACCAAAATGCACCCAACGACTTAATAATTACGTATCCACCATATCACACTGCGGACTGCGGCATGCAGTATGCAGTATGCAGTATGGATGTTTGTGACAGCTTTACGCCAAAACTACGGTACGAATTAAGCTGAAATTTTGCAAACTGGTAGTTCTAGGCCTCGAATAAAACATAGGCTACTTTTAATCCCATAAATCAGTTCCCTTGGAATTTATATTACCTTCAAACGTTTTCATATAAACAATGCGTGCGAAGCCGCGGGCATAAACTAGTAAATAATAGTTTGTAGTCTTACAAACAACGCACTAACACTGCACCACACACCCAACAAGCACTTGTCTCACAACATCCAATACGCAGTCTGTGGTTGAAGCGTCTTTTTCTGCTGATCCTCAAGGTAAACAGATACCTACCCTCAAGATACAAGTACATATTAAAAACTGTAGTGTAGTGTCTATACGATAGAATCGTAGTTTTTTGATGGCATGACAATTTGTGGCAGGGAAGGTGGTGCACACCTACTTACCTTATAGTATGCTTTTTTAGAAGGTTAAACGCCGAATAATGGCGTGTTGACTTACTCATTTGTTACA
Organism: Eupithecia inturbata; assembly: GCA_963662085.1. NCBI lineage: Eukaryota > Metazoa > Arthropoda > Insecta > Lepidoptera > Geometridae > Eupithecia > Eupithecia inturbata. The sequence continues at coordinate 14,904,765 of OY759180.1, read as the reverse complement.
TAATATATGTACATTCTAAAATTTAACCCTTTCCTAACGGCTACTAGAAACATATTAAAATTACAAGTTCTTGCATTAAAATCTCATTAAGGGGCATAAAAGGAAACACATTTTTATTTGATTTTTTATTTGAAAACTGCACTTTTTGGTACCATCAGGGACTTTGAATTTTCAAAAAGTCTTTATTCTAATACAAACAGAATCATTTTCAAATTTGAATTTTATGAGTAAACCTAGTTTTAATTTATTTATTTTCTATTTTATTCAATTTCTACGTCGTGATACTTCGAAAAACAGTTCTTTTTCTCATTCAAGCAAAGGAAAACATTGCAATGGGAGCATTTTGTATGAGGCTTCGACTGTGTACTCTTCATGCTGCAAACTTCACATCGTCCTCTACTTTTACAAAACGCGGCTAATGTATTCCTCTATTTCCCATCCTAAAATCTATCTGGGTTTCTACCATTGTATTTTACCATCGATTCATAAACACGAGGGGTTATATACTAATACCTCGAGAATAATCGGTCATCCTCTATAGAACAGAAAAAAAATCATCCAAACCGGTCCATAAATGAAGAAGAAATCGACGGGCATACACAAAAAAAACATACATACAGCCGAACATACTCCTCCCCCAGCCTCCTCCGTTTTTCGAAGTCAGTTAAAAAGAAGCGCCGTCTTCCGCTTGCTTTGCCGTCTACCTATCTACACAGCCATACAAATAACATTTTGAAGTACAGTGAACTTTGAAAAGAAAATCACCAAAGCGCACCTACAACGTCCTTGTCTCAAACAATGACTCCCAATAAGCAGTCTGTAGTTGAAGCGCCTGTTTCCGCAGATACCCTCAAGGTGGCTATTAAGGTACAAGCGTACATTCAGAATAGTTCCCCTAGCGGTATGCACAGAAGTTCTTCATCGTTCTGCATCTAAATTACCTCAGGGAATATCCGACAGACAGGTACGAAGAGCTAAGCTCACTGGAAGAGACAAGTCCTCAAGATGCTCAAGAGAGACTGGTTTCTTCTTCTACTGGTTTTGGAACTTTAAAAAATTGTGAGGCTTTTGGATTTTTAAAAGCTTTTTCGGATTTCGAAACTATCGGTTTCGAAACCCTGGTCAAGCTTTTTCTGTCCTTTTTTACGTCTTTAATATCTCAGCAATCAACTTGGAATTTAAAATAATAGGTAGGTAATGCAATTTGCGTGCCAGTACACATTCAAAGAAAAAAAAATTAAAAAAATTATAATGAAAATTTTCAATACAAATTGAAATGTCGAAATTTTAAGAGACCTACAATGTCAAGTGGGGTAGCAAATGAAAGGTATCTGTTTGTAAATTTCTGTAGGTTGCAAAAAAGTCGAAAAATAACCCCCCCATCCCTATCTCTGAAGTTTGCAGAGCGATCCATTTAAAACGTAGTTTGTAACATTTGTAGATCCGTTGTTTGCAAACTAGACAATCATTACATAGCAAAGTGTAACTGGTACCAATTGTACATGAAAAACTAATAAAAGAAACGGTCGAAACCCTCGGCACGCGACTCATGCTCGCACTTAACGAATCTTGTTTTAATTTATCCTGTTAGTTTATGTACGACAAATCTTGCAACTGAATTTGAGCCCAGTTATCCTCAACCGATAAAACTGAAATTTCATGTCAAATACCAGCTGCTCTGATGATGGAGACAGGAGATGGCCATAGGAACCTCTAAACGAAACGACTTAGCCCTGTCGAGTTTGGATTCGTTGGATTTGTATTAACAGGCACTTTGGTCCTAAATGATACTTATAGGTAATGTAAAAGCTTGTTTTAGAAAAGTTATGTCAAAAAAATATTTTTAATTTAGACGTAGAGTTTTTTTTTTTAATGCTGAACATTTTTTGATTTTGTTTCTATGTAAAGCACCTTCCAAATTATACTTCAAAAGCAACGTGCCTCACTTAGTAATGAAATACCTGAGATGGGTCATTCATTACTCATTATGAGGCCCAGTGGAAGGCATGCCCTTGGCCGAAATCAACATCGCAAAGTTCATTACGGATATATGCGGGTTAACTACGATTTTTATTTGTGTCGGAAGAATACCAACGTTTTCGTCACCAACCGCACTCACCCTGAAGAAGTCCCTCGTTGAGCCAACGTTCTTCTTCCAACAGAATTTTAATTCAAAGTGCTTTATTTCCTTTAGACCTTACAGAACTCTTGGACACGTCACAAAATTCAAATTACATAAGTAAGGTTACATAATTAATTAATTATATAAATAAGGGCAACACAAATAAAGCTCGTAGTTAACCCGCTTCCATCCGTAACGAATGAATAAACTACAGATTTTATAGTAAAATCACAGAGTTCCTTTTATAGAATACAATTATTATTGTAAAACACACTGCATGGCAAATATCTTCCTTTCGATCCGTCTTTATTACAGCTAGGTGCTTGTGTGGCCATTCTCATTTAAGTTTCTGTCTGGGCAGTGCAGCGGTGGGCCTTCTACTTTGATATTAAGTATATCAGTTATCTAGTATTTACCTATAACACAAGCTCTGCTTAGCTTGGGGCTCGGTGATGCTGTGTGGATTGGAATTAATTGAGAGAGATAGAAGTGTCTATGTCGCTTCCATACAAGCATAACTCCTCTAAAATAAGCTGTTGAGGGAACACAAAGGCTCATGTTAAGACCTGTAGTAACGTAACTTATTATCAAATTTGTTGTTCCTAAACTCACCCCTCGTAATTAAGTTCAACTACAAAGGACTGCATACGTGTTTAGTAGATCCACGGTCAATTATCTTCTGTGTGTTATTGACGGTAATTAGATTAGAAGTGGTGGTGTATACGGAATAGAGTCCTTAATTACATATAAGTTACTATGTTCTAGAATATAAGATATTTTATGATACCGATGATAGATACCTGTGTCATATAGTACCTATTTTTGACCAATATTTATTTTATCATAGGTTTTTCTGTAGTCGCACAATACATAAGGTTTATTTATATTTTTTCTGTATTCTGTTTCTAAAGACTTATTACAATATGGAACAATCTATTTGTATATTGTCCTGCATTATTATTAATATTATTTACTTCTACTCATAAAATCCTGACGGAAGCCGAGAGAGAGCCCTTACGTCTACTACAAGTGGTAACTTAGTTAGAGCAAGGAGTCAATCTTATAGATCCATAAAGGTTTTTGCTACTAAGTGCCTACCTTTTATTGCTAGAAAAATACTTTTTCTTCTATAACCTATAATAAGTTTACCGTAAGTACTTTGTTAACCTTTCTTGAAATAAAAACTTTTATTATTATTATTCACATCATTTATTTAAAATCTCGTTATAAAATACATATTTTACTATAGAAAATAAAATATTATAAAACTATTCAACAGTAAAAAATATATCAAAACGGTAAATCACCGGCCGCGAAGCTAGCCTCAAGCGGCCGGTGACTAGGGCTGCAGAGAGATGAACTTCCTGACGAGTGAGGAGTTTCCGATTTTTGGATATTAATATTATATTATTATGAAGTTTCAGTCGTACACAACACTAAGCACAAGCCTAAACTAACATTATTATTATTTGTTGGATTTTGTAATTGTAGTGTTTAACACAATAACTAAGATTCTAGAACAGAGTAGTGCGCGGGAGCAAAACTGCAAGCAGAAATAATTCTGTTCGCAGCAGCTTTGCTTACGCGGTGCTTGTTTTCAACATAAGTCCCTTGTTAACGGCTGACACGTTGCGTTGGTGTCCTTCAAACACAAATTAGGTGCATTAAGTTCATAATGAATACGATAGTTTTTAACGATAGTTTTTATAGTAAGCCACTCAGAGCTTTTAAAATTTAACCTCTTTGTAACTTAGGACTACTGGAAGTCTAAAAAAGAGCTTATAAGAAACTTAATATTCACAAGATCACCGACAGAGAGAAATGGAGTATTCAGGAGGCCTTCACCCTCACATGAGGGGTTATTTGCTAACATTGACATGAACTAGATAATTTTTATTTTTTCAACTGAGATAGTATTAAATGAAATGACACTGAAAAATTAATCTTGTATGTAAAAATTTTGTATTAATATGGCAATGAAATAAAAGCCTTTTTATTTTTATTTATTTTTATAACTTAAGTGAAGAGAAATAAGTGAACACCCAAATCCGAAACACATTTTGGAGATCATACAAAACTCTGCGCAGAATATCGAGCCCGTCACCTTCCCCGGCTTTTACAGACCTTGACTCACTACGCTATAAAGGTCATCATAATGAATTAAAAATAACACAGACATCATCGTGCCACCTAAAACCATTAGTTGACTAAACTCCCATTCAAAGTTTCATCGTAAAGGGTGTATCAGGATCATTAAACTAACACGTAAAGGGTGCAAGCTAATCAAGTGGAAATATCTCAATGTTTCCATTGGATTCGCCCATCACAGCGGGATGCAAGTGGCAACACTGCACAATATGAAAGAGTTAACAGTAGTGTTGTTTTAAACATGCCAGGTATTTTTATTGACTTAAGAGAGCGCATTGCACGCCATTTTGTGAAAAGGATAGGCATAGGATTTCGCGTTCATAGGAGCGGGAGCATACGTTTTTGGGACGGCGGCGTAAGCGCATAAATCAAGTTTTTGCTTATTTAGAAGAAAACTTAACAACTTATGTAGAAACTGGTTCAAGGAACCAAATAATTAGTAATAACCTACGAATCAAAACATAAATAATTTCAATAGACCGCAGGGTTCCTGAGATCTCGCCCAAATTATGTGCGAAACAGCGCACTTTTATGAATTTTTATTATCGTATGTTTTTCTCAATCGCGTTTTCACATTCAAGGAACCAAAGAAAAAATGTTGAATTTTATGTAATTCGAGTTTTTTACCACGTGGATCCCGTGAGTACTGATGGCTAGGCCTAGTTGTACAACCAAACTTGTTACGTTCGCCCATTAAACGCACCTTTTCACCGTTTGCAATAAGTACTACCTACGGCTTCAGCGCTGATATATCCAGCGTTGAACGTGCCACAAAGAGGGTATTGCCATCATCACACCTGGCAGGCGGATCAGTGGTCGCTGAAGCGGTTTTCAAAAAATCTACTCAAAAGGAAGCTGCTCCCTGCTCTGGTAGGTCCACTTAGTCACCTCTTACGACATCCAAGGGCTGAGTAGCGGGGGTCGATTCGTACGCTATCGGTTAGCCAATAAGTTTTTGTTTAATTTATTTATTTGGAAATATAATATCAATACAGGTTTTTTTTAGCACTAAGGCAATGCTATATCTAGGTAACTTATGTTTATTAATCTAAGGTACAAATACCTAATAGATACTACATACACGTAATAATACATTATACTAGTTAATAAAGTGGCAACTTTATGAAACAGCTTATAAAGTAGCTGTTTTTTTTAAATCTTACGATACGAGCACTACTTAATCAAATTCAAATTCATAGTGCTTTATTTCCCTTAGACCTTACAGGATTCTTGGACATGGACACGTCACAATATTCATATAATTCGTAAACGCAAATCACAGATTTATCATTTTAAACTTAGCTTCAAATCTACCCACTTCTTGCTTCAACGTAAGTACATACTTATCTCTATGATGCCCATTTTTTGTACTTATGTACACGAACTCTTAAAAAATATGTGATTCTACTGTATTTTCCAGGCATCATTCAATTTAATTTAGTAAAATAGCTCTCTTTTATGTTTTCTGCGACATTTTAATGCTTCGTATAATTGATAGGAACACGCCTTCTTTATTCCCAGCCGTGATTGATGGAGTGAAGTTAAGTGATTTTTGGATTTGGTTGGTCCTTACTTCGAGCGTCAACTTGATGAATTGTTAAGCGTTTGCGGGAACGATTATTCACTTTGGAAAAAACCTATAGGTACTTACTTATGTAAAAAAATAAAAGATAAATTGAACAAAAACTTGAGTGACCAGAATTACCCCCTTTCGAATTAGAAGCACCCATTTTGTGCCACCTTGTAAAATAATTGTTGTTTATTTTTGAGGTTTTTTAATGCCGTACCGTGACCACGACAGTGCGTAAACCTGTTGAAACGTCGGGAAAAATCCCAGAACAACCGGAATCCAATATTTGCAGATCGTACAAACATTGCAGTGTGAAATGTGCAGATTCATCTCGTTATTCCATTTCAGTGGAATTATAAAAGGTATAACTTCCAACAAAATAAAATGCTAGCAATTACTTAAGCTGCGGACCGTTCAAATTGAATGCAAACACGAGCCCTATACCCGGGGGAGAGGGTCAAGTTTAGATTGTAGAATGACGCTGAATGTTTAGAAAAATCTCGGTGCTCAGTCTAGTAGATTTGTGATTAAAAATGTTATAATGGAAATGGAATATGGTTAAACATATTCACTACATTGTCAGCAGGTCGTTTCATGTTTTCGTGAGTGTAGCACACACACTATTTTCGCCACTCATTAGCTGCATTTTGATTACGTAAACCATAAAATTGAATAAAAACGAAACAAATAGCGGAAATAGTACGTAGGTACAATGGTATACAGAGTGATTTTTTTAAATGGGACAGTATGGGGAAATCCGAATCTAAAGGAGATAGAGGAAAAGTGTCTAAGGAGACATTAGGTGTTTTTTTATGTAAACAAATTTGGCTCGTTCAAATTTGTGGTCAAGCGTGAGTTGTTCTTAAAAAATTATAAAGTTGGTCAATTTTTTTTTTGACGCGGATCGACTCTGTTTCATGTAAGGATTATTTCATTGTTTTGAAAGAAAAAAATCTGAACAGCAGAAGTTGGTCAAATTTACTGAAAACTAATCTTCATACAGTTGCAGTATTCGCCTTTTAATATTGTTACAAGTGCCTAGGCGTGTAAAAAAATATTTAAAATTATTCCATTTTTAAATTTTGATAATCGATAAGAGCTCCAGATGATTCAAGAGAAGAACATTTTTTTTAATCTTCGTAAACATCATGGCAACCGATAGTCTTGAAATTATAAAAAAAAGAATTCAAATTTGGAACGTAAGTTATTTCTGCAGCTGTGATTTTGTTTCCAATCAGTTCATGCTTGTAATTTTATTCATCATGGCGTTAACTAATTCACATAAAGTTGATTTGATTGAGGCGTATTTTCTTAATTATCGCAGTAGAGATAATGCACTTAAGTGGTATCAAGAACGCTATCCTGACCGTGTAGTACCGAATCGCAAGATATTTGATAGTTTAATAAAGAACCTAAGACAGGAAGGCTGTTTCAAGCCTAAGCGTAAAAGGCCGACAATAGTCAATAGTGAGTTTATAACTATTGCCGTATTGGGATATTTTGAAGCATACCCAAAAGCTTCGTTACGGGAAGCAGCTGAAACTATCGGTATTCATAAATCAACTGTAAGGAAGATATTGAAGGCTCATAAATACAAGTGTTACATAGAAGGTCGACTTGTACAAGCGTTACTACCTGGAGATAAAGACCGCAGGTTACATTTCTGTAATTGGTATGTGGCTCAGACTATTAGAAATAGATGTTTTCCTAATTTTATTATTTGGACTGATGAATGCAACTTTTCGAACAATGGCATGTACAACAGGAGAAATAACCATTACTGGTCAAAAATAAATCCGCTAAGAACTACAGAAACCCACAACCAAATCCAATTTTCTTTTAATTGTTGGTGTGCGATATTACATAACAGAATTTTTGCTATCAAAATTTACCAAGGAACGCTAAATAGTGAAAAATATCAGGAAATATTGAACATGCCTGCAGATTTAGTGGATGAGACTATTAGCTTAAGGAACTTTGGTAAGATAATCTACCAACAAGATGGTGCACCAGCCCACAACAGTAGGGCAAGTAAACTATGTTTGGACGAGCAGTTTCCAAACCGTTGGATGGGCACATATGGGCCGATAAAGTGGCCCCCACGATCGCCCGACTTAACGCCATTAGATTTTTTCTTATGGGGTTACCTTAAGGGTCGAATTTATGTATCCCGATACAACTCCGTACAAGAATTAAAAGATGCTGTTTACAACACTTTAAACACAATTCACCATAAGTCTCTGTTAAATGCAACTAGAAGTGTCTTGAAGCGTGCTCGTACCTGCATAAGACAAGACGGCGGCCACATCGAACATTTACTCAAGTAATAAACCAACTGTATGAAGATTAGTTTTCATTAAATTTGACCAACTTCTGCTGTTCAGATTTTTTTCTTTCCAAACAATGAAATAATCCTTGCATGAAACAGAGTCGATCCGCGTCAAAAAAAAAATTGACCAACTTTATAATTTTTTAAGAACAACTCACGCTTGACCACAAATTTGAACGAGCCAAATTTGTTTACATAAAAAAACACCTAATGTCTCCTTAGACACTTTTCCTCTATCTCCTTTAGATTCGGATTTCCCCATACTGTCCCATTTAAAAAAATTACTCTGTATAGACTATATGACTTACGAGTACCTCGTAAGTCATATAGTCTATATTTAAAAGCTGACGCGATCTCGTTATGTTTTTCGTATACTGGATGCAACAAAATTTACCTATGCCACAGATTTTAGAAAACACTACACCTACACTCACAAACCAGCAGAGCTAAGTTGAGGCAAAAATGCGTCAAAAATAGGTGGCCCGTTTTTGATACATTTTGCCCATAATAGGATCGCTTTGGTATGAGAATCACCTATTGGTTAGTTATAGCGTACCTCCGGTTTAAAAACACCTTAAAAGTAACTGGCCCAGAGAAACAGCCCACTAATTCGATTTTCGTTGCTAATGTAGAATGATGATAACCTATTTTAGCGAATTTAAAAGCTCGAAACAGCAAACTATAATGCTCCCAAATATTAATCGAATAGCTCCATCGAAAGTTGTTTTAGAAACTAGGTTAGCTCGATTTTTTAAGTGAAGCTCGTCATTCCAAGAATTTGAGCTTTGGTCTTTTGGCAGGAACTCAAATAACTTCAGTACATGTGTGGTTTGCAAAAATAACTTCAGTACACGTGTGCTTTGCAAAAATAACTTCAGTACACGTGTGCTTTACAAAAATAACTTCAGTACACGTATGCTTTGCAAAAATAACTTCAGTACACGTGTGCTTTGCAAAAATAACTTCAGTACACGTGTGCTTTACAAAAATAACTTCAGTACACGTGTGCTTTGCAAAAATAACTTCAGTACACGTGTGCTTTACAAAAATTACTTTAGTACACGTGTGCTTTGCAAAAATTACTTCAGTACACGTGTGCTTTACAAAAATAACTTCAATACACGTGTGCTTTGCAAAAATAACTTCAGTACACGTGTGCTTTACAAAAAAAACTTCAGTACACTTGTGCTTTGCAAAAATAACTTCAGTACACGTGTGCTTTGCAATAATAACTTCAGTACACGGTGTGCTTTGCAAAAATAACTTCAGTACACGTGTGCTTTGCAAAAATAACTTCAGTACACGTGTGCATTGCAAAAAAAAATATTTTTCGGAAAACACATTACTAATTAGTTTCATCACAATCATCATTTTATCTTTGACCTGTCCCTTTAAACTGAACACGCCAAGGAGCATAGTATTTGTGGCGATATCGCATGATTCTCCCACATTCCCGTCACAGTACAGCCATTGTTTTACTAACTAACTCCTTTATTTGCTTATTAATACTGGCAACCCTCACCCTATATGTATATATAATTATTTCCGTCACCATGCCTGAATCATAACTTTAACGACTTTAATCAATAGATTCGCACGCGATCATAAAAAACTAAGTTTTAAGTACTTATCGCTGTTTTTGTTTGGGTTTATTTATAATGTTTAGGATTTCCTGAAGACCTTGCACACGACAACGTGTTTTATGGTTCTGTCAACGCACGAATAAAGCATCCTGATTTATTACATTTTCACATACATTTATTTCTTTGGATTTTCCAGTGTGATCGCTCGAAAGAAAGTGTTTATGAGCTTTGCCGCAAGGAAAAGAAACAGGGTAAAGTCCGGATAGGAGGCCTAGAGAGGAGGGACCAACACGCTCAAGCTTAAAAAACAGCTTCATCATCAGGTAGGACCTGATGATGAAGATAAGTTTTATTAGAAGCCACAAGAAGTTTTATTCGACACCAACACGAATGACATCAAACCGTGGTCTACCAGATATAATTTTTACAGCCAAAAAGGGGAAGCCCTGTCTAATTTTGCTTAGGTATCGTTCTTTCGACAGTGGTGTCAATTCTTATCCACAGCTCGGCATAGGCCTCCATGCTTGCTATTCCCCACAGTTCTACGCCAGTCTGGGGCACGTGCAACCCACGGCCTGATGGATGTCAACCCATTGCCCATCCAAATAAACCATCTAAATATTATTTTTCATTAGTGATTTGTACGATGTTAACCTACTGGATACTGGTGCTATCCAAATTAATTAAGCCGTACCTCTGAGTGGTGCGGCAATAAAATAATTTATGTTAGTTTTAGATTTAGTTTAGCTTATGTAACAGTTTTTTTGGTTCAAATACGGGAATGACATAGTCAAAGCAATGACTATAACAACTAAAGTCCTTTAAATAATTATGAATAAATAATATTGATAAATCTAATGATTACATATTTTTTTATGTAGGTATGTTGCTTCTATGGTACCAAAATAGCGACGTATTTTAATTCATAAAAGATTAATGACACCCAAATTAAATCTCCGAATGCATGACGGAGGGCGCCCCTAAAACGCCTGAAGGGGACGGGGTATGTAAATTGGTAAGAATGGTTGCTATTTATAAGTAGGTAATGATTAATGGTTTTGAGGGTTATGATACACTTTGATGTATGGTTTTTGATAGTTTCTAATGACCTCTGTGTTGCAGTGGGCAAAAGTATGCCCTGTCTTGAGATGCAAAAGGTTGTGGGTTCGTTTCCGCTCGTGGGCGGGACTAATTTGTAAGTCCTTCCGTGAGTGTATTCGGTTATTGCCGTCAATGGCTGCATTTTAAATACGAATATAAAAAATTTACCTGAAGGCTAGCCCCTTAGGAACTAGCCTAGCCAGGTGCGCTAAACCTAATAGTGCACAAGTGTGCGCACAAACACAGGTGCACTCTCTAATCCCTCACTCTCATAATTCAATGGACCGGCAGACAGACACGACCGGGGAGAGGTTAAGCACAGGACCAACAGTTTAACGAGCTTTCCGAGGCACGGGGGTGTAACAACGCCGACTTCCTGACTCCAGGCTGAGAGAGGAAGCAGCAGCCCTGAGGGATATAGGTAAGGTGGACACACACCTTTTGTGTCGTGTTATGTCGTGACGCGGCTAAACCATAGCCACATTAACCATGATCAAAGAAAACAAGGTCTGGCACTCCGGGAGTGACACATGCTACGTCACTGTCCAGCTGCCACTTATTTCAACACAACATGGAAGTAGTTAAACAAACAGTCAATTAAAAAAATACATAAAAATGTCAATCGTCAATTTTGTTTGTTAGATCAGTCAAAACAGTTTATTAACAAAGAAAATTAGAATTCAATAATAAAAACAAATTAGAACTAGTATTTACAATTGAAACAATTAGACTAACTGCAGACTGTTGCAAACAATCTACAGCTAGCTCAACTGATCCATATAAACAGTTCTAGTTAAACACGAGTAATTATGATAAATAATTGGTACAAAACCACAGTTTTGTAGTTTTATAAGATTCGTACAGGTAATTTATGGAGCTCGGGGAGTCTTACGCTACTGGTAACACCAGAAAACAAATTCTACATCTCATTCACCGATGGCGTCGACTCACATGGGTGACTTGTGTCACCCATGTGATCATGATGTCTCGGAATGCCATACCTGGCGAAGTATTTTATTATTATTATACCATTAACCATATTCATGTTTCTACCTTACGCTAACGTCACTATTTGAGGTTACATTGCAAGGGCATGCATGGCCTTCTAGCATTCAAATACCTACCTTTCATAACTTTGACGATGTCGTTAAAAAACTGAAAAACCCTTAACTTACAAATAATTAAAACTAAGCCTGTCTTATAAAGGATTAATTTTCTTTGATCCGCTTAACATCTGAGATTTTTATATATTTTTGGACCTGGATCAGATTTCAACTTTAGGTCATCAATTAGAGAGAAAATTGGTTATGGCGCTTGTCTTCAAAATCTAAGGTTCTATGAAGATTTATACTAGTTTCATAGCTATTTCGTTTTGATATCAATAGTTTTGTTAAGTTTATCTAATGTTTTATTATCCATATAATCATTTATTGATTTGATTCATGTGTACTACCAACATCGAGTTCATATGAGATAATAGCAAAGACATTTTCCAAAAAAATGTCTTTGGATAATAGTGAGATGGGATCATAACATGTCATGAACCCCCCTGCGCTGGGTGCTGGGGGCGCTACAACATAAAATTACGATTATACCCGTTGATCTAAGTAAGGGGAGATGAGGTACTAACTTCTCGAAAGTGGAAGGCTCAAATTAGGTGCAATTAGGTCCACTCACCTCAGTCATAGGCGGCGTTCGAGTTACGCGTGCTTGCTACGACGCACGTACGTCGTAGCAAGCACACTAAATTTAGTGTAACTTATTGACTAAAAGACTACAGCAATACCCTCGTGTTTGTTTATTATAATTATTGTACAAGATTGGAAATTTAACTGCAAGAGAATGTTTGCGTGTAGTTATAACACAGGTCAGTCGTTGAGTAAGCGCGCGCTGGGAGAACGTACCATAATATTATCTACAGATTTTACTTAGATCTATGAGTATACCTAATAAATTAAAACTTAAACTTACAGGATGGACTTATGGATTAGTTGAGCTACCTCAAGATTGTGTACAACAGTCTGCAGTTAGCTCAATTGTTTCAATTGTTTATATTCTTTGATTCTAATCAAACCATTTTCATTAGGAAAAACTTTGTCGTTTTTTACTTTACTTTACTTATAAACTTATAACTTTTAAAAACCTGCATATATTAATTAATTCAAATATTTATCAATTCATTCACGAGTTTGACCATTAGATATTAAGGTATCTAATGAATGTATACCCATCTACTTATGAGTACCTAGTACCGACATCGGAATAACGAAGAAGTTAAAATCATGCCACCATAAACAAAGCCTGTAAAAGCTCTGTTTAACAAAAAAATTAAATTACTTATAATGCAATCAAATAATATCCCAAAAATGTATCGACTTCGACGGGAATTGAACCCGCATCCTTCCCTCAGTACGGGAATACGCTTACCAATTACAAATCCCGTCGAAGTCGATACATTTTAGAGATATTATTTGATTTCTTAGAGTTATAGATATTAATAACAAAAATCTTAGTTGAAACTTTCGCGATCTGTTTATATATTAAAGACCATTTAGTTCGAGATCAAGAAAAACCCGAATTTTAATCGTGAAGATGGTTTTCGTCTCTCTTCCTCGTGGGATCCTGTGATTAGTAAGTGCGCGCGTCGTGATCCGATTGTACTGAAGTCGCATACGGTCAGTGTAGTATGTCGTAATGTGCACGTGGACATTCCTGATTCTGAAGACGAATTGAGGGTAGTTGTGGATACTGCCGTCAATTCTTGGCTGTAACTCCGAGAACATCTAGTCGCCCCGTGACCACGATCGCTGGAAACGTAGGGGAAAATATATTAAAAGATATGCGATAAATATCCGATAAATCATCTTTAAAAATCTTACTTATAATGCGTTGTAACTTCAAGTGAGTTTAAGTCGGCCGTGGTGGCCGTGACGTAAGAATCGACCCCTCTCACTCTGTCCGTGGATATCGTAAGAGTCGATCTAATAAGGGAACCGAGGAGGAAGAGCAGCAGCTTCCTTCAGTGTATTTTTAACACCTTTACTGCGACCAGTCCGCCTGCCAAGCGTGCAGATGATTATAGCAAAACTCACTTTTTGTGTCGTTCTGTCGTCCCGTCGGATTATGAGAGTGAGGGAATAGAGAGTGCATCTGTGTTTGCGCACACACTTGTGCACAATAATTACGTCCTGCTAGTCCTGGCCGGGGCCGAAAATTCGGCTAGGAGTACATTATCATCATGTTCAACAGAGGATGTGTGCTGAGTGAACTTTATGGCCAGTATTATGAAACTATGCTCAGTCATCGATCTATGCTTGAGTAACACTTTTCTATGGCATAAACGTCACTCAAGCTCAAGCATATATAGGGAATGGGTATTTTTTTGGGTTTTTAAAAATATTTCAAAAAGTATAAAGACTACAGAAATTTTAAAAACTGTTTTGAAATGTACAAATTAATACCTTTCATTTAACAACTCACTTGACATAGTAGGTCTCTTTTAAAATTTCAACATGTCAATTTGTACTGAAAATTTTAATTTTATTTTTTTTTCTTTTAATTTGTACTTGCGCACGAAATGTATTATTATTTTAAATTTCACGTTATTTGCTGCTGTATTTGCTGAGATATTTAAGACGAAAAAAAGGACAGAAAAAGCGATGCCTTAAGTTTTTCGAAACCGATCTCCGATCTTCGAAACCCTAAACATTGTTGTCTGATTTAATAAATTAATTTATTTTAATTTAAAATCATAATCACTAGGTACCTTAGTAGTTACTTCGCCGTCATAATTCAGCGAGTTTATAAATTGTGCAAAGTAACGCTGTACACCGGCTGAGAAACATAACTTTACAAGCCTTCATTTTAAACCCGCGAGGTTTAAAACTTGCACTTACAGAGCTAAAGGAAGGATGAATAAACGGTGTGTACATTCGGTCAGGCCTTTTCTAGGCCCATAGAAAGCTTGCTCAGTCATCGATCTATGCCTGAGTTACGCTTCTGACTCAGCAATGTTTCATAATACGGGCCTATGTTTTTGTTATGTTTTTACTTACCTTACTTGGTGCTCAACTGCTCACGGGCTGAGTAGATAGATGATAGATAGAAGATGATAGGATTCTAGACAATCTGAAGCTGATCTTATTAAAACAGCAAGCAAGGATCAGCCTCTATCAGCTGCAATCATACTGATAACTGCTATCCTTAAATGGTAGCCTTGGACTTTTTACTGAACGTTGTATATGACAGGTTAAGACTGTCCATTTACTCCAGTGGCTTAGCGACTTAAAGTGAATCGTAACCTACGGTACAAAATTTTTACAGTAATTTTTTACTTGGTCACATCACACCTAGTTTGACAATTGATGTTTTATTAAAAAACGTCGCGTTGCATCTAAGCAAAACTATCAAGGCAGTTTTAGAAGGAAGAAATTTCCAACCGCCTAGCAGTTTTAGTTACTCCCTCAGTTTTTCCTAGCACGTCAATTTTCCGAGCGATAACTCAGGAATTCGGGAGCTAATTTAAAACTTTGGCCGGGTCTTAGCGGATCATTAGTTGGCTAAGCTTTATGGTTGCTTCGTTTGATTTGAATGCTTAGCTGGGCTTGGCTGGTTGATGGTTGGCTTTTCGGAGAAGGTTAGGTTTGGGTTCAACTTGCTGAGATAAGACTTACTGAGATCAGACTTATTGGGGCTTATATGCCATGCACATAGCCTGATTATCGGTGACTACGTCGTTATTGGTTGGTATGTGTTCTTCGAAATGATAATTAGACAATTAAATGATACACCCCGTCCACGAGTTTATTTTCTGTTTGGTTTAGGCACTACTATGCTGAAGTTCCCTAATTGTTGACAGGTGAGTGAATTAAGACTGAAGAACCGAATTAAGTATTTCACAGACACAGTTACTTTTGACAAATAGAGATGCGAATCTGTCGACTCGATAATTATGTTCTTCAAAAAATACCACCCTGATAGAGGTTGCGGTCATACGATTGACCCACAAAAGATTATATAAGCTTTTGTGGGTCCTAGGTCCAAGGCCATTGATTAGCCTTTGAGCCATAAAACTAATTCTGAAACTGCATTCAAGGGCATTAAACATTCAAAATCGCAAAATTTTGACTTGAGCGGTGTTGTTAGCAAGGCGACGACACTGCGTTTTTAGGATCGTTTTTAAGGCGTCGTCGCCGCGTCGTATCTAATATAGCGATTCAAAACAGTTCAAAAATCGAATGTGATTTATCAGTATTTGCACAACACAACAAGGGCGTCCCAGACTACATGGGGTGTCCCTCAGACTACTTTGTTGCTTTTCAAGGGTGTCCAAAAATGGTTGCTTTTTACTACCCTCCCCACAGGGTCAATCTCACTGGATTTTATCATCACTTAGTGTTGAGTGAGCCATCAGTGTCCCCTTTCGGATGATTTGACAGAATATGGATTTACGATGACATAAGTACAAAGTGTAAGTGACTAAAAGTGCAGGTTGAAACATCTTATTATGCTTTCGTCTTGATTAAAAGATTTTAGTTGAATAATACAAAAAGATTTTAGAAGAAAACTACAATCAAATAATACAAACAAATTAACGAAAACGTATAAAACCTAAAGTCATAACAAAATTTTACCTACACATAAATCTGTCATAGCACATCTTACGAGTAGCTTGAAATCTTACCACTAAAATTAATGATATCTGATAAATAAACCTTTATTAACAAAGAAAATTACAATTCAATAATAGAAACAAATTAGAACTAGTATTTACAATTCAAACAATTGAGCTAACTGCAGACTGTTGCAAACAATCTACAGATAGATCACGAGTTCGTATGCGTCACAAAATCTGACAGAGCCCTATTATTGTTTTGACGTAGGTACCTACCTATCTGTTAGCAAAATCCAAAAGTAGACTCATTTCATATACTTTTCCAAGGATCTACGTTTGATTTGCGCTTATCCAGCGATTTCCGCTTTTCTAATCAATAATGGCAGGCTAAATATAAAATAATCATTTACATTATCGATTTTATGCGTAAAATAACTTCAAAAAATTACCACAGGCACATGAACCTTTTTTGTATGGACCAATTTACTAATGGATGTTTCCATACCATTTAATCTTAACATAAAACATGCGTTACAATATTGTAGAATGCCAAACAATGTAGTAGGTACTTACCCGATCAAAACAGTTTGAACCCCTAAGAAAACAAACAGACGTTCAAAATGCAAGGCAGGCCCGGCTGCATCCACTACGACCCCCTTGGGTACCCATAAAGAGCCCCTTCGCAAGAAATTCTGGAGAATTCCGGGCCACGCCGCCAACATCCCCCGGCTCACCCTATACCAAAATTCTATTTTCACAAACAATAAACTGTAGATATATGACCATAGAGTTGAAATCCGAACGGTATAAGCATAAAATAAAAATGTTCTCGAAGTTTAAGTTTAGAACATCACAATGGCTCAAGTAATTTAATTGATGACGTGTTCGATTTTTGAAAATAATGGCGCGCTGTCAATTATGCGTTCTAGGTTCAAATAATCTTTCATTCCAATTTCAAATTTGCAGTGAGAGATTTGGCGGCTTACCTAGTAGAGCAGGTTTATCTTTATGGAGTTTGAAACCTTTTTGTAAGGAGTGGCCATTTCTTTCTCAACCAAGAAGTGTTCCTTAAAATATATTATTTAGTAATGCAATGCATTTCGTACAGTCCTAAAATAGTAGCTACATCAATCTCTAGCTCGTGCCAGACGACAATAGAGCCGCAGGTTATTTGAGCAGATAACGCCAGAACTGAGAATTTATGCGAAGTGATTTTTAACCCTTTGTCACAGTGATTTTGCAAAGAGCGGGTTCAAAAATAGATGTTGATTGTCAAGTTCTTCTGAGAATGCAACATTGCATCCTCAGAAAACGAAAGATGAGCGACGTGGAACTTAAAAAAGTGTAGCCCATGCATGACCACTCTTAGGGGACACATTCTAAGAGCTTATTTTGTATGTCTAAAGAAATAAAAGTAATTAATTTCTGATTTCTGGCAATATTTTTGCCAAACACGTAACTTGAAAAAATGTAACAGATAACAAGACAGAAATATTAAAAAAAATAAGACAATAAGACAGTGATCGTTTTGCTTCCATTATGTACGTAGAATTATTATTCTTCATCGTATTCTTCAGTAATGAAGATAATGGATGCAAAATTATCTGATGAAAATCTTGGTCGAGAAGTTGAACAGCTGCTTCCACGCCACCCTATCTTCTGCTTCTGCTTGTCTGAGAGCAGAAGTCACTGGGAGCCCTGTGATCTCCTTCACTATGTATACGTAGAATTACCTACTCTGAAATTATTTACAGACAGAAGAGTCTGTTCATGGAATCATGGAATATATGCCTAGTAATTGTTGAGCAATGTTGAGTTGAGATCTTCAAAGCACCAGTTGTTACCCTCTCTCTGTGGTTTTACGGTGTGGTTGTTATATGGCCCGTTTGGTCCTGAATTTGTACTCGCTCGTCAGTAGTTTGACTGGCGTTATCTAGCGATTGTTCTGTGAAGGATCGAGGTCTGAATTAGTTTACCTAAATAATGGGAAACGGCTTTACAGTGGTATTTTCTTTCTTAAATTGAAAACTGCTATATTTGTAGCTGTTTTTAATAATTACCTAGCAATAGTTTTAGTGGCAGTGTATTAAGACGCAAAGCACACCGCATATTGACAGCAAAAGTAATGCCCGATCGCTACACACGCAGTTCCACCTAGATCTAGAACCAACCTTATTGCTTGCGGATTACTTTAGTCTGTCTACACCAGCTGTTGCGGCCACTCTGTGGTTTTACGGTGTGGTTGATATATGGCCCGTTTGGGTCTGAATTTGTACTCGCTCGTCAGTTGTTTGACCGGCGCTATCTGGCGATTGTTCTGTGATGGATCGACGTAGCGGAACAATGTCTGAATTAGTTTTACGGTTTTGCCGGCATTATGGTAAAATGGTTTTACGGTATTCGGTTAACATTGCCATTTTTTGTAGGAGCAGTAATATTTTTAAACATGAAGTGAACCTTGTGTTCAAATACGACTGATGGCTGAGGGAAGGCCTCAGCCATCAGTCGGTCTGTGTTGTTCCTATTGCAACTGAACATCGCCAGCCTATATACCTACTAGTCTACCGCTGGTCACAGGCCTCCCCCTTATAACCACCTTATTGCCTTTTATCATAAGGTAAACATACGTTTTGGGGGTCGCAGTTTAGTAGTAGAATTGTTCTGCAAGACGTGGATATTCCTTGAACTCTTACGACACCCGCGGGAAGTGTTAAGTGGTGTACATTATAAGCCAAACGCCAACGGTGAACATCTAGATGAAACCCTGTGTCGTCTTGTCATCGTCAAAGTAACAAGGATCAGAGAACACAAGACTCCAAAGGTATTGAAGGAGTCTCCATATCAGCAGTGGGTCCAGCGCCTCCTCGTCTGGAATGATAATGATGATGGAAAACGTACTAAGTAGGTACGCAAACAGATACTGTTGTGATGATTCTATCTATGAGAAAGATGCTCTTGTTACTAAATAAATAAATAATGCTGGGCCATCAACACACCATCATCTCTCCAAAGTAAGCAGAGCTTGTGTCATGGGTACAAAATAACTAAAAAAAAATTGGTACATAGTAGGTATATAGATATATTTTTTTTTATTAAACACAGCTAACACCAAGAGCACCCGGAACAAACATCTGTAGATCGTACAAACATTTATCTTGAGGCGGGAATTATAGAACTTGCAACCTCCAGCGTCACAGCCCAGGCGGGCCTTCGCCCTAGAAATAATTTAGTATAACTCGATATTAGTTTCAATTCAGATATTGCCGAAACTAAAGTAATCTGATGCTATCCTTTTGATTTAGATCTTTATGTAAGGGACGGCAACATTTTAAGTGCAGTTTTACTTTTTGCGACATTTGAATTGATATATTAATAACTTAGTTGCACCATCAATACATAAAACAAATAAACAATAACAATACTAACTATATCTCTTGTGGTACAATCGGCGGCGTAATCGCTAACAGCGATATATTCCAGGCAACCTTTGGATGGAAAGGATCGGTACGTATTAAAACTGACGATGACAAATTAAAAATATGTAATAATGTTTGTAGTACTTAAAAGTACTTATATAATAATTTGGCGTGTTTTAAAAAACGATAAACCTGCTTCAAATTCCGGTTTATAGATAATATTCATCTATGTCTCGGACGAACGAAATCACCCGTCTCTTACTTTCTCTGACTGAAGGTCTACGTGCAAAAAAATTGGGCTTACACTGGCGACATCTAGTTATAATTCAAATCTATTTTAGTTTGATGACCCATGGATGAAACTGTTGACGTCCGTTGCTATGGAAACCATTAGGTTGATAGTAAAGTGATCATATATTGATGATTTTTTACAAATCTACGTTTTATGGCGCACATAGCAATTGCTCGAGAATCAAACTTTTAAGGGCCCTTTAAATTATTTTGATACATTATCGAAATAATCATCAAAATCTATTAAGAATTAGCGCTGATATCACTAAAACTGTTGTGGCTAGTCGTGATTCTCCAAAAAATATTATGTTGCTTTTTAAGTTTATTGGGATAAATAATAATCCCTCGGGAATAAAATTTTTATGGGACAACCTCGGGACCTTGTTCTATACAATAGTGGAAGATTTAGTAAAATCGGTTAACCATAGGAGGAGATATCAAGTAACATAAAAAAAAAATACATGCTGACGACCTGAGAACCTCCATCTTTTTTTCTTTTTGAAGTCTATTAAAAACAGAAACTGCAACATATTTGACAGTATTACTTTGCAATATAATAAATATAAGCCAACTTAAACATGAAAAGTTTGATCCATTAGGGGATTGCAAAGTTTTTGTCGCAAAATAAGCATAAAAATCTTAATAGTTTTATCAGTGAACACAGCACGCACTGTTGAGAACAACATTATCCAACTGTCTGACAGCAAGTAACTAGAATAGATAGGAAACTAGTGAGCTGCCGATATTTCAATAATGTGCAAGAACGTGTAGATACATTTCCTTGTTTGATTTCCTACCAATAGAATAGTTATAATTTACATTATTTGGTTTCGAAATGTTAATCTCATATACTCGTATATATATGGATCCTTGTTTGTTGTCTGTAATAGAATATTTCTATTTTATTTATTTATATTCATTTATTTCATAAATGTAAAATGTCGCTATGGTGGAAAACATATCAATGGTGCAATAGTAGCTGTTTATTTTGAGATTTATTGTACAGCTAGTTGGTTCGTCTGACATTGTAACTACAGACATTATAAAAAATATATATCTATCTAGTGTATTGTATTAAGTATATCAGTCATCTAGTACCCATTTCACAAGCTCTGCTTAGCTTGGGGCTAGACGATGACGTGTGGATTGTCCAGCATTATTTATTTATTTATTTTATTACTGAATTCTGTACATCAGGAATTCCTTAATCGAATGTTGTTGGATTGCTTATTTAGTACCCATAACACAAGCTCTGCTTAGCTTGGGGCTAGGCGATGACGTGTGGATAGTCCAGCATTATTTATTTATTTATTTTATTAGTCAATCCTGTACATCAGGAATTCCTTAATCGAATGTTGTTGAGTTGCTTATTACATTACAGGCGACTACTCGTCAATCAGGGAGCGCTATTGTAACATAAATAATAATGTTCGCCAAAGAATCTTGGAATGTTACTTAAGTACATTACAGACGAATACACGGTGAGGGAGCACCTTTCGCGTCTATTATTGACATTATTAAAATTTATTATTTTTTAATATCGCTTCTATAAGCCCTTACTACCCTGTTTTAACCTACTGCTATAAACTGGTAGGAATTATCGGTCCCTCGGGCGCCGTTCTCCTTTCCCTTTCAGTGACGTCACGCATACACGCGAGTTTTACAACACGCTGTAAAGTTGACTCATAGGGAATAACATACTCGCGGGTACTCAGTTTGTAGTAAAATTTTGTTATACTAAAAATGTACTAGGTAGCGTCACAGATTAGGTAGGTGTTGGTACTGATGAAGCCTAGCATACATATGTCCATGTTCTGAGGTGAGGGTAGAGCGAACATTGTAGCATTCCTCGATGTTTTAGTTTAGGGTGTTATTGTTCCTCATTAGGAATGTAAGCGGGTTAACTACGAACCCAGTTGCAAGTAACGAGTAACATCATCATGATGAGTGCGGTGTTTTCTTCTGATAATCGGATAACTAACTGGTTATTGAAAATTTTTCCTACCTTCTCTATAGATAAGATAAGATAAGATAAGATAAGATAATTTATTATTGGTTCACAACTTACAACACACAAGAAAATACAATTTTAAAAGAATTAAAGAAAAAACAATGTGAGACCAAAAGGCTGCCGCTCAGCGTGTGCTGCAGGAACTTATATATAGGGTATCGTCCCATCAAATGATCGGGTTAACGTTTGGATTTCTTTACTCCAAAATAATTAAGGAATAAGCCTGAAACTCTAGCTTTTTGTGTGCCGCTCTATCTTAGTTTAAATATCAACAAGTAAATAATCAAAGCGCTTTTTATAAAGCATAAATGCTATGACAGATATACTGGCACAATAGCAATAAAAAACTGTATAAAACAGCTGAAATGTACGTATTTATAGAAAGCAAATCTGTTTTAAGACCTTCCTAGGGTTCCGTACCCGAAGGGTCAAAACGGAACCCTATTACTAAGCCTCCGCTGTCCGTCCGTCCGTCCGTCCGTCTGTCACGTGGCTATATCTCATGAACCATAAGAGGTACGCAGTTAAAATTTTCAGATAACGTGTATTTATCTAGCCGCTATAACAACAAATAACAAAAATAAAATAATATCAAAATTAAAAGGGGAGTTCCCCTTAATTTTATGTTATATTTTATATACTACAAACGTGATGTTTTTTGGCAATTTTTGCTCTTAATTTGTCAAGGCTGTATCTCTTGAACTACAATAGGTAGACACATGAAATATTCTATATTAAAGTAACACTTCAACTTTTTACAGTTCAAGTGTTACTTAAATAAAGACAAATACCTACTAAAAATAAAATATCCTAGTTGAAAATTTAAGGGGGTCTCCGAACTAGTGAATATTTGATGTTCTTTGAAAAAGTTGCCTGATTTTTACGGTACGGAACCCTTCGACTCGCACTTGGCGGTTATTTCCCTATTTTCCCACCTACTTACTGAATTTAATCTAAAACGTTTCATACAACTAATGCAATAACAAGATGGCAACTTTGCCGAGCAACTTAAGTTTAGTAAACCAAATATATTTATCTGACCCGCTTGGATCTACAGCTCAAAGTTCCAGATCTGTGTTATATCAATAAGAAATATAATTATACAGACTCTTCTGGATCCATAAAAGACTAACTCAGCTGGCATAATATGTCTTGTTTCACTCTGATTGAATTACATTTCCTAGTTTAATTCAGTACAATAGAAAAGGTAGCCTGAAAGAATATGTTACAAGTACATAAATGTATGGGATACATACAGCGTATGTTTGACCCATATACAGGGTTTTTGTAAAAATGCTTACAAATTTTAACATATTAATTTTTGTCCGTTCGGTACCACTGATCAATTATTATTCAGATTTTTTCGGGAGTGTATCTTTCATACTATTATCGCAGCTCATTGGTTCATTTTGTTTCGTTTTTTATTCGTAATCAAAATACAGCCAATGAGCGTTGAAAGTAGATATGAGTGATTCAATCACAATTACATCTGAATTGACAAGCAGAGTCGTCGAAAAATCAAAAAAGACCTTCTTTAATATATTAAAAGTTTTTTTTGAATAACTGAAATTGGTCGCAGCTTTTACAGCCACACACAATTTCAGTTTTTCAAATAGCTTGACCACCACGTCAAGATTTCACCGCAGAAGGTGTAATAAGGCCTCATTCACACGAAACGGCGGCGGCAGCAGGTGGCCGCGGCGGTAGGAAATTGCCAATCACATGCCCAATGTGGTCGACTTTATGAAGTTAGGTACATGCCCGCTCGCAATCGCGTGGACAAATCGTTGAGGAATTTTCTACGTAGAAATGATTGGTGGTATTTTCAATGGAAGCAAAGGTAAAAATATTATTTCTATTCAATGGGAATATAATATTTCAGCAGTCTAATCTAGAAGAATATTTCTAAAAAAATCCCAAAAAACTTATCTATGAATCGCGCTATTTCAAATTTATTGTCAGTGAAGTTAAAACTTTAGATTTTTTGGGTGAAATTGAAAGTACCTACCTATTTATTCTACGAAGGAAAAATGTCGAAGCAAGACAACTACAATTTACCGTTTTATAAATTCGACATCGAAGCTCACAGAATCTAAGCCAACCTCCCCACCCTACCCTCTCCTTGATGTGTACAAATAACCACATAATGATTAATATCAGCGCCATCTGTTACGTAAAGGCCGGTGCGCACGTCCACTGTTAATATTTAGCGTCATATTTCAAAGACGTCGGAAGATATAACCGCGACTTTCGTATGATTGATAGCTTTAGTTTATCGTATACAGGGTGTGGACTTGGGTATTATGTGAGCTTGATACTGTCAACTCCTGGCGCAGTTTTCTTGGTTTAGGAGCCTATGAAGACAGCTGACTATTTAAGCCAACACTATCTTGTGTACGGGTAAATGTTGTCGTTTTGGTCATCAGTTGACATTTGTCGTATTGGTCATCTTCAGGATTTGGTCATTGTCGAATTGTATTGATTAATCTAAGCTAAACATTCGACTTATTAGACATGAGTGAGTGTTTATAAAAAAAATAACATGTAAAAAGAGTTAGAAATACAGATAGGTTAGGTTGGGCAGAAAGTGTCGAAAATTACTCAACACAGATCGATCACAGAACCATTCAGTACTTTTTTACTTCTGCGCTTTTTGCCTAAACCCCAATAGAAATTTGCTTACTCATAGAATGAGAATATTTTATTTAAAAATAATAGACAATGGTTAGGTACTAGTTTTTGGAGTGAGTCACAAAACGGTCTCTGTCTCAGCATGAGCATCATGAGCTAGTTGTAAAAACGTTACAACCAACGCTGGTCTTCCGACAGAGCCGTTTGGTGACGTTACGGACGATAACACATAAGACACGAAACCATCAAAAATATAACTTTAAGGAAACATAACGACAACGGTTGACATTTTAGTTGAATACAAGATACAAACAATACAGATTTCATGAAATCGAGATAACGAAAAGATCATCAACGGAATCATAGCCCAGCGATACGAATACAATAAATCGAAACATAACTAAATCAAACCTTCGTTTCCAAATCCTTTACCCGATCACCCTCTACACTAGGTCAAGGGCGTTTCAGTCGAAACGAGATTGGCTGATACGAATGACGAGATGAACGGGATGTGACGTCACCGAGTAATGGGATACCGTTATGTCGCGAAGTGGAAAAACGGAAGCGGAAACTTGCGATGCGGAAGTGGATGGTATTTGGAGTAGTACCTAGACCCTAATAATCGTTTATTTTGTGGAACAAACAATGGTACCTACTAGATCTAATCATTTTACAAATTGAGAGTATTTATTACACAAATAAAATAAGTAGATGCATGGATTGTTGTATATAATTTTTTTCATTAGTATATCTTTTATCTTTTAGACAATTTTAGATTTTATAATGAAGTAGGTAATTAAGTAGGTACACATGTAATTTTATTATTTTTTACATCAAAAATACCTTGTTCTACAGTCATATCATCAAAATTACAGGCAGGCTAATTGTGTATAGTAGTTTTAAGGTAAATAAAATATTTTTCATTTAATTTTTTTCATGTTTTCTAAATAACTCTAGCTAATCAAGGCATATGTACCTACTACTAACTTCCAACAACCTTGTGATAAGAATACCTACTTATAACAAAATTTCTCAAGTCAACAGCCGAAGAACCATAATAATATTATCACATCAACTGATTAACAAAGTTTGGATGGATGTATGTTACTCCTCGCCAAAACTACGAAACGGATCGACTGATATTTTGCACATGTTCACTAGACCTGGACTCACTCTTTATTAACGCTTTCACTGCCCCGTTTCACGGCGCGGCGGAGGTGGAGGTGGACATGTGCGTCGTGGACCATGAAGTGTTAATCAGTTCCCATGGGATATAAAATTAAATAATCTTAAAAAAAATCCATACAACGCTGGCAAAGCCGCGCCCGGAAAATAGTTATTTATATTTAGTATCTAACTAGGTATATATATTAAGATTATGTGTTGTGTTGTACCAAGTATTATTTTATCCACAGAGTACCTATCTGCAGAATTCACACAGAGCATCGTAGAGAACGGTAACTTCCAGTAAAACTGAGTTAAAGGCTTTTACTTCGAGTTGTCTTACTAACGAATGTAGCACGCATAGCCTTGGCTTTGCACATCACTTTGCGCTAGGAGTCACCAGCAGGTCTATTCAGATGTATTTTATCATTCATAGGCAAAGATTTAAATTGCTCAGATAAAGGTTCTAATTTCTCCGTAAGTAATCAAAAAGCAATGGCTGCTCGCATCCATTAGGAAGGTGACCACTAGCTTTTAACTTGGGAGGGCTATAGCTGCAGTGCAAATCCTTGATGCGGCAAGCTGAAGACAGGGTGCAATGGCACTCATTATGGGAGGCGTAATGTCTAGCAGTGGACAAATAATATAGGCTGATTATTGGTAAGAATGTCAGTAAAAATGATATGTCAGTAAGAATAATACCAATTATTATAACTAGGTATAATATTACAATTACAATTCTATGATTGAAATAAATTAAATGAATAGAATAGAATAAATAATTAAAATATTATTAAATTTTTCGAGTCACGATTATGTCGATCATGATGCAGTAGATGCAGTAGATGCAGTAGATGCAGTAGATGCAGTAGGTAGATTGTTGGTTGGTATAGTAGGATATAATGGTGATAAAGATAAAGATAAAGATAAAGATAAAATACATTTTATTTACCCAAAAAACATAATAGCATAACAAAAGTAAAGTATATTAAAAGGAAGGGTAAAAAGGTGTCCCTAACTCAGCATTTTGCAGTATTAGGCATTTGCCCAATACTGCGCTGGTTTCAGTTAGGGCCCTTACGGAGTGACGGCACAGTAGGTAATTAACATTATTACATTAACGATATATAAATAAATACAACGAGGATGGTACAAAACATGATTTACGGAACATTGAACAGAATATAATACAATAAAAAGATTACAGATACACTTAGGAAAAACAAGCTATAATTACACTCAGATTTATGCTCACTACACCAACTGACTTGTTTTCGTCGCGACACTGACAAGTGTGCAAACAATGATCTCATGAGCGCAGCGTAATGCGAACATGATGCAGAGCCAAAAATAAAAGAAGAAGAAGAATCCGTTGGCTTTCAACCAAAGAGAAAAAAGTAGGTACTAACATAAATGTCAAAAAATGCTGACATCGTTCAGCGCGCCAATATTAATCGAAAAGAAATCCAGTAATTTTTAACAATTTTTAAAGGTAACTATTTGAGAACGATTAAAACATTGAGTGACAAATTATGGAATCCAAGGAAATACAACAGGACGTATTAACTACCTACAGTGTAGGTACCTCACTTTTATACCTGTAGGAGTTTCTGTTCAGTAATTAGGAGTTTCTTTTAGGAGAATTAGGAGTTTGGTGCTAATGGAGGCTTCGCTCCCCAGCTCATTGTCCGTAGTAGGGGCTTTAAAATAAGTATTTTGAAAAAAGAATGGAACGACTACGGAAACAGAGGCATGTGACGGACAGATAGACGGCGGATTTAGGCTTAATAAGAGAGTCCCGCTGGCGCATTTTAAGGTACGAAAGGTTCAAGGTTTCAACATTGAACCTATAGTACATTGAAAAGCTTTTACCAACATGCTTTGTCTCTTATCCTTCAAACTGAAAGCAACTTTTGAACATAACACGTAACCCTCTCGTTAACAAGCCTATTCTCAAAGTTCTGTTTTATGTTGCCTTAAACTCAGCTTAACTTCTGATACAAACATTATACGTTTAAAATCTTTTGAACACGTCTTCTACTTTTAACAAAAGCTTTTGTTGTAAGTACCTTCTTTATGTTCTGCGTATTGTACGTTTATGAGGATTTTACTCACAGTTACGTTCCTAAATGTACATAGGTCAGTTGTTAGTTTTTGCTTACGTTTGAAAGGGCTTTCTAGAGTTCAAATTACTATTAAGAGGGCGCAACATGCGCCATTTTGTGAAAAGGGTAGGCCTGGATTTCGCGTTCTTAGAAACGCGAAATCCAGGCCTATCTATGCCTAATGTATGCTCTATCCCGCTCTTATGAGCGGGACAGAGCATAAGTTTTTTGGAGCGGCGGCGTAAGCACAAAGATCATGTTTTTGCTTATTTACAAGAAAACTACACAACTTATGAAGAAACTGGTTCAAGGGACTAAATAATTAGTAATAACCTACGAATCAAAACATAAATTATTTCAATAGACCGCAGGGTTCCTGAGATCTCGAACAAATTATGTGCGAAACTGAGCAATTACATGATTCTTTTTATCGCATTTTTTTGCAATCGTGACGTTCAAGCAACTAAAGAAAAAGTTTAGAATTTTATGTAATTTGTGTTTTTTAACACAGGGATCCCGCCGTGAGTACTGAGACCTCGGCCTAGTTTGACAACCGAACCTGCTAGGTTCGCCTCTTAAGGTTTTGTCACGTTTTATACATACCTGAAAACAATATAGCTTATAATAGTCAAGGAGAATGTACCTAATTATAAAAAGCTTGGCATCTGTACAAGCCGAACGGACCGAAGGAACATAAGACATAAAGTTGATCAAAAAAAACTTATAAATTCGTCTGATTCTGTGCGAACCAGTATGTATGGTTGTCCCATACGAGCTCATACGACGATTTCTATAATTTGGCAGGCGCGTTCGGCTCGCCATCAAACATACATCAAAATATGTCCGTTTACCTGTAATAGTTAGTAGGTAATTGTAGGATCATACCAGTAGTTCATGAAAAGGAGTGTGGGAAGACCTCCCAAGCGATAGACTGACGACATAAACATAGTATATACCTACCTAAACTATCCTTCATCATAACGACCAAAGGAATCGATTTTACAAATCCTCTTAATTTAAGTGGTTCTCTTTTAATTGTTTTTATTCAACTACAGCATATTTACATCCTAATTTGTAGAAAATTTCATGGAAAATCTAGATATACATATATAGATATTACTAGGTATTCCTACAAAAAGATTCAGAAATCGGCGAAAAAGGTGGCATCGGCAGACTCGCGGCAACCGCACGTACGCGATGTGCCACCTGACTGAAAAACGCCGCGCGAGCTCTGCCAGTTAAGGGGATAATGTATTTTCATTTACATTTATCTCCTGTATCTACCTAGATAAATATGTGTAAATTATCCAGCATACATATATTTTTTTATATCAGTGCGTATGGTATGGTTTGTTGACATACTATCACGACAAACTATTCAAAATAAAAACACAGACAGCTAAAATTTAAATAAAACACACATGCTCTTTTCACATACTTTAAATTCCCCCATCCGATGAAACAAACAAACGCTGAAACTCCGAGTTGGCACTGCGAAGTGGATTCCAGAACTTTCGTTGACACAGCCTGCAAAGTTCCGCTGTAATTAAAGTGAAAACTGTTTTAAGGAATCTTTATTGACTTTGTTTTACGTCTTTTGGGGCGATTGTGCATGTTAGTTGGTGTAATCAGGGGAATGTCAATGTATGTCTTTTGTATGCGGGTGTGTTGTCATTTTCAAAGGTTTAGGATGTTGAAGAAAAGGCAGATTTCATGGTGTTCGTTTAATATATGCAATGTTCATCTGGCGGAGTTGATTCTTATGATTGACTCTACTGATCGGTACCATAAAGTACAGGGTGCGATTTTTATTTTATTTTAGTGGACTCAGTTACCAGATGAGGCATGTATATTTTGTAAATAAAGTAATATTTCCTTTCAGTAAAGCTTTGTATCTTCAATATTTTTGGTACTTGCCCTCCATGTCTCATGTCCGGGCTTGGGACATGGGACATGGAGGGGCAACACAATGTAGGTAAGTATATTCTCTAGTAGTATTATAAGTATATTCTCTAGTAGTTTGGTTGCCTGGAAGAAATTGCTTTAAGCGATAAGGCCGCCAGTTCCATTGCTGTTCCCTACTTTATATTTAATGAGTACTATCTGTTTTATAAGGTGATGAATAGAGCATTGTCTATCTATCTATCTATCTATTATACTAACGTATCGAATATTAGATTGATGTCTGGAGGGGATGGGGCAGGCCAGCAATAGGATAACCAGGGGCCCAATTCTGCACACCCATCGCTTTGTTATGACGATGATATCGTCGCAGAATAGTCACGTAGCGTTAGATGAAAGAAACTAGATCTTCGATCTCTAAATAGTGCGTGCAGTCAATCTCTCCGTGCGTGGTGCTTATTGCACGGAGAGATTGATTGCACGCATTATTTAGAATAGATTCAACCCTGACACTTTTGACGCGCGTCCCTCCATCTGTAGGTATTTTAATTTTAGGTAGAATTCCAAAATATGTAATTCTGTGATGTGATGACTGATGATATCTATCATTGTCTTATTGAAGCGATTAGTGTAGCAGAAAAGGGCCCCAGGGCCAGAAGATAATAACGAAGAAAGTGGTACAATAGGCGGCCTTATCGCTGAAGGCGATACAATAAATATTTTTTAACAACATAACAAACTACAGCACTGAATTTCTTTATTGCTGTACAAAACATCACAGTCCGAGTCCGTCGCAAGAATCGAATTTCAGAGAAAAAAGTAAAACTTTACAGAGAAAAAGTTTCTACATTCACTTGGCGAAAATTAAAAAGAAACGAAATTAAAAGACCAAGTGGACTTTAGTGAAATTTCTAATGAAGAAAGTTTTAAAATTAGTGGCCGCGAGAGGTCACGCGAGAGACAAAGAAACCAAGATGGCATTTTTCTAGTTTTTATAAGAATTCTGTCTAAGCTCCATCGTTTCTTTTATTAGTTTCATCTATTCAAGTAATTGCGTCAACATTATAGCAACTTTCTTTGAGTATATACAAGGTACAGTCAACTAGAAAAATCTCAGAACAAGGTCTACAAATTTTCAAACCTATATTTAACCGCGTCCTCTTTTCTTCTTATACTTAGTGCCTAAGGTTAGTGTATATGTTAATTGACAATACTCAAAAATTGTTACGCCACGTATGTAATACGTAGGTACATACATACAACAATTTTTGAGTATTGTCAATAATAAAAAAAAAATTGAAAGTATTCTTACAAGAACTACACAATTAACGAAGAAACTGGTTTAAGCAACGAAATAATTAGCAATTACCTACGAATCAAAACATAAGTCGTTTGAATAAAGCGCAGAGTTCCTGAGATCTCAACCAAATTATCTGCAAAACAGTGCACTTTCATGATCTTTTTGTATTCAATCGTGTTTTCACATTCATGGAACCAAGAAACTAATTTAGAATTTTATGTAATTCGAGTTTTTTATCACGGGGATCCTGTGAGTACTGAGATCTAGGCCTAGTTTGTACTACCGTATCAGTTAAGTTCGCGTCCCTTATCAAAGGAATTACGTAACTACAGCATTATAATAATAATAATGATAATAATGCTTTAACTTACTCTTTAACATGTGTACACGTCATCGGATCTCGAGGAAAACTTTTATTTATGTGGCAACTTTGTTCATTTCTCTTTCTAACGTTTGAAAGAATAAGACGTGTACTGCTGCAGGACGTAAATATAGCTGTGGATCAGGAGATGAATGGAGACAGCTATACTTCATTGAGATCTGGCGCTCATCTGTGACTTGAACGTCTCAATGAACGTTTTCAATGAAAATCAGAAAACCTGAAATAACTCACTGCGTGCATTTAACTGCGAATTTCGAGCTCTACGTATGCCATAACTTTACATAGTGATTATAAATAAATATAAATTTTAATAATGCTGGATAATCCACACAGCATAATCCAAGCCCCCAAGATAAGCAGAGCTTGTGTTATGGGTACTAGATGACTGATAAACTTAATACAATACATTACATAGATAGATATTTTTTATTATTCATAGAAAATACACAGAAGACCCGGAACAAATAATTGCAGATCATACAAACATTAGGTCTCTTTTAAAATTTTATCTAATAGGCGCACGAAATGTATTATTATTTTTAATTTCAAGCTTTTTGCTGCTGTAGTTGCTGAGATATTAAAGATGGAAAAAAGAACAGGGTTTCAAAGATTGGAGATCGGTTTCGAAACCCTTATGAAACGCTTTTTCTGTTCTTTTTTCCATCTCTAATATCTCAGCAACTACAGAAGCAAATAGCTTGAAATTTAAAATAATAATACATTTCGTGCGCCTATTAGACTAAATTTTAAAAGAGACCTAATGTTTGTATGATCTGCAAATATTTGTTCCAGGTATTCTGGGTATTTTCTATGTGTAATAAAAAATATCTATCTATGTATTGTATTAAGTTTATCAGTCATCTAGTACTCATTAGGGGAGGTCTAAATCCAGCAATGGACTTGTATTAGGGGAAGTCCATGTCCAACAGTGGCTGGTATAGGCTGATCATGAGGATAGGAAACCAAAGCAGCCTTTCAGACTATAACACAACATTTATAATGTATGAAGGAGACGAATTCACTTCGGAATTATTAACAAGGGAATCTTGCGGGTTTTCCGAGAATTACGGTTTGTCTTATTGAAATATTTTGTTGTTTTGGGCAGTGTAGGAAAAACGAGTGTTTTTGTAGACCACTTTTTTGTTATTCCTAGTTCCAATAGGCATGATGACAGTAATCAAGTACTTAACGCCAAATTCAAGGAATTTTTTGTATTAAGCTCCTAATGCTTACTGTTGACGTACTGAGCCGTGACGTAATGATAGACGCCATGACACCGGCGAGCGTTTTGGTGTGAATTTGAAACTTAAATTAAAAATGTAATTTTATTGGTTATCAACCTTTATTTTATACAGAAATATGATATATTTTTGACATAATAGATACTTTTGTACATAGGAACACGTGAGGGGGTCTCACAATGCGTCTATATTAGGAATTAGCACGCTTGTAAAGAAATATACTGGTTGACTCTTGGAGAGACTCTAGATGAGGAAAGTCTTGATGATTGATTAAAAATCCAATATAAAACGCGTAGAAATTTAGACTATAATTAATATTATGAAAACAACAGCTAAATAAATAAACAAGTAAGAAGTAGTAAATAGGTTGAATTGAGCAAGTTGAGCTAACTGCGGACTAATGCAAACAATCTAGAGGTAGCTCAACTTAATCTATCAAAAGTAGAAAGTAGGAAGTAAAACGTTTCAAGCCAAATCACGAAGAAAAATCAACTATTTCAATTAAGAATCTCGTAAGGTTCCATTATCGAAACTTTGTTTTAAATTGCAGTCGAAGTCATTCCATTCCATTCTTCACTTGAATAGCGTTGCTATGAGGCCGTATTCTAAAAAGCGTTCGAAAAGCCGTATAAATTGTATAGTTTTCGATACTAAAAATAACTATTATTTTATTTAATATCCGTATCGTCCATAATGTCCATAATATTAAACTCTAGAAAAACAGTAAAGTGAAATGAAATAAGTGAAATATAACGTAAAATTCTGTCACTAGATGTCACTACAAGTAAAATTAGAAGGTTAAATCGAAGCGTTTCAGGTTCTTAGAGGCTTCGAAATCATGCTTATGGTTTGAGAAAGTGTAATTGTAAATTATGTTTATCAAGTCAAAAGTCAAAAAGTCAAAAACTCTTTATTTCCATAAATATAATAAATGTACACTTAAAAAAGCTAAAATTTTTAATAATGAAACACTGACACGGAAATGAACTGATTTCAGTCACTTCGTTATGTAGACTAAAGTAAAGAAGCGACGAAGAAACCTTTAGCCTGTTAGTTGTTATTTTTCGAGTTGGAGCAAATCTCGTCCCAAGCTTTTTTATCCTCTTAATAATCTGATATTTTATAGTAGGCGTTTTTACGCAAGAAGGTTTTGACAATTTGTTTGAATTTATTTACTGATAATTTTTGCAACTCACTAGGAGTTTTGTTGTAGAAGCGTACGAGTATACATTGCACTTTAAAAGATACTCGTACATTAATTTTGTGTAGTCTAGTTGTGAGTACAGCGAGTTTATGTTTATTTCTTGTATTCAAATTAAAAACATCGCTATTTTTAGGGAAGCGATTGATATTTCTATGAGTGTACAGTAGGTTTCATAAATATATTGACGGTTACATCAGCCTTAACTTGTTTTACATTAGGTATGGTATTAGGTATGAACTGACCTGTAACCCATACGTTATGAATAAATAATCTAAACTGAACTGAACATGGCCATCTGTGGTCAACAGCATTATAGTTTATTTTATCATAAAAAACTATCGTAGTTTGACGAATTCATAACGGACGTAAGCGGTTTAACTACGAACCTTATTTGTGTTGGAAGAACACTGGACGTCCCAGGTGTATACATGTCCCCATGTGACTGCGGCAAATGCTACGTTGCTGAAACGAAAAGGAAGATATCCACCAGGCTCTCTGAACACATACGCTCTGTAAAGAACGTTGACACCAATAAGCTCGGCGGTGGCAGAACACTATATTGAGGCAGGACCATCGCATGACGTTCGTTTCGACAAAGCCCGTGTCTTTTCTAGGGAAAAGTTCTTTGTTCCCCGCGAGATACGCGAGGCGATAGAGGTTGGACGATGGCCCAACTTAAATAGAGATAGAGATTGGAACCTACCACCCGCTTGGAAGCCTTGTCTCTATGGGAAGTAAGATAGCAGTATAGAGCTGGGTCTAGATACTTATTTCTACTGGGCACGACGAGATCTCCACGATAGGATGACTCTCCTACTCTACAGCATCGACAAATAGCGTGCCCCCCATGACCCCCGCCCCCTGCGCCTAGGACCCGCGCATTGCGTGCTTTAGCCCGTAGTGTGCGCATCGAAGCGGCGCAGGCGCGTCGCGAACCGCACTCACCCTGATGGAGACCCCATCAAAAAGGATCATCATTAAGGGATGAAACGTTGGTGTTCTTCCAACAAAAATAAGGTTCGTAGATAACCCGCTTACATCAGTAATGAAGCATTATTAGTATGGTCGGCAAAAGGCTTGAGAAAGAAAGACGTTCACGTTATGGCGATCTACAATGTCGCCACCAATGTTGAAGGTCTTTCTTTATTCATCAACTAACATCTACCGGATCTTAATTACTGACTTAGCTTTTTCCCGCGGCTTTGCACGCGTTTTTCCGGGATAACATACTGCTAATCCAGCTCCAGAAAATCATCTGTCCCTACAAAACTTCAACCCGATTCGCTCAGTACTTTTAGCGTGAAGAGGTCATAAACATCCATTAGTGCGAAAAATCATGTGCTGTTTTGAATGATT
Source organism: Eupithecia inturbata (assembly GCA_963662085.1). NCBI lineage: Eukaryota > Metazoa > Arthropoda > Insecta > Lepidoptera > Geometridae > Eupithecia > Eupithecia inturbata. Next base: position 14,869,295 of record OY759180.1, on the reverse strand, counting down.
TTTCACTTGATAGCGTATTGTTCAGATTATAATAAAAAATAGAAAATTCTTAATATTACGTTACGTGTTTATTTTAATTGCTCCGAAAAAGAAAGAAAGCCGGACAAAAGCAATCTCATTCTCTTTGTAATAAGGCTTCAACGTGTTCCGACCTTTTAAGATCCTTAACAAAGTAATCGCTCGATCGACATAAAACGGGTGAAATGGAACGGAAAAGTGCAATTATGGCGGATCATTATCTGGTTATGATTTATGAATCGCTTTTCCAAATACATTTTATTTGAGTTAAGTACTTTTTCACAAAAAAAAAACCAGCTCCTAGTGTCCCACAGTTATAAACATGGCGACATAGAGGTTTTTGATGCCTTTTAAAACTATCTTGCTTAAATAACACTAAAGTTATTCATAGCGGGATATTTCAATATTTCAGCACATTAACATGCACCATGGTCACGGCCATTCTGTAATCATGGCGCAAGTGCAGCAATTTATGAAGCAATTTTATAAACTCAAAATAATACATGGTAAATATCCCGTCAATATCTAATGAATTTGTATGCCTATTTTATTGAAAATACTTTTATTGCACACTTAAAACTAAGAAACAATATACAAATTAAACAATTATAACATATTTAAGTGACATATGTTGATTTTATCTCTCAAGAGCGATATCTGTCAGACAACCTAGTTTAAAAGTCATCAAATTAATTTTAATTTAGGGATATTATATTTTACATCACAAACATTAGGTCTTTAAAAAACCTACATATGTAGGAAGGGGACATTATTACAATACTAGTGGTAATTTTTTATTGTAGTAGGTAGGGGAGAGCAGGTAGCATTTATACAGTTTTTTTTCGAACTGGAAGTAGTGCCTTTCCAGATCCTATGCTTACAGCATTTTTTAGTTAACCTACAGGTAATTTAAGCAGTTCTGGATCCTGCATCATGTCTTTTAAGTGTTTTTTGCATTTTACGGTAAATTTTGTACTGTACTAATGTACCCCCACTTATAGCTGTATGAATGGACATACTTTTACACATACTTTCATCAAATTCATTCAAAATAAAAATACTCGTTGAATTAACCCAAAACGGATAATATCATGATAAACAAGGGGTTCAAAGACTAAAATAAATCATAATAAAAATTTAGAGAAATACTTAATACTACAAAACCCATGACAATATGAAACCAAAAGTTACTCACAAAGAGCGAAAACATATAATGACTTGTCCTAACGAACCCGACGGCCGCAGTGCCCCGCCACTCCGCGGCTAGCCTCTGCGTATAGGTAGGGTGCACGCACCCAAATACGAACGCTTCGACGTGTCGTATAGAAGATATGACCGCTGCTGTATGAATGCTCCTGGTGTGTGAATGCTACCTGCTCTCCCCTACTAATCCGCCGAAACGGATAAAATATTAAATCTTTTGTGTTGTATCAAAATGATGAAACTAAAGTAAAATACCCCAACCATACCAAAACACAAAACTCAAAAGTAAACATTACCCACATTATTTAATTAAATTTAAATAGGTCCTACGTTATTCAATTTATACACTTAATTGAATATCTGGTACCGCGCTTCATGAATAAGTATAATTTTTATTGTAATTTCATACATGAATCGTAAATGTATCTTTTATTCAAATTAATATTCTCTTGTTCGTTTTAAAGCTGTAATGATACTCGTAAAGGTATTGGTGTGATAAAATTTAATTTGTTCATTTAAATATTTAATTTTACCCAATGACTTGCTATTACAATATTTGTTGGGTACCTTAACTATTTAAAATTTGATTAGACTTTTTATTAATGCGCATCATTTTTGTTGAGATTGTGTCGATGATGTTGATATTGATGTCAAGCAAATCACTATAATATTATTTTTCACTTCTCTTGTCCAAAAAGTGTGTTATAGCTGAAAAGTAATTTTCATTTTAATTTTTGTACGAAATCATCAGCCAGGACAAGACATTTTTCCTCTTACATAAAGACTTGACTTTTTGGTGTTCCATAAACAAAGAACATACATTTTATTTCATTTATTTTTGAAAATGGAACTGAAAGTGCCTTCTTGGTGATTGTTAGATGATCATAGAAATAAGAAGTGTGATTCTTCCTCCATTATAGAATTCATACTTTGCGTTGTGCGTACATACAAACGAAGACATTAAAAAAGTTGGTATTAGCGCGAAATCTCTTTCTGTTTACTACAAATTGAATTGAAGGAACGTGGATATGATCAAGCCAAAATTCAGATAATAGTATGCAAATAATACAAGGGCAAAGCAATAATTAAAAGGAATCTGTTGCGGTCTAAATCACATTAAATATATTTAAAGACGTACGAAAAATTCGTGAAGCAGAGAAAAGAAAAGTAGTGTGTTTTACTCGGTTCAAAAGCACCCATTAAAACGCAGTCTCGTCATCTAAAAAGCAAATTTATTTTTGTTTCACACCATACAGCAAAAGGTTGCTGTATGGTGTGAAACAAAAATAAACAACCTCGTACATAACACACACATAATGGTACATGGATGGTTTAGTCCCTGTAAAACAATCTACTATTATTGATTGCTATAATGATTATGGTTAAATGATCAAAAAAAGGTTCGTGCCTGAGGAGACTCGAACCCGCGACCTCTGTTTAATGCCAGCAGATGCTCAGAAAACTATAAAAGTCAAAGTATGACACAGAAACCTGTCTTGAACAACATGAAACAATTTATTGATTGATCGATTCTCAAATAACAATGTTAACTAATCTATTTTTTTTTCGTCAGTATAAAGGATGACTCTCGCTAGACCGTGTCGGATCCGAGCCGAGTGTCGGCCGTAGCACGGTCAACTAATATTACATTATATTTTGTATGGACACACTGACGACTCACGCTGCAGCGCTGTACAGATCGGCAACCGAGTGACGGCCGAGCAACGGACAACGGTCGGAAACAACTCGGTCCCGGCTCGGCTTGGCCATCGGCCCGTTGCATGAATTCAGTGCCGCCGAGCTGCGCCCGAGCAGTCGTTGTGATGCTATTCAAGTGCACTGACGTTATGTTCTAGTTACAACACTATTTTAGCTCGGACGGGTATACTGCATCACGGGCGCAACGGGCGGTCTTTGTAATTACAGGCACGGGACCGGCTCGGTGAATGTGCTACGGCCGACACTCGGCTGGACCCGACACGGTCTAGCGTGAGTCATCCTTAATACGTCCTACTGCTGGGCAAAAGCCTACTCCAAATCCTTCCATTCGGTGCGGTCACGCGATCTCTACCTATTTATTATTTACATAATTTAACTTATTATTAGGTACTTAGACGGTCCATAAAGTTATTAATTATTATAACAAGAATTATTGTAGAGTCCCATCGAGATCTTCTCTGCATGCGATCTTTTATAACAAGCCTTTCGAGCCCAAGTCCTTTTCTCGGCTTTTTCAGTATTTCACGTAACTTTGACTAAGAAATATGAAACAAGTTTTAGCATAAAATAAAACTTCTGAAGGCTGTCGCCCGTCAAAAAGAATGGGTGTATCTATTAGAAATGTGTATAAATAAAGCACAAAATTTGTAACTTCACGCCTTTTACCAGCTGGGGCTCGGAAATGATAGTTTTTCGAATAACTAAGGTTTATTTTGAGTTTCTGAATCTTTTTATGTCCATAACCATTCTGTAGCCTTGACAAACAAGCTAATTAACACATTTACGTTTGTTTTAGTACCTTCCAGTACCCAGCTAATACCAGTAACTGTAAATTTTTCTCAGCAAAAGTAATTTGGCAATGAATATTAAGTAAGAGATACACAAATTCGGTCTCAAACGGTTCTCAGACGTGTCTCAATGTATAATATTCTACCGAACTAATTATAGTTCTAATATAAAGGTTTCAAAGGAGTCTCACTTCCTTACTCCTTCCCCTATTCAAGAGAGGGGATCCACACGGGCGGCTGTATGGTTCACGACACACTGAAAAGGAACGTAATAACAATAGAGACTGGAACGCAGCAATGACGCAATGACGCGACGCAAGAGGTTGCGGGTACGATTGCCGCAGCGGGACAAAATGTTTTACGTTCTGCAGATAATTGTTCCTAGTCTTGGTGTTTTCTAAATTATGATAACAAAAATATCAGTTATGTTATGATATACCCACACAAACTTTGTCTAATTTTGCGCTAGAGGATGACGTAAGAGGCTACGTCATCCTAACATCAAATCAACAGCAAATTTTTTAGGGGTTCTGAAATGTATGTAGCGTTTGTAGAAATGGATCTATATTTTACAGGAAAAATATAGAGAAGTCTGTAAGTCGAACACTTTTTGAAAAATTAAAAATGGTCACAAAGAGGGGGAGGGGGTAATTTTTAAAAGGGGGGCTATCTCACCGAGTGGGGTATCAAATGAAAGGTATCGGTTTGTACATCTGAAAATAGTTTTTGAAATTTCTGTAGGTTTAATATTTTTTCAAATGTTATGAAAAAACTAGAAAATTTTACTATTACCTCCTATTATTATTATTATACTCGTACCTACTCCGAAGTTTGCAAACCGATCCACCTGAAAAATAGTTAATTACCTTTATTTTTGGTATTCATCAAGTAACAAAGTCTCTAATTAGTACCTATAGAACATTTGGTATACTGGACAACCGTTTGAAACCCTCGGCGGATAATATGAAATGAAATGTGTGAATTGTCCAGCATTGTAATGGTAGTAATGCTTAATTTCTTCCGAAATTGTTGTACCTGTTATAAAAAAAAAATTTTTAGTGGTTAACATTTTTGTAAAACGCGACGAAACGACGAAAATGGCCGTTTGCCACCTCAAGCCGTCTTCTGCAGAAAATTCAAAAGCATTATCGCAGTAGTTTCGCAGGCTTTCAATGTACAGGGGGAGCAAAGTGACTCCAATTTAAGTTGAGACGTTGGCATGTTCATTAACTTTAACAAGATTTTAAGACCCAGCCTTTGTGAGTTGCTAAAATATTAAAAACGTCAATATTTTGGCTAGGACGCTGGTAACACTGAGTTCTAGTTTGAAGGGTTACCCGTAACATTACAGGCATGTGAGGCACCTATGCTTGTGGTTGGCGAACGCAGGTTGCACTGTAGGGCACATTCCTAGCGCACGTGCCCTTGTCCCATCAATAAGAACATAGAATAAAACGAACATGGAATAAAATTATTAAAATATCCATAACCTAATTTCGAGGCAGACAAGGAATATAATGTAGGGCGAACGTGGAATTTTACATGTGGGGCAAAACTCTGTGAGGCGAATGTGGAACAAATCAAGCTGTTGGTTCCTCAGTAAAAACAGTGCAATATGACGCTTATGCCTAGGTTTCGTCCAGCAATGGACGACAGGACGTTATGGTACTCATTAGGGGAGACCTATGTCCAGCAGTAGCCTATTGTTAGGCTAATGATGAATCATGCCATGCTTGTTCACATTGCATCCAACATCTGCCTGCAGTTTCCATTACGGATGTAAGCGGGTTAACTACGTACCTTATTTGTGTTGGAAGAACACCAACAAGGACTACTTCAGGGTGAGTGCGGCTCGCGACGTGCCTGTACCGTAGCCGCGTCGTGCCTGTACCGTAGCCGCGTCGTGCCTGTACCGTAGCCGCGTCGTGCCTGTACCGTAGCCGCGTCGTGCCTGTACCGTAGCCGCGACGTGCCTGTACCGTAGCCGCGTCGTGCCTGCAGTTTATCGCAGATCGTCATCCACCCTGGTCCAACACAACGTTTGTCAAGTCGCGGTCTCCCCTCAAAAAGACGCGTACCCTCCACAAAAGTGATAAAAAGCTACATCAAGTTTATATTACTAGATCGAAAATTTGTACAGCTGTAAAGGCATCACTGAGAGCTCTCTGTAGCCAAAGGCAAGGGATAAAACTATCGCCTTAACTTTTTTAAATTATCGGAAGCGGAAATATTTAATTGCAACGGAAGTTTCGAGAAAGTCTGCCTTTGTAGCGGCAATAGGTTCATTTTAGTTTAATAACGGGGTTATTTTAAACATATAATATTTAAATATATATTTTGGTATTCTCTCTTTTTTTCTTCTCTCAAACGGTTCGATTCCCGGCAAAAGCAAGGTTTTTACAAAATACTAAGACAGTAGTTTTACTGTATCTAAGAAAATATAACAATGATTCCTTTCAGTCAATTTTGTCATCTTCAGTATTTCGAGACCTTGCCCTCTAGGTAACGTTATTCCACCATGTACGTTATTTGTACATAATTGCCAGAACCTAGCCTAGCCTTTAAAATTTACAAAGGAGTCATGCCAAAAATATGGCCCTTTCTTATATTACGAGTAGGTGGCCGGATAGGTCAAAATCCGTTCCTGTATTAAATTTGAATAACCTTATAATGTGGGTCAATCAGCTGTGAAGAATTGGTCCACGCCAGTACGTAATTATTCCCCTTGTGTCGGGCTTAAGGGGATTTTCCCACTACAATCCAAATCCTACCCTGATCTGACTGTATAAGATTGGTTTTGGGACGGAGCTGTTATCCCGAAAATTGGTAGACGAATGGACAATACATCGACGCAGAGTTGTTCGAATATTAAAAATCATTCGAGCATTATTGAATTGCTCTTTGCTATTAATTCGTAAGGTAGTCGGAATGCAAGCGGGTAAAATTAAATTGCTTATCGGTCGAAGTCAAAGTATTTAGGAACCAAGTTATATCAAGTACTTAGGCATATTGTTTTCTTAAGACTTTATAATAGTACTTTTTTGAAATTGCTTGCTAAAAGCGGAAACGCAACTTAGGGCAGATGCCTTTGCCTTGCAGTGGAATAAAGCACCTATCCTGATTAAATCAGATTCTAGTCGGAGGCTTTTGTTCCTACTTGAACCCTAGGTAAGTATATGATGGGGGGTGCCTCAGACTACATAAGTATCAAAAGAAAATGCTAAGGACAATCGGTGAACGCTTGTTTAAGACATTTACGTTGTCGGGTTTTAGTTTGTAACTATTTTTCTCCAATTTTTTGCTAATTGCTTGAGAATGGTAAACCTTATTTAATTTTGAGAAACAATTCTGTAAAGTAAATAATAAATAAATAAATAATAAATAATGCTGGACAATCCACACAGCATCATCAAGCCCCAAAGTAAGCAGCGCTTGTGTTATGGGTACTAGATGACTGATAAACTTAATACAATACATAACATAGATAAATATTTTTTATTATATATAGAAAATACCCAGAACTCCCGGAACAAATATTTGCAGATCGTACAAACATTTGTCCCAAGGCGGGAATCGAACCCAAAGTAAAAAACAACGGCAGTTGCAGTGATGCCACGAACATATTTACAACATATTTAACATTGGATTAAATTACATATTTAATTGAAATAACTAAATAACTTTATTGTTAATTGTTAACTGGATTAAAGAACATACACACATTGGAACATTGGAATTTTCGACTCTTACTTGATAGACTCCGCTAACTCGTTAGATGTCCATTTTCGTCTAACGTCACATATCCTATAACCACCGGGATATTGAGGCAAATTAATCGATACTTATTTTGTTGAATTTGGTTAAGTAGTTTCAGCGCTACGTAGGAACATAAAAATCGGATACATACTTGTACATACAAACTTTAAAACTTACAATAGTAGAATGTTTTACAAGGGACTAAACCATCCCATTATATTCGAGGTTGTTATAGATAGAAAATTCTTACTTCACGAAACAATTAACAAATAACATAAAAAATCCAAAAAATGTAACAATTGGCGATTTTACTTCCGAGCGCAGCGAGGGAGGGTGACAAGACCGGGATAAAATGGGCGGTTGTGGGCCGAGTTAAACTTTTCACTTCGATAGCGAGAAAATAAAACTTACCTTCAGTAAAATAATGCACACGATTTTAATTTCTCTACTTCACGAATTTGTCCTAATTCTTTCAATATAATTTCACGTGATATCGACCGCGACAGATTCATATTAATAATTTATTTGCCCTTTTGTTCCATTTGCATATAAAATATTGGCCTTATTTTTCGCTTGATGAAATTCTTAAATAATATAAATACCTAAGCCACGTTCACCTTTCATTCAATTTGTAGTGCCAGCCTTAACGACATCACCCGGCGGGCCTTTGTCACCGCTAGCGTACCAGCTATTCTCGAACCGAATGGTCTGTTGCGTGACGATGGTTAGAGGCCCGCCGGCATGACACTAGCCCCATGGGAGTTGGGGAGGCCCATTGTGTGGGACGCTACATTTTTCGACACACTCGCGCCTTCCTAACTTCCGAGGACATCCGTGAGGGCTGGTGCGGCGGCAAATTTGGCCGGCGATCTCAAGTGACGCAAAAATGCAGGTCTCGACAAGACCCTAGGTCCATGGGGTACCGAGGCTCTCCGGGTTTTCAAAAAGTTTTCTAAGCGTCTGGTCGACGCGACGCGTGACCCGAGAGCTGGTGGGTATCTAGCGCAGCGCATCAGCATTGCCTTACACAAGGCAATGCAGTCAGAGTCTTGGGGACGCCTCCGACTGGTATTGATATGGATCAGTTGAGCTACCTGTAGGTTGTTTGCAACAGTCTGCAGTTAGCTTAATTGTTTCAATTGTAAATACTAGTTCTAATTTGTTTTTATTATTTGATTGTAATTTCCTTTGTCAATAAAGTTATTCTACCAAAAAAATATTAAAAAAATTGTAATACCTACAACAAGAAGTTTCGCGCTAATACCAACTTTTTTAATGTCGTTGTTACGCGCAACGCAAAATACGCATTCTACCATGGCGCCATTCTTATACACAACAATTACCAAGAATGCGCATAAGTTCCATTTTTAAAAATAAATTCTTTTCAAATGTATGAAATGTTTCATGTTTATGTAACATCAAAAAGTCGAGTGTTAATGTAAAAGGACAATTTTTTGTACGGCTGATGATATCAGACAAAATTTCAAAAGAAAAAATACTTTTCAGCCCTAGGGATTAAATTGGCACTTTAGTCCCGCTACGCTGCGCTATAATGACACACTTTTTATGTAAGATAAGTAAAAACATCCATACATAGGGTGCCAACCTCATAACCCTGCTGAAAGTCGAGTAATAATCCACCCGCTGCTACTCTGGTCGCACCCAATATTCGCTGCAAAGTTTCGTATAGAGTGGCTTCGTTTTGAGCGATAATGGTTTTCGAAGGACCACGCCGCCGCCGCTCTGCATTTTGGTGTTCTGCTGGCACTCGTGGCTTTTGCTTTATATTTTAGGTGATCGAGGGTTAAATCTTTTGTGCTGGTTTATCCCATCTGTCTAGTAGTACATCTCAAAAATGGGGTTTATTCATAGTTCTACACAAAAGTATATTTGAAATAAGTGATTATACCAAACTTGAACAGATATTTTAGAGGGCTTTCCAACAAAGGTCCTCATAACATGGTTTCATTTATACTGGTTAGGAATAAAGTTTTTTAAACTAACGCGTAAAGAACACATTATTTATAATTACTTACCGAGAATAAACGCGTTTAATACCTTTAAATGCGGAGACTAGCTACCGCTGTGAACAATTGGAGCCAGTCCTGTCTTCTGTTGCTTTAGTCGCTCCTGTCTGATAATAAATATTAATAATTTGAAATTCGTCATAACTTCATAACCCACTAGGTTCATCTAGCTAGGTCCAGTCAATGACAAAACCGCTGAACAGTGAACAGGACAAACTTTACATAAGCACTTTGCAGTTGTTAAATTGACAATTCAGAATTATTTCTCGCTGAGTGTACTCAGCAGTTGTACTCATTCGTCTACTACTAAACATGCCTCCCTCAAACAAAGGTCCTGCCTGATCACCACGTTTTGCAGGCGGATTGGAAAACGCAGTGCAGGTGTTAAAATACATACAAGGAAGCTGGTGCCAGTCTTCAAGTAGGTTCCCTTAGTCGACTCTTATTACATCCACGATCCGCTCGTTGGAGGGGTTGATTCTTACGCCGTGATCGCTACGGCAGCTGATTAAGGCACTACATGGTGACTAGATGGTGACGCTAGACAGGGACAATTTAACAAAAATGTTTGAAGGTATTTATATGTACACCACCTGACCCGGCCGACGTTGTCCTGTCTTAACTATGAACATTTAAATATTCTAATTTTCTGCGCAACTTTCATAAGTTTTTCTTTGATAAGAATCTTCTCCTGACAATAACAAACACAACAAAAAAGAATTAGCGAAATCTGTCCAGACGTTCACTCGTGATGCCGTGACCAAGGGAAATAGGGATTCATTTATATATATATAGATTTATGACAGTGAGATTCTACCCGCGGCTTCACGTCTTCTTTCCCGGAATAAAATATAGGTCATGTCTGTCCCTGGGATACCGTCTACCACCCTGTCAAATATCATTAATATCCGTTCAGCCGTGAAAGGTAACAGATAGGTAGAATTGCTTTCGGTTTTATAATACCTACCTAGTAGTCTGAATATTCAGCCATTTTTGTCGTTAAGTGTACCTACTAGGTAAACAGTGCGCAGTCCAGTCAAAAAACTTTTTAATTGTCCTAAACTGTTTAGTCTGCGGCCGTTTTTATAACATGGTTTGGGGTAAAAGTTCATGTTGGGGTAAAAAGCAAATGTTGGAGTAAAAATATATGGACTGTTCTACTTAAAAATACATCACGCTTGCGCTCGTCTGTGTTTACCTTGACGTCATCGTACAGGAACGAGGCGCGTTGAGTTCATACTACAGTTTATTTTCTTTGACTGAATAAAGGTTTGAAATATTTTATAGACTCTGCTTCTTTTTAACCGACTTCAAAAAGGAGAAGGTTCTCAATTCGTCTGTATGTTTTTTTTATGTATGTTACTTGATATAACCGCCAATGGTTAACCGATTTTGCTGATTCTTTCACTATTGTACCTATAAAGAATGATCTCGTAATGGTCCTATAAAAATGTTTGTCCCGAGGGATTAGTATTAATCCCGTGAAACTTAAAAAACAAGTTAATATTTTTGAAGAATTATGATGACTAATGGATTCCATGGCAACGGGCGTCAAAAGTTCCAACCATGTGTCATCAAACTAAATTAGACTTGAATTATAACTAGATGTCGCCACTAGGGAAATTAAATTTTTTGCACGTAAAGTTCTCAAAGGAGGGAGCAGCCTTCTGATAGGTTCTCTTAGTAGGCTCTTACAACATCCACGGGTCGAGTTGGAGAGGTCGGTATTCTTTCGCCGCGACCCCACGAAAAGCCGATATCATTTCACAAAATATACATTGAATAAATAATTATAAATAATGCTGGACAATCATTTACAAAACAGCATCATTTAACCCCAAGCTAAGCAGAGCTTGTGTTATGGATACTAGATGACTGATATACTTAATACAATTTACCGATATTTTTATTATATATAGAAAATACCCAGAACACCCGGAACAAATATTTGCAGATCGTACAAACATTTGTCCTAAGGCGGGAATCGAACCCGCAACCCTACCCCGCAACGCCTGCGTCGCAGGCGGACCTTCGCTTTAGGTTTATCTCCCTCCACTTTATCAGCATAGTCTTAACGGCTGAAACCTGCGGAATGCGGATCATCATCATGATCCTTTGAGTCTCGCACCTTAGTGTGTACAGTCTGTTTAATTTAAAGGGCAATGTATACGCTTCTACAACAAAACTCCTAGTGAGTTGCAAAAATTATCAGTAAATAAATTCAAACAAATTGTCAAAACCTTCTTGTGTAAAAAGGCGTACTATAAAATATCAGATTATCTCTAGAGAATAAAAAAGCTTGGGACGAGATTTGCTCCAACTCGAAAAATAACAACTAACAGGCTAAAGGTTTCTTCGTCGCTTCTTTACTTTAGTCTACATACCGAAGCGTCTGAAATCAAAAATATCACTTTATTTCCGTGTCAGAGTTTAATTATTAAGAATTTGACCTTTTCTAAGTGTACATTTATTGTATTTATGGAAATAAGGAGTTTTTGACTTTTGACTTTGACTTTAATATTAACCCGGGAAAGGTGACCTATATGTCTGTGGGAACGGGATGCAATTTTTTGTTTATTTTAGGTAATTTTTTAGAGCCTAGAAACAGAAAAGACTGAACTAATTTACAAATATTATTATGTTGATTGATGTGTTTTAAATTTTTATAAACGTTATCTTTAAAACTAACTAATTTTAAAGGTTCTATGTGAAGTTGTCTAATCATAAGAAAAAGTAAATAAAGGAGGCTGTAATTAATGAAATATCATTTTTTTAATGTCAAATTATTTATAATTACCAAAAAAAAACAATCAGTTAATAAAAGATTTTGAAAAATCTTCCATTAAAAACCCCGGTGCGTGGGACTGGGGTCATCGAAGATGTAAGTCTAATCAACGTCACCGTTGGCGGGTTCATAACACGCACTTTCTTCTATTATACGACGATGGCCCTCAAAGCTAGGGCCGCTTTTGAATTGCATGTACCTGCACCTTTATGCACGTGCAGCCTTGGGAAGCCTTGGGAGATGTAATTGGGTTTCATAATTTTCAGTTCAGTGTTAAAAATGATAGTAAAGTAAAGTTTCTAACAAGGAGTATGCTTTGTATGTTGCACTTTCAATAGACTTGCTCATTTATTTTATTTCTAAGAGGAGAAAACAATAAACAAGATCTGTCAAGTGCGAGTGTAACTCACACGCCGAGGATTTCGAACATTAATCAAACATAATAATAATAAGTGTAATTTATAATAAGGCGGTAGGAGCCTTGTTATTTAATGAATACCTAAAATTACCTACATTTCAGATGGATCGCTCTGAAAATTTCAGACAAATTCAGTGTTTAAGTTAGTAAGGATTGGGTGAATTTTTAATAAATCTACTTATCAAAAACGAACCATGTATTTATATTGAACACTTCCTATTTCAGTCACAACGATTTTATTATTTATTAACAAAAATGTAATATTTACAATCACAAAGCTAGAAAGAAACTCAAGTAGGTAGATGAAATTAAAATACTGCAGGCGGGCAGCCCTACCGCGTGTTGACGTACCGCGCGGCTGTAGGTAGTTGTTTCAAGAACAGGGCCGAGTCACAATACTGTATAAATAACATTACCGTGTCTATAATTTAACATTTCTGAACAAAAGCTTCCTCCATTATTCTCACCACTACAATCTGCCTTCTATCACATCACCAATATAATAATTGAGCATTTTTACTACAATCAATCATGCTTTAGATTAGACCAATAATCAGAGAGTCTTGGAATATTCTAACAATTCCATGTTTTTCTAAGAGACTGGAGCAGGGTAGCGAGGAAGCCAAAGCGATTCTTATAATATTTTTTAAGAGCCTTCGCGTTAAAACCCGGGCCATAATGGAATCCTTATTATTTATTCAAAAACAACACTAATGGTATCTTGCAGATGTTAAACATAAATTCTTTTAAAACGTACATTAATAAAGTAAACTATTAAAAGGACGTGACGGTATGGCTGCCCGCTGTTCAGCATCTTTGTAGACACACTTACGGAGTTTTAGTTGAATAAGCTGTCAGATAATAATAAGTAACAATTATTTAGTACCTATAAATGTTGATATGCAACAAGAGCTGGACTGAAGTTTTGAAATTTTTCAATGGGATTAATACAAAGGTTTTCGCACTGATACTATAAGCGCTAAAGGTTGTAAGTACGTATATGTGTGTGTTTGTTTGTAACTACTTCATGCTCAAACGGCTCATCGGATTCATTCATTCATTCACTTATTTCCATTATAAACAAAATTGTATTTAGAAAACTTAAATCTAAAACTCACAATAAACGAATTTGACAATCAAGTAAATTTTAAATACAATTCAATTAGGAAACACAAAATAATAACACAGCAGAAACTTTTATGAAAAATAATTTAGATAAATAATCAATGAAAGCATTACATAATGCAAATGGTATTATTATTTGGATACAATGTCCACTTGGATATTAAAATGTCAACTCGAAACTTTATAATGTCAACTAGAAAATAAAAATTAAATATATAATAATTTAGATATGATTTGATACCAGGATAGCTTAAATGTCCTGGATTGACTCAATGGCTACTACGCGGGGCACAGCACTAGTTCAGAAAAATTATTAAGTAAATTGTTCATTATAAATCTGTCGAAAATCCGGTCTCGCTGTCCACCAAACATTTGATTTATTAGCAGCAATTAAATTATATTTTGATGTTGGCTTCTTTTATCATTTTACAAGCAATTAATAATGTGCCCATAGCACCAGAAACAAAAATGTACAATAAGAAAATAACGACGAAACAGTTTAAAAGGTCTTCTAGCTTTATGATATCGGGGCATGTTATCTCCTTAAAAATCAGTAAGTAGTAATTTAAAGCAAGTTTTTCTGTAGAAAATATAATTCACAAATTGTGGACCACAATCAAATATTCCTAGGATGAAACGTGGCCGTGACGAAGTATTCTGTCGGAACTCTGGAACAACCAGAGTTTAGGATGAGTCTATTTGACGTGATGTGATCGTGACGTCTCCTTTTAGTATGAGATTTGCGTAGTTACCTGTCTGCACGATAGAAGCACGTCTAACGTCTAATAGATTCACCCTTCAGGTACCTAAGTAGACAACTTTACAATCTTATCTTACTTTACAATCTGATTTCGAACACAGGGTTTTCTACATAATCATAATCACTTTACTCATGGAAACATATTTTATAAAGGTCTTACTTAGGCTTAAAATTAGTTCAACATAATTCACCGATTAATTCGCAAACAAAATAGACATACAAGAAAAACTATATTATAAATTTTATTTAAGCAAAAACAAATAACAAATATTAAAAAAACATACTGAGTTACCCTCAGAATGTCAGTGAATTGATATAATGTCTATCTCGATAGATATGGCAACAGTATACAAAATTATTGAAATTTGTCGATAAGCGACTTTTAACTTAAATGCACAAGCTTACGAATATTTACACAGTATAGTGTAGGAGGCAGCTAAACTGAATAATCTACGCGCCGCCGTAGGCCACCAACCAAATAATATTACCATTGTTTAGAACAAAAACTCAAAGCTCTCTGCAGACAGACAGAGACAAAGAAAACATATTTTATGTGCTCTTGCTATAATACAAGAAGACTTCATTGGTACATGCCCAGGATTTTAATCTTGGAGACGGTTATACGGATTCTGTTCAAGTTATGACATGAAAGCGGAATAATTTTTCCTTTATGTAGTTTTTTTGCTAAGCGTAGGGGTACCAAAACACGATTTAACGTTACTTATCTACCGTTAGTTTCCCCGAAGTTCAAGACAAAATAAAACTCAAAGTGTTGTTTCCTTAATTCCTTACAGGACTCTTGAACACGTAAGATATTTCAAACAATATAATTATTTATAACTAGGAAATACAGTGGTCACTTTGATTTGTGTTCAAATTAACGTAAAGAAGTGAACAAGAAACCTTTGCCTTGTTAGGTTGCCAATTGCCGTGTTGGAGCATTGGAGCTAACACCTATTCATGCAGCGTGTTTTCTCTATGCTATTTACAAAAACAAAAGGCCAATCCGTTACCATTTTTTTTGAGAGCTTCATAACCGCCTATCTCAACCTAATAAACTATATTTGGCAATTGGTGGCCAAAGATAGTTTACTTGGCGCTCTCCCCGCTCATAACTTCGTCCAAACACCACCACAGTCTACTTGAGTCGTGAGAGTAGGCGATAAATCTTCGCATTGTCACCGGCAGATGGCGTTGTGTCCAGGTTTTTACCGCTATAACTTGGTAACAAAGAGAGCTTTTTGCAGAGACAGGTGCTTTTAGAATGGGTTTAGCATCGAAAAGCTCTGAAGATCTAAGCACCTCTAAGCTTCTGAGTTTCTAATGCTTCTGCGGAAAAACAAAGGAATTGCTGAACTTATACGCTGCGCTGTTTTATATAAGCTTTTACGGTGTTTATAAGATCTGACAAAATAACCTCATCCTTCATGAGGTGGAAAAGTAGGTCGGTAAGTGAATAGTTTTAACTATGTGCCCAGCATTATGCTGAGTTATCGCAATTTTATAACAACTTCATGCATATCTATCCTAATAATAGTAATTAGGTTTCTTGTTTTTTAACCGTTTTTAGTGTTGTTATCTTTCTGTTATCCATGACTTATGAAGTTATGATTCTTTAGGTAGGTTTTTCTGTGTTTATAATTATATGTAAATAGGTATTAGTATTATATTATAAGATCTGTGGTATAGGTAACTTTAGTAACCAAGAAAATGAGTACATTGAAACACATTAGAACTAGTAGGTTTACAATATAAACAATTGAGCAAACTGCAGACTGTTGCAATCAATCTACAGGTAGTTCAAGTGATCTATATTTGGTATTGGTCATATATATTTATTTTTTGTTTTAAGGTATTCATAATGATAAGTTAATATTTATTTTACTAAATTCACATAGGTCATTATTTCCATCCATAGGGATTGCTTTTAAGCAATAAGACCGCCTTTTGTACTGGTCTTATTTAATATCTCTTTGTAATGTTCTTTTTCTGCACAATAAAGCATTTTTGTACTTACCTTAAGCAAAGTTCTGGGATAAAATTATAATTGATTATCGAATCTGCAGGGCAGGCTGCGTTTTCACCAGAGATGTGCGAGTAAGCTGAGCGGTGCGAGTATGTGAAGCGGGCTCTCCTCAGATAAGCGAGCAAGGCTAGGGTAGGGCCACGATTGACATATAATGACAAATACATATTATATCACTCTTAGTGACATGCTTTCAATTATCGATTTTATTGAATCATTTGATATGATTTTCATACATTAGTAAACCGAATTTAAAGTAAGTGGGTAGGTATCTTCATTATATCGCGCACCATACAAAAACTAAATCTGGTAGCGGCAACCTTTAACGTTTTCCACTGTTCACAGAGCGAGTTCGCAAGGGCTTTACTATTTATTTTGTGTTATGGTAAGTAATTATGTTTCTTTTTAATTATTTTTAACTTATACCTACTTGAATTATTTTTGACATAAACTTGAATTATTTTGCTAGAAGACATGTGTTTCAATTAATTTTATTCTGTGTATTGACATGTGTATTGTATCTATTGTTGCTATTTTGATTATTATTGATATTTATTGAATTATTTTGCTTATTGTGTTATGATTTATTAATTATTTTGCCGAATGATAAATATAATGTGGACTACACTATTGTATTAGGTCATATCCTGTAAGAATAGATGTAAGTGTTTTTAATAAATACAAATACAAAAACTTGGCGTATTCCATAGTGTTAGCGTGGTAATGGTGTTACTTGGAACACGGAATACGGACTATGGTTAAAATTTAATTAACCATGTAGTCCGTGAAAAATAATCAATAGCCGGGTCCACACCAGACGATCCAAAATGGATCGGCGATCCCACGATCCGCGATCCAGGATCGTGATGCGTGGATCGTACCAGGCCGATCCAGTTTGTTTAAAATCCAAAATCTAAATCGATTTGATTCCATAAGACTAATAATAAATATTTATTTGATTAATAACCATTAATTTCTTTAGAAACCGACGAAGAAGTCCCGGAGTTCATTCGACAATATTAGATAATATCTATTATATTATATTATAACCTTATAATATCTATACACATCCCTCGCACATCTTTCCCTTGATTTCTATGTAATAAAACGTTGCTCCGCGAAGCTGTTTCCACCGGAGCTGCGCTGAGCGAGACTAGGTAAATGAAATGATTCCATTGGTTATTAAAAACACATTCCTCGCTACTCATCTCTGGTGGAAACTCAGCCTAAAAAACACGGAACCGTTAGTGTAAAAATCCACTATACCTATATAGTTAATCTTTAAATGAGTGACACCGATAATTAATTCCCTAAGCATTTCTTAGTCACACAATAAGTTATTCAAGAAAGTGTATGTAGAAGTTGATTCTTCTTTCGTAAAAGGACATGAAATCCCGTATATTATTTAATCAGTAATTAGGAATCGACAGCGGGTGGTCTAATTAGTATCTCAATAAAAACATCTTCCCTTTCTTTCACCCTTATGCGATAGAACAAGACAAAAGATACTTCTCATGGTCGTACATTAATAAGATCTTGTGGTTTATTTTTTATGGGTACATCTAAGAATGGCGCCACTGTCTTCGTCGTATTTGAAATTTGGTTTGAAATAAAAGTAGATCAAAATTCTACCGTAAGCGTTGAAAGTTTATCTCAGTAGCTGTGTTTATTAATTTGCTGTTCTTTTTGGACGCCATATTTGAATTTTTAATTAGTTATTAGAATGTAATTATTATGTTTAGATAGGATCAAAGCGATGTGATCTACTCACAGCAGGTTGTTCTTTAAATTAAAGATCCATTTATCCCTATTACCCATTTTTCCATTTACCTACTAATTGACCGTGTTGGATCTGCTATTATGGGAAGAACTAGATTTTTTTTGTTAACCTGATTCGTCCTACTGATGGGCAAGAATATGATTGTTAAAAATGTAATGGAGTAAAAAATAATTCTTGTTCTTTCCTAAAAGGCGCCATGAATAGACGGTTCAGATAATTTTGCGTTTGACAACTCGCGGTTGCGGGTTCGATTCCCGACTTTGGACAAATGTTTGTACGGTCTGCAAATATTTGTTCCGAGTGTTCTGGGTATTCTATGTTTATTAAAAAATATCTGTCTATGTAGTGTTTTGTATAGAGTACCTATATCAAACCCTCTTAACGTCATAACACAAGCTCTGCTTAGCTTGGGGCTAGAAGATGCTGTGTGGATTATCCAGCATTATTTATTTATTTATTGTTTGAACTGTTTGAGAGTAGGTAACTATACAGGGTGGCTTTTTGAGATGGAAGTGGATGGCCAAACCCGAAACTATGAGAGTTAGAGAAAAGTCGTGATAGGAGTCAGGACCTCGATTTAAAAGAAAACAAAAACTGCATATTTAGTAAGTCTTTTACTATGCAGGAAATCGAACCAATCGATTTTTTCAAAAAATATTAGGTACATCCTGTATTTTTTGTACCAACGGATTCGGTTGGTGATAAGTAGTAATAAGGCTTCTCTTAGCATTATTGGAAATGAAAGGAAATGGCATTTTTTTACAATATTATTCTGAATATTAAATATTAAGCAGCAATACAAAGATTTTAAATAATATTTTCGAACAACTGGTGTGTGCTTGCCGCTAGCCAAGATACTTAGCCTGTATTTTAATGGGATTTATTCTCGATAAAACATCTATTCCAAACGGTGAATTTCATACACCGATTCCTAATTTATTATGTAAACATAAATTAAAATTCTGTAATTAAAATGTGTGCAGTTTTTATTTTTTCATTAAATGAGCCAATAACTCCTTTCACGACTTTTCTCTCATCATACCTCTAGTTTCAGATTAAACCATCCATTCCCATCTCAAAAAGCTACCCTGTATACAAAGTATTGTTTTTAGACAAAACTTGTATTAAACTTAACATGAAAATTCCTGTGTAAGACACCCTGTGTAATAAAACTACCGACGCCATTTCTGTCACGTCACATTTCTGATAACCTTGTTATCTTCTGTTTGGTTTGTGTAATAGATAAGATAATGTATAAAAATTATTGAATTACCTAGTTACATAATTATTATGTAATTCATTATTATATAGCACATATTACTGCGCTGAATCGCGAAAAGTGGAAGAAGAGAAAATAGAGGCAGTTCCCCAGAAATGGGATAGTATCGTCTGAAAATTAAATAAAAATAATTATGAAAATAGTACACAAACAGCACCTCCTTGAATATTACGTAAACAAGCCTTGGCCTTATTTCGCTAAAACATTTTCAGTAAACAGAGGTAAGTAACATTTTATCATAGTTACAATTATTGTACCGGCAGGCAGGGGCGCGTAAGACCCAGTTTCCGTCGCCGCGCGCCGGTGAAAGCATTAATGAACCCATTGAAAATGTTTGCGACCCCACCTAGTTACCTAACTACCTCCGAGTTAAAAATAAACTATATTTTTCGCCTGGCAGCATTAAGTTTCAGGCAAAGCATTTTGCGTCTTGGGCGAATTTATTTTAAAAAGGAAGAGACTTACAGGCAAGCTATATATTCATACTAGGCAAGAATAAATATGCGAATAAATACGTATCTCTATAAAGTATGAGGTAACAAAAAGACGCCCCCGGGTGGGCTTGAACCACCAACCTTTCGGTTAACAGCCGAACGCGCTAACCAATTGCGCCACGGAGGCCATGAGGGGGGTTCCGAAATAACACAAATAAACTTCATCTGCGAATATATGATGTCATTGAATACACACGAGTTACTATAAACAAAATAAAGGGACTACACTCGTTCGATGTTTGAATGAGTGTAGGCTTAATAATAATTAACTAGTACTACAACAAACAAAGTGTTTTATTTTATTTCTAAGAAGTGGCGTTTTATTCATGGATTTCCTTTATGTAAAAATGCTTTAAAAAAAAAATATTTTATTTGATTGTGTTAAAAAAGATGAATCAAACAATACCACCGAATAAAAACTTCAAAAAGAAGCCATCGTCAACTGTTTCACTGTAGGTTACGCATCTAATTATAATAAGTTAATTTATTTAAATAAATTCCAAAGGGGGAATTAATTGATTTCTATTCTACATCAGGACAGAATACCTACAAATAGTCTAACAAAGTAAGTACTAATATCTTATACAGTTCTAAAATAAAAAAAATTACTTACTAATATTCACTTTGTAAATTTTCCCCACATCAATCACCACCAGATCTTATAACTTTTTGCTCTACCAATGCTCTACCAAATCAGAAAACTTAGATCAAAATCCTTAGGCAAACTAAAATGCGCTTCTTCCGAACTTCAATAGCACTGTCAAGTCCAGCAAATCATAGGTGAGCGGTTTTGACAGGGATTTAAACTATTGAGTAGACGCTGAGTGTGGGGAGGCGCTGGGCAGAAGACAAGGTCTCAGTAGAGAAGATCTAAATAAAAAAGCTCAACAAAAACCTAAGTAAAACTTCTTAGGCTAAATTCATATCAGAATGTTGACGGCTGGCAGCGATGCGGCCAGCACTTAAACAGGGTTTCCACCGCGAAAGGGTAATGAGCGGTAAAGGTTAGGCGGGACGGACTGCTTTTAAACGAAAAAGGTTTACAGTTCCACTCCACCATCAAAGAGTTTTGCCTGTTGATTTCCACTACAAAAGGAAGAACGAGCGGAGTGTTACGCTACTATGTAATTTGTCATTGCGAGTTGTACGGACTCAGTGATGACTCCGCTCCGCTGCCTAGAACTGAGCAAGTTCATTTCAACGCTTTCTGCTCGCTAAGTCCTTTCCGCTCGACTATTTGTTGATGGCAGTATAGGTTCTCTTTCGGGTTAAACGGAGTCCTGAATAAGTGCGCTCCGCTCGCGGTTTATACTGGGCTTTACAGTGTCATACTGATGTAAAAGGCTATATCTACTTAAATAATGTGATCAGTAGGTAATCGCTTGAAAATCACGCCACCTAACTTTTAATTGCAAGTCTATTGCCTCCATATTGCGCTGCTAAGACGGTCCTGTAAATATTAAAATTTATTTTATTTAGATTAATTTATTTAACGTACAAAACACATTACAATCACTTAGAATTATAAAGAAACAAAAAACTAGAAGTACTACTACACTACTATTACTAGACTATTTATTAGCAGTATTTTAATACAACATTTCTCAAAATCATCAAATCAATATTCAGCCGTTTGGAAGCTTTGAGGTAATAAAGAGTTCATATAACCACATAGAAATACCCGAAAAACAAACAATCGTGGGTCAAAAAATCTGGTGTCAACAACGTAGGTAACCATCCAATAACTTTCGTTGCTGCCCATTTGCTTTTACTTCTATGACTTTAGTAAACGGTAGGTACACGAATGCAGAACAATTCTACCACCGAACTGAGATCCCCAACCCGAATGCCCAGCGTGGGGATTATGGGCTTTACCCCCTGTGAGATAAAAGCCAATAAGGCGCTTATCAGGGGGAGGCCTGGGTCCAGCAGTGGACCAATATTGGTCCACTGCTGGAGGTGGAGGAGGGACACACCAACACATACTATATAGGAGCCATTTTGTGACATAGTTACACAAAATTATTTTTTCTGTTTGTGTTAGTGTCTCTCTATCTTATCACTTATCCCGTTACTGAGTTACAATTGAACGTTGTGTTTTCTTATTATAAAACTAGCTTCTGCCCGCAGCATCGCACGCGTATTTTTGGTTTATTAGGTGTGTAGCTTTATCTAAGTAAGACTATGTTCTAAATGTACGCCAAATATAATATTGATCTGTTCACTAGTTTTGGAATAATATGTAACAAAATAAAATTCACATCGCACAAACTCACAAACTTTCGGCTTTAGAAAATTAGTAAGATAGTGGGGAGGCACATTGTGGGGGACGCTACATGCGTCGGCACCCTTGCACCTTCCCATCTTCCGAGGACATCCATGAGGGCTGGTGCGGCGGCAGATTTGGCCGAGGACCTTAAGAGGCGCAAATATGCAAGTATCGACAGAGCCTACACATTTGGTCCCCTTAGAGTCGAGACTCTAGGTCCTTGGGGTACCGAGGCTCTCTGGATTGAATAAAATTCTGAGCGTCTGGTCGAAGCGATGCGTGACCCGAGAGCTGGTGAGTATCTGGCGCAGGGCATCAACATTGCCATACTGCGGGGCAATGCAGTCAGCGCTGCAGTGTCTTAGGGACGCTTCCAACTGGTATTGATATGGATCAGTTGAGCAACCTGTAGATTTGCAACAAATGAGCTAATAAATTCAATTGTAATTACTAGTTCTAACTGGTTTCTATTATTTGATTGTAATTTTCTTCGTAGGATAGTAGGAAGTTTGATTGGAATAGTACCCTTATCGACACCTCACCTTCTGCTTCCCTACCCTACCGTGCCCTTACACTAGCAGGCAATAATTCAGACAAGTTGGGTGAAGTCCAAGCCAGCGAGCAGTTTGATTGTTTAAGGATTTGGCGCTAGCTATTGATTATGGACTAGTTTGGGATAATAGATTAGCTTACGTAGTCTAGTTTTGTCTGAGTAGGAATGGAATGTTCTAGTAGGTGTCTATTTTATGAGAACGAGACACCAGAATACCAACTCTCTTCGATTTGAGAGTGAAATAGTGTAAGGCCCGTATTGCACAGTCATAGATCTAAGCTTGAGTGACGTTTATGCCATAGAAAAGCGTTACCCATGTTTTATTTTATGACTAAGCAAGCTTTGAAAACCAGCGCAGTATTGGGCAAATGCCTAATACTGCAAAATGCTGAGTTAGGGACACCTTTTTACCCTTCCTTTTAATGTACTTTACTTTTGTTATGCTATTATGTTTTTTGGGTAAATAAAATGTATTTTATCTTTTATCTTTTTTTTTATCTTTTTTTTATAATACGGATATATGAGTTTCTGGGTTTCTTCAAGACAGGAGTGAATAGGTGACGTCTGGAAAGTGACGACGTGGCCGACGATGTACCACGATGATCTAAACGTCACCTATTTCGACCAGGTGAGATTGTGGTCTAACGAAGGTCTCAAGGTCACCGAGGGTTTCGAACGGTTGTCAAGTACCTATACCAAAATGTACTATAGGTGCTGGTTAGAGACTTTGCTACTTGCTGAATACCAAAAAATTAAAGGTACCTACATTTCAGATGTGTCGGTTTGCAAACTTCGGAGTATACAGGGTAAATTTTCGAGTTTGTTCTTATTTTGAAAAAACTCTTTCAAAAAGTATTTGACCTACAGAAATTTCACACACAATTTTACAAATTGGTCTACTTACAGACTTCTCTATATTTTTCCTGTAAAATATAGATCCATATCTACAACACTACATACATTTCAGATGGATTGCTCTGCAAACTTCGGAGATAGGGGCAGGGGAATGGATATTTTTTCGAGTATTATAAAAATATTTCAAGAAATTAAACCTACAGAAATTTTAAAAACTGTTTTGATATATTAAAGACGGACAAAAAGGACAGAAAAAGCGAGACCGGGTTTTGACCACCGATCTCCGATCTTCGAAACCCTAAAAAGCCTACGGGTCATTTAGAAGTAAAAGTATTAGGATAAAAAATATTTAATAACAATTCCGCACAAAACTTTCTCTGATGAGATTCAGAAAAATTAAATTAAATTTGATAATTTGTGGGCGGTGCACGCGAATTGCTTTTGTTTTTTTTTGTTATATCACATCAGAGAAGGTTTATTATTATTTTGTAGTTTAGTATTTTGTAAAAAAGTTAACCTAAAAAAATATTTAGTTTGTCACATAAAACGCAGTACAACATTTAAAAATAACTTCGAAGGCGGCTTCGAAGTCGTGACCAAAATGGTTACCACTCAGAGCGTGTGACAGAGCGAATCATGCCGTAGCGCTGGTCTTCCGTGGTGACCGTGGGAGCAGTAGCCCTAGCACGGGCATTGTTGTCTAGGGTAGAATAAAGAAAAATTACGTCACTTTGTCATCTTATGCGTAAATTATTTGAAATTTATTCCTTCAACTTCAATAACGTACACAATGTATGTCGATGCGATGTCATTATTGTCTATTCTACCCTAGAGAACAATCCCCGTGCTGGCCTACTGAGGTGGCTGTGTCATACACATACCTAAAAAAAAAAAAAAAAAAAAACAAAGTGGACAGATACAAACTTATTTACGTTGCTTACGCAATTATATTAATATTGTATACCGACTCGTTCTCACGTAGTGTTTTATCTTTAATTTAGAAAATCGTAGTAGTAAAAGTAAATTCGCAAATTTTATGTCGGGTTTAGTCATGGAAGGTAAATCATGGAATTTTTACGATTGTTTCTTTAGTGTTCCGTCATGAACACACACAACCGGTGAACATAGGGAAACATTATGGGTTATGAGATCCTTAAAGTTTCACCATGGTCACCTGTCCGTATGTCTGTCCGAGGCTTAGCTCAGAGACTACTTAGTACTAGAAATGTGTTATTTGGCATAGGTACACCGAGAAAGTAGTAAGTACCTATAATAAAATCACAAAAAATAATTTGTAGGGTACCCTGAACCTTACTTATTTTTAATTATTTTCACATCTCCATAAAACCCATTTAACTGACAGGGGGAGGGAGACTTGAATAAAAAAAGAAATTGCTTTAAAGCTTAATATTTCGCAAACGAGTCCCTGATTCTAAAAATGTTTTTTCGCAAACCCAGAATATTTGAACAACATATCCAACGATAGCCCACATCATGGGGAAGACAAGAAAAAATATATCATTCCTACAAAACATATATAGGGCTAACTAATTCTGAGGTGAGCCACAGACAGACGAACATGGCAAAACTGAAATTGACGTCTTGCAATGTATTTAATTCTGTAAATAAAATTTGAATAACTAAATTAATAAATAAAACTATAATGGTTCCATAATGACCATGGAACCCTAAATATGGGCTTTAGACATGTGTTCTGCTTACGTTCTTTTTGTAGTGGAGGCGTAAGTAACCTTTTTTGTCAATACCTTTTTTCTTCAATCAACTTTTCTTTGTTAAACATTCTACCTCAAAAGAAAATTATTTCAACGATCTTAGCCAATTTATGATCCCACCTTCCCCTTTTATGTTGTGACTAAAATACCTTAATTTTCTCAACAATGTTTTCTATTAAAAAGTCGATTTAGGGCTGCAATCGATTGAAAACTCAATGTCCTTTGTGAAGGCCTTATCTTGGGGTTGTGACATAGCTATTTGCACGACAGCGTACTTTATAATATGTACTTCCTTAAAGTCCGCTGATCAATTTAGATGCGTTTGTGTGTTTCACGCATTCTATTTTTGCCGTTTATTGGTTATAAAAAATATATATAAAATGCAGCCAATGAGCAGCGATAATAGAATGCGTGATACACTGATTGAAGGGGTAATTTCTAAATAGATATCTCTCCGATAATTAAAATTGGTCAGTAGGTAATAGTATTTTGTATTGCGTTGATTTTTTATGTAGATGCTGTGTGAATTCATTTATTTATTTTTATTTTCAGCTGTTACTGTCCCATGCTGGTCATAGATTCTGCGTTATTCTATTACCTAATATATTTTTTGTTCATATACCTAGTTTTTGTATTGGTGGCAAAAAAATATTACAAACTTTGTGCGTGATTAGAGCCCTGAGTTCGGTTTGACGATCGTATCGAGACGTGATCGTGACGTCTCGTTTTTCTATGTGATTTGGTACAGCGCCTATATTGTGCGGACATACGAAAATGAGACGTCAGGATCACCTCTTGATACTATCATCGAACCAGCTCTGTTTTCTTTAATTAGTAAAATGTTACCTAAGCTATCTTTAATAATTACACATTTTTCTATACGACTTCGTGCGAAAGGAACACGTCATAAGGTTCAACCTAAAGGGATTTAAGGGCAAGGTGTAAATAAAGTGGAGGACAAAGGCAAGGTTCTAAAAGGTCGACTAATTTTAAAGGGTTTAATTATTTTGGTTCAATCATTAATTAGAAAGTTTGGTTTGAAGTTCACTGAATTACGGGATGGTTATTATGATAAGTTTCTTAAGAAAGGTTACTTTTAAAGCTTCTTACATAAATATTTAATATTATTGTAATAAAACAGTCAAAATAAACACGCGCTTACGCTTGTAGGCCATAGAACAGTACCGCAGTTACCTGCGGTACTGTTCTATGGCCCTAGCTGGGCCCAGGCTGCGTGTGCGGCTGAGAATGGAAGGCCTCAATGGCATACATGGCTTCAACGTAATCTCCTAAATTTAAATGCTAAGAAGACCACATGTATGTCTGTTTCCATAAGACAGCTGCCTCGGCTCCGCCTCCTGGTACAGTTATAAAACTTCACGGCTCGTGTGCAGGGACCATTATATGTCGTTGCGAAACCTTGGCCAGAACAAAGGAAATCAGATATCTTGGAGTACTAGTAGGTAGAATCTTACATTTAAACACCACCTCGAGGCGTTATCCTTGTGAACTAGGAAAGTAGTTAACATCATGCGAAATTTGAGAGAAGTTGCCGACGCAGCATTATTATTAAAAGAGATGCTCTTGGAAAAATGCTACTACGAACTAAATTATTTTTTAAGTGGTGGTTTTGGTGACTTGTAATTGAAATCTTGCATGAATTTTACTTGACATACATACCTTTCATACCATTTCATTAAATTAGTATTATATAACGTATCTGAACGTCTCCCATTGCAACACCCTAAATGGGTACATATTGTGGGTTTTCCTTAATAATATAATAAGTCAATGTAAAAATAAGTCCTGACAAATGTATGTACCTTAATATGATGCAATGCAATAAATAAATAAATAATTTCTGCCCGATTTCGCACGCGTTATTTGAATGGAAAAGAGCGTTTACGCCTAGCGCGCGATGTGTGTGGGACTGACTTGAAATGATTTGCGCGCAGCGTTTTAAAGTAGTTTTAAAATATTTACAGAAATTTTTAAGTACAAAATAATCAAAATTTTAAATGTATAATTTTAAAGAAGATGTTCTACTTTATTGGTAAGCTATTCTTATATTAAATTAAATAAGGTATATCGGTGGAAAAATCATTAAAATTATTATTAACATTTTTTAATTTTCATTTCTCATACCAAAACAAACATCTTTTTAAAGAAATATTTAAAAAAAAATTGTTATTTTTTTTTTTGTAATTAGATATATCAGTATTTTCATAATATGGGAAATTAAGGAAAAGGGAAATTAAGAAAACCTCTAACAAGTTATCTTGATAGAACGCGTACATACTACATTAATCGAAATATTTTCTTAACTAACTATTTGAAAAACGAAATTTCCTAAAATTATTATTAATTAACGTATAGTGTAAGGTAAGTGGTTCATGATATTAAAGGGTTTGAAAAGTAATGTTTTTGAGCCAAACTGCGCATGGAAGGAGTAAACGCTCATAAGTCTAATCCGTTTAGTTTTGGCGTGAAGAAGTAACATATGTATATACATACATACATCTAACTATCCACACTTTCACATTGAGAAAACTAGTTTCTGACCGCAGCTTTGCACGCTTATTTCTACTATATTAACGTTTAAAGGTTATTTAATATTCCATGGCATGATTTAAAAAGCCTGTGTTTGATTCCAGGCTACATCTATGAAAAATTTCAGCTCGATCGGTCAGTCGTTATGGCCTGAAGAGGTAACAAACATCCATATATATTTTTATTATTATTATTTTATTATCCAACCATCCAAACAAACATCCAAACCTTCGCGTTTAAAATATTAGTGTTATAAGAAACTCAGTTTTGTGTGAATTTTCGAGCGGTATTTATTTATTTATTAATGTTCAGTACGAAACGGGTGACGCAATAGGAGTGTATCTTCACAATGAACCATTGGGCACGCCTTTTGTATCTCAGACGTTATCAAACCTACAGACTAGTAATTTTGCATGGATATTATCACCTTCCATCCATCATTATGAGATGGATGAAAAGCCTATATTCTTCCATGGCAGCCGAAGGCGTTTGTTAGTTAAAAAAAAAAAACAATATATCATCTAAGATCCAAAATAACCAATAAATGACAATCTAAAACGACGACCACACTATCATTTTTAACCAAAGCCTGTTCGGAAATCTTTGTATCACGGCCCGGGCTATAAAGGAATTGATCTGACGTCAAGTTGCCGATAATCATTTGGCGATGACTGGCTATTTCTAGCGCTGGAGGGCTACTACGTGCTTTATCAAAACTATATATTAAACTTCATAAAAAAACATAAGACAATATCTCTATCACCCTAACAAGTTATCATAATTAGATGTGTGTTACGGATAGGGTTGAAATTTTGCGTTGAAGTAGTTTGAAAGTGCCAAACTTCCAAAGTTTACTTCAGTTAGGCCAAAGAGAGGTAACTTATCCAGCCCAAATTGTTTAACTAAGCTAGCATAGTAAAATTATTTATTATAGTATTAATTTTGCTTATCACATCGCCAAATGACAACAGCTGGCACGATAGTCTCCGATAAAAAATCTTACGCCTCTCAGGAAGTTACCTAGGTACTCGAGGATTAGGAATAACTTGTGTTTGGTGGAGGGTTGGACGAACTCGGTGGGTGTGTAGGTGGACCTGATTCTAAAATACAAATTCAAGTAGAAGACCTTTACTGTTTACAATTTTTTTTACGCTATTAGTTTTTTTTAAAACGATACAAAGATTACCTTCTAGACTACTTTTTTTTTTTTTGAAGAGCTTATATCTAATTATTTACTCGTTCTTTTAAATGAATAATGACTTCAATAGACGAAGGATACATCTGGGACCAAAACAAAATAATAAGTTCAATCGAAAACGAAGGGTACAGAGAAAGAAGGGGCTCATCAACAAAATAAGTATTCAGAGATAATTTAAAAAAGAGAGGCGTTTTAAATGTTCAACATGTAATTATACTTTCTCAAATCCGCACTTTTATTGATTTACTGTGAATATAGCTCTTATATTAGGTCCTTACATATGAAATTGGCGTTTTTCGTACTGGCCACTTTAATCACAAATTTCTCCTCTTTGGTAAGGAATTCCAAATTCAAATTTGTACAGCTATAGACTCATGTATTTGTGCTTCGATGATCGTCATTCATTTGTTTTTTTTCTTCTGTTTTTTTCTGTTTGCGTCACTCATTTTACAAAATGGAAAACTTAAAATATCGCATTATTTACGAGTACGAGTTCCGCCGTGGCACTAGTGCTGCGGAAACAACTCGAAGGGTGAATGATGTGTATTGCGGTCGTGTTGCAAAAGAAAACACAGTTCGTTTTTGGTTCCAACGTTTTCGTTCTGGAAATTTTGACCTGCAGAACAAGCCCCGTGGACGGCCTGAGACTCAAGTTGATAATGAAGAGTTGAAGGCTATTGTGGAAGCGGATCCATCGCAAACCACGTCCGAGTTAGCTGCAGGCTGCGATGTTAGTGATAAAACTGTTTTAATTCACTTGAAGAAAATTGGGAAGATTAAAAAGCTTGAAAGGTGGGTACCTCACGAATTGACTGAAGCAAACCGGCAAACGCGCGTCGACTGCTGCGTTACATTACTAAACCGGCACAATAATGAAGGTATTTTAAACCGAATCATTACCTGTGATGAAAAATGGGTTCTTTACGATAATCGGAAGCGCTCAGCGCAATGGTTGGATCCTGGCCAGCCAGCCAAATCCTGCCCCAAGCGAAAATTAACCCCAAAAAAGTTACTTGTAAGCGTTTGGTGGACTAGTGCCGGTATTGTTCATTACAGTTTTCTCAAATCTGGCCAGACTATTACGGCTGATGTCTATTGTCAGCAAT
This sequence comes from Eupithecia inturbata, assembly GCA_963662085.1. Classification (NCBI taxonomy): domain Eukaryota; kingdom Metazoa; phylum Arthropoda; class Insecta; order Lepidoptera; family Geometridae; genus Eupithecia; species Eupithecia inturbata. Next base: position 14,838,853 of record OY759180.1, on the reverse strand, counting down.
TGCAAACCATGATGGAAAAGCTAGCGGCTAAACAACCTAGGCTGGTCAATCGCTCCACGCCACTGCTGCTTCACGACAACGCTAGACCACACACTGCGCAACAGACGGCTACTAAATTAGAAGAGCTTCAATTGGAAAGTCTAAGACATCCTCCGTACTCCCCGGACCTTGCTCCAACAGATTACCATTTTTTTCGAAATTTGGATAACTTCTTGCAAGGGAAAAAATTCAACTCCGATGGGGCAGTCCAAATCGCTTTCAAAGATTTTATTGATTCCCGTCCGACTGGTTTTTTTAGTAAAGGGATCAATGAACTACCTATAAGATGGCAAAAGTGCATAGAAAATAATGGTTCATACTTTGATTAATTAAATATATTATATTAAAAAATATTCGACTTTTTGTTCCTCCCATACAAAACGCCAATTTCATATGTAAGGACCTAATATTATAGTGTACCTATCTGTATTTATCGTTTTTGTATCAATAAAAGCAATGATATTTAAAATAAACAAGTTTTTTTAAAGTAACTTCTAAACCACCAGAACAAAAAGGGGCTCATTGCTGCAATGCGCCCCTTTTACCCTTTTTGACAAATTGATTGCATATCAATAAAATATTTTAAAATGTTAAGAAATTAGCAGACCACTTTTTATTTATTTTGTGAGTTAAATTAGTAAAATATTCTTCTGCTTTTATTGAGCAAAACTTTTTCAGGACCATCAAATCTGCATGCCTACTTTTCTTTCGAAATATGTATTTTTTGAGCATAACTTGGACCAGGTAACAGGAACACTTTTTCTGATATCTTCACATTTTATTTTATTTTTTCTGCCTGTTATAAAAGCTTTCTCCCACGCTCCGTTATAAGTGCCACGGAGTAAAATCTTTTTACTGTTTTTATTTTTTTGTATTTTTATTTGTGTTGTGGTTTTTTTTATTTTTTTACAGTTTTCTTCTTCGCTGTCCATTTTTTTATCTAATTTTAGCGAAAAAAAATATTTTTCTATTTATTTTCACCACAACGAAACAAAAGTCTTTGACTTTCTAAATGACAGCACGCCTAAGAATGAAAAATTATCAAGTTGGCTGGTTAATGGGCGCGTTCTTACATTTGTTTTAATCAATGACAACCTATTTTACCGGATTTGCATGCAGTGGGCACCTTATTGTAAAGTTTGAGCTGTAATGAGACCATTTTAGTCATTTGCTTGATTTTTGTTTGCATATTATCTTCGCAATGAGCGCTTTTTATACTGTTCTCAAATTAACCAATGAAAGGCCCGCTTGAAACGATTCGAATGGCATGTTAGATTTTACGTAAAATGTCGATGAGCCCCTTCTTTCTCTGTCCCCCTTCCATGTTCCAAATAAAATTGTAGGGGAAGACAGGTAAAATTTCGGAAAATCTTAAAAAAAATACAAAAAACTGGATTAAAAAAAATTGTTTTCAGTTAGGGTCTTCTACTTCAATTTGTATTTTATTAATAGGTCCTATTACACCCACCGAGTTTGTCTAACCTTCCACCAAACACCCTGTATTATGAACCATTGCTATTTTTCAAAAGTGTTCGAATGAGTATGTCTATATCCTAAAACATGATGGTAGCCCCCACATCTTTGATTGCCCGTAGCCTGTCAAAACGTTGGTTGGCTTTCAACGACCTCCGATATTTATTTTTGTTGTTGATATTTATTTTATAAGATGAATAGGCCTAATGGACCCACACGGTCTTGCTATATTATTTGTCGGAATCACCATTTTCAAGTATTTTAGGACGAAATCGCGGAAGGTTTCAACTATTTGATTTAAAATTTTCTAGCATTTATAACATTATTATAACGCTAATGTTATAGTTTGGATGGATGAGTGGTTATATGTATGGATATTTGTTTTTTTTATTTTATTTGCTTTAGGTGGCTTTCGTGTCACTACGGCCATGATAGGCCTATTGTGATCGCCACTCGAGTGTTCAGCCGTGAAGCTGCGACGTTCATAGTTCGCCACTAACCCTTGCAGCTGCTAGGAACTGTAGGATTTTCTTCGGGGTGAGCCTTGGGACAAATGTTTGTACGATCTGCAAATATTTGTACCGGGTGTTTTGGGTATTTTCTATATATAATAAAAAATATCTATCTATGTTATGTATTGTATTAAGTTTATCAGTCATCTAGTACCCATAACACAAGTTCTGCTTACTTTGGGGCTAGATGATGCTGTGTGGATTGTCCAGCATTATTTATTTATTTATTTATTAAGGTTTCCTTGACATAACTTTACCAAATCAAATCAAAAATCTCTTTACTTCCATAAATACAATAAATGTACACTTAGAATAGGTCAAATTCTTAAAAATTAAACACGACACGGAAATAAAGTAATATTTTTTATTTCTGTCGCTTCGGTATGTAGACTAAAGTAAAGAAGCGACAAAGAAACCTTTAGCCTGTTTGTTGTTATTTTTTGATTTGGAGCAATTCTCGTCCCAAGCTTTTTATCCTCCAGATAATTTTATAGGTTTGGAATCAGATTTTTATAATTTTGGAATAACGTATCTACAGGCTACTTTTTCCCCAGAAAACAACGAAACGTGCGAAGCCGCGGTCAGAAACTAGTTTAAAATAAGGTTTAATGATTTAGTTTCGTATTCCTATCCCCAATAACCGCTATCCGTATATTTATTCGACAATTTCTGGCACGACCCCCTCGATTTTTCTAGCAAGATAAATTTACAGAAGCAGTCCGGTCAGGAAGTTGGGGGTTTAACACGTTAAGCTGGTTGGTCCTGCGCCTGACCTCTCACCGGTTGTGTCTGCCGTCCCATCGTATTATGACAGTCCTCCTGTGTTACTTATAATATTTCCTGCGTACATGGCAAGTCTCCATTGATACTGGCTGTCGTGGCCGAAAATTCCATAACATTACAAGTCTGGAATTGAACCCACCATCACGGAAGAAAGGCGTAAGTACTCTGTAGGTCGACACATTTCTTCATAATATGAATTTTCATGAAAAATACATTAATATTGAAAAGGCACAGTAATTAATTCGCTTAAAAGCAAGTCATCAGCGCTTTTCCTTATTTCATTTATTAAAATTATCTCCACGATCGCAAATAGGCAACATCCGGCTGTGTCATTTTTGATTAAATTATTCTGTTTCGAAAGAGCAAGTCAGGCTGCTGACATATCTGTTAGGGTTCCGTGGGGGAATTGTAATGAAATATCGGTTTATTTTTTATGCAGTGCTGTCTCGTTATGTTATGACTCAGTCTTGGGTTGGACGTAGGAGTGTCACCTGTCATTTATATATTTATTTTATAACTAGCTGCAGCCGGCGGCTTCGCACGCTTTTTTCCGGAATAAAAGGTAGCCTATGTCCGGCCCCGGGATACTATTTACCTCGCTGCCAAATTTCACCGAGATCCGTTCTAACTAACACGATCTTTCTTATATATATATATGTATGTATATATGTATATAGACAGACGAGCAGCCTGTGTCTGATGTATTTGATGATTTACCAGATATCAAAAGCACGTCTTAAGTTGCCACAATGTTTTTGACAGTTTTCAATGAAAGTCTGTCAAAATCTAAGTGGCGTTTGATTATTGGGGGTCAATTATTGATATCCTCCATACCTAGTACAAGTAGGTAGTACAAGTAATAAAAACATGTTGGTATCGCATCAATCTATTATCAATATTATGACCTATTCAGACCTACGCAGTATTCGATGAAGCTTTTAAAGCACGCTCGCGGTAGCGAAAGCCGAGCCAACATTATGTATATAAAATGCGCAGCGCAGCGAAAAATTTCGAAATTGCGCATTTTTTCGCTGCCGCTCTGGGTAACGAATGCCGCCTAGGCCTGAAAAAGCAGGATTAGTAAGAGCGGACAGAAGTAGAAGTTTTTTTTTTCTTAGTAGAGTATTGATATATTCAAAAATGTGTTCCTACTACGTTTCTATCACAGAACGTAAATAATAACCATCTTAAGCACCAATCACCATTTATTATATATATATATCTCTCTCTCTCTCTTTTTTGTAAACTTTTAATACCTACGTTATTTTAAAATATATTTTTTATAAATATTTTGTTTTGTTTTTTATTAGCTAACGAAAGGTCATGGAAAGGAAATATGTCTACATTCGATAAGATCGCAAGAACAAAACTCTAGGATGCAGCCATGCAGGGTAATTAAATGAATGTGCTTCATCATGACGATTTCATTAGGGGTAAAGGAGCCGACTCACCGGGCAAGGGCAGAGACACAAGTTAGTGGTATGTTCACAGAAACTAGCTGACTTTTGATTAAATCAAAAGTAATAATGCAACCATGTACGTACATAAGATATTCAATTTCAACAGTCTCAAATATACACCCGGCTAGAGTACAGCAGGATAAGTGCCTACTTAGTATGTACCTACATAGTCATCTAGCTTATAACTTAAGTACTTAAGTTCTAAGCTAGGTGACTAAGGAGAGGAATTGTTTAAAAAAATGCTTTGTATGCTAAGAACTAGATAAAGATAAAGTTTTTATAAGATTCACACACAAACAGCCAGGTAAAAAAATAACAGATGAACAAAAACAGTATTTGATACACGTAAGAACGCAGGTACACTTATTACAAATTAATAGAAATAAAAATTAGGCTGCAAAACACAAGCAAAACAATTAAAATATATTATTATTAACTACCTACCTTAAATCTAGGTAGGTAATTCTTAAAGAAATTCCAATAGTACATACCCACTTGTCCTTAAAATATTGAATTGTTTTAATTGTGGACATTTGTATTTAATTATTTCGATTATGATTGTACTGATTTATTGAATTATATAAACTTTAGACTTATTGACATTTGTATTTAACCTGTTAATTTACTTATTTACTTATTCGATGACTTCTCTGTTGTATTAGGTCTGACCTGTAATGATAGACGTAATGTTTTCAATAAATACAAAATACAAAAAAAATACCTACAAAAAAACAACAATGGTTAAATCCGATGTCATATTAAGTTCAAAATATATTGTGTAATTACATTTTTAGAGACGGAAGTTAATTTATATTCGACCTGCCTGTCTACGTAATACACAACTTTAATTAGTATGTTTAAACACAACTTTAATTAGTTCTTTTCACGTCAAAAACTGTATAAATTATATACTCAACCTTTTTCTTATGCAAGCAAACGGATGCCACGCTAAAAAATATAATTAAAATATCTCTGTCTTATTGTGTGTCTTTAAAAATGCAAAGCCCATTGTACAACATAGTCTGATAACAGTTCTACGAATAACACATTCATGATCCTGTCTCTTAATAGTGTTCTCCTAAAACGTCCGCAGTATGTGTGCTCCTTTATCCCCCTACTTACTCCCTGTATCAGATGATATCAAGATAAGACCACCATGTCCTTAAAATTGGGTGCATGAGTGGCCGGATTCTTAACGGCTCCTTTATTGGTTGATGTTTTTTTTAAATACCACTGTCTGATTGGTTGTGAATACTTTGAAATTGGAACAAATGATTCGAAATTACTTTTAAATTAAGAACAAATGAAGTAGATGGTAATTTAAATAACGTTTTTCAACTAGTTTGTTTCTTCAAGCAAAGCTGTATAGAACTTCCCTGTTTCTAAGTACGTTTCACTAATTCCCAATGACAAAGTAAACAGTGTGCCGAACGGTTAAAGCCAGCATAATATAACCGTAATTTATAATAATTATATAATTTTCACTCCCTTCTGCTGGCGGAGCTGGCAACATCATTGGCAATGTAGTGATTTATTAATGTTTTGTGTAAGTGTTGTGCTGACTGGGGGACTTTGTGATGTAAGTACGGGAAAGATTTCATCTTCAAACCTATTGAACTGTTCTTTGTTATAATTTTATAAGTAATTTATGAAATAAAGCTGCAACCATGATCTTTTATAAAACCAGATAACAAACCCACAGCATCCAAGGTGACCTTTACTACGCCTAACTAAAACTATGAGCTTTAACTTACAAAACATACATAAAAGTGTTTATTATACACATATAGGATATATATATATAGGAAATTTATATTGCTTTTTATAATTTATGTTTTTTACATCTAGGTATATAAAAACATGACCGGTATATAAAACTAGGTATATAGCCGTGGCGATAGCGGCGTAAAAATCTACCCCTCCAACTTACTCTCGAATGTTGTCAGATCTAAAGGAACTTACCAGAGGAAGTGCAGCAGTTTCCATCTGTGTATTTTTAACACCTTTACTGCGATCCCCAACTCGTACGCCCAGCGTGGAGATTATGGCATTAACTCCTAATAATAAGAGCCATTAAGGCGCTCATCAGGGGGATCCTAATGTCCAGCAGTGGACTAGCTATCACTTAGGCTGATGTGGCTGGGGTGTAGATTTTACCAAACTTCACATAGAGTCCACTGGTGATCGGAATGCTGGCTTCTATTACGGTCAACGAATTAGCATTGACAACCAACGTGGCAATGCTGCCAGCATTCCGGGCACACTGCCTTCTAAGGACAGCTTAGATTTTTAAGAAATTAATATAATTGTACATAAAAGTTGTAATTTGTCCTTTAGTTGATTTTTGTGTTATACTTAAATGAGTCTCGGTGTAGATGATGTTGTAAAAACCAATGTATCTTACGTTAGCTCGCCTGAGGATCCGTTAAATAATTTCCCAGGACAAGCGGAAGCTCTGTCAAACGAAAACGAACTCTGAACCTTTCCTAAATTCGTATAAGTACCCTACCCCATAACACTAGACAAGTAAAGCTTATATTAGAACAACTAAACCCCTCATCTCGAAGCTCAAACGTAACAATAAACAAAGCGCACATCAAATAAAATAAAGCGCTTTCAAGCGAGGATTATGCAGCATCAAGCGCTTACATAGCGCTCAACTACGACCTACTTTATTAATATGAATTACTACCTTGAGCCCGCGGCTTCGTATGCATATTTTCGGTATACTAAGTATCCTATTATCTCCTCCACATTCAACATCACAGCCTATATTGGTTCACTGCTGGCGAAGTGTTCATGTACGCGGATGAAGTGGCCGTGGTTGTGCGTGCTACGTCTCTTAATCGACTTGAGCAGCGGCTCAATGAGACTGCCTGGCAGGTTGCACAGTGGTTTGAGTGGAATGGACTCGTCCTGAACCTAAAAAAACCCCATTTCATGCATTTCTCCATCTCGGGGCGGCAAGTGAGGAGCCTATCTGTATCGATAGGTTCTACAACTATAAAACAAGTGCAAACTATCACATTTTTGGGTTTCCAAATTGACAGAGGCCTGACCTGGAGCTCACATGTCGACCATCTTTGTGCGAAACTGGGTAGCGCCTGCTATGCGTTGCGTAGACTGGGCCGCGTAGTGTCATATGACGTTGTTCGCACTTCCTACTTCGCAACGGTGCATTCGCTCTTACAGTACGGAGCTGAACTGTGGGGGCGCGCTGCCGACAGGGAGCGCGCGTTTCGCATGCAGAAACGTGCTGTGAAAGCGGTTGCGGGCGTGGCCTGGGACACACCGGCAACAACGATGTTCACGTCAAATATATACTTACGCTGCCCGGTATCGTCATCTTCCAGGTTGCGATGTACGTGCGAGCAAACCATGAAGCGTTCGCAACACGCGGAGACGGACACGCCCACCGTTACAAGACCCGCGGAGCTTACAAGCTCGCCTCAGTGGCGCACAGGTTGGCGAAATCAGATAGGCTCACTCACGTGCTGGGACCTGTTGTCTACAACCGACTACCGGAGCATGTTATCACCGCACCCAGCTTCTATGCATTCAAACACAAACTAAAGGTATGGCTCATCGAGAGGGCGTACTATAAGGTCGAGGATTTTCTTGACCAAAAATTGTGATATGTGGCATAAATTTGTTATTTAAATTATTAAGTTACTTATTGTATTAATTATTATTATACTTTGGACATAATTTTATTTTATTTTTATATTAGGTACATTAACAAGTAATTATTATTTTAGTATTTAAAATTATTATTTAATTTGTTAGAAGGTACCAATTTCAATTACATTTGACTTGTAAACATGATTTTACCAATAAAATGACTATCTGACTATCTGCTGAACCCAGGCCTCCCCCCGATAAGCGCCTTGTTTGACTTTTATCTCACGGAGGGGGTTGGAGTAAATTTTGTTACTAAGACATGACCTGTGTAGGTAAATTTACATATGAATTGATGTATAAGACTGAAGTTATAGTAAATTAAGTTAAACGACCACTGAAAAAACTTGAAATTATGTTAAAGTTAAACGACGAAGCTGTTTATTTGTCCAATTATTAGACCTAAAAACAAAAGTATAGTCCTAAAAACAAAAGTATATACCTAAAAACAAAAGTATAGACCTAAAAACAAAAGTATAGTCATGTTGTCTGCGTACCTATGTTGTTGGTTTCGACACTTTATGCCATTTTGTTTCTTTGGGATAATAACCCCAAAGTAACGAAATAGTAGAGGGTAGCGTTCGGGAAACTACGTCGAGTCTTCTCGTCATCCATACCGCAACGCTTGAAAACGAAAGTGTTCAACCAGTGCGTCCTACCCGTTATGACCTACGGAGCTGAGACGTGGACACTCACGATAGGGCTGGTCCACCAGTTCAAAATCGCTCAGCGAGCTATGGAAAGAACTATGTTCCGAGTTTATCTAAAGGATAGGATTCGAAACGAATACATCCGACAGAGAACCAAAGTTATCGACATAGGTCAGAGAATTAGCAAGCTGAAGTGGCAGTGGGCTGGCCATAGCTCGCGAAGAACCGACAACCGCTGGGGTAAGCGTGTTCTCGGGTGGAGACCGCGAATCGGCAAACGTAGTGTAGAACGCCCTCCGGCCAGGTGGGATGACGATCTGCTAAAGACTGCAGGCAGATGCTGGATGCGGCAAGCTGAAGACAGGACGCTATGGCGCTCATTGGGGGAGGCTTATGTCCAGCAGTGGACTTAGATAGGTTGATGATGATGTTTATGATGAACAAAATGGCATAACTGATTTTGGTAAATTATCTATCAAAACACTTGTTAAAAACATGTATGCCTTTGCAAACTCATATGCCAAAAAAAAAGGGAGTCCGAGTCTGGTTTTTCATAGTTTTCAATTTAATAGGGTAGTTACTAGTTATTCAGGATAAAAAGTATAGCCTAGGGCAGAACCGCCTGGAATACAAAACATGTTAGCTTGGAATAATCCTGGTCAATATACCTCTTAGTAAGTATTACCTAGTAGCCTGAGAAAGCTCTCAGAACCCTCATTAGATTAGCCAAAGATCTGGACGGAGCGCATGTCCGCCTGCGGCCAGTTCTGAACATTGTTGGCTCTGGACTACCGTAACTAGCTGTTAGTAGGTACCGTAGTGTAGGTACGGTATACACCGGAAATTGTACTAAGTATTAAAAACTTACTCGATCTAGGTTAATACCTGGTTACTTTCAGGGACTTCCAAATAATACAATTAGATCAAGCTATTAATTTATATTCATTTGAACAGATAGCTTGTTTTTAAATAACAACTAGGTACCTATCCTTTTAGAATAATTACTTAACGCGAGACAGTTTCTCGATCAGTGCCAGATAAGGAATCAATCTTTGTTCTACCCGCAAGTATTAGAGATAGATTGACAGATTATGAGCAACGTCTAACACTACACGATGCTGTAAAGTAAAAAAAAAAAAAAAAAAAAACATTTATTTGACACAAGTAGAATAACAAATATATAAAATGAATCCATAGGCTCCCGAACTAGTGAACTGCGTAGGTAATTTATTTTACTACGTAGTACCCGCTTTTCGGCCTGAATATATATAAAAACAGACTAGCGGTGGCTATATCCCTTTAAAATTTACTATCAATTTCTAGCATCGCTTACATTATGGTTTAAAAAGAGTCTGTAAAATTACGTAGGAAGATATAAGGTAGGGTAGGAACGTAAAAGCTAACACACCTTACAGATAAAATCACCCGACTTGGATTCGAAAAGTGTGTGAATTTTTTATACGAACTCATACAGCGGCTTCGAACATCGAGCAAAAGCCCTTTTAGAATGTGGATCCCATTCGGCGATTTCTCAAGTTAGCTGGTACATAGATACCCCGGTATATATGTACATACCTACTTAATTTACTTCAGTAAGTTTATTTACCTTCTTGATGATGATGGTATCCTTTGATCGTCTCTTTTAAGCTTTGGTTGCCTAGAAGAAATCCTTTTAAGCGATAAGGCCGCCGATTCTGTTACCTTTTACCAAACTGTTTTATATATAAGTTATCTGAATAAAGCATTATCTATATATCTATGATGTCCTTCTGAATTTTGGTTAAAGCGGGGCCCAGTCTCAATGGAGACTAAGCATGTGCGCAGGAGACGGGGTGTAACACTACCAGCTCTGGGCCGCTAGTGTGAGTTTTTACTACAATAATTCCAGTAGCAATTTTGGGTCAGCGCGGGATTTGAGCAGATTATCAGACAGATTAACAGATTATAGACAGCACAAAACACAAATTCACGACCAACTACATTGTTGAACTCTAACTCCAAAACCCAAGGGACCATTTTTCCGCAAACCCTATACTTGTACAAATAATTTCGCAAAAACTTTGAGTAAAGAAAAAGAAGGGTTTTTTGCCCTGAAGGCGTGAAGTTATCGACAACCACGCAAATAGAATTTTTATAGTAATAGACGAGGCGAAATCTCATTTTCATATCTTTTGAGAGGAAAAATTGTCTTCGTTGTTCATAATCTTTCGATGTTTGGTTACATTGTGCACCGTCGCGTCGGGAAAATAAACAATAATCTAATAATTTGAAACCTTTTTTATCTGCTTTGTCTATTTCCGTTATGTAGATGTCTTTTTATACAGCATTGCCATACAGCAGAGCTACGCAGCCAGCGTCTTGGGGACGCTTCCGATTGGTATTGATATGGAACAGATGAACTACCTCTAATTGTTTGCAACAGTCTGCAGGTTAGCTCAACTATTTAATTGTAAATACTAGTTCTAAATAATTATTTATTCTATTCTTTAATTGTAATTTCATTTTATACATAAATTAGTTTCAGGAGGTACCTAAAAAGACCACGCTTGTGAAATTGGACTTTTTACACACATTGCTTTAAAACACATTTGACGCTTACAGTCTTTTAATATAATTGAAATTTTTAATCCCTTTCCTAAGTCTTTTATTTTAAGACATCTCACTGATTATTAGAGTTCTGAATACATAGATGTTTGGATGTTTTATAACTTCTCCAAAATCACTGACCAGATCCAGCTGTAATTTTGCATTGATGTAGGTATGAGTATTTCTAGAACAGGTACAACATTCGGCAACGTTATATCCGGGAACAATTTGACCAGAAACTGCTGAATAACAAACATAAGCCCTCAAAATTTGTTCAGTAAACATTCATAAATCACGCTGTCCGTTTTGATCAAGATATAACATTATGCGTACCCCCTCGTACAGCCGTAGGTGTAACATTACCAACTTGATACGTGAGCGTAGCTATCGCCTGCTTGGTGACGATAAAAATCCTCTGTGGCGCCGACGATGCCTTGCAATGGGAGATTCTAAATGGTACGAAACATGACAATGTACTACAAAATATAAATGTAATAGAGCACTATATGCTTCTTTACTAAAAACGATATTTGAAGGTTGATAGCTATATCTATCAAATCAACGTCTATCTTGTGGAAAAGTTAAACCAATGATGTTTGATTAGTTAACTAAAAGAGATGATCAGCGTACAAAAAACCGATTGTAGCCTTTCTGTGGTGCAAACTGCATTTTGGCCTCCAACTCGAAGTGAGTTCAGGTATCTCAAGTTTGTATAATAAAATTCCATAGTAAATGGACAGTAAATATACTTTATTGACAAAGAAAATTACAATTACACTAAAAAGGATGGCGGTATAAGACCCTTAGCCATGGGCACCACATACCGCCGCCTCGCGGCTAAAATCTACTGTCGGAAAAAAGTCGATATCTAGGCGACTATTTCTGACCAATTCAGCTAGGCTTTGGTCCGCGAGGCGGATGTGAGGCCGAAGTACATTCCTTTCGTACATTTTTAGACCAAAATTATGGGGAGGTAATTCTGAAGGTAGACATAAAAAACGCGTTCAAACCGTAGACAGGGGCACCTTGCTATAAAAATTTAGAGACAAAATTCTAGAAGTTTACCCTTTTCTCTGGCAACGTTACGGTTCACCGTCAAACTTAATTTACAGGAACAAAGTAGTCTTGTCTGCTACTGGATGTCAGCAGGGCGACCCTCTTGGTCCGGCCATATTTAGCCTTGCCATCCAACCGATAATTCAACGTCTAAAAAACTAGCAAGAACGAAGAAATAAAGAATATTCTATCAAATAATAAAAACTAATTAGAACTAGTATTTACAATTGAAACAATTAAACTACTAACTACTGTATCTGCAGACTGTTGCAAGCAATCTACAGGTAGCTAAACTGATCCATATATACCATATATACCAATACCAGTCGGAAGCGTCCCCAAAACGCTGGCTGCATTGCCCCGCTGTATGACAATGCTGATGCGCTGCGCCAGATACCCACCAGCTTTCGGGTCACGCGTCGCTTCGACCAGACGCTCAGATAACTTTTTAAAAACCCGGACTCGATACCCCATGGACCAGACCCCAAAGGGCAAATGTGTATGCTTTGTCGAGACCCGCATATTTGCGCCGCTTGAGATCCTCGGCCAAATATGCCGCCGCACCAGCCATCACGTATGTCCTCGGATGGGATGATAAGATGGATTAGGCATCTAGCCAGCACCTAAATTATCTAGCTATATAGCTATACCTGCGTACGAGCAACTGGCTTTAAGGCAGGGTGTTTATAAAACTCTACAATAAAATGTATTCAAACAGGTAATTACAGTATTAAAACCTGAGATGCGATGGAAGCCAGAATCCACTTTGCGCCACGGAAAGGCTCAAGTTTTGTCATTACCTCCTCTGCTACCAGAGCCCTGAGTTTAGTTGATGACCTCTCTGTATTAAGTTAATACAGAGAGGTCATCGAGTCGTTCCAATTTGTGAGGGATTTGTTACAGTGCCTCCACCAGAAATGGAACTACGTGAATCTCTTAGAAAAATGGAACGTTTCAATGACGTCTTGATACTATAAACCAAATTCAGGGCTCCTGGTCATGAAGTTATCTAAATTTTCATCTACCAAGCATATTCACGAATTTCTACGCTAAAACTTATTCAATTGTTTCTAGGCTCTGTCCCAGATCTTCGCATCAGCATAAACAGAGCACATTGTTTCGCTGGAACATAAATCGTGGTCCGATTCACCGATATTATTGTTGGAAAGTGCAATTACTGTACCGTGTACCTCCTGTTCAACTTACGTTGGGGTGTTCAACGTCGATGATTTGGTGCTAAAAATCGTGCTCTGGACGAGGTGAGACGAAGTGTAAGAGAAAAGTAAGATGTAACTTGTAAGCTATTTGTTTTATGGTGGCGCTTATATGCATAGCATAGCTTGTATGATTAGCAAAGTAGATTTTGTCACAAGGAAACAAAATAAGTAATGTATATTTAGGGCGAGAGTGATTTTTTGAATCATAAGCGTAGCGAGTGATTCAAAGTACGTCGCTCGAGGTTAAATAATTTAGGTACCGTGTGGCATCCTAAACTATGAGAAAAATTCATCATACGAGAAAAATAAATAAGACATGCTTTTAGTAGTGACGAATATTTATATTTAGGCACAAAACCAAATTACAAATTTATTTCTGGTGTTGATATTTCACTTTCACTGCTAGAACTCATCTTTTATTCAATTAAAGTGAATCAACCCAAAATTATTGTAATATTTTGATAAAAAGTAATAACAAAATAAATAGAAAGTTCACACGTATTCTTTTTTAAAATTTGGATAGCCAATGCCACGTCGGCACGTGCGTTTTTTTATTACCGGCCGGGAATTTATTGAAGCGAATTGCGTCCAAACTTTTTAACTAATTAATGTTGCAAATTCAAAAGTCAATTCGTCACTGTTATTAAGTGCGCTGGAATGACCCACTTTGTTCGCACATATCGAGGAGCCTTTTTTCGAATAGATTGGATAAAAATATTTTTTAAAGACTGCATTTTATTAATTAAACTAACGCAAAATGGGTAGAACAATACATTTAAATGAGTAATACCTACCTACTTCTTTGACTCATCGACCCAAAAGGCTCCAACTCAAAAGTTAATAAGGCCATTTAAAAATTAAGAATAACTCGCAGAAGAAGTATATACCTTTATAACGGGTTAGTATCAAAAGCCAAATTTACCAAACGAAATGCGACGTGATAACACAACTTTTTGATCAAAGCTCAAGGATAAACACGACGTTGAACCTACTACCGACCACGACGGGGCATAGCAACAGCCAAATGCAAATGAATTAGAATGGTGTCGTGAGAATGGCTCTACCTACTGTTCCCACATCGCAGTGATCGCGTTAACCTGCTGGTGGACCTCTGACCTGGGGATTAGACCTTCTACGGTTTTCGGATGATTTAACCGATTTCGCGGATCTTATGGTTCTCGATAGTGTTGATTCTGTCATGCGCTAGCAACCATGGTGTGATTTTCTACTCCTTTCAAGAAATTTTCCATCGGAGGATAAGAATAAGTTTTTTTGTTTTTTAATGGTAAGATTATTTTAATTATGAAAGATAATTGCAATCAAGTAATGGGAAACAATTTGAACTAGAATTTACAATTGAGCTATTGACTGTTGCAAAGAATCTACAGGTAGCTCCAACTGATCCATATCAATACCAGTAGGAAGCATCCCCAAGACGCTGCTGGCTGCATTGCCTCGCTGTATGACAATGCTGTTGCGCTGCGCCAGATACTCAACAGATCTCGGGTCACGCGGAGTTAAAAAAAATATTTTCACTCCTGTGCCAAAAACTCTTTTTCTCTTAACAATTTCATTTCATTTTAAGGCGTTAGTCCTCACCATTAATTTTATTAACTTTTTGAAATGTTAAAATACCTACCTATCCACTTACTATTTCAACATATCAGCCCCGGACGTATAACATAATAATTATATGAATATTTTTTTTAACATTGTGTGTTGTTGTTTTAACATTGTGTGCATTTTGAAATAACTTTTTTGTTTTTATGAGCAATAAAAATCTTTAAACCGAAATCCGGACAACGAGTTTAAATTTCGTTTTGACTAATTTCTGTGTACAGGGTGTCCCACGGCCATGGGGCATGGAGGCCATGTACCAGAAATATTGAAGATAGGAAGCTTTAAAGAAAGTAAACATTTCTTTATTTTTTTAAATTAGGTACCTACTAAAATTGTATTTACAGAATTTTGAAAAACTACTTGCCTTACCTGGTAATCTACTAACTACTAAAATCCAAAAAATAACGCCCATAAATAACGCACATGGCTAGTCTCCGTTCAGACTGGCTGACGTAGCCAGAATTCGGCTAGGTGAATAACATTACCATATCACCAGTTAAACTGTCGCTTTAGGGCAAGCACCTTCGCCGCACCGCATGCCACGCACCCCGTGCCGAACTCCACACGGTAGACTAAACGTTGTCTAAGTACACCAAGACGATTTAAGTCTTGTCAAAATTTATCAGCAGACCGCCGAAACCAGTGATTGATTTAATATAGATGGTCTCCATGTCTCGACTGCAGGAGATTGGTCTAACTGGCAAAAACGAGCCAGTCCAAGTACTTCGCCTCGATTAACACCATGAAATGTGGCAAAAACTGGGTTTTTGGCACATTTCATGGTGTTCATAAAATGTAATATACACAATGTTTATTGGACGGATTAGACTTTTATGATTGAGTACCGATTTGGTTCCATAAAATATATAAGGTGTTATTTTTGGACTTTACTAGGTTCGATTACAAGGTAACACAGTAATTTTAAAAAAATCTGTGAATGCAGTTTCAGTAATTTTGTAAAATAAAGAAAGGATACCTTTTAGTAAAACTTCCAATCATATATATTTCTGGTACTTGCCCTCCATGTCCATGGCCGTGGGACACCCAGTATACCTACTAGTGTAATTGGAAGTGTATTTCTGTACTAGCTCAACAAATATGAGTAAATTGATTTTTGTTAAAAAGTCAAGACCTAATTTGGCTAGCTATTATTGCTTTTAAGCACCTACATAGTATCGCTTTCTTCGATAGGTTAGAACCAGATAAATTAAAATAAATACAACCTTGGTACGTAACATTATTTAGAACAGATTTTCTAAGCAAACAGATTAAACCCTCATTCTGTTGAAATAAACGAAGCCTATG
Source organism: Eupithecia inturbata (assembly GCA_963662085.1). Taxonomy (NCBI): domain Eukaryota; kingdom Metazoa; phylum Arthropoda; class Insecta; order Lepidoptera; family Geometridae; genus Eupithecia; species Eupithecia inturbata. The sequence goes on along the minus strand of OY759180.1, from coordinate 14,822,474 downwards.
AAACACTCGGCAAAGCGAGATTGTGCACTTTGTACAAAGACTGCACAGATAGCTTTGTGCTAGAGTCAGAGACTGGGTACATCCATTTATCAATAGAGTAACGTGAATAAATGGAAATCTATATATAAAAGAAAGTCGTGTTAGTTACACTATTTATAACTCAAGAACGGCTGAACGGATCTCGGTGAAATTTGGCAGCGAGGTAGATGGTATCCCGGGGCCGGACTTAGGCTACCTTTTATTCCGGAAAATAGCGTGCGAAGCCACGGGCTGCAGCTAGTTGCAAATAAAGTTATCTACTCCCTACTTATATAAATAACAACATTCGTGGCGTAGTGGGGGAAGGTCCGCCTGCGACCTAGAAGGTTACGGGTTATTGTCACTCGGTACAAAAATTGTATGATCTGCAGATATATTCGTTCCGGGTGGTCTGGGTATTTTCTATGTATAATAAAAATATATTTATATATATGTAATGTATTATTGTATATCAGACCAAAATACAAGCTCTGCTTTAAAAAGTTATTTGAGCGTCTGGTTGACGCGACGCGTGACCCGAGAGCTGGTGGGTATCTGGCGCAGCGCATCAGCAGAGCAATGCTGATGCGCCAGCGTCTTTGGGACGCTTCTGACTGGTATTGATATGGATCAGTTGAGCTACCTGTACATTGTTTGCAACAGTCTGCAGTTAGCTTAATTGTTTCAATTGTAAATACTAGTTCTACTATGTTTTTATTAATGAATTGTAATTTTCTTTGTCAATAAAGCTTTGCTTACTTTGGGGCTAAAGATGATGTGTGGATTGTCCAGCATTATTAAAAAAAAATGCCTTGGCGAGCTGTTCTGCGGTATAGCAGAGGTACAAAAAAGAAGCGGGACGGAAAAATGCAAAATATATTGAGGAATTTACTAATAATTTAAGGGAAAGACTATATTGAACTAGGCAAAACTCGTGTGAAATGGACAAACCATGGTAAGAGAGCATCTAAGTCTTTATTAGACTAACACCCGTATTCAAGAACAATACTATGAGGTCTCACAGTGCACACGAACGCATAGGGTCGGTTAATCCGATTTATAAACAATACTTGAGTGATCTCTAACGCTATGCGTTCATTTGGGACAACCCTTACGTAAAGTAGCCAGACCGCTATTTTAACCAACGCATAATGTAGCTATATCACCTTTTTGACTAGTATGTCCCAAATGCTTGGTTATGTTCTCTCAGTTTTGCTTTGCTTTGAGATTTTGTTTGTATTCATATTCAGTTTCTATGGAAACAAAATTGTTTTATTATGTTTGTGCAGGTGTTTATAGGTTATATTATTATCATCCGCAAATCTGCCCAAAAAATAAAGAGAACTTAGCAACAGAAACGGACCAATCACAGATCTGTAATCGACGCAGTGCGTTCGCATAGTAAAGTGTCGCTTGAGTGTTGTTTGAATGAAATGGCCTACCATAACGATAACAGTGAGAAAGCCTTACTTAGCACAGTACTGCTTGCTAACTTACATAAGTATTGTTCTTGAATTCGGGTGTTAGTCTCTATTAGACTACATGTTACACAACTCATACAAGCGCACGATCCGAGCTCTCCCTGGGCAAAATCAAAAAGAGGCTGAGTGCTCACTGGAAGTCTCCTTGATTTCCTTTCTCTCTTTCCACCATCTCTTCTTTCTATTCGTTTCTCTTTTCAAGTCCCGTCGAAGTCGACATTTTTTTGGGATATTATTTCTCTTTGATAAGCCTAGGACCACATACCAAGCCATGGAGAGATTTTGTTTTTCAGTGTTTTTAATCTGCGTGCCTTCACAACTGAGTCCTCGCCTCGGGCCGTTTTAATCTGTTTTCCGGTAAATTCTGCACTTGTTCTTATTCTTTGCTAAAGGACAAACAGCAGGCTTTTATTGTATGCTTGAGTATTTACTTAAATTTTATCTGTATATTTTTTATTAATCTTGTTTGTGTACATATTTATTGACGCCATTTAGAGTATCTATGTCTGACATTAATAAGCTACTTACTGTATTCTCATACTTAATGGTCTGCCCGTATGATGGCCGAAGCAACGCGCGCTTATGCTGTCAAATCTTTAGTGTCATGCATGACGCAAGATGTTGATGATGATGTCCTCATAGCCAAATCTTCGGCCACGGTGGCCAACGGAGACTAGCCAGGAGCGCAGGACATCTGTAGTGCACAAGTGTTTGTGCAAACACAGGTGCACTCTCTATTCCCTCACTCTCATAAGTCATAACCCGATGGGACGGCAGACCGAACGACCGGGGAGAGGTCAGGCGCAGGACTAACAGCTTAACGTGCTTTCCGAGGCACGGGGGTGTAACACAGCCAACTTCCTGACTCCGGGCTGTTGGGGTTTTTCTTGCAAGACAATTCACAGGATGTTACGGAAGACTAGGTCATCAAGAAATTGAAGTTGACTAGGTCAACACAATAATAATAACAATAAGAATAACTTTTATTTCAAATCAAGCACAAAAAATTAAAACTTATTATGTCTAACAAATAATTCATTCATTTTAGATAATTTGGCTTGGCTTCTAGATCTTCGATTACAGCACCAAGAGGTTAGACTTGTGTTGTAGGAGCTGCATTCCTTTCGACGTACAAGTACATAATAGATTAGCCACCAATCAAATCAATCGTAGGTACAATTCAAATTTATAAAACCTCATTAATTACAATAGTTGTTAATTAGTTAAATTATTAAAAATATTATCATGTAAAATTATCATGCTGTAGATAAGATCTCAGTTTCCTGTGTATTTAATTGAAGACAAGATAAATGTAATTAACACTTTACAGGAGCCGATTGCATGCAAAACTATTTATAAAATTTATAGAGTAAGTATGCATTCTAAATTACTTCTAAGCAATTGGGCATAAAATCAATTGCTGAGGAATTTACTGTGATAAAATATGTTCAAAATTAGGGTAAACATTTGTAAAGTATAAAACCGATTCAATACAAAAATTAAAAGAAAATAATAAATTAATAAGGGAACAGTACAATCAAACTATGATAATTGAATAATATAATTTAAATAATTTAAATATACAGGATAAATTATTTAAAAAAATTAGCCACAATCAATTACTTAAATATCTAATTGAACTACAACAGTTCAACATGAGTTAATTATAATAATATTATTCTAATAATAAACATTTATTTCAGGCATCACAAGAAAAGTACAAAATAACTTAACTAGGGCCCATATGAACCTTAGAGACTAACATACATAATTATAAAAACTTTAAAAAAAAAGATTCATATCACTGGGTCGATGACGTGCGCGCTGTGTCGCGTATCATCCTTCCACAGATCAATCAATGAACCAAATGAATGAATTAATGATCAGGCAATGAACGGATGCTGAGACCTTTCTTTACCACCCGGTAATCAATAAATAGTTTTCTAATTTATAACGACCTACCTCGAGGTAACAAATTGAAAAATTAGTAACGCTTTATAAATCATCGAAATTAAGTAAATGCGTTATTAATATTAAACTATTCGATGACCACGATATAACACGAAAAATTCAAATCGTCCCACCTAATTAATAATCCAAACTAAAGCTCGTTACAGGTTGTTAGAACCTGTAATAGAAACAGTAAAACACGACTAGGAACAGTAACGAATTTATAACGAATTCATTACGCTCTCAACACGATAGCAATTCGATTCACAGCTTGCTTGTAATGCAAGGTTATTTAAGCACGTTGCTAGGGATGGGGTAAAGTGGTGGCCTTGGTCTTGCAATCTTGCTATAATTAGGTTCTACAATTATAAAGTACCCGAGTTTACTATGAGACGCCAAGCAGTATGCGTCTTTGGTACTTACTGAAAGTGATAACGCGCGAATATCTCTACAAAACACACATTTTACAAAAATGTTGAAAATATAATTTATTTTAGCGCACTCTCTAAAGGAAATATAATCTAGCAAGTATATCATTGAGAAAAGAATACACGTTTAACTTTTTAGCTTTGAACTGATAAACTAAAATTGTCAAATTAATCGGTCGGGATCACGGAAAAAGTACAAGGCAGAAAATAAAGACAAAAAACAAGAATCAGAATATCACCCATCTTTTTTTTAGTTTGGCCCTCCCAGTCCTTCATAATGGACCGCATAGCGTTCCCAACCCTTTAACTCTTCAATGTAAAAGAATCTGAACACACCTTCTCGGTTCCTGCTGCGCACAAAATAGGAGTTCTGTATAAACGTTAAAATATGAAGTAATGACACTTAATAAAATTCCTTTGGACCAGACAAGCTAGCCCAGCCATAAATTGTACCAAAATTTCAAACATGGCCCCTTTCCTTTTTATTTGAAATAATTTGTCGTTTTATTACGGTTTATTCTTCCTAATTTAGGTAATAATGTGTTATGAAAACGGGGTGGAATAAGGATTTGTATGATATTGACGTTGTAATTAAAAAAGTTAAGCCAGTTTAAGCTAGTATGGTAAAACCTGACTGAAAAACTCACTGCGGGTGACGGGGGCATTTGGATATAAACCAATCCATCACACACATACATCTATGACTCTCCTCCCAGACTGTGTGAGTCTAGCCTCACTGTTCCGTGATCGCTCTCAACCTGAGGCGTCATGTTCGTGGCGCTCGCGTCCTTCCAACTCAGGCTGCGTAAGAAAGAGGCGCCATACCGGAACTTATCAGAGGAAGGGCATCAGCTTCTGGAAAGAAGCTTCCGCGTAGAGCAGAATAAGGCATGGGTACATATTACTCAGAATTGCATATAAAAACCCCATGCGGGTCTAACGCGAATGAGAGAGTTAAACCGAAGTTTTGCTTGCTTTATTATAAACAGTCTTTTGCCATTAGTATGTGTACAGTATGTTTTGGGTTTAATTTAAAACCCGTAAAGAAAATTAAAGTGTTATTGTGGAAAAGAGGATATTGCGAAAATCACATAACAGCAACGGAAGTTATTCTGCGATTTTAATATCTGGGTTAAATTGTACCCCAATTTAATCAGTTTAACTTGGATAGAGGTGTGCTAGGTGCTAGTGAAGTTTTCAGCTTCGGCCAAACCTGCGCGTCAAACAGGCAGGATGCGGGACGCAACGCAGGAACGTCAACAAAGCGAAACCTTTCCCTTAAAAAGTTCCCGCGTCTCGGTCGCTTAGGTATGCAAGGCTTCTTTGAAGCGATTGCAGTGTCCGCTGCGCGGCTGACGCTCACGCTTCGCGTCCTGCGTCTTGCGTATTTGACGCGCAAGTTTGGCCAAAGGTTCAAGCTCTATGCAAAGATTTATCGTTAAAAACAATGTATTTATAAACAAGCTTCGGCCCACAGCTTCGCACGCATTTTCCCGAGATAAAAATATTCTATGTCCTTCCACGGGATACCATCGATCCCGTTGCCACATTTATTGATATTTTTTTAAGGCATTTAGGCGTTAAAATTACACACAGACAGTTAAAATAACTTTGGATGACACAGATGCTAAAATAATTACAGCCTGAAATCTACCAGATATTTTATTAAAATGATGCTGAAGATACTGCATTCTTGCAACCCTTGCAACAAAAATTCAGTTACGTCTCGCATTTTACACGCTTTTATTGTGCTCGTAAAACTTTAACTGCTCTGGTTTACAGCCGAAACTTACAATGTTGATGTTAAGTTACTTTGTATTTAAGCTACAATTGACTAATTACAAATAATATGTTGCTAAATTTAGGAAGAAACATTAAAGTTATGTTTTAACACCTACTTAAATAGCTTAGCTACCTGCTATTTAGGAAACTGAGTTTAGCACCTGCATCAATGTGTTCAACAAATGGATAGACTAAATATTGTTTGATATATTATCTAAAATTACCAATTTTTTTTTAAATATCTTTATTCTTATTAATTAAATATTGACAAAGAAAATTACAGTTCAATAATAAAAACAAATTAGAACTAGTTAGTATTTACAATTGAGTTTTCAATGGAAGATTCTTCTGCTATCCACAGAAGATTCAACCGATCAGGACTCATACGTCCACTGCTGAACGCGCCTCTCCCGAACAAACGGGGTTTTGCCAAACCAGAGGGGTTTTGTCAAAATCACCATGCTTGGCAGTCGGGTTAGAGATCGCAGTAAAGGTGTTAAAAATACTCATAAGGTTGACATAGTTGACTTTTACAATATCAATGGGTTGAGTTGGCGGGGTCGATCCTCACGACTGCTAAGAAACCAATATATCAACATGTATGCATAGATGTAAGTAAAAAGTAATTGTTTAATTAAACCAGGTTCTCAAACCGACCAATGACCTCTACCTTCCTCCCGTAAGTATTTCAGATCCTGTAACAAGCGGGAAGATATTTGTCGACATCTAATTCGAGCTGCTGACAACTCGGAGTGCGTGGGACTACGTGAAGTTCGAAGTTAGGATTATTTTGAAGCTGAACGTATAACTTTTTGAAATAAGATGCGCCGAGTGGAGAAAATCGAAATTACGCTGAATACTGGTCCAGGTGGTGCTTTGAAATAATTAAATGGCATCATTAAAAAATTCTAACCCACTTAAATAGTAGTATTTATGTGCGAAAAGATTAAGTGGCATGAAATCGTATGAAGCCTTCCATCCTTGTTTCTAAAACCTTTTGCCAGGTGTAAGGTTTAAAAACCACTTTAAAACTGCAAACCGTATTCGTACCGTAAGTATGTCCTGTAGGTATTTCATTTATTTACCATCACTCTAATTTGGTTCCTAAATAATCATAAGTAAAAAAAAAACTGTAAAGCAAACATCTACGTCTCTATCGGCGGTCTCCACTTAACCAGCAAATCATGCATGGCTGAATACGCTACTCCCTCAGCCAAGCCATAGCGTGACATAGCGTGGATCACGTTAAATAGCGCTTCATTCTGGCCTGCACAGAAGACCAGTGCTACGGTGGGATTTCCTGCCATAGCATCCGATGAGTGTGTAGTAATTTTTGTAACTGATTTTTTCTGAAGAACGATGGTGGGTATCATCACAGGTCACCGCGAATTGAACCATCATCTTTTCAAGACTGGAGCCAGCAGACAGCAGCATTTGTCAAGAAGAAGAGACTGTGGAACACGTTGGGGTACACTGCACGGCCACTGAGGAGGCCACTGAGGGGGAGCGGGCTGAAGAGTCTCATTGAGGCAGCAAATTTCAATTTAACTTGACAAAATGGCTAACTGAAAAATTATTTTATAGTATAAATGAATTCGTTGAAAATAAACTGTAACTATTTTTATTTATAGATTTTTCATGATTTTGACATGTTTTTAATTTTAATTTTGTTAATGATAATAATATTTGATGATAAATTTAATGATATAATATTTAATTTGCTATCTATATGAATTAAAATCCTCATATTATATTCATACGCCCCGTAAGAATCATTTTAAGATCTACCTCTATGTATAAACCTGAAACTTATGAATAAATAAATGAAATGAAATTTACTCCTCAACAGTTATCGGTTCTGCGAGCTATATGGCCTGCCCATCGCCACTTCAGCCTGCTAACTCTGAGAGCTATGTCGGTTACTTTGGTTCTTCTACGGATTTCCGTATTCCGGATCCTATCGCGTAGAGAAACTCCAAGCATAGCTCTCCCCATAGCTCGCTGAGCGAAATTCAAAGGCTATACACATTCAAGGTTTCATTCAAACTATCAATTTTCGTCGAAGTCCACACTCTCCACCACCGGTAGTTTTTGTACAACCCACTAATCATAGGCACGTGTGCGCTAACACGTTAGAGGCGGTAAGGAATAATTCATAATTCGCTCCCAACTCTGTCGCTACTGTCATATAAGTGACGAACGGTGTAGGTAATTATTGAATTATAACTTGGTTCACACCTTCTAGTTTATTAATATCTTCATCTTCTTAATAAAGCATTATCTATCTATCTTCCTTGCGAGCGGAAGCTCCTATGTTACGTTAACTGTACTTCAGCGGTTCGCTACGCGACGGGAATAATTAGCATACAAAATTGTATCGCATAACAATAGATTGAAATTGACTACGATACGTCTCGCTGCGTGATGGAAAACATCCCTTGAGAGAGAGATGAGAAGGCTTCAAGTACAATGTTAGTATGTTCTGCAAATATTTTGTTCCTGGTCCATGTTTCATATAAACTTAGGTATCACCTTTAAGTTATCTTAATTGTTTCTATTGTAAATACTAGTTCTAGTTTGTTTCTATTCTTTGATTGTAAGTTTCTTGTTGATTTGAAAAAAAAGAAAGTGCCTGTTAATCTAATAAAATGCTCAAACTTCAACAAGCATGCATGCCTAAAGCCCAGGCAATGTTCTACTATATTTACCATGCACATGCTTCCTTTGATGACCATGTTCTAGTGAGCCGGCATGCCTATGCCGGCTCACTAGAACATGAACATTTAAAACAGATAAAAATTCTCCAACCATCCAAACATTTCGTAACAAAAACTGTTTTGCTATTCCTATTGAAAATTCAATTTATTACTCTATATTTGTCCGAGCACTCGCAAAGCCTATCGGTGGGTTTGAAAGCTGAATCCTTATTCACTAATGTTGATTTGTTTTCGCTGCCAGCAAACAATTTTCTAAAGATCGACGTGAACTGATTACGACCTCCGACCGATATTAAATCCCGAGCTAGCGAAGCAGTCTAGAGTAGAGTTATGAGCGTAGCGTGTGGCTCTAAAGTAGACTGCTGAGCTAGCGAGGGATTTAAAAGGCACGAAACAAAAAACATTTGCTCTCGAGTTCAACATACAACTTTTCAACACCACTGCTGCTGTGTGTGTGTTGTTGCTGTGTCACCTCGACTAGCGACAAATATTTTGTAATTTATAAAAGAGGTCGAATGTCAGGAACTCATTTTGGCCAACAATCATGGAGGGTACGAATACTATAAACCTCTTTTGAGGTGCAAGTCCCATAAAAATTCCAAACCTGTTGTTTGGTTGATTATTTAAAGATGGCGCTGTCATAGAAGAATGGTCTACACAAGCCAAGTTGTCAAGGTATTCATAAAAATGACGAAAAAGTTTACCTCCCCAAGTGTTAGTACAGCATTCTGAAATCAAATTACTTTTTTTAACAAGTAGAATAATATCCTTCATTTCACATGTGAGCAAAACCCGATTTTGTTCATTGTTTTTGAGCAGCAAAGTCACCATTTTCGAGCAAGAGTGGCGAAAATATAATTTTAAGCATTCGATGACGACTCAATGTCAATTTTTGCGGGCTGCCCCTACTAAGTCTTCTGGTGAAATAACAAAAGACAACCATAATATACGTCGAAAGTATCCGTCGTGGGTTTTGCAAATTTTTTTTATTGTTATTGTAAACTTTTAAGAGAGATCCTACGTTGCTTACTGCGTTATGTGACGTATGTGATGTGTAAGTAGGTAACGTAAGTGACGTCATGTAAGTGGTGTATGTTACCGTATTGTGTAAAATAAATAAATTGAAATTGAATTGAAATTGTAAGGCCTGGTTGGTTTTGCGCCTGACCTCTCCCAGGTCGTTTCAGTCTGCCGTCCCATCGGATTATGAGAGTGAGGGAATAGAGAGTGCACCTGTGTTTGCGCACACATTTGGGCACTACAAATGTCTTGCGCACCTGGCTGGTCTCCGTTACGACTAGCCGCCGGCCGAAGATTCGGCTAGGAGGACATCATCACCTATGTTTGTATCTTGGCTGAATTCCTCACGGTGAGGTTCTGGTGTGTCAGCAGAGCACCAGCTGCTCTCTGCTCATAAGCAAGTGGTACTCACCAAACCCCATCACTAACACAGTAAACACACAGTATCTAAAAAAACGTGACTTACAGCGCCCCCTGGCGAGTAAACACCATACAACTTAGCTAAGAACCATCAGCAATTAACCTTATACCTTTTACAGAAAATTGTGTCAAAATCGATCAAACTGTTCTGGAGATAAATGGGAACATTGGTTTTCGCCAAACACACACAAAAGCGCCCCCAAGCAAGTGACCGCTATACCACCCAGCTAAGAAATATTGCAAACAAATTGCGAACCCAATACAGAAAACCGTATCTTAGTCGGTCGAGCCGTTTTGTAGATAATTTGGGAACATGTGCATATACACACACACACACAAACAAACAAACAACATCACACCCTAACCGCATTCTCCGTTACGTCGCGAGTAAAAATGTAAAACATCACTATAAGCGATAAGGCCGCCCATTGTACCTTCTATTTTATGTTAATATCTGTTTGTTATTTAATTTTGTGGTGTACAATAAATAATTTTGTATTGTATTGTATATTGTGGTTGTCATTTGTCCCATGGAATTCACGTTTAGATTACCACACCAACCTTACCAACTCAAAAGCTATGGGAGGGTCTATATATTGGATATGCCTCGGCGCGGGCGCGCGAGTTACACTCGCACTTGACGGATCTTGTTTATCTTCTCTGATTGCATGGCATGTCAATTTGTGCACCCTCCCACGCCAGTGCACGTGAATTGCATTTTATTGAATCTCATCAGAGAAGGTTTTGCGCGGAATAGTTTTTTATCCTATTATTTTTTTTTTGTGTTTTATGGCATCGCGCGTTCTCGACACTAAATCAGTGAATCTCCGTGAATACGGGCCTGGAATTTAATTGATAGCAAGTGCTCACGTCGGTAAAATTGTCGATTCGTATCAATCGAACGTTGACTAAGTTTACCTTTACAATTCGGTTACATTACGCTATTCGATTATAGTGTGCATGCTAAGCGGATATAGAGGACGGAGGATAACGGAAAAGCCGTTACAGGGGTTGCGTTTGCTGATATATTTTCCATTAAGTACTAAACATGGTCAATGTTTCCTAAATGTGGAGTCATGACACCAAAGTCACCGGGCCTCCGACACAGGCCGCCGCCGTAGCGTCAGCAGTATGCCTGCGGATTCCAAGTTGACAAAACACAACGATATGTCGCCACAAGTCATTGAAATGGTTCATGCCGCTGACACTACCCCGCCGCGCCGCCATGGCCGGGCTGTGTCGGTAGCGTTGGCGTGTCCGGTGTGCAGAGTCCTTAACTAACAAACAACGTTTCAAATATTGATAGATAGATAATTCTTTATTCACAGAAACTTATATATAAAACAGTATATTACAGAAGATAACAGAATTTGCGCCCTTATCGCTTAAAGCGATTTCTTCCATGCAACCAAAGCTTAAAAGAGACTACAAAGGATGGCGGAGCTAATTACAAATATAAAACTAATACAAACTATAACAAACTAAAATAATCCTAATACACATACCAAATAGAAATATAAACTAATACATAACAACAAATACAATAGTGAATATCCTAGCAACTATTAAAATTCTCACATCAATTTGATGTAGAAAGTCCGCTGCAACTACGCAGAAGATCTTGAGCAAAAAAGCAATCTCGTCAAGTATATGAGTAAGTATCTAACCTATCTAACGTGATGCATCCCGCAATCCTAGACTGCGACTCCTAATAGATTACATATCTTACGTGGAATTCTGCAAATACTTACCTGGAACTTATTCCAGGTAAGTATTTGGGGTAAACGCAATTTTCATGATGACTTTTCGCGTTATCCTCTGTTGTGCTGTGGGGTAAATTCCTAATGGGATGCAGAAAGTTGGAAACAATCAGCATTACTAAAAAAATATTTTGGAAATCTTTTAAATTTGCTCTCGCTTCCCGTCCCGCTATCGAAAATGCACTCGTAGGTTCACATTCTAATTCGGAGTCTAGCTAGATGATAACATTACGTTCGGTTTAAGAAACTTTATTCTCATACGAACCACAAAATATCACTTAAAATGAGAACTTCGGGCTAATTATTGCTAATAAGTAAATTACATTTGGAAGACGAACGTACTACAAATGGGTAAGTAACTTAAAATGTGTGTCTAAATTGATACTTTGGTAACCAAAATCTATCAACACATCGATGCATTTTATGTATATACTTTCATAATTAAATTCAATTGAATGCGTTAAATTCAAACAAACAATAAATTAATATACAAAAAATAAGTTAAAGTGCCCATATTACAGTCTGTTATAAAATTATTATTTTTGATATATTAATACTAATGTTAATATCAATTAAAATTATCATTAAAATCAAAGTAGCTATTGAACACTGGTCAAGAGAGCACAATATACGCTCTTGTCCAGTGTTCCATAAAGAGACAGTCAGTGTCCAGCCTACACAATGAAGAGAATAAGTTCCTTCTGGGAGAGCATGCTCCACCTTAAGCTACATCTTTTGGACTTTACACACAAAGCAAATTACTTGATTTATTTCGGTAGAAGCTAAATTATCCCAGACTTTCATAATGAAAGTTAAAACGGGAGAGGCAAATACCTTGATCGATGGCTAAAGCTCTGCACACATTAATTAACGCCGCTTCCACGCACAACAATAATGTGTATTCAATTGGCATCAAATCGTTATCTTTAGATAAATTTTACAGTGACAAAATGGCTTATCACAAACTTCAAACGTACGCCCGCGAGCTGTCTGTCATCTGACGCCGTCAATATGAAATGCCCGTATTATGAACGCTTGCTCAGTCATCGATATAAGCTTGAGTAACGCTTTTCTATGGCATAAACGTTACTCAAGCATAGATCGAAGACTGAGCAAGCTTTCATAAAAATGGCCTAAATGTTATAAGATAAAGCCCATATTACTCAAAAACAGACGCACATTTTTGTGATGCGTGGTAGCTGTGCGCCTCTGATCTGCAACGTTAAACCATAGCTTACAATACCACAAACTCATCTTTTCAAAGACCAGTGACTGTACAGTAGTATCCCTACCTAGTCTATGATTGTACGTCACATTCAGTCAGACATTTTGTGCTTATCTCTATAGTTCTAATCTAATTTCATCCACCTGCACACGTAAGTTGGTCTATTTAGAGTACAAAGTTTGAAGCTGGGGTCACCAGTCGCCCCTGGGAACCATCGGTTCTGCTTAACTGACGGGAAGGGCGCACCAGGGAAGCCCCCTTTAATTCACGACCCTAGCTTGGTTTATGCATAAGTGGCATAAGTTTGTTAGTACGAGGGAATTTAAAATGGATTGGACGTTGTATGAACTTTGCAATTAGCAGCAGGCACATATATTTTTATATAATAAATATTTTTAAATATAAACCATTCTAAGGAACGAAATTTCGGAGTCAAACAGAATAAACTAATAATAATAAATAAATAATGTTTGAAAATTCACACAGCAACATTTAGTCCTAAGCTAAACAGAGCTTGTGTTATTTGTACTGTAAATAGAAAACATCTAGAACACTCGGAACAGATATCTGCAGATCGTACAAACATTTATCCCCAGGCAAGAACCGAACTCGCAACCTACTTCGTAGTGGGTGGACCTTCACCCGCTGCGCCACAGAGGTCATAAAAAACGCAGACAATGATTTTGTCTAGAAGGAATAGAGAAAATAGTTGTTCGAAGGGGTAAAAAAGCCTACGTACTGTTTTTCTTACCTTAACTTCATCAATCTTTGACAAGTGGGTGATTTTCCTTCTTTCGTGTTTATTGCTGACACAATTGAATGCTTTTACGAAAAGAAAACCCTGTGATGGTTGTTCTTGATCAAGGGTTTGGTGGTAATTTAACATTAGGAGTTTTTATTAGGAAATATCGAAGTAAACAATGCTAAAAGCTCTCAAACAATGTAGTTTCCTACATATAATTAAAACAATTAATTGCGTTTCAGCGTAATCACTTGGAGTGCGGATTTGGTAAATTAATGCTACACTCTAATTACTAGTGTATTTACGCTATTTTTGGGATTTGAGGTCGTTTTGATTGATGCAAGGAATGATTTTTGAGGTCATCACATTAATTAAATTTCATCATCATCATCAGTCTATATTTCATGATTATTTATAGGCTATTTATCGCGTACCTTTAGATATTATTTCCCCTACCTTTCTATCGCGTTACTCTATAATCAATCATTAATTATATGTTTCAGCCTTTATTAATCCACTGCTGGATATAGACCGCCCCTAAGCGCTATAGCGCCCTATCTTCAGCTTGCCGCATCCAGCATCTATCTGCATTATTTCACAGATCCCGACCAGTTGGAGGGCATCCTACACTACGTTTGGCGAGTCTCCACTTCTTCTCCGTAGGCGGGTAAAAAGGTGGTCATTTCTGGCATCTACCAGTCCTAAGGGTCGCAAGGCAAGATACCTATTGAATTTTTTTATTTTTAACTGCTAGAAACATGTTTGAGCTGTACCATGCTGAGTTGTACTCCAAATCATTATTTGTTCTATTTTAGTACCTACGCTATGGATCTGAATTCTATTCTACAAAGCTAAATTTTTAGCACCTTATACTCGTACGATACCAAAAAGACACATCTCGAGATCACGTAGTGCACAGAATCGGAAGAATTATAATTTTATTGCTTCAAATAATTTATGAAAAATTACGAAGCCTTACACGGATATGAGCGCACTTATCTTGCGCCACGTTCGCTGAATAATAACTCCATTGAATTACCTTTAGAAATGTGAGAAAGATGCCATTAAAAAATGGCAATTTTCAACCTCAAGAAGCGTATTTCGTGGGACGTTGGGTATATGCGTGTCTCCAGTCAAACATTGGAAACTCCATTTATCCAGGGAAGTCCACCTACCTACGTTCAACGAAAGAACACAAATAAAATCCTGAACTGATCAAGTTGGAACTTTTCTTAGTTCTTTTATTTCTACAAACACCTAGAAGGTGCTTTAGAACAAAAACGAAAGGGATGTTCTAGATCCGGGCTCTAAATTTTACGAATAACAATATTTTTAGTACAAAAATATTTACGGGTCTGAAAAATCCGGCAGTACGAAGAGGGACAAGCTCAAAAGATTCACCAAAAAAATATATAGCCCAAACAAATGAACGCAGTAACTGATTTGAATTTTCACATTGGAATTCAGAACTCCAATAACCCTTTCGTGCCGTAGTGTGGGTGGGGATATAAGCCCAAATTATAATGGGATCGCGAAAATTATCATTTCTCCGCCATAACAATATCGTCCTCAAATTTGAATTATTTATTAAGTATCGCCCCCCTCGATTAGGTGCATTACTGTGGGTATATTAAGCCCGAGATCTAGTTGGATCCGCATTGTCTTTTCGAGCATTTTGCTTGATTTGTGGTTATCTTAGATTTTGTAATTTAGATTGCTTTTTTTATTAGGTGTTTTCTGTTTTTGTAATGAATGAGTAGTCAAAGTATTAAATGAGAACTTTTTTAATAGAACGTATGGGATATTTAACTATTAAGGTAAGATAAGGCCGCCCTTTGTACTTCCTTGTTTCTCAGCATTATCATCTGTATTTTATCTTGTGTTCGTGTGGTACAATAAAGAGTTATCTACCTATCTATCTATTAATATTTAAAAAAATAAGCACTGGCATCGTCGCGTCACTGACTAATAATCTAGATAGAGATCTTGTTTAGCCAATAGTATATATACTTACTCGTTTTAAGTACGTACTAATTATGGAAAAAACAATATTAGCAGAAGGAACCACATTATTTAACAATTTGCCAAACAACATACAGCAATGTGTTAATTAGAAATAAACTTAAACTACATGTACATACATAGGTACAAAAAAAAACTAATAAAATTGCCTTCCTATTTAATATTTAGCAACACCAAAATATAAGCATACCTATTTTATAATTCACTAATTATAATTACCTAGTGGTTATAATGTCTAATATATGAATAATATTATTATATAAAATTTAGTTAAACAATATTCAGTTATATTTTATTATAGGTACCAGAGGTAAGTAAAATATTGTAAAACCTTGATTAATTTGTTCTTATGTATCTTATTATATGTAAACCGTCATTTGTATGAGAATAAAGTTCTTTAAACCTAAGTATCCATGATATTTTAGGAATATCAACAAAGGCATTTTTAATCTGATGTTTGTTAGAAAATATACCAGAAAGCAATCTCTAAAATAAAAAAACAAACAAGGGATAGTTGCACATGTGCAGCGAAAAAGTTTCAAATTCGAGTTCAAAACGATGAATTAAAGCTTTCAAATCCAAAAACAGTTTCAAACTCCTGCGATTTGCTCCGATGTTAAGTACTAGTAGTGTCTGCCTCGTTGGTCTAGCGGTCGCTGTTCGACCGTTGAGAATGAGGTCCAGGGTTCAAATCCTGGGTTGAGCCAAATTTGTTTTTTATTTATTTATTTAACACAAAACACATATAAATTAATAAAAATACAAAAAAAATTGTTTTAATCTACATTGTAGCGTAAACATAATGTGTGTACAGCTAAGTAGGTAGTATGTACATATATCAAGGCAAAGGTTTCTTGTTCGCTTCTTTACTTTACCTTAAAAAGATTGAAGTGAACAAAAATTAAAGTGATACTTTTATTTTCTAGTTTTACTTATGTAATTTGTATTTTGTGACGTGTCCAAGAATTCTGTAAGGTTTAAAGGAAATAAAGCACTTTGAATTTGAATTTGTTTCGAAATCCTTATAGTCTCGTTTTGTCTGTCCTTTTTTCCCTCTTTAATATTATCTATGTAACTATATGGATCTGTTGAGCTACCTGTAGATTGTTTGCAACAGTCTACAGTTAGCTTAATTGGTTCAATTGGAAATACTAGTTCTAATTTGTTTTTATTTTATGATTGTAATTTTCATTGCCGTTTAAAAAAAAAGCAGCTTTAACTTGAAATTTCAAATAATTATTTCGTGCGACTTTACAGATTTAAAGACCAAAAAGATTAGAAATATGAAAATTTTCAGTACAAATTGCGATGTCGAAATTTTAAAAGAGACCTATGAAGTAAGGTTGGAAATTTATGAAGGTTCCATACATTTCGAAAAATTTTGAAAAAACTTGAAGAACTACCCATTCCCCCCTATCTCTGAAGTTTGCAGAGCGATCCATCTGAAATTTATTTAGAATTTGTAGATATAGATCTATATTTACAGTAAAAATATAGAGAAGTCTGTGATAAGAACACTTTTAGAAAGACACTGGTGATAAAATTAAATTTAAATTTAAACAACACAACCAATTCTACAGCCAGGCAACATCTACCTGGCGCATAAACATGCATAGAGTTAAATAATATTATGCATGTCACGTACATGCACACCGCCTAGCTATAAGACCCCTATTTTATTCCATCACCAGGTTGAGTGCTCCAGCAGCGTGGAGAACCAGCTATAATATGAGGATCATTGAAATGGAGAATGGAAATGGTTATTGGGATATACTTGCAAGAAAAATTCACAGTAACAGCCTGGAGTCAGGAAGTTGTCGATGTTACACCCCCGTGCCTCGGAAAGCCCGTTAAGCTGTTGGTCCTGCGCCTGACCTCTCCCCGGTCGTGTCGTCGGTCTGCCGTCCCATCGGATCATGAGAGTGAGGGAATAGAGAGTGCACCTGTGTTTGCGCACACACTGTAATATGTCCTGTGCACCTGGCTAGTCTCCGTTGAGACTGGCCGCCGTGGCCGAAGATTCGGCGGAGGACATCTCCACTAGTGTCGTAAAATATTTTCCAGCAATATTTCTATAGTTTTGTTACCCTTTATTAACAAAAAATATCTAGGATTCCAGAACCGAGTATAGAACCTAATCGCTCAAAATCAAAACCCCAAATTCTTAAGATTGATATTGTAAACAAAGTAATTTTTCAGGCATTTAATGCACATTTGGCAACTTTTTTGTCTTATTTTGAAAAGCGGTAACCACACCAACGAACAGGGTATTAAAAGAGAAAAGAACCGTGTAATTGTCTTGTCCACACGAAAGATACAATTAAACTTCTTGCGGTACTTTTTGTGTTGAATGTTGCCAGCTGTTGTGGTGTTATGTTATTGAGACTAAAAGGAACATGGTTTCAAATAAGAACCTGCCTATTCTATTTCCTGCTATGAGGTAAGTTTGTTACTATTTGTGTTTAAAAAAACTTTGATATAATGCCCTTAATTTATGGTACTCTTGTTGTCAGTATTCTGGGCAGTTAAAAACTTACAATATAAGAATACACTAACAATCACTAGTACTTTATCAAAACATGAATCAATGATGAGTTCATAATACGTAGCTACTAATTTGTATTAAATCCTTTTTGACCCATACTATCACCATATAGGTACTATCATTGAAAGTAAAAAAGTACATACCTATTGCTAGATCTAGCAATTATTGCACATGTTGGCAACACCCGCTCTACCAGCCGACAATTGCGCCGACATTCGTGAAACGACGTAAATGATTAAAAAACTTTAAACAGGAATAGAAACAAATTGGAAACTTTGTCGGGTGAAAAAAAAGAAAAAGAACAAAGAGAAATGAATTTTCTGGAGTGATTAGTTTCAAGTTCTTGATTTATTTTGTACCTACCGACTGTACTGCCTCTTGTATTTTTTTTTTTTGAGGAGATATTTCGATTTCTACTGTACCTTTTTATTTAGATTTCATACAATATTAGGTGCTTTTAGTATTTATTGATATCAATTGTTTAACAGCTGGTTTTTCGTAGGTTTAGTTCCGCTTTGCACGGGTCCCGTTTTGCTCGGATTTTAAAATACCTTATTAAGAAAGTGCCGCTATGCTAATAATTTCTCAGTTCTACCGGTACAATGGAAGGTACAGTTCGTTACAAAAGTGTTTTTAAAGAATACTCTTAAAGCTAGCCTCATCATCAGTGATCGGAATAGGTAGAATGATTTAGGATGAATAACCTCAAACGATAGGTTGGTTTGGATATGCTTCGGGAATTCCGGTATTTTAAAATTATCAATAACTGTTTTCCGTAATTTCATGCTAATCATATCTATAATGATCAAATCTCTTGCCAACGTCGATACATTAGAAAACAGTAAAGAGATTTAATCGCTTAAATTGATTAGCATAATCAGCTTGCGAATAATCGGCTGTGAGTTATTTAAAATTAGCTGAGATAAAAGCTCAGTACTGCCCTTAAATAATCAAAGAAAATCCCAATCAAAGAATAGAAACAAATTAGAAATAGTATTAGGCCTACCTAGGCCAAGCACGGGGATTGTTCTCTAGGGTAGAATAGACAATAATGACATCGCATCGTCATACATTGCGTACATTATTGAAATTGAAGGAATGAATTGCAAATAATTTACGCATTCGATGACAAAGTGACGTAATTTTTCTCTATTCTACCCTAGACAACAAAGCCCGTGCTAGGCCACTGCATCTTACAAATCATTGAAAACGTACAGTTTATTCAACTCTGTTACAATATGTTGATGTCATATTGTTTATTAGTCTGGCTAATGAGAGTTGATACTGAGAAAGCGCTAAGTGATTTTCTTTTTATAGCATTTTCCCCAATTTCGGATTCCTAAAATGGTAAAACAAGATCAACACAAAATCAAATTATCGACTATTTGTTTCGTAGAATTCATGTTGTCATTTATACAGGGTGCCCTTTCAGTGGCAATGTCAATGTAACGTATTAAGCCTACGTGGGTTTAATAAATGAACACAAGACGTAGGATCTTTATCATAAATATTTTATTAATCTTTTTTACAATGAAGGTAGGTAGTGAGTTCTATGGCCCGCCTAACTTTCGCTAAACACTTTTTACGGCACTTCCCTGTAGCGGAGGCTTCTAGGAGATGTAGGGCCGTGTAGGTCCGGGTCCAGGGTGAGCGCCGAATTATACAGTATGCCACTGAAAGGGCACCCTGTATAAATGAAAACTAAGCCGCAAGGGGTGATTCTAGACCCCGAGGGAATCAACTTGTGAATAACGTTTTTTTTTAATTTCGAATATTCTTATATTTTTTTTGCTAAAATAATGATTTTTCTTTCTATTGGTGTTCTTTAAAAGCACTCTTGCGTTATTTAACTTCACAATTTTTTTATTATTATTTATTTTGTCATGAAATTGTTACAAATGTTATATAAATCCTTCGAAATTTCAAAACAATAATCATAATGTAATATATAAGTAATTATATACGTAAAAGGACACGAATATGAAGAAACAACGTCACTATTTCTTTTTCTATAAAAGGAAATAAAAAACGGAATTCAAAAAATCTTAGAACAAACGTTGATGCCCTCGATGTCCAGTATCACCGCATTTCGGCTTAGTACACCCTTTTCATGGCACCCTGTATATGGAGCCAAAAAGTTTGCAAATTCATTTCAAGTCTTAGCATTCGATGGCCAGACTTTAAGAGCCAATAGGCGCTTATCAGGGGAGGCAGTCCAGCAGTGGACTGATAAAGGCTGTTGATATGATGTGAAAAAAAGGAGCATAAGTCTGGTCACATGCACCCAGACCATTTTGTGCTTTGTGACCATTTAAATAAAAAGTTGGAAATAAATATTAAAAACTAATTTAAAATACTTACTGATAAGATAAGTACTTGCACTGAATCGGAAGGTTACCTTGGAAAAGTAGACAGAACACTAAGTAGGTGCCTTGTTATCCGAGAATGTATAAAAATCTAGGTACAGTTTGAATAAAAATTGCTAGTTAGTTTACTGAAATTTGAATACTTTCCACATCGTGCCCCAGTCAGCAATTTATTAACGTATCCGTTGCAGATTCATCCAACAGACTTCTGAAGCATATTTCTACGATGAATTAGGTCTACCTTTTAACTTTGTAAAACTTATCCGGACTTTATCCTGTAGAATGCAGAAAATCATAAATTATCCGTTTGTAGATTGGTACTAAAACGGATATTTTGTAAGTAT
Source organism: Eupithecia inturbata (assembly GCA_963662085.1). Lineage (NCBI taxonomy): Eukaryota > Metazoa > Arthropoda > Insecta > Lepidoptera > Geometridae > Eupithecia > Eupithecia inturbata. Next base: position 14,801,654 of record OY759180.1, on the reverse strand, counting down.
CAAGTCTAATTTTGATTTTCTGCCCTCTAAACTGAAGGATAAATTTTGGATTGACGCTCCAGGAAAGAGCCCACTGCCAAAAAACCCAACCTCTGCAAATCACTGTCAAATTTTACCCGACCTACCCTGAAAATTTTACCATATACTTAGGTTTTGATTTTGTGTTAGGTTTGTTGGCAGTGAGAAAAAAGCGAAAATCCCTACTTTACCCTAAAATCTAGGTAAGAGTTTAATCCTTTTAAACTACATACTACCGATTTACACCTTAAGCGTGCCATTTAGTATGATTTTACTGACTGTACCTCTCAAGCACGTTAAACGTAATTCAATTTTATCATAGCGTTATTAAGTGTAGCGACACCTTCCCTGGCAGACACAGCCTTCGCCGGTAGTCGCTGCACGTTTTTGCATCTCAATTCCTACTTTTAAGATTTCTAGTTTTATCGTATTTCAGCTAGTTTGCATAAAATATGGGGCGATGGGTTCAGGATTACTTATTTTAGTACCCCTTATCTACTTTGTTAGAAAGATATAACCTATTTCTTACCCTTTTTCACGGACTTCGAAAAAAGAAGGAGGTTCTATGTTCGGCAGTAACTAGTTATGTTTTTTTTATGTATTTCCGTCGATTTCTCCGTCGCGTTGTTTGGACGGAGAACAATTTGTATAATTCAGTTGTATAGAGGATAATCTTGAGAAGGTCCCATAAAAAATATTGCTGAGGGATTCGTATTAATCCCGCAAAACTTAAAAAACAGTTTAAAACTAAGGGATTAGAAGTTAGTTTTATTTTTTTTAAAGTCGGTTACTGATCGGTGTCTCGACGTACCGGGCGTAATGTACAATTTGCAGCGAGCATGATACGTTACGCCGTGTGCTAAAATCCGTCTCGTTGCTCGTTGCGTTACTAACTGCACGAACGCTCGCTGTCTAAAACGTTACATTACGCCCTGTAGCGCCAGTCAGTACTTGGCTATAAGTATACAGGGTGCCACGAAACATGTGTGTGTACTAAGCCGAAAGAGGGTGATTCCGGACCCCGAGGGGATCAACTTTTGTTCTACTGCAAGAGTACATGCAAGAGTGCGTGTAAAAGAACACGAATAGAAAGAAAAATCTATATTAAATTCTCAAAAATAAAAAAGTATTCGAAATTAAAAAAAATCGTTATTCACAAGTTGATCCTCTCGGGGTTTCGAATCACCCCCTTTTGGATAAGTACACACACGTGTGTCAGGGCATCCTGTATAGCTGTTAGTAATTTATCTCTATACTTATATTGTATATTGGTTGGTTGTTAGAAAAACGTCTACGAGACGACATTGTTGCGTTTCTTTTATTTACTTCGCAACACACTCAAACGACTTTTATTGCGCCCCTTGCAAATAAAACTTCCGAGCAATATAACTAATTAATTTAATTAAAGTCACCGTCGATACGTCTAGCAGACGTATCCTTGTTTTAAGAGACTATCAAGTTTGATAGGTCTTTTAGACCCCCGACCACATCAGAGGGTTGAGCTTTTTGATGTGAGATCCTTGTCTTTGCTAATCAATTTGAAATGAGGGGATAAGTTCTCTTTTATTGGACCATAAAGTTCTGCATTCGGTTTCTGCTTATAGTACATGAGTAAAATTATTTATAGCTGAAAATA